>JAWWEE010000162.1:4725331-4779358 GCA_035221455.1 Xenops minutus
TCTGTCCTGTTAGGAACCCAAAATTCTTCTTGAACATTGAGTATATACACAGATAGATAGATGATGATAGATAGATAGATAGATAGATAGATAGATAGATAGATAGATAGATAGATAGATAGATAGATAATCTGAGCTTTCTGTATCTACTATAACTGAATTAGATAGTTTTATACAAGACTTTTTTTCAGATCTTTCATAGAAGGGTTTACATTTACATTTACATCCCCACCCTTCAAGAATGAATGCCTCATATATAGTAAAGGAGTAAAACTTCTTAGCGATATCAGAAAAAGTTATGAGTTATTCCTACACAAACATATAGAAAATATACCTATTTTTTATCTCAAAGATGTCTATTTTAGATTTAAGTGGGAAAAACCCAAAGAGTTTTAAGTCTTCAAGAATAGAATTGGTGCACACTTTTTGGCAAGAAACATTTCTCAGAACAAATTTTCTGTTCCCTCAGCAAAAAGGTAGATCAATTCAATTCATGGATATAATTTAAAAGCTATCTATGCTCTAAGCAATTTATCCAATTGAGGCTGGAGGGAACACTTCAGATAACCTAAAGCTGCTCGTCAGGGTTGTGAGAAAGACAGCACATACTTTCTACAAATACATTTTTGAAATAGAAAATCTTTAGATGCTTCATTTTTAATTTTCGCTCTTTTCTTCTGCTGCTTCTTCCTCCCACTTTTATTTCTTTACTGAAGTGCTGTTTTAGTAAAGTACTATTTTGCTGGGTTGTACAAATTGGAGAATTTCCAAGTGATTTTTTTTTCTTTAAAATATGATACTGAGTTTGAAGTATCAATTTTGTTAGAAAAATATGTCATGAAATTGTATCCAGAATTGGAAATTTCTCCCAACATACCCCTTTTTGATTTGTATTTTTGTCTGTGGGTTATTTGAGTGTTGTCATCTCATATTCTCATTAAAGATTTCTACCTGTGCCCTCCCCAGCCTTTAGGTGGATAAAGATGCAGACAGAGATCTTTCTCTCTCAGATCTTTTGAGGAGCAGTGGCAAAGCCCCTTTCAGCTGTGCACTATGAACTGCCTTTCCTCAGCATCCTGCTCATCTGCCTGGATAACAGAGAGGAAATTCACCGTATTATTGGATGGGAACACAGTGCTGAGCCACACACTCGCTTTCATGTTTCCAGTTTATGTTTTCTGTCTTCCCTTCTGGGATAGTTGGAATCTGCTGAAAGGCTAAAAAGTGCAGGAAACCTTCAGAACTATCCTTATTGCTGGCTGAACACGAGCCAGGTGTGCCCAGGTGGCCAAGAAGAGCAGTGGCATCCTGGCCTGTATCAGGAATAGTGTGGGCAGCAGGACCAGGGAAGCGATTCTGCCCCTGGACTTGGCACTGGTGAGGTCACACCTCGAGTGCTGTGTCCAGTTGTGGGCCCCTCAATGCATGAAGGACATTGAGGGGCTGGAGCATGTCCAGAGAAGGGCAGTCAGTCTGGTGAAGGGGCTGGAGCACAAGTCCTGTGAGGAGCTCCTGAGGGAGCTGGGGGTGTTTAGCCTGGAGAGGGGAGACCTTATCACTCTCCACAACCACCTGAAAGGCTCTTCTCCCAGGCAACCAGCAGCAGAACAAGAGGGCACAGTCTAGAGCTGTGCCAGGGGAGGTTGGTGTTGGACATCAGAGGAATTCCTTCACAGAAAGAGTGATCAGACTTTGGAATGGGCTGCCCAGGGAGGTGGTGGAGTCACCATCCCTGGAGGTGTTTAGGAAGAGACTGGATGTGATATTGACTGCCATGGGTTTGTTGGCAAGGTGGTGTTGGGTCATGGGTTGGACTCAGTCTCAGAGATCTCCTCCAGCCTGGTTGGTTCTATGATCCTGGAATTGTTACTGTGGTAGTAAAAAGTTGCTACTGTGGCATGAGACCAGGTTTGGGTGTTGGTCAGAGTTTATTGAGCTGTGCTGATAGCAGACTCTCAAATCATTCTTCACTGGTATGTTAATGTAGTTCTGTGTATCTGAAATCTGTTTTGTTTATGTCAAAGTTGTTATTTTATGACAGTGCCTTAGTCTTTGTATTGATTTTTGATCGATCTGGTTTGTTTTATTATAGATATTTCCAGTAATTCAAAACAGTGCCTTCCTGCTGGGTTACAGACAAGAAAGGGTTAAAAGCATTTCACACAGGCTTAGGAACTCACTGGAGAAAATCTTGGGAAAAAAACAGACTTTAAAGCAGGTAGAAATGACCAGTATTTGGAAACTTAGGGGGAAAACCCCCCAAAGTGAAATACACTCATTTGTGTTCTAAAGTAAGGTGAGACCAGAGTTTCTCAGTTTTTCTTAAGCCCATGAGATATTTCTGCTTAAGGTTCACCGGTGTTGGTGAGAGTCTGAAGTTAAATAGATTTTCCCAGATTTTCTCAAAGAATTTAATCCTAATATGTATGATCTGAGCCCTGAGATGTCAGCTGGTATAAAGAAAAATGATGCTTTTCTTTATAAAGTAGAAAGATACTATCCTCGTGCCATCAAAGCTGCACCAAAATTATTGCATATTTAATATGACATATGCTTTTATACTCACTAATAATCTTGGCCCCTTTCAGCTTATTTAATTCAAAAGGCACAAGAAGTACTCTGAGGGAAAGATCCTCTGATACTTCTTTACTCCGGGAATGGCATTTTAGTAAAATGAGAACAATTTTGATCTTGTTTGTGAATCTGTGAGCCTCAAAATGTCCATACCATTTATGTCTCTGGGCAAGACATCTTGTATGAACTTTACTTATAAATTATATAATTTTTTTCTTTAAGTTCAACATGATCTTGCAAAGATAAGCAGTCCCCCAAATGCCAAACTACTATTTCAATTATTCCAGCTGGAATGAAGTCCTCCTTAGAATAGCCCCAATGACTTAAAATGCCTTGAAACAGGAGTAGGTGTGTATTATATTAGAGCAGTAACCAATAATCTGCTTTTCAGGGCAAAAAATGTCTCAGATAAAAATGATTATGTTGCCTTTGGCTACTTTTTTTTTTCCTATCTAAAGTAACACTTTCCTATGTACAATATACAAGCAAGCATTACACTAGTCCACAGCAATAACATGTAAAAGCAGTGGGCAGCATCTTTTCAGAATATTCTAAAACTAGTTTTTTTGAGTCTGTCAGAAATGGAATGGGAAAATGAGTGCTGAAAATGCAGTGATGTCATTGGAACTTTTATTTCCCCCTTGCTTGTATATCAGAATCAAATAGTATTTTTGTCAGAAGAATCTACTGAATTGCCAGAGAATTACAATGAGTTAGAGAATAATAAGTATATGGAACTAAAATTCCTAAAGTTGAACAGTTCTTTTCTTTTCAGTTTCAAAGTATTTTTTTAGTTTCTCCTGTTTTCTCTTATTTCTTCTTATGTTGCCTTTGTTTCTTGAGGGTTTTAAGTGTTGTTTTCTTCTCCTTCAGAGTTTCTTCACATTTCATCTCTCTTGTTTTTGTCTAGTTTGCTATTCTGGCATTTTTACATGAGTGCCTTCCCAAAGACTGCATGTTTTGTTTACAGCTAAATCTGTATTGACTGAACTAAGAGTATGTTGCAGAGCTCCATTATTCAGATGGAAAGTCAATAGAAATTATATGTTTTCATACTCCTGTTCCTACTTTCTCTTGGCACACATTTCAAAGGAAGTTGTGCTGATATATTGTGCTTGTTCTTTTAGTTGATAATAAGCATACAGAAAAAAATCCCACTGCTCTTGATCCTTAAATTTCATATTTGCATTCAACGTTTCAGAATTTGGTATAATAAATTTTAGATGAACTGAAACACTTAGTTTAAAAATGACTCTCACTATTCTAAGCTGTCGGAATGCTGTTATATCACTCTATATACATATATATTTGGAAAAGAGCATGATGTGTCTTTGTCTTATCTGTTTTAGCTGGTGTGAAATTCAATTTTGTTGTAATTAGCCACTGTTAATATAGTTTCTATCATATATTTTATACCCTCACCTATATGGTAAAAAAGCTTGGTGCATTTATGAAACTGGAAGGTACAAAAAAGTGTGATTTTTCTCTAAGAAATTGTTAACAGTTAAAGTTTTGAAGACTCTAATCAATAATCATTACATTGATTTGAGATTCTACAAAAAATGCTCTTAACTTATAGAATAAAAAGTATTTGCTCTGAATTTCTAGAAGAGGCATCAAATGGGAAAATAACATCAAATTTTAGTTTTTTAGGGTGATGGCAGCATAACTTTAAATAAAATTGGTTTGATTGAGCCTGAAAATTCTAATTCACTAAAATACAGCTCATTTTATAGAGTCATTGAATGATAAGGTTGGAAGGAATATCTAAGGCTAATTTAATACTGCTCTTGTTTATCTGCTTTCCAAGACCTTCAAGACACCCTCATTGCTAAACTCCAAGCTTCCCAGGGGTGAAACATTTCAGGGCCTCACTCTCCAAAGATATTTGTATTTCTAGTCTTTCTGTGTCTTCCTGGTCCAGATTAAGCCTTTAATCCTTGGCCTACTTGTTATTTATACAGAAAACAGGATTTTTTCCATGTTCAATTCACAAGCTTTTGATGTCTTTGGAAAATTTTATTTGCTTTCATTCATCATGTTATTCTATTTTTTAGACTAAGAAGTTCCAGATTGTTCAAAGTTTCCTTGCAGGCCATCATTTCTAAAATTCTTGCAACACTTGCTCATTTCTTCCTCTGCTTTGAAGGAAAGGAACCCATCCAACATAGCACATAGTGTTTATTAGGTTTCTTTTTTTTATTTTCCATCATAGTGTTAATTACTAAGAAGTATAAAAGAAACTACTGTTCATATCATGCGTGCTTTTATGCACTGAAACTGCAAAAAACCTGCTGTCAATTTGTCAGAAATTGAGAAGTGTCCTTAAAGTATTTCTCAACTTGAGATAACTGGTGCTTGTGAAATAGCTGCTAATGTCAGTGACCCTGTTCTTTATTAAATTACTGAAGTATCTCACCACTTTGAAAACTGGCTTTGCAGGAAGTCACTCATTGCTTTATCAATGAGGAGCATCCCTTGGAAAGCTCAAGGCAGGCTGGAGCAGGTACTTCAGGAGCTGAAGCAGCTCTGCCGAGGTACCTGATTACCTAAAGCAGCAGAGTAGTTTAATCTGTGTGTGCCACAGGTATCAAGAGAAGAGCATAATGAAGTGAATATTTTCAAAAAGAGGAATTAACACGTCTTTCCACTGGATGGCCATTTGTGCAGCTTTTTATGGGAATGGTTTAGACCAATGCAATACTGCTTATTGCCATAAACAGGAGATAATCTGTCCTTTATAGAAATGGGGGGTTAATTATATGGGAAGCAAGCCCCCCACATATAATTCATGTTTTGCTCTAAAAGAAAGAACTGGGGGATAAAAAATCAAACCAACTATTCCCCCACAGGAGAGGATTGCTGTGAGAAACTGTTCTTATTAAAGCAGATGTGCCAACTTGATTCAAAAGTTCGCAGAATCCAATTTTTGTCTTCCTTGTTTGTTTTATTAACTCAGCTACTTGTTTACAAAACTCCCTAATCTAAAATATATAAGAACTATAATAAACAAAATCAATTTCATAGTGTGGTTGACCTATGGAGAGTGTGTTTGCAGGTATGTAATTTGATATCAAGTCGCTGGCACAAACCATGTGACATTAATTGAATAACAAAGGAAGGAGAACTGGAATGGGAGCTGGATTTGTGATGAAGTGTATTAATAAGCACATGCAATGTTTATTTTCTTGCTTGTTAATTTAGGATGAGGGTTTTTTTTTTTTAAGACCTTCAACTGAAAACACGAGGTACATTGTATATTAAAAAGGTATATTATATATATTTTAATAAAATGATTCAACTAACTGCTATTTGAAAAAATGTATAACCTAATGGATTCATGTGGTCTGAAACCTTTGAGAAAGTTGATTTTCATTTTGATAATGTGACTTTTAAAAGCTCAAATTATGGGCTACAAAACAGTTCAATAGTTGAGTTTGATATTTCCAGATTTAATATTTAATATCTCTAGTTGGGATCAAAGCTAATGTCAGAAGGGAGAAGTCTGTAGGACTGGAAAAAGGCTTTGGAAGCCTCCTTATGCGAAGATGAATTGTTTTAATCATCTCTTCCTCCTGATTAAGTGTTCTGTTGTTTGCCTCCCACTTCTCCTTTATATCCCTCTGTAACAATATCTTCTTTAATATTCGTTTGAAATGTATAATCCTCTGCTTCCAGATCCTTTTGAGGCTTTCATAATTTTTTCTATTCGGCACGAGATCAGGAAAATTGACCTTCACAAGCGGGACTACAGCCTGTTGGTGCCTGGGCTGAGGAACACCATAGCCCTCGACTTCCATTTCACTCACAGTCTGCTCTACTGGACAGACGTGGTGGAGGACAAAATTTACAGGGGCAAACTCTCTGACACTGGAGGTATGGATTTAATCTTGATTTTCTGAACACTGAGAACAAGTGCACTTATTACAGGGTGTTAGACCTGTGCAGTCATATCTGAGCTAGCACTCACAGAAACAGGATTTATGATGCTGTTCTGCCTTGGAAAAGGTGGATGTGTGCATTGTACTTGCTGTTGAGCTAGGAGAGACTTTTTTATCAAAGCTTCCTTTTGCAATAGGCTATAGGGGGAAGAAAATGACAAATGCAAAAGGCTGGTATTTCTTCCTGGTCCAATGAGTGCAGTATTGATTTTTCCTTTTTTTTTTTTTTTTTTTTTTTAAATTTTAATTTACCTTCACCTTATTGAAAAAGTCTAAGAATTTATAGGATGTCTGATAAATTATCTCCACTCATGAGGTGAGAGATTCTGCTTCAAAATTTTATAGCATCTAGAAAGACTTTTTCTTTGCCCTGGTGACCTACTGATGGCCTATAACTCAATATAACCTCATAATATATACAAGAGCGTTTCTCCAAAATGTTCTTTGTTGAAGTGTCTGTTCCAGTACTTTCATTCCTACATGAGCTAGCAGGCAGAAAGATGTTTAACCTGCTTCTGTAAAAGTTCACTTATGCATCCACACATGTGTTCTCTGGCATGTTTGATTTTAGTTTTCTGGGGTTTTTTTCTGCTCCTTAGCAGATGATATTTGTGGGTATTTTTATATCCACAGATCCAGATGAGCACAGAAATACCCTACACTGTTAAGCATGTTTGGACAGCAGAAGAATTGCTACTTTGCAGCCATGGTTGTGATGTTTGTATGACACCAGACAGAGTCTGGGTTTTGTTGCAGTGCTGCAATCCCACTGTACCAGAACCCAAGTGGCTTCTCTGGTGTAAAAATGTAAAATAAATTAATTTCCTCCCTTGGTCTTGCTGCTGTCAAGACCTGACTTGCAGGAGCTCTGTGCCTCCCTGGAAGCCCTGAGAACCCCCAGAGTGCTCCTGGAGTTGCCATTTTTTGGGGCTCTCTGGAAGAAGCATTTGGTGTGGAGGAGCTGTTAGCAGGCAGTGGCAGAGTGAATTGTGCATGTGAATTCCAGGGAAGCAAATATGGCTATTTGTT
Organism: Xenops minutus; assembly: GCA_035221455.1. Classification (NCBI taxonomy): domain Eukaryota; kingdom Metazoa; phylum Chordata; class Aves; order Passeriformes; family Furnariidae; genus Xenops; species Xenops minutus. The sequence goes on from JAWWEE010000162.1 coordinate 4,732,876, forward strand.
GTGGAGCTTCTCAAAACATGTATTCCAAACAGAGTTCTCCCTGCCATTTCTGCCTTGGTCACAAGCTTTGTTTTCTCTTTTTCTGATTGAGAAGGAAGGGGAATGGAGCTGACTGAGTTCTGGCCAGTGTGTCTTGACACTGGGAGGTAAAACATGAGTGTGTCCTTCAAGATGCTGCAAAAGAGGTCACTGGGAATAGGACATTTGTAGATCTCCCATGTTGCTCTCCATGTGATCTCTGGCCTGTATGGAAAGTTTCAAAACTTTACCTTCTAAAGATCAGAGACCTAAAATTTTCCATTCCTGTGGAATGAATTTGATTAGTGTAACTGCTAAAATTGTGCTTATTTTCAGCATTGTCACGTTTGCAAAGGAAAATATCCAAGTGTTATCCATCAGATACAGACCAATCAAGAATTCACTCCCAAAACTCTATGATACACTTGTGTGTCCATGTTCACTATACCAGACTCTATATTAGCTCTTTCAGACCCCTTTTTGTTTTCTCCTGTTGTTTTGTGTTCTGTTTTTCCTCAGGTGTGAGTGCCATTGAGGTGGTTGTGCAGCACGGGCTGGCCACGCCCGAAGGTCTCACTGTAGACTGGATTGCAGGAAACATCTACTGGATAGACAGCAATCTGGACCAGATTGAAGTGGCAAAACTGGATGGCACTTTGAGAACAACCTTAATAGCTGGAGCCATGGAACATCCAAGGGCTATTGCTTTGGATCCCAGATATGGGTAACTGGGAAAACGTTACTTTTTCTTCTTGCAAAGTACTTTAAACTTCTTGGTTTAAATGTGGGATTGATCAGTTTTCTTTTTTGCTGTGAGTTTCCACCTCATCTTTAATAGTTCTTGAAAGTATTTTCAAGTGTGTTTTGTCCTGATGAATAGGGTTAGAAAAGATAAATCAGAGGGATCTGTTTGTTGGCAAATTGCTTCCCTTGCCATGTGGTTGTTTAATTTTTTTAATGTGGTTGGTAGTAACTGGAGCTTTTGGTGCAACCTTCCTGTGTGGTTAATGAACAGATTTAAGAGTTTCTCAGGTGATTCATCTCACTTGGAGACTGTTTTGTTTTGGGGTTTTTTTTGTGTAATGTAAAATGTGGCTTAGATGTTACTGGAAGACTAATAGCTGAGTGAGGTAAATCCCACCTTTTCTATTTCATTCTCCACGTTTAAAGTGGAAACTGTGTTTGCCCTCTTCTGTCAGTATTTTCTGCCTATTCACTAAGGATATTCTAAAAACTAAAATATTAGGTGTTAGGCAATAGCTACATCCTTTTCTCATAATTATTGTTCTTTCATAGAGGAAAAAAAACCTAAGCAGCCAAAACAACAAACCACCAAGCACAAATTAAATGTGGACAAAAAAAAAAAATACAAATTTTGAGTATGTAGTTATGGTATTTAATTTCGCTTCAGAACTTGCTGGTCTGTCATGTCTTCACTGAATATTTCTTTCAGAAACAAAGCAGTGAGCGTAAAAAGAAAAACAGATAAATGTCCCAAATTCTGGCACCTGAGATCTCTCTGCACCTAAATTGTGAATTAGGATGTACCTGATTTAATGAGTAATGGCCCTCTCAACTGAGCTGCTACAAAGCTTATTTACAGAGTGCATCGCTTATCTATAGAGATCTTTAAAAAGAGGCATCCTCTTGGCAGAAGAATTGGCAGAGAACTTGTTCAAATTAAATGGTTGGAAGGGAAAAAAGAAAGAAATCAAATCACCACTCTTCTTGAAACTGAAGACTTAATCTGCCTCCTGAGAAACTGGAAGCAAATGCTGCTGCATTAGGTTACAAGTAAGGGAAGAATAAAAGTTTTGAATGCAGACAGGAATAGCTCCTTGATCTTTTCACAAATAAATATGAATAAAGAGTGATTCAGGGAAAAGGGTTGTGTTAGGACTGCACAAATCCTGTATCCCAATGGAGGCAAAGCTGTCATAGCTCCATCCCAACCTGCAGTGAAGCTGAACGTGTATTCTCAGCGCACACATGCACAGATGTATTTAAAATAAACATTTCTATAGAAATGTGTGGCCACGTGGGTCTACAGAGGCAGAACCTCAGCACTGAGATGAACAAACAGCATCCTGTGGCCTTACCCTGTTTAACCCCTGTGGCTCTTAAGGTTGAAGGTCTTCTCGTGGGAAATAGGAGAACTTGTCACAAGTTTTGTTGCAGTTTGACTCTCTGCCATTGGTTCTGTACAACTAATCACAAGTTTTCCTATCAAAAGAATTCTTTTCCCTTAGCACATAAAAAGTTTGTGTGTTGTTGAAAACTCAGTAAGCTAAGAACAGCTAGTGTGTTTTTGGCCTTCTGGTGCTGCTGCTTCTGACCCTTAACAAGGTGATACTTTGGTTCTGCAGGTGGAAGTTCTCCTTTTGGAGAGACACTGGAGATAGTACAGAATGGAGGAAGCTGACAATGCAACAATCTCGAGTTTTCTTGAGACTAATCTACATAAAATTCATTATTGACATACAGAAATCTCGGTGTCCTCATTGGAACACTCTTAATAATAGATCAAAATCTCTGGTTTAGCCTGTTCCTTGATCCCTGCTACCTCAAATCACCTTTCGTCCCATTCTCCCTCCCCATCCTTCTCATCTGTGGATTGCTTTCAAAGGCTCTCATTAAAATTTCTTTTAATGAGCTGCATCTCTAATTATAGAGGGAAGACAAGCTGTTACTTGTAAAAATGGACATGAAAAAGGGAATGCTATTAAGCTTCTAGTTTTTTAAAAACTTTTTTAATTTCCTGATTGCTCTAACACTAATAATGAAATACCTACCTCCATGTTACCCTTTTACTTCAAGAAACTTATATAGTTGTCCAAATTGATCTATGTTTATTTCTTTTATTTAAAGCATGTAAATGTTTGAACCTTTTACCCAACTATTGTCTTATTAAATAATTTCAGATTATTCTTTGTGTTTTAATATTTTCTTTGATCCCTTTCGTTCTCCTTTCCCTCTCACCAGGATTCTGTTTTGGACCGACTGGGATGCCAATTTTCCTCGCATTGAATCTGCTTCCATGAGTGGAGCAGAAAGAAAGATCATATATAAAGATATGGATACTGGAGCCTGGCCTAATGGCCTCACTGTGGATCACTTTGAAAAGAGAATAGTGTGGACAGATGCCAGGTAAAGTGATAACAGCTTCAGAGAGCAGTTCCACATGTCCTCCCTCACACTCATCCACACAATGCCCAAGTCTAGTTAACTACTTTCCTCTGTAAGTTCATCAGAAAATGATTTTCCTGTTGTGTTTTTCACAGCATGGAGCTAAATTACAGCATGATACAAGCAAACCAGTATTTCATATCTCTAGTTAAATTATTAATATGAACTCAATCATCTCTGAAATGAAAGGTTGTACTGTGAACATCCTTTGGTCTTAACAGTATGTAAGAGCCAAGTTTTTATATGTTTTGTGATTTTGATTTTATATCTATGCAGTCTGAAATTCGGGGTTATCTTGTAGGTCGGATGCCATTTATTCTGCGCTGTACGATGGAACGGGCATGATCGAGATCATACGGGGCCACGAGTACCTCTCTCACCCCTTTGCTGTTTCTCTCTATGGGAGTGAAGTGTACTGGACAGACTGGAGAACCAACACCCTGGCAAAGGCCAATAAATGGACTGGCCAAAATGTCAGTGTCATCCAAAAAACAAGTGCTCAGCCATTTGATCTTCAGATCTATCATCCAAGTCGTCAGCCTCAAGGTGACTCTCTAGAGAATAATGAATTACTGTTCTTATGATGGGGAAATAAGTGTGTTTTTGATGTACAAATATTTGTATTACTTAGGGAATAATAAATTATTGTTCCTATAGGAATAGGTATTTTTTAATATATAAAAATCTATATAGGAATTTGCCTTGAATTGTTGTATTCAGCAGTAGATGAAATCAGGTGCATGCAACCAGTGTGGCAGAAGTTTGTATGGAGTGTGTGTGTGTATGTATTTATGTGTGTGTATATATAGAGAGAGAGAGCTTAGGATGTATTCTGCAAAATGCCAAGGATGGAAAAAAATAAAAATTGGATATGTATTTTTATTGACAAAACCAGTGATTCTTTCATGCATAAATATAGGAAAGGAAAAATTACCTCTGAGGATGACCACCAATTAGTTACAGAATGTTCTGCATTCTCTGGCTAAATTTCAACTCTTCTGTCAAAAAGTTGATGTTAACAGCAGCTGCTTTAAAATTCATCTCGTGTATGCTTGTTTTCTTAATATTGAGAAATGATATTTTGTTTTTCTTCTCACCCAGGGCTTGTAGTGCTCAGTAAGCCATTTAGACTGTTATGCTAGTAGGTTCTGAGCAATCCTCATTTGAAAACATTAAACCCTGACAATTTCGTGTGGCTCTACAAATGGCTTGAAACCTAGTTCTGCATCACTTACACACAGCAAACTATGGATGTGGCTCTTATGTAAGTGAGTGCCACCTCACAGTATGTGACATAGATTGTAGGCTGCATTTTTCTGATGGCTTTATTTCAAAATAAGAATGAATGCCCATTGAAGAAAAATGTTACTGTTTTTCAGTGGATGTCAAGTTCCTTGGACTTTTACTCTCTGAAACAAGCCTCTTATTTCTCTAACTGTTAAGAATTTACTCTTTAGGACAGGGTACTGTTCTAACAAAGCTGTCTGACTTCTGGACAGAAGAATATATATGCCCAAGATGTTAAAATATGGAGTAAATATATACCTCTGCACACCCTGCCAAGCAACATTTCGGGGTGGAGTGAGGGGAGATTGTAATTTTTTTTGTAGTCACTTCCTGAATGTTGGGATTTGTCCCTTATTTGGTGCTTTCAGAATAGCAGTGGAGTTCCCCTTAGCCTTTTCCTGCTGTCAGAAAAAGAACAACTCTTTTGGGCTTGGCCTGGGGCCAGGCAGCATCTTTGGAGAGAGTGTGTAGCCCCGGGAGATCAGTGAGTATTCCACACTCACACATAGCTTGGCCTCAAGGCAAGTAAAAGCTGCAGAAGAGTTTTCAGCTGTTCTTTGCCAGAACCAAGAAGTTCAAACATCAAGTTGTGTAATTGCAGCTTTTATTTTGTGAAGTGGAAAACACCAGAGTGTGATTTCATGATTGGCCTTTTGGGTTTGCTGTAAATTATTCTCTTTCAATGGAAGAAATGTTGTTTTTCTGGGAATCTCCAGCACCTTTATTGGAGCTGGAGAAAAATGGTGATACTATGTTATAACTTCTTAATTTTCCTTTGAATTTGTAACTGTTTGAACAAGATGTTATGCAGGTTAGGATCCCAAAATAAAATTACCAGTAGATTTACACTGCAAAATGTCAGTATAAATTTAACACCAAAGGGTGAACCTTTTGTAGTTTCATCTCCACAGATCTACATCTGGGTCACCTATGTAGGTGAAAATTTATTAGCTTTCAATATGTATCAAGAAAGTAATTTTGATTGAAATAAAGTAGAACAGAGCCAAATAAATTCCTGTAGCCTAAAGCAAGTGTTTCAGTCAATCTAGGGCAGATGGTAATTTAAGGGAGTGAAGTTGCAGTGAGATATTTGGCTGGATGGGAAGTTCCTCTGTCAGTAAAACCACAGGGGATTTGGGGAGGCTCTTTCCTAGTGCAGAATATTCTCAGGAATGTGAGCCTGAGACCCACTCATCCTCCCAGAGCCCAGGCTGTGTGTCAGGGATGTTGGTAAGGAAGCAAACACACACTTTCTAGGAAGACATTTTTTTTATTTTTCAACTTGCTCCATTATATTAAAAATCCACTTGCTGCAAGGAGCAGAGTGTTCTATTTTAGCCACAAGAAGTTGTACCAGGAGATGTACTAAGGATAGTGATCAGAGAGGTAAATATAATGTGTTGGAAGGATCACAGCTTGAAAACAGAAAGCAGCAGATTTCTCACACTTTATTTTTTTTTTCCCCATTTCTCAAGGGTATTACTTTGTATTAAAAGGAAAAAAAATCAACTGAACCAAAAAACCCCCAACAAAACAAAAACCCAAAAACTTGGACATGGAATTATCTTCCTTTCTGCAGATGAAATTCTTATTTAAAAATATCGACAAGCAGTGTAATAACTGTTGATTATCAAACCACTGGGCTCTTTCGTAATTATAAAATGGAACACGTTGAAGTTCGTAGCACTGTTTTGTTGCAATGTTCTGTCGAGGCCCAGATTGCCAGCTATTGGAAATAAGTAACTTTTTACAGCAATGTGGCTTAGGATGGAGAGATTTAAAAAATACTTTATTAGTCTGGTATTTTATCTCACCTTGTGTATGTTTTCTTTTACTTCAAAACTTGCAGAAAGTGATATATGTATTATAAATCATGTGAAATATGTGCAATTTTTCTGAGCTTTAAATTGAGAGGGCTTTAGAATGATCATAAAGTTATCAGAGTCTATACAATGGCACATCATGAAGAATTGTGCTAACTTTGCCCTAATAATATTCCTGTTTATTTGGCTTTGTGGTAAAATTGCCAATCAGTTAGGTGTTGTACTGACTAATTCTTGACGTGAATGATTATAAACTGAAATGGAAACAGTGGTCAGAGGAAATAAATATTTTAGAACACCCATTATCTGCTCTGTCCTAACCTGCAAATTGCCGAGGTCAGTGCTAAATTAATCAGCTATAATCAGGTGGTTTGTAAAGATTTAAACTTGGCCTTCAGAAAGCAGAGCTATTGAAATTGTTGACAGCGAGCAGAGGATTAGATCTAGAGCTGGTTTTAAATATGAGTGGCAATCGATTGTCAGCAGCTGAAAAGTCCCCTTTGATGTCACTGTAGTGCCCAGATTTGAAGGTGTAGGCAGAATTTAATCACGTTGTGCACCATTAAAGTGCAAGATCAAACTTGGTCTCGTTACAATCTGATGGCACAAAGGGACGGGTTCAATCTGAAGTTAATGGGGAGGGTGAGTTGGTTCCCATATCCAGAGGTTGTCAGAGTAGCTGCTCATTTGTCAGCTGCTCTCAGGAGTTTCTTAAGGGTTACTGGGGAAGAAATATCAATGTTTTGTTTAAATAACGTTGGAGAGCAGTCAAGCAGTAATCTGATGACAGAGTGATGCATGTCTGTCTGTGCTCAGTGCTAGAAGAGAGACTGACAAGCAACCAGTAGTGGAAATCAATTAATAATACAAAAGTTGGGGAAAATGCCAGTTCTGTGGGTTGCTGTGATCAAAAGGCAGATACATTGCTGGAAATGATTGGGAAAGGAATAAAGAAGTACAGATAGTGAGCTGTGGTGCCTTAGAAATCCGTGTCGCTCCCACATCTTGGATGCTGTACACAGATCATATAAAATATTGAGAAAGCTTGAGAGGCTGATCAAGGGTGTGGGAAATGCTTTGGTCTGAGGGCAGGTGGGCTCATGCTGCTTGAAATCCAACTTAGAGACAGGCTCCTGTGTGATGGCACTCTGGGAAATGATAAATGGCATGGAAAAGGTGGGTAAGGAATGGTTATGTGGTTATTCCCAAGAGAAATAGAAGCAAGGGTTAGAACTAGCACAGGGAAATAAAAGCCAAATTTTTGAGAGTCAAAGCAATAACATATCTATGTGCCTGCAGGAGAATTAGTTTTTATTAGAAAATAAAGAATGGGCTTAGCTGTTGTTCAGTGAAAGCAGTATGAATATGAAAGGAACATATAAATATGTACTGCTAGAAGTAATTTTTAGATGATAGTAGTTTGTTCCAAGAGTTGTTCATTCATGTGGAAACAAACACATCTGCTTTAGAACATTTCTTTTTCCACGAGTTTTCCATTCTGTGCTATAGGGAAGGAATTGTGGTAGGAATTGGGGTGTGAACAGAATTGTCCTGACTCCTGTTTGTGGGTGATGCTTGGGGCACTTTCTTTAACATCATCATTATCCACAATGCCTTTTGTCCTTTGTTCTGTGTGTCCTTCTGTTTGAATTCCATGCTCATGTAGCAACTTCAGTGGAGAACAAATTTCACCACTTGCACTGAAACACAAGCTGGAAATTGTTATTTTTAGGCCCTTGTCACAGATAGTTTTATGCATATAAAGAGGTTGAGGTTCCAAAGAAATTACTGGTTTATGTTGTTGGCAAATAAACTACAGGGAATTTCGTTTTGCAAAATATGTTACTAAATTTTAAATCTTGCCAGAGCAATGTTAAAAATGCCAAAAAACTGCAGGAGGTTGAATCACTAGATGGTTTCCTGAGATCCCTTATAAAACAAATGATTCTGTGATCTCCTTCCCAACATTGTTAAGACTCTAAGTTATGTTTCCTTTCTCATGTATAGTTCATAGGGATAAATGACTTGTATTTACTAATAGTGCATTAGTAATTATTATCTGTAAGGGCTCCTTGAACCTTCTCAACTTCAGTGTCATTTCCTCAACTCCTCCTTTTTTGTCTTCCACATGAAATCTTGAACTTTTTGAAAGGGATCACCCCAGATTTTTTCATATTGTTACTATAGATACAAGAAAAGTGGTGTTAAATAAACTCCTCTGTATTGTAGTTTTTGGGAAAGGCAGAATCAAGTACAGTCATCCCAGAAGGATAATAAGGTATTTACAGTCAAAAGAGATATTAAATCATTAACAAGAATAAATATTTTTAAGCATATTGGCCCAGCTGAAATTTTGTCATAGGGTTAGGAGAGCTGGCAGAGATGTGGGATGATGATTTTAATAAACTTTGGAATAACAGGATGAACTGTAAAGGCTGGGAGAGTGTTGAGTGACCTCCAGTGCTTAAAAGGGGCCAAGGGAGTGACTTTATAGAAAACAGTAAAAGCTTATGATTTATTTTTTTTATAGAATGGTGGTGGAAAGAATTTCATTAACCTGTTTCTGCAAGGTTTTGAAAGTTTCATCCTTCCTGTAGTACAAGTTAGACAAGTAAGAAGTCAAAGGATTCTGGAGTTGGTGGATAAATTTAAGGAAGCACTGATGGAAAAAAATGGTTCAGTGAAGCCAACTTTGATTTTCTTCTTCAAATGTTAGAGCTTGAGCTAAATTTCTTTTGCAAGGAAATTCATACATCAGATTTCTCTGGTTGTCTAATTACTTGTATTGCAGGCTAGCACAGTGCTGGAGGAATATATTCTATGCTAATTGGTTTTGTTAATTATAAGTTTGTCTTTATGAGTCAGTCATTCCCATTTCCCATCTCATCAGTGTTAATTTTCAAAGCTTTTTTTTTTAGTAAAAGGGAAAATCAACATTGCTTTCTGTTTACGCTTGAGATGTCTCTTCAGCAGTGCTCTGGAACTGTGCGTGTGTAATAATGAATGAAGGTAATAAGAATGGTTTCCAGGTTTTGTAAGACTGAAAGGTCTTCTCCAGTCAACTTTCTGCTCTTTAAAGCTATTTTAGGACATCTTATTCACTCAGTGAACTGCAGCAAACTACTTGTGAAAGGCTACACTTGTCTTTGAGAAAAGTAGAAGTACTTTGCCATGTGTTTTTTCAAGTGATCTTTACATGGTAGATTTCTATCTCATGGTCTGGTGAGTAGATCAGTTTGAGAGGGAACATGGAATTTGCCGAAGTTCATCTCATAATCTAAGCTTTGACAAAATCAAATCTGTTTTTTCAGGTCCTCATCACATTACCATTGTTAATTCCATATATCCTGGTCAGGATTGTGAAATTCTAGACATTTAAATCTTATGAGTAGGCTGCAAAATTAATACCACCCTGGGAACATGCTATGCAGTGACTTCATGAAGTGACAGTGATAAATTTTGTGACTCTATTAACACAAAATATATTTAAAGATATTATATTCTTGAACAAGAGTTGAAAGTGAGCAGAGCCCAGCGAATCACTGAGGCTGGGTTTGTCTTTCAGCAGCATAGTTCCCACTTTCTCACCAGTGTAGCTTATGCCAGTGAGCCCAACCTTGATTCTAAAAGGTGTTTTTGCATCTTTTTCTCTCATTATTCAATGCCAGCATCCAACCCCTGTGCTGCCAATGAGGGCAGAGGGCCTTGTTCTCACATGTGCCTCATCAACCACAACAGGAGTGCTGCCTGTGCCTGTCCACACCTGATGAAATTGTCCTCAGACAAGAGAACCTGTTATGGTGAGTTCTCCCCCCAAAGCCTGACAACTGTATTGATTTCACAATTTGGGGCTGGACAAATTAATCTCAAACACAAACTCTACAGTGCTTTTTAATGATATGTTTTAAAGGGGCAACTACTTTTTGAGTATTGATAATTTATTCTCCTAGTGGAGGTCTGTGGTGCTTTGATATTTGCTGCCACAGCCATTTCTTTATGGTTTTTGTGTGTGTGATGTGTTGGTAAAACTTATCTCTGCCAGCCAGAAAGCTTTGTATTTGAATGTGCAGCATCCAAAAATTATGAGTCAGGTAAGCTGAATAACAAAAAAAGAGGCTTAATAGCTTGAATCTCTACCTGTCCCAGAGTTGCCTTAGTTTCAAGGATTAAAAAACAAAGAGTAAATGTTAGATCTGCAGCCTTGCATGGGAGTTTTATTGAAAAAATTACAGTAAACACTTCTAAGCTATAGATGTCCTCAAAATGTCAGATAATTGTGTGTATTGTCTGTAAAACCTTGTACTAAATTACTCTTTATAGTGTTGATTAATTCTGTTAAGGAAATTAAAAAAACTAATGTTTTGTCAAGTCAAGGATATCACAAGGGGCAAAAAAGTTACTTTTACTGTTGATTCACAAGCATTTGCTCCAGTAATTAAAACTTTTGAGATGAAAAAGACAGTTCTCTTTTTCCTTTAGTGTATCATATCCTTTTTTCTTTAGTGGAGGTGTAATTTAGAACAACCAATTTGCCCTTTTTGCTCCACGTGTTTGCCTTTCCCTGCTTACACACACGTTTAATGTTTGCAAAACTTCCCTGTTACAGTGAGTCCTTCTTCCCCTGAGATACCAAATGTTCATATCTGATCTGATAGCCAAGTAAAACTACTTTTTTTGAGTGCACTAAGCAGAGCAAAATTTTTAAATAAAGCATTTTAACATTTTTCTTCTTTCTTGCACATATACTGATTTAGCAGTCTGGTAATATCACGTCCATCATGATGTAAAGAGGAGGAATTAATTTTTTTTTTTTTTTTTTTCTAACAGAAAGAAAGAAATTTCTTCTCTATGCAAGGCATTCAGAAATCAGAGGGGTGGACATAGAAAACCCCTATTTCAACTTCATCACAGCCTTCACTGTTCCTGACATCGATGATGTGACAGTGATAGATTTTGATGCTGTGGAGGAACGTTTATACTGGACTGATGTGAAAACCCAGACCATCAAACGTGCCTTCATCAATGGCACCGGCTTAGAAACCATTATTTCCAGAGGTAAATAGCACAACATCAAAGCCAAACCAATTAATTTGGGGTAATGTGTGTTTTAAGCATGCTAAAATATGAGGAGGCAAGTCCTCAGTAAGATATACCTTGCAATGCTGTTGGAAAATTGATCTAAACAACAAGCAAACAGAATTTGCTGTAGGATTCTAGTTCATTGTATTGATTCATAATTCAATTTTATGTAAACAAATTGGGATGTAATTTTCACATTGATTTTATACAAGATTGATAGGAGCAGCAGAAAAAGGGAAGTGATGTTTTCAGGGCAAGGTAGAAAGAACAGGGATAAAAAGCAGCAGAAATGTGGTTTCCTGACATAGCTTTACATTGAGGGATTTCCTCTGCCCTATGGATAGCCCTTTCCTTTGGCTACCTGGGACTGACCCAGTAAAGCAATTGGCTCTGGCAGAGTTATTTTTCATCCCCAGCCCATGCAGCTCTCTCAGCTTTGGCACCACTGGGGAAACACACGCTGTGGTAGCTTTGTAGCTTTGGTGATACTGGTGTAATGGGTTTTTTCTGTACAGGAACTTAAGGAAATATCAAGTCGACACCTGTTTGCTTCGACCCTTTGTCAGTAGCTCTGGTATTAAAGTGATGCAAAGTGTTGTCCTTCATAATGGGTGTTTGTTTGTAAAACCCATCAATTCCTTTCCTGGCAGCACTTGATGCTGTTCTTTGTAATGTATCTACCTGTTTGAAAACAGGAAAACTGTCTGAGGGCAAACTTTACTAACTCTGGTTCTCCAAACCTTAAATGTATGTTTGAAGGGGGAGAGGAGAAAAGAAATGACCCAACTGTGCAAGAGCAGACCTTTTCTGCTTTTGAGAACAAATAAATCAAATGTTGGTTATCTGGGGGACTTAAGAAAATTAATTAAAGCTCTCCCCTTTGTGTCACTTTAAAAGAAATCAGTTCTATATTAGCACATTTTGGGAAATGATTGGACAAATATGGCAATGTCCCCGCTTGGCTGGGGAGGTTCATGGATTTATTTATCTTCTGTGGCTATTCCCCCCCCCCACCACCATTGTCTCAGAGACAACTTTATTAACAATTAGACTTGTTTTTCAGTCCCAATAATGAGAACAAGGTTTAGAGTACCTCCTGGAGCTCTTTCCATCAGGTATTTGGGTGCCCAACAGAGGGACTTGCTTGCTTTGTTTAATGGTAGTAGAATAAAAGCATTGTTTATTATAGAAAACATATAGTGAAAAAATCACAAAACTTATCAAGGAACTTAATGAAACATCCTATGTATGAGTGTTTGTTTTTCAGTATTCTTTCATATTCCTTTATTATGGCAACTTCTGTGGTGGAATTGTTTATATTCTTTCCCGATGTAACTTATTATATAAAAGTTTGCAAAATTACAATTTTCTGCCACATCAGAACATGGTAAAGACTATTTATTATGTTCAAACTCTATCTCATTTGCTTACAGTTATGTTTTTATACTTATAAGAACATAAGAAGCTTTGGGAGCACGTACAAGTGGGATTCCCACTGGATGAAGTCTTATGCCAATGTCACAAAGATGCCAAAATCATACTTTAATCTTTTTAAGAGTATGAAATGCTTATTTCCTAGTTTCTCCAACCAAAAAAAAAAAACAGAAGGGCAAGGGCTCAGTTTAAAATGGGTCAAGGACTGTGTATTTGGTGTTCTTTGTTGCGTTCTCTGGGGTTGGCAAACTTCCTAAAGCCCAAAGCTCTCCACCTTCTGTCCAACCATTCCACAGCCACATCAGTGTTAGTTTCCCAACAGAAATAATTCTTCCAGTGCAAATTGCCATGTTAAATTGGCAAAAGATGTGTTCAAACAATGAACTGGGATGAAATCTTTGGCCAAACTGATCATATTTGGGTTTTGCTGTCTCAGCTGCTCAGTCACAGCTCACAGTGGGAGGGGGGAAGTGAATCAGAAGGGTAAAAGTGAGAAAAGGTGAGGGTTGAGATAAAAACAATTTAATAGGCAAAGTAAGAGCTATGTGAACAAGCACAGCAAAATAAAGAATTCATTCATGTCTTCTCATTGGCTGGCAGATGTTTAGCCATTTCCAGGGAAGGAGGCGAGTAACTTGGAATCTTCAGAGCCTTCAGAAATAGCAGCAGAAAGCTACTTCAGTGATGGATCTACTTCTGGGGCACAGAACTGTGCCCTGGCCCAGGGGTTTGAATGGACATGCTCTGTGCTGAGCCTTCCTGTGCTGCAGAAGGAATTAGGCTTCTAAACCTCAGCAGAGCATTGGTTTAGAAAGGCACTGCGCCATAAATGCTTTCTGAAGTGGAAAAATACACTGCAAAAGCTCAGCATCTCTCTGAATATTGGGTTTGGGCAACAGGTTTTATACTGTGAATATTCCGTGTGATTTTCATGGTCATGTTTTTATTTCAAGTGAGTCAGGCCCAAGAAGAAAAATAAAGGTTATTAATTCATGGCAACTCATTAATAAATGCGACTGAATAGAATATTGCACAATACTGGTAACAAACTATAGAAGAAATTGTTCTTTTTTATTTTGTTGTTTTTTTTTTTTTTTTGGTCCCCAAGACTGATAATAACCCATTAAGAGAACCAACAGAACAACTGCTTTCCCTTTTTGCAGATATTCAGAGTATCAGAGGTCTTGCAGTGGATTGGATATCCCGGAATTTATATTGGATCAGCTCGGAATTTGATGAAACACAAATTAACGTGGCACGTTTAGATGGTTCCTTGAAAACCTCAATCATCCACGGGATCGATAAACCTCAGTGTCTCGCAGTTCACCCAGTGAAAGGGTAAGGTATTTGTGGCTTTAATGAAGAAACTCCAACAATGCTCACCAGAAGATTGTTTCTTCATTTGCATTTTCAGCTTGCCCATTCTTTTATCTTTCAAACTTGAACACCTGAGCTTGAAAACTTTTCTGAAATTTCTTGCCTAAATATTGTTGATTAAATCATGTATGTAATCATGGGTTGTACATCTGGCCCATTAAAAATAATGTGCACACAAAGCTACATTTTCAATATGTTCCTTTTCTTCTGCAGAAAACTCTACTGGACAGATGGGAACACAATTAACATGGCAAACATGGATGGCAGCAACAGCAAAATACTCTTTCAGAATCAGAAAGATCCTGTTGGTAAAGAACTTTTTTCCTGTTTCTTTTTTGTTTGGGTGATTTATTGGGGGCCTTATCTTGAGTTGCTATTTAAGTGTACCATGGTGGTTTTCATTTATATGACAGGGATAAAACCAGACATAAATACATGAACAATACTCAGGAACGTTGTGTTTAAAAATTTAATATATTAAATCTACTGTAGAAGTAGTGAAGTATTATCAACTTCTAGGGTTACAGTAGGCTGAAGGACAACCCATCTGTATTTCTTAATCTTTATATCATGCTCCAAATAAAAAGTAGAGATGCGGGTTTTATTAAGTTAATTGACTCTTAACTTTTCACACAGAATAAAAAGCAATAGTTGAAGCAAACATTTCATATAATGACTTAGCCTTAGATTTAATATTTAAGATTTCATACAGTTGATGATAAATTACAGCACTTTTTGGAAAGGTAAAAAAACCACTCTCTGTATATGTACTTTTTTTTTTTGCTCAGATCTCTTACTTTAGATAATTTCATTTTCTAGGGAGTTAAAGTGGTTATGCCAATTGTTGATGACTTATTAATGTCCCATCAATAAAGTGATTATATTCTAAAGCATTTACTTTTTCATAACTGAATCCATTAAGCAAGCAGTACCAAAAATTATCTAAAGGATTCAATAAAATTGGCACAAGAGCGACACAACATGCATTTTAGACTCTAAACTCAATGAATTTTGTAGAAATTACTTGATAACTGGTTTACTGTTAATATGATTTGCTGTCTATCCACTTGAGGAGACAGTTACCTTTTTATCTGGAGGAAAAAGAGTGATAAACCCAGTAATTTTAAGGTGAAGCATAGGCACATTTAATAATATTAGGACAATATTAAAAAATATGTGGAATATGCAATATTTTGCACTGAGTATCCAGTGATCTTAGGGGACAAGGTCCAGTGAAGCCACTGAACCAAATACAAGGACTGTGTGTGCAAATCCATCTTTGGACAAGGGGAAAAATTGTTTTCTTTCTGTAGCGTTGGATTAATTGTTGCCACCTTTGAGATCTGATAATAAATATTTGATATGGGTCATATTTCGGGTCAAAGGTATCAGTGTTTGGTGAGTGTGCAGGTAGATGGCTGAAAAAGACAAATCTGATTTATTAGAGTTAGTTATCTTGGTAATTGATGGGGGTTTTGTTTTCTTGATACCTAATTTGGAGAAGAAGGAAGAGTTTTCCAGTCTGTGACCTGAAGTGGCCTGATGGATTTCTCTGTTTGAAGCTCTATCAAAAGAAGGAGATGATCTTTCAGTTACAATATTTTGTATTATCACCACAAGTCTATGTAGTTTGGGAAACTTGGGACCTGATACTCTTAGGATGACAGATGGTGTCTTTTATTTTTATCTTAGCCAGTACATACTAGAGATGACTTGTTGGTCCATTCTGTGCTCCTAAAAGGCTTGAATTCTAACCCACATATATTGGTTAACAAAGGAACTGCTCCCTGGAGCACCATTAAACTGTATTCTCTGGAATTCAGGATTAATGTGTAATTTTATACTTTCGTTGGCAGATAATTTAATCATTGGAATTCCCTGAGACTGATATTATACAATCCTCAGGTTCAGATTGCCTTCAGCAGCTGGGCCATAAGGTTTAAGCCAGCCACCCGTACATACATCATGACTATGTGATGCTTTTGTCTAACAAATCACCTGTTTTCAATAACAAACATGGGAAAATTCCTGAAACAATCGAAACATGCTCTGCCTACGTTAGAAATAGCATGTCTTAAAGGAAATATCAGTGAAGGAACTGGAAAGCTGGTTTTTAGAAGCTTAGAAAGCAGAAACCCTTTGGCCTGCAGTGTCAAACGTGTGTGAAGTGGTGACACGATGGCAGCTGTAAGTGCTGCTCCTGACAGGGTTTCCCAAAGAGCTTTCCACTTTACAGGCTGCAAGGAGATTACACTACAACACCTAAAGGGTGACCTCTGCAGTGAAATACAGTATTTTTTGGCAACTTGCTGCTGGATACATGACATGAGTTCTGGGAAAGCTTTAGTACCAAAGCAAATTATTATGGCGTGTGTTGTCACTGTGCCAAGAATATTGCACTGTAGAAAATCTCCTGCTACCAGTTCTTGAATATTTTAAATTCAGTCCAAAAGTCTAAAATACAGTATCTCTTAGTTCTTTGCTCTTACTTCCAGACCTCACTTCCATGACCTCACTTAGGATCTCAGCTTATTCAAGTAATTCTTCATTGCCAGATAATTTTCTTTCATCAGTCAGTCACTGATTTCTGTAGATGCTGGGAGAAATAAAAGACACAAATCTCTGGAAGTATGGGGTTTTTTCACTGTAAATGACCAAGTTTTCTTTTCTCAATTGTCTTCTTTTTGAAGTGTGAGTAGATAATATAATTGTATGTTGCATGTCTATATTTCCTAAATACAGTTTTGCTATGAAAACAGCTGAACACTAAATGTATATTATCTAGTCAGGCCACAGTTAAGGTTGTGTGTGTTAATTGCAGGTTTATCAATAGATTATGAGGAGAACAAGCTTTACTGGATCAGTTCAGGAAATGGAACCATAAATAGATGTAACTTGGATGGTGGTAATCTTGAAATAATAGAATCAATGAAAGAAGATTTGACAAAAGCCACAGCTTTAACCATTATGGGTAAGTCCAGTGATAATCACTTATTTTTTAAAATTCTTCCAAGCTACTTAATAATGAAATATGAAAAGCTTATATAAAAACCTACTGTTGGTTTTATGTAAATAATGCATACAGAACAGTCATTAGCAAGACTGTACTGTCTGTGAAAAAGTTCTTTGTCTTTAATTCAACAGGCAGTTTGCAATCTGTATTACAAGTAGATGTTTCTAAATATAGTCTTGCATATATATATATATATGATGAAGGTAACAGATTGATGGCTTATATTTGCCACAGGCACTTGTAAAGCCTGTTGGAAGGAGAAGGAGCTCCTTAAATATTGTTTCTCATGTGCACCTTCAGCTCTTGACCTTGCTGTGGCTGGGACAGAGTGTGGTGAGAAATACCAGTCTGACTCAGAATTAGTATTTCTGTTATGCTGGAGATAAATTTAGAGCTTTCTGTATTTCTCCTAATTGCTTTGCTGACCTCTCTTTTCTGGTTCAAGAATTATTTATATTTATCTTGGATGTTCCAAAAAAAGCTCAGTTGATAAGCAGACTTTTGGTGGGATATCATCAGCTGCCACTGGGTTTTTTATGAAGTATTTTATTTGATGGATTAATTATGTCATAATTATGTACATGTAGATGGTGTGCCAGTGAAATTTATGCTAAATAGAATGCAAAGACTTTTATGCACATGGTGTATATTATGTCATAGTGTAAAGTGGTGATTGCTAAATTTGATTTATTATACACACATTTGGCCAGTGTTGAACTTTAAATGCTGTCATGTCTGCTGGAGATGGGATGCTTTTATATCTGCATCCATAAACACAAGTTTGGTGTCAGAAGGAGTCACAAATGTTAATACAAATTGTCTTTCATTGATTGGATTGTGACTAGAAAAATACAGTTTTATCAACAGTACTGTGTGTTCTGATTGCAAAACATGAAAAGTTTCTGTATTCATCTGTCCTCTATGTTTTCATATTGTGGAACATTCTGTGGCAACAGAAATGCCATTTATTTATGATCAGCTTCTATTAGGCAGGCTTTGTGCATGTAAAATGGATCAGAAGACAACATCCATTGCCATATGAATCAGGGGAAGAGATCTGTAAGGGATAAATGGTCATAAATAATAATCTATATAAATAAAGAATGACTGATTTGTTCTACTGTAAGATCTAACATGATGGTGTGTGAAGATTTAGTGCCCCTGCTGATCTGGTTGCCTACAAGTTTAATAGAAGGTGAATCACAGTAATCGTAATGTTTATTGCATCATTTTTACTCAGTTTCCTAAATTTTCTTTATTGCTTTTATCTAAAAGCACAGTAAACACCACAAAACAACATGAATAGAATGTTTATTCTCTGTGAATATACTGAGTGGATTTTTTTTATCATTTGAATTTGTGACTGAAAACAGATACAATATCTGTGCCCAGACCCTTAATTTTGTAGAATTTAGGTCCACTCATTGCTAGAGAGTCCTGTAACCTTTTGTTGACTTTTTTTCTTTTTAATTTTAATGTGTATTCTTGCCATATTCCATGGGGACAGAAAGAAAAGATGGGGCTCAGTATTTTGAGACTCCCTTTGTACAGTTTGTCCCCAGGTCATACACTGGTCAGTCATTGTTGAGCTTCAGAACTTGTATTGTCCTGAAGAGTTAAACCAAGGAACCTTCACGGTTTGGAGGGACAGATAATGATCTGAATTCCTAATAAATTTACCCTACCAGTCACCTCTTTG
The DNA here is from genome assembly GCA_035221455.1 of Xenops minutus. NCBI lineage: Eukaryota > Metazoa > Chordata > Aves > Passeriformes > Furnariidae > Xenops > Xenops minutus. The sequence goes on from JAWWEE010000162.1 coordinate 4,751,792, forward strand.
AGCACCTCAGTTGTTGCTTCTGCAAACCTTCTTTAGCTGTTTATGAAGCATCTTCCCCAGCCATCAGTGCCCTTGTCAGAGAACACGAGCTCCCAGAGACACCCAAGCAAGGAAACTCCTCCAGTCTGTGCCAAGGTCTGGTGCCTTCTGTTCCTTGGCTGAAGAGCCTTTTGCACAGAAAACGAGCAGATCTTCTGGCAGTTTCCAGGGGGTTCTGCTGTATTGTTTCATTTACATTCCAAAAGAGTTTTCAGATCTATAAAAAGCGATGACTGCAAGAGGCTTGGCCCAAGACTGCCTTCTTGTTTGCCTTGGTAATTTTGGTGCCGTTCTGATAATCTTGAGTTTCTTGATCTTAGATTTTTTTTTTTTTTTTCCATTTCAAAATGGGAAAGGAACTGAGAACACATGGTTGTGTTCTGGGACATGAAGTCAGCAGATACTGGCAGCTGAGTCAGTGCAGGTTTGGTTTGGTTTTTAATGTAACTTAGGAGGTGGTTCAGAGCTTTGCCAGGCAATGCTGATCCTCCTGTAGTTCTACCCCTCCCTCTCCTCATTGCTTTTATTGCTTTCAATTCCCCTGGTTTAGTGTGCAGTTTAGCTGTTGTAAACCATTTGAAAGTTACCACTACTCTCTCGGATGTTTACTGTTGTTTCGTCCTTTCCAGGCTCTGTTGAACATATTCCTGCTATTATATTCTATAGTGGGAGCTTATAGAATGTAACGGTAAGACATGAAGAAATAATGTTAGCAAACAAGCTGGTGCCAAAATAACTGTCAGGTTTCTCCTTAAGGGAAATGGAAACATGATGTATAATTCACATCTTTCTGTATTTTGGTTCTTTTGTTTATTGGGTTTCTACTCAGTAGTGTCAGTCATCTTTCTTTTTCCTTATTCTGAGCAAAATTCCCAGTCTTTTGGTGCCTGCTTTTGCTACATCTTTTTGAGCCTGATATAAGTGGTATGAAAACTATACTCCATTTGAAAATAAAGCATTTGAATATATACAGAATTACTATTTTCCCATGCATTTAATCATACAAAAAATGTTTTTGCAGTTATCTGTATTACAAAGCCGTTCCTGTAAATCCATGAAGTCATATTTGCTTTTCTGCTCTTCCCACTTCTTCTTCAAATACACATTCACAGTGTGAAATGTCAATGCTTGCAACATCAGCCCTTTTTTGTTAATTTATCCTTCAGAAAACACGTGTGAATTATTTGTCTAGTACTTCTCACTGTTTATGGTCTTGCATTTGATGAGCAGTAATTTTCTTCTGCTACTATGTTAGCTTTCCATTTTATTTTCTTCAGAAATCTCTGAAGTTGATTCTAGTCTTTTAGGAGCTTCTCTGGTTCACAGCACCCTATGCCCTGCATCATTTTCAACACCTACTGACTGCTGACATCATCTTGATATTAAATAGATCCACTGCTTTGAAATGCAAGATGTTCTGTGTGAGAGAATCTCTGATTTTCTTATATGGTGGGGCAAAACTCTTTTCAACAATAACAAGATGCTTCCTTAAGGTTTGAGCTTAATATATGGCTCAATATCTGCTTTAGCAGTTTTCCTGGTAGGCAGTGTCTTGTGTGCTCAATTGTATTTGGCATTCTGCATGAAGTCTCCTTTCCTGCCCTCCAAGTTACTCCATGGAGGTGGTTCCTTGAGTGTCAAAGAGGCTGGTTGGATTTCCCTTTACGGTGAGAACTTTGTGTGGTTCTGGGTTGGTGAGCAGAGTCATTATATTGCAAGATTTGAATTGCAAAGGAGCTCTCAGCGGTGTCTGATGTGTTCTTTCTTGAATGATATATGGCTTTGAATCATAAACTGAGCATGGCTGGAAAAATATTGATTAGTTACTGGAAGTTTGTAGCTGAGGGGAAAAAAAAGGATGTTGAAGGCTTCTGTCAGCAGTTTTGGTGGAGGCATTTGATTGGATTTTGTATCAGGCACTCACAGAAATACAATTTACACCCACAAAATTCAGCTCATGTCTCTACGAAATAGGAATATGATGTAGATTGTGTAGACTGTATAATGAAGATATAATTTGTTGTGCATTGGTTGGGCTTTTTTAGTATAAAATGGAGGAACCTCATGTAGTGAATAATTTTGTGTGTAAGTGCTATTTCTGATGAAATTCATGTAAAAAAGTCCCTCAGCAATACAACAAATTCAGACGTACATGATGGCTTTTCAATGGGTGTGCAGATATTAGAACAATGCCTTTTGAACACAAACTGGGTATAATGTAGCCATCAAGGTCTATTATCAAGCAATCAAAACAAAGTAACAATTACAGGTTTTCATTTGAGACAGAAAATGTAGGTTCCTATTACCAAAATATGTTCATGCTGACATTTGCTTTTGTCATGTAGTTAGATGATACATTGGTTATTCGATTTTTGTTTTATCCTAAACAAAGTTTCAAAACTAACACCAGGAAGCTTTTCTAGTGACTCAGATCAGATGGTGGGAGCTGTGACTTTGCTGGATGTAATTGCAAAGTGAAAGGGGCTGCTTAGATCAGGAAACTTCACATATATACACCTTAATTTTCCAAGTCATCAGTCTTCTAATTGCCGTAGCACCATTCATTACGTTAACATTAATAAATGAAATATATCTAGGCAATTTGCCCGGTTCTAAGTGCAGTACATAGTTGTCTTCCATAAATACTCACCCCACCATTAGTGAAAACTAATGACCCATCAACATTTGCATTCCGAGTGCTGCTTGAAATCTCCAAAGGCCTGGCCACAGTGTTGGGGTAGCAATTTCTGCCATTTGAAATTGTTCTTGTCCAAGATGTTGCTGTGCTTCATGCTAATTACCCAACAGAATGGATAAATACAACACTTTTAATTTATATTACAACCCAGTTTCAGCAACCAGATCGTAATTAGTGATCAAATGCTCTTGTTAGCATAATCAAGCAAATAAATATTTGATATTTAAAGGTTCAAAACGCTGTTGTTTCTCCCCTAGTTTTCAAGTTGTCTTTATGCTAAAGTCAAGTGTTGTTTTTTAATCATCTGCTATATTTTAAAATGACTATAGAAATAGATTAATTCGTCCTCGTACTAGAAATCACAGATGAGTTATCTACTGACCAAATAAATCAATAATGCAGAGAGAAAGCCCAACCTTTGCTTAGAATTATGGTCAAAAAGAGGTGAGGGACGTGTTGGGGTCTTTTGGACACAAGACTGTTGGGGTTTGGTTTTCACCCATCAGTGTCTGAACAATTAAAAGACATATCTTTTAGGTCTTAGGGCATAACTGGCCAGTTTTATGGCAAGCAGTCACAAGAGAATTGACCTCAAGGTGTCTGTACTTCAGAATTTGTGCACTGATTTCTTGGGATTTTTTTTTGTATCTTTAGTTCATGGTTTTCTTTTGCTTTGTGAAATTTTTTAGGGGTTTTGTAGAGTTTATTTTTTTTATTATTTAGTGGGGTTTTTTTGTTTGTTTTTGTGGTTTTTTTTACCATACCCAAAATGTCAGGGTTTGCATGAGCTTTCTAATTTAATTCCCCCATTCTGTCTTTGTCTCTCAAGACTCAGTGCACCATATAAAGCCACCATGTAAAAGAAGAGTAAACACCCAATTCAGTAAAATGTTGTATGCTACAATTTTATTGAAATGTTTATCCAGCTGTGGTGTTCCCAAGGATGGAAGAGGAAGAGCAAAGCATAATTTTGAAGAGTATTTTGAATATTCACTCGTGACTTGTTGTGATTTGTCCCTTTGAATGGTGTAGGTGATGCAGGAGGCTGCTCAACCTCTGTGACCCGTCAGGACCTCAAGGATCAGTGATGAGTTTTTTCTGTCGTGACAGTAGAACAACTCTGATCTGAAATGTCTCACACCAGTGGTGGGAATTGTTTAGTTATTTCATCTCTTGATACACCAAGTAGGTTATTTGGGTTTTTTTTAGTTTCTTTCCTTTCCCTAAGGAGACAAAAAGGGGAGCCAATGGCAGGTTTGGGAGGCTAGTGAACCCATGGCCAAAGTTGGGGATTTGCAAGAAACATTAAAGAAGGGACCAAAAGAGTTTGGTCACTTCTTTGAAGTAAATGATTAAGACACTGAAGTTGTATATGTTTTGCTTCCTTTTTGTATTCCACTCTTACAAAAAATAGTATTTTATATATGTGTTTGGATATGTAAATAGTAAGTTCTAATTGCTATGCACAAGACAGCAGCCATTGCTAAAGTTATTTAATGGGCTGTTCTGATTCATGGTCAGATAGAGGTTGTGAAGAATAAAAACTCTTCTCCACATATAAATATTTAATCAAAAAAGCCTAAACCTTTAGGATTGTAGGTTGTCATCTCATAAAATAAAGGGAAAAAAGAGGAAAATAAATCTAATTCCCATTATTTCATGTATGGTTTATAGCACATAGTAATTTTTCTAATCTTATCTTGCATGTGCTTTTTTTAAAATTGACACCATCAAAACTGAGCACTGGGAGTTTTTGTTCTAAGGATTTTCTGATAAAAGGATCATAAGATACAATCTGCTATTAATTGATTGGTATCATACAGTGATGTTTTGACTTAGTCAATTCTACTACCTATGCCTGTATAGGATGATAGATTTTCTTTAAATTTCACCCAAATTTAAATGGAGAGTTCCATTTCTGTCTCCAAATCTTTAAATTAAGAATATTTTCATTCTGTAGGTTGTGGTCTTAACATATACCTGTGAAGAGTATGCTTTTTTTCCCTTGATATTTTCAGAGTATATATTTTTTTTTTCTACAGTAACTTTTTAGTTTTTGAAGTGGAAGTTATTTTTTTAGATCTGCAGTTTCTGTCATGAAACACTCAGTGTGGCTCTATAAATTAGTTATTTCAATATTCAAACCGCAGCATAGGCAAATATTAATTTAAATGAAAAGAGCATGAGCTAGTAGTGAAGTTAATACACAATACTTGTTGGAAAGGCAGTATTCCTGAAATTTAGAAGTTTTCAGTCGAGGCTTTTAATTTTGGTTCATCTACAGTAATAACTTTTTTTGTCTTAAATGAGAATGCTGATGATGTTTAACTCATAATTATACACACTTGCCCCATTTAATTCTTTCATTTAGTTGTTAAAAAGAAATGTAGCTGTTTTGAGAGGAAAAAAAAAGCAATATTCATACTTTTTGTGCAGAACACAGCTCTGAGATTGTATTACACATTATTTAATGCTTCTAATGTAGTCATTAGTGAAATCTTTTCCCTTTTGTAGTTAAATTGAACATACACACAAGAATTCTGTTGTATTGCCCTTGAGACTACTGGTCAAATGTAGGTCCCATGTTAATATGGTGTTAAAATATTGCCTAGTTCAGTTTGTGGAGAATAGTTACTTTTCCAGCAGGCTGAGAGCAGGGGGAAGCTGTTTGCTCTTGGGTTTACCTTGTTTCTTCACTAAAACTTCCTAGAAGGGTACATTATACTGGAAAAATAGTTGAGATGTCTTGAAGAATACAAAAAAATACAGGTTGTGAGTCCTCAGAAATGTAATTTTAAGTTTAGACATAAAAATGTATTGCTGCTTTTGGCCTCTGGAGTGTTATCCAGTCACTGAGGTCAATGAGAAACTGATAACCCACAAAGAAGGTCATCACACTGCCTTGGTCTTGTGAAGAGAGGAAAGACTCAGGTGGGGTGTTCTGGCACTCAAAGAAAATGAGAAACAGACACTGTGAAGCTTGTTGTGAGCTGTGGAAAGAATCACAGAATCATTAAGTTTGGAATAAAGCCTTTAAGACTGAGTCCAACCATTAACCCAGCTCTGCCCAGTCCATCACTAAACGTGTCCCCAAGTGCCACATCCACTTAAGGAGCTGGAACACTGTGACCATCTCATCAGACTTGACTTGTGATAAGTTTGAGTTTGATATGAAAGCTATTAAAATTTTAATTCTGAATCACTGGGAGGCAGAGCCTGGTATTTATTTTTTTTGGTCATGATTTCTTAGCTACTGATTGTTATTTGTTTTTAATGAAAAATGTGTTTTAGCATTACAAGCAATTTTGTTCACTGGTGAAAATGAATTTCTTCCCTAAAGTCACTAGAATTTCCATATATATATATATATATGGAAAATGAGGCATTTGAATTTAGGATTTTCTATATCAGTAGCCTTAAATCAGCAGTTGTAGCAGCAAAACTGGAACTAGCAATGACTGTTCTCGTGTCTGCAGAATCTTAACAACACACTGCCTTCAGGTTCTCTCTAGAACCTCTTCAAAACTGCTCTGAGAATTAACCTCAAAAGCTTCTTCCCACCTTAGGTTCCAACACATATAATCTGTTAACGATCCTCTTACTTTGTAAAACTTGAACCTTTTACAGATAAAAAGCTGTGGTGGGCAGACCAGAACTTAGCTCAGATTGGAACCTGCAATAAGAAAGATGGCAGAAGCCCAACTGTGCTGCGGAACAAAACCTCAGGTGTTGTCCACATGAAAGTGTATGATAAAGCAGCACAGCAAGGTGGGTGGCATTTTTAATGTGTTTCAATATGTTTAACCAACATGTCATTCAGTGATAAAATATTGGTAAAAATGTTTTTGAATGAGTTATTGAAGATAATGGGATATCTGCCTGCTATATTTGAATTTGCCAGATGTTTACACTAGAGTGAAGTTTGAAGTCCTTTTAGAGTTTAATTTTTTTTAGTCAAAAAAAGGGCTTACCATGTGTATCTCATATCAAATTATTGAAATTTGAAGTGAAGTATTATGAGAGAATTCATTAATATTCTTCATTATTCATCTCAAAACATGGTTTAATTAATCTGAGCTGACAGAAGTGACAGTGGTATGAATCAAAATTGAGAGAGCAGAGAAATGGGGGGATATTGCTCATGTTGGCAAAGGGGGAGCTAACATAATATTAAAACCGTGAAATTTAAGGTCAAGCACGCAGTTTTATCATGAAAACATTTGTGAATTGCTTTAGAGATAGGTTATTTCAGATTCCTGTTACTAAAAGTAATGAGGATGGGAACTTTCAAAAGGTTTAACTCTAACCATGGAGACATAGAAATAGCTCCTGGGTGCCTGAATGTTAGCAGTGCTGGGTGTCTGCTACATGGAAGGAGACTTGTATGATTTTAGGTGAAGAAATGCTGTCTAATTCAAAATTAGCAATGCAAAAATAAATGTGACAAGTAGCACTCTGATTCTTGTGGGCTTAGCAACGTGTAATCAGCTCATTCTTTGAATGTCTTAGTGGATTTAAATGTTTCTTCATGAAGCTTCAAATTTCTGATGTGTTTAGTGTGCTGTGCATAATGTTTATAATAAATCTGATTTAAAGATGTTCATCTATTAAATATTAAATGCGTGGTAGGATAATGGATTTGGGTGATCATTTTATTAAATAAGCAGTAGGATCATGGATTTGGGTGATCCCTTTAGAATATATCTTAAATATACTAAAAACATGCTGGTTCATGAAGATAACCAGGTTAATATAACATTTGATGAATAAACATGATATGATCAATGGTTTGCTCATGGTCTAGAATAAGATACACTTTCTAGATTAATGTCAGGGAGACTTCATCTTCTCTTACATTATTAATATTAATACATTGATGGCAACACTCCTTCCTCCTGTCTCTTCTCCCGTGCTGTTCAGGCAGCAATTCCTGTCAGTTAAACAATGGTGGGTGCTCCCAGCTTTGCTTGCCAACATCAGAAACCAGCAGGACCTGCGTGTGCACAGTGGGCTACAACCTCCAGAAAAACCGCATGGCTTGCAAGGGTAAAGTGCCTTTTGCTCTTTATTTGAACTAAAATGTTGGGGGGACATTGTAATAGTAAATCAGCTTTATTCCTTTCAAGTTACATAACTATACTTAGTATGCTTGATTGAAGCAGTGGCAGAGCAATGTCTGTTGTGGTTGGGACAGAATGAAATGTAGCTTTTGGTTTCATTGTTTAGTGTTGCATAGACTTTTTGTGGAAACTCTGAGGAGTATTTTCTTTTTAATGCAGGCAGAAAAGCAGACCATCTGAGCCATTGTTAATAGCTATGTAAATATATAAATAGCTATATAAAGTAAATATTTGTTCAAAGTCATATACCTTTAAACTAAATGTTAGGCTAAATAGTATCTGAATTGTTGGGTGTCTCATTTTATTGTATTGTTCTTAGTATAAACTAAAGCCTGATTTTTAAAAATTATTTATTTTATTAATGTTTAGTCTATTCAAGCTGTCAAAAAAATCAAAGCGGAAGTCTTACTTTTTGCCTGAAAAATACAAAGCAACCATATGGTCAAGGTGCCTTATAGATTTATAAATATAACATTATTTACTACTGTTTATTAGGACTAAATAATTCCTGAGAGGTACTGTATAACAAGATGTCTACACAGTAGCATTTAGTCCTGCCTAATAGGAATAGGTGCATCTGGAGTGTGATTAATCTAACACAAAAGTAGACCTTTAAAAGGCATCAACTGCTAAGTGATGTATTTCTGGAAGAGCACGTGACTGAAGGAGGGGATGTTAATCCCATGCCTCAAAAGACAATTTATCGTCCTCTTTTCCACAAGTTCTTTAAAATTGTCTCTTCCTCAATCTGCACAGAAACTGCACCGAAGATATTCTTCAATTTATCATTTGAAAACATTTTTTTTCTTAAGTTTTAATTGCTGCTAATTGCCTAATTATAAAGGGGTGTTTGAAATGGGCAGTGAGTCCCATTTATCATTTAATTAGAAATACCCCATAATAACTCATAGGTGTTCCTTTCAAAGAGATGGATTTATCACTCTGGAAAACCATATCTAGTGCCTGTCAGCTCCTCGAGTCTTGCCCATTGGGAAAGTTTCCACTTTGCTCTCAGTGGTTATTTTATGTTTCCCATAGGTATTGAATCGTTCCTCATGTATTCTGTTCATGAAGGAGTTAGAGGAATTCCTCTTGATCCAAGTGATAAGATGGATGCTTTAATGCCTATTTCGGGGGCTTCGTTTGCTGTGGGCATAGACTTCCATGCAGGTAAATATTTCTTGGGTGGATGGTCAAAGTTGTGTGTTGTTCTCAGAAATGCAATAACTCTTTGGTTTCAAAATAACCCTTCTAAGTGATTGCAACTGAATTTCAAGGAATTGCAAATTGATGATGTTACAGTGTTAACCACAGAGATTTTACATTTTGAGAGAACTTGAGTAGGAAACGTGGTTTGACAGAAGGTGGTCATCAGTCTGTAGGAAAGCAGGCTGCTCTGGTTCCCTTTTCCCAGGAAAAGCCTTGTTCCTGTTACGACACTTTTTCCATGGAATTTTCTTAGTCCTGTAAATTCTGAAAAGGCATTGGACACCTCTCCCACTGATACTGAAAGGTGTGTGGGTATCTTCAAATATGGTAGGAATTTCTGATTAGTTTTCAGAAAATAAGAGATCTCTGACCAAACAGGGACCTGAAAACATCTTGTACCTCCGTATTTTTCACCCAGCAGCTCTTTGACCAGACTTCCTTCTAGACTGATTTTGTTATCCATTGAGTTTACAAACTAGCAGTTTAGATAGAAAATCTTAAGTTAACAATGTTATATACATACAGACTTTGGTTTCCTGAAAAATACAGTCTGTCATGGTTCATTATATTTGATTTTGAAATAAATTCTGCCTGGGAAATCAGTATTGAGAGATCCTACTGTTTTGCTTAAAAATATGCCTTCTTATGACAAAACAGACCTCTTTCTGCTTGTGCTGTTGGGCTTCTTCATGCCACAAGTACCACTTAATCTTTCTTTAACAGGTTAGGAGTTAAAGTCATTAAATCTTCTTTTGGCCTCCTTCTTCACTGATCCTCTTAGCGCAGTTTCAAGCCCACTCACCACTTCACAGTGCCCTCACACTTGTATATTTTACTTTCAAATCTGACTGCTGATATTCAGAGCTTTGGTTGTATCGTGGGCATGGTTCAGTTACAGTCTACAAAAACATTAAAATGACTTAAAAGACAATGCCCTTGTCCACATATCTCATATCTGAGATGATACAGAGATTTCAGCTATTCCTGGAAAGAGAAGAGAGAGAAAGGTTAGTTTACATATATTTCTCAGTGAGTGCTATGAAAATGGGAATGGTTTTTTCAGGGATTATGTTTTTTATTATAATATACTTAACTTTAAAAATACTAGTTTTTAGTTTAAGTCATGCAAACTTTACCGAATTATTATGTCTAATACAGAAGCTTAAATTTGACCTTTTTGTTCTAAAATATCCATAGGAGGATTTTATTGGGGATTTTACATCTCATGGGGTTTTTTCATTTGGGGGATTTTCTTCGAGAGTAGTCTAGAGAGTTTTATTTGCACTTCACTAATCAATATCAAATTAATATTTTGCAAGAGTAAGATTTTTGGCTTTTGGGAAAAAAGAGATTTGAGGAAGGATGGAATCAAGTGAGGTTCTTCAACCTGCCTGATGATGAGGTACATCAGCACAGGGAACATGAACAGGATTGTCAGTGACAAATGCATTGTAAACATGGATGTGAAATCACAAAGGGATAGGGTGTTATAGAAACTTACAGGACAGATTTCAAATTCCTTTCAGCTTGAAAACCAATTGTTTTTCTCATCTTGATACCTTACCTTGAATTTTCTAAGTTCATTCCCAACACCTCGGATATGATTCAGAAGGCAAGTGCAAGTACTTTCAGATTTCCTCTTGGTGTTTTTCTCCAGATTTGGATCTGCTCTCAGAATGTTTAGGTATGCCAAGTGGCTAAAATAGATTAACATATGCAAGTAGTATAAGATATCAGAGTTAAAAGGCTTATGGCAATGCTTTTTGCAGACATGAACGAGAGGGAAGATGCATGGACCCTTTTTTCTCCCAGGGTTTTGTTACTTCTAAATCCTAATTAAAGAACTAAAGAGTGGTTTTGACCTTTGGACTCTTTAAGAGGCTATTGAGGAGTAGAGTTGCCAGTGTTATTGAGGTCACAGGTTTATAAAACTGAGTGTGATCCCAGGAACCTTTCATTTCTGATTTATTAAAGATCGTGGCACTGATTCTTCCCTCCTGCTGAAGGTTTTTTTCACAGTATGTCAATGTAAATGCTCATTGTTTTTTCCTATTGACATTGTTCCAGGAAATTCACCAAAGTGAAAATGCTTTACTACTTGATTTGCCTTTGTTGAAATAATTATTTCCAATGGTGGGGAGTTTCTCTGTACTCCAAAGCCTGGTCTGGATGGAGGAGAAAAGGGGTGATACTCAGCAAATACCTTGTATGTTGAATGTTGAGTTACGCGATTTCATTGGCAGAATACCAATGCATTAAATGGAATTACTTCTCAATGTTTGCTGAAAAGCATTAATTAAGAAAACAGCACCACAATGTTGTGCTGTATGCATTAAGATTTAGTTGTGGAAGTGAAACCACAGAGATCCCTGTGTTCTTAGAACAGTTTAGAAGCTGTTTTGTGCATTCCTGCTCGCATGGCTGACTGAAATAGTCATGGTCTGAATACAAAGAAGTTTCTTTTTATGGAGATGAATTAAACTGGAATATGAAATACATAAAATTCACTTATCTAGTTGATAAACATAATAGTTTGGGGAGTTTTTATTAACTATGTACTTTCAGATAAGACTTTGTAGTAATTCTATCTCTCTTGTATTCCACTGAAGGATATTTGGAATACACTTCCCTGCAGCCATAGATCAGTATCTTATCACAGAATGTACATGCAGCTCGTAGTAAGATGTATGTAATTTTCATACTCATTTGAAATAAGTAGCAAAATACATGACTCCCATATATGTTCGGGTTGCTTGAAGTCAGAATTTGGCATTTATTTATTGATGGTGTGGCTGGGATCCTTGAGCATACCCATCTGGTTTGGTCTCAAATCTGGTTATTTGAGCAAGTTTTCTTTTTCTCTCTTCCTTCCTCTATCTTTATCTGTAATAGATATATATAAACAGTAATATTTGCACACACATATATGTGTAGCTATAGAATATTTTTATGTATTATGTAGGTAATACTTCTATATTTGTATACAGAAATATATATTCTATAAATACACACACTCGCTTTTATGGAATTAAAAGCAAATATAAAAAGTATGAAAAAATGAAGAAGGAGCAAGTATTATTTGGTATCTCTGAGCAATGTTTTTCTGAGGCAAAATAGCTCACTCAGCAAGCACAGTGTGGGTTGCAGCATAGTAGTGGCTTCCATCTGTTGTCATGGCCCTACAAATGTGCTATAAATGCTAAACAAATGGTAGAAAACTTAGACTTTGGACAAAATTATATTAAATAAAATTTAAGAAAAGGAAAAGGAATGAGAAACTAAAGCTGATACTTGTGATATCATTATTCTGCTTACTCTGAATCACATAAATATATAAATGAAGTTATAACTGGCAGCTTTCACACTGAATGATGTAGCTACTTTGACTGAGGTACTGGAATTAATGTAAGAATCATTGCCATGTCCTTACAGGAAATGACACGATCTATTGGACAGACATGGGTTTCAACAAAATTAGCAGATCCAAGCGAGACCAGACATGGAAAGAAGACATTGTTACCAATGGTTTGGGAAGAGTTGAAGGCATTGCAGTGGACTGGATAGCAGGTAGGTCTGGACCTGCCTGGGGCAGGTCATTAGTTCTGACAATACACCTTTGCATCTTTTGCTCAAGACTAATTAAGTTGGTTTGCTTTAAGTTCTAATTTCTAGTATTGCATGTGTCTGGAAATTATTTATATATCTTGGATGCTACTTCTTAGGTGGACACTTTCAATGGTGACAGCCACAAATACAAGTTGATAGTCCAAAATCCCAAATATACATGGAAATGGCAATACAGCAGTTCGTCTCTGGTCCTGACTTACACTCTGAAGATTCAGCCACTTTTCAAGCAGTCTGTTCTCTGTGCAGTAACCTCCCTGTACTTTTCCTAGGTAACATATATTGGACGGATCATGGCTTCAACTTAATTGAAGTTGCCAGGCTCAACGGCTCCTTCCGCTATGTAATTATATCCCAGGGCTTGGACCAGCCTCGATCTATTGCTGTACACCCAGAAAAAGGGTAACATGACCATGGCTACTTGTGTTTCCTTTCAAGTTTGCATGCTAGCACTGAAGCTTTCAGATAAGCAAGTCAAGGCCTTTGTCCTAATAGATAAACATTTAATAAACCCCAAAGAATTATATTGGAAATTACTGTCTTGTAAATAAGCACAGAGGTGGAAGGGTTATCCTTAACACACGCAGAGTTTTTTCATTGCTCTCTATATCCATGATGTACTGTAATATCTTTGCCACATAGTTTCAATTTTCCAAGGCAAACCTTTCAGCTGAAGTTTGGATGTTTCTTGGTTAAATCTGTTCTGAAGTTTCCAGCAAATTCAAGGAAGCCACACGAGCTCTTGAAGGACCTCAGTGTGCTGATGAAATCGTAGGTGCCCATGGCAGGGGGATTGTTTATAATGCTTGAGGAGGAGGAGAGGACCACAGACAGTCATTGCTTTATGTGTCTGGTAGAATGGTGTATCTTCTGTGAAGGAAGATAAGCTTCACCTATTTTATGATACTGTGCCACAAAATGATAGCTTGAGACACCTGCAGTCCAGGTTTCTTTGGGAGAAGGACAACAATCTTTTGCAAGGTATGCCTTGCTGGGGGAAGATTTCAGGCCTCTTCACCCTTTGCATTATTGTCCTATCTCTTTTCCTTTATGAGGCAAAACTTTCAAAGGTGTTCTTCCCTCCCCTTGCCCTGACTTGACATTCTTGCAGCTTGAGTTGACAGCTCTAAGAACAGAGAGGAAAATAGCAGTTATTAGATCTCGTTGAATCTGCCAGTTATAGCAAGGGATGAAGCAGGCAGCGTTCTGCTGCTGGGTGACAGTCCTTATTGTTACTGAGAAAGGAGTGAAGAATGTGGAGCCCTACAAAAGGGGATATTTATTCATATAATATGCACTTGCTTGATTCTTTGCGAATTTAATACTAGATTTCTGATCAAGCTCAGAATGGTAATTGAAATAGGCAATTAAGCTCATAGTGAAAAAATTCTTTGAAAACGCCTCCTTTAAAAATATTTAAGGAATTTCATTTTTATTTAGAGCTTGGGCTGGGAGTGGGAGGAGCTTAAACTGATCTTTTCCTAAGAGGGTTCTAGGACAACATCAAATTTCCACCACTTGCAGCTGTGTAATTTGTGTATGGGATAGTTCTGAAACAAGTTAACTCATAGTTATTTTAACATCACAGTATATACATCAAATATATAGGGAGCATCTTGTTGCCTGCAGAGGTCCAGGGAACAAGTATTTTAGTTGCTACTTCCCAGAACTTTCAAGGAGATGTGAGAAGATAAAGTTTTTCAGTACTAGTTAATGGTTTGTGTAAGTTGATGTATTAATATATTTATAATAACTAATGCTCTAAGGGAGTAATTAATAACCTGCCTTATATTTTTGGCAGCCATTCAGGTTTTTCTTTGGAAGATTTTAGATTCATTTAACCTGCTAATTATAGGGTTTCATTTTTTTCTCCTCAGAATAGCTAGTCTAAGGAAAGAGTATGGAAAGTTTAATTCAGGTATATTGGATGTCTGCCTTTCTGCTTTCAACATTTAATTCATGTCCTTTGTTAAGAAAGTAGCTCTAATTAGATCCCTCGAAGCACATTTAGCTCAGTTTAGAGTTGCTGGTTAACCAGAGTAATTTGGTTAAAGTTGTATTTAACTTAAGCAGTGATTGTTGATACCCAGCTGGTTAGTACTGTCTGTTTTACACCTTCTCAAGCATATTTTTAATTTAGCTAAGTGGCAGAAATATGAGAACAGATTTGTTTTTCTTAAAGCCAGAAAGCTCTACACTGAGAGCTGAAGTCAGATGGACATTGTTTCAGAAGCTAAATTTGATGAGAAAATTATAGGATCCATATTTTTTTCTCCCCTATGACATTTTTATCATTTCACATATCTTCAGGAATGCATGCATTTCACAGAGAGGAAAGCAATGCAGAGTGGGTTGGTATGCTCTGCTCACTTTGGGTACAGAATATTACTAAACAAAGTTTCAGTGTGTTTTGTGAATACTTGCAATGAAAATCCTTCTCTTCATGCAATCAGTAATATTCTAAACCTCAATTATATTAACTTAGATATTCCTTCTGCAGAGTGTTAGTTTTGTGTGTGCTTATAATACAGCTTAACACAGCTATAAATACATATATTTGTAGACACATAGCCATTTCCATAAAGCTGTTCTATAGGTTACTGTCCAGTAAAGGAAGTTCTCTGTGCACATTGACTGGCCTCATTTTCTGTACCTAAATGAGAAGTAGGAGGTTAAGGCAGAAATTTGACCTGGCCCCTTGTCCCACGTTAGTGATGTTACTGTGCCAGTAAATGATAGGAATATAAAAATAGACAAGCAAGATGAAAATTCTTCCCGTGAGCATTTAGCAGAATTTGAAAAATATTTTCATCTCAAATAAAGTCCCTTTGCTCTGCCATTCCCACAGCTGCTCACTGCTACATAATTAAAACATTTTCAGGTTTGACATACACCTCTTGTATTATCATGTTTTTTGGTCATTAGGTGTAAGATTAATTTGCTTTTATTTTTTCTAGAACAAATCTGAATTCTTTAGGGAATTGAATTGCCTAGTGACTGATTTAGTCTAGTTTTAACAATTTATTCATATATATATCTTTAGTAAAAAAATTAAGTGTTCTATTAAACTATGGTATATATACTGTATAGCATACTATATAATACTATGGTACATTTAATTTCTATGATTATTTTGAGACATGCCCTTTATCATGTTTTTTAAGTACTTATGTTTTCAAGCACCCATTTTATTGCAATAGTGCTTTTAGTTTGCAATTGTCGTATGGTGTTACACATTTGCAGTTCCTGTTTTGGTGCTAAATTTTAATCAGTGATTTCTACACCATTGTAGGTATTTATTTTGGACAGAGTGGGGCCAGACTCCTTGCATAGGCAGGGCACACTTGGATGGCTCGGAGAAGGTTGTCCTTGTGAGCCTGGGGATTGCGTGGCCTAACGGGATTTCCATCGACTACGAGGTTAGTTCCTCGGGGCGTGCTCAATGTACAGTATTTGTTACGTTCCATTAAAGCCAGCTGGTGTTCCACTGTGTTGTAAAGTTAATAACTCTTAATTAACTCCTTGGACAAGACTGTTGATGTTTCCTTTAAAATTAATCTTCAGGAAAATAAATTATATTGGTGTGATGCTCGTACGGACAAGATAGAAAGAATTGACCTTGAGAGTGGAGGGAACCGGGAGATTGTGCTCTCAGGGAGCAATGTGGATATGTTTTCAGTTGCCGTGTTTGGAGCTTACATCTACTGGTCTGACAGGTAATTTCTTTTTTCCTAAGTATTTTAAGTGTCCCACTGTGATTTCAGTGCCAGGTGCCTCACCTGTGTAGGATGAGCCATTCCTTAGCAAGGTCACAGAACAGATCCCAGAAATGGGTGCAGTTTCCAAAGAAAGGGCTGGTGTGATGCTGAAAGCTCCAGCTCCTCAGCATCGGAGCTGAGAAGAGCTTTCCACACCTCCTCTTGGGTGAACTCTCCACTGCTCTTCAGTCATTTGTTGGGTGTGAAGTAGTTGAGGATTGTTGATGAGACATCTTCAACTTTTTTGGCAGAGCACATGCCAATGGCTCTATTAGAAGAGGCCACAAGAATGAGGCCACGGATGCTGTGACCATGAGGACTGGCCTTGGGATAAACCTGAAGGAAGTGAAAGTCTTTAATAGAGCACGAGAGAAAGGTTGGCTTGTTCTTAAGGATGCTATTAATTGTTTTGATATCACCTGCTATTTTTGATGTGTATTGAAGCATACCAAAAAATCAAGTAACCAATGATTTTATCTCCACTTTTTACTCGTGAAGTACTTTTTGAAACTAAAATTAACGAACTAAAGATGTAGTGTAAATTCTACTAAAATTCTTCCAAGTGTTTTAAAGAGAAAATCTAAAAGAAAAACACTTCCTGTCATTCCAGGTATGATGGTTTGGGTTTTGTGGTTTTTTTGTTTGTTTGTTTGTTTTGTTTTCAGAAGAAAAAACAGTCTTAGGAATGAGGGACCTTGAATTGTGCTTTACAGAGCAGTAATCTCAGGCAGTTTCAGATTTCTATTGGAAAGCAAACCAGAATTTTTTCATACTAGAAATTCCCAGCTGCTCTGTCTCCAGTATTTATTTGCTAAAAATTACTTGGGTTTGAGTCTTTATTTTTATTTCCTTTTTTTTTTTTCCCTGTGTAAGTAATCAGATTTCCTTTATATTCAATTAGTTTAGTGAACTCAAGTGACAAAAGTTATTCTATACTCTTCTGTGATTTATGGTACCAATGGTTAAATTTTATTTTCCACTACCTCATTTAAGAATCCTCTTGCTTTAAATGTCTTTTTACCTCCAAAATTATGGGTTTGATGAGTCCTTGAAGAACTTCTTTCAGAGAGCGAAGGTGGTTAGACGTCTACCAAAAATGATGATGATTTCCTTAGAACAAACTGCTACTGGGCCATCCAGCCAAAAATTTCTATAAATATTTTTAAAAAGAGACAGAAAAACAGTTACCTCAATACAAGATATTTTTTTTTTAAACACAGATGTGTCTTTGGTGTTGGTAACACCAAATTTGCTTTACTCACAGCATTATATACAGATTCTGGTTTTTTTTAACATACATATTTCCTAAATAATTGCATTAAATATGACGTGTAAAATAAATCTGCACTTTGAAAGAAAACACATTTAACAATAAGATTTTTTTTTTTTTTAAATTTTATATCTTTTCGAGGAAAAACTAATTTGCAAACATGCATAGCAATGTTACTATGAATGTCTGCATGTAGTTGCACAGTGCTGTGGGCATTATATTTTGGGGATAAAAATAAAACACACACACAAAAAAGAAACCCCATTTCTCTTGTAACTAGGCTAGAAATAGTTAATGCCTGCTTGCTTGGAAGGGCTTTATGTTTAAGAATATATTCTACATATAGAATTAGGAAAATAGAACAGAGGGGCAAATCAATGCCTCTTTACATGCAATGGTTTTCATTGATAGCTTTATAGACTTGATCACTCGAATGGGAGAAACAGTTCCTGTTAGTCTGGAAAACGTGACTGAATGATTTCTTAATACAGTTTTCAAATTTGACTAGGGAGCAAATGGGTAATGTCATTGGGAGGGGATGTCAGTGAGCCAGCAGGACAAAAGGGAAAAAAATCAGGTGGAAAATGATATATATATAAAATTTATTTTTTTTTTAAGTTTACTGAGCTAGAAGTAGTTAACACTGTTTTAAAAAAATGTTTTCAAGGAGATTTTAGGAGCTTGGGGAACTTTTCTCTTCCCGACCTCTCATCTTTCCAAACAGATATGAACTTTTCTAGCCTAATAAAACTTTTTAAGGAATCTTTAAAGCAAGCAGAATGTGCACATATATACATCTAAATCTCTATATGTTTTTCTATGACTCCCCATGACTCTGTCTCATGGCATTTTGCCTAGAAACCTAAAACTCAGTGTTTTTAGTTTTAACAGCAAATTAGCTCTTGTTCCCCATTATTTTTCCTGAAAAGTATTTTTAGCTTGAAGCGTAGCAGTTGAAAAATACAACCAACAGTACTTTCAGACACTGCATATTCCCCATCAATTATTATGGGTTTGTACCTGAAAACAGTCTAGCTAAAATGTTTTATTCTCCTTCATTATGTGGAAAACTCTCAGAAATGGGAAAATGACTCTACTGAAAGAGCTGAGTTGTTACACTGAAGGTGCTGTCAGGAACAGAAGCTAAATTATCTAAACTAACTATAATAGTAATTCATATATAGTAAAAAAAAAAACCAAAAAGACAAATAGCTCCTGATTATTGACTATTATTGTAATTTTAAATATTGCTTGCAACAAGTGTAGCTACTAATTTGACAATTTCTTAATGTTGTGCAGTTGTCAGGGAGTAAGTTTTTAAAGTCAGGTTTTAAAGGAAATTAGAACAAAATGTTAGGAAATGTCTTCATTAAAAACAGAACTGGATTGACACAGCTTTGTTCCTGTCAATACATATGTATTCATTTGATAGAAACTGTCTCAAAGCAGTACTGTATTCTGATAGTACCTGTTTGACTTTTGGCCAGTAACAGGTGTTTTTAAAAAAACATTTTTAAAAATCTTTCCAAGCACTTCAAACATTTTCTAAGTCTTCCGCTGATTATGGATGAATAACCCATTTTATCATTTAGCTCTTCATAAAATATATCCTGGTGTGATTTGAAGAGGGCATTAATTATATTTCCTCATTAATCATAGGCTCCAAACTTTCTTTTTAAGTTGTGCTTGCTATTTCACTTGCGAATCCAACACAAACCCTTTGTAAGAGAAGAATCCTTAGCGCACACGTGATACTTCCTTGTTTCCTCAAGTGATCAAATGGTAAAAGGCAGGTTTTCTCCTGGCTCTTTGCAGGGACTAACGTGTGTGCCAGGAACAACGGCGGGTGCCACCAGCTGTGCCTGTCCCGGGGGGGCACACGCCGAACCTGTGCCTGTGCCCACGGCTACCTCGCCGAGGACGGCACCAGCTGCCTGAGGCACGAGGGCTACCTGCTCTACTCGGGCAGGACAATCCTCAAGAGCATTCACCTTTCCGATGAGACCAACCTCAACTCCCCCGTGCGGCCCTACGAGAACCCCGAGTACTTCAAGAACGTCATAGCTCTGGCTTTTGACTACAGCCTGAAGGGCAGGGGCACCAACAGGATCTTCTTCAGCGACGCGCACTACGGGAACATCCAGGTCATTAAAGACAACTGGGCCGGCAGGAAGGTGCTCATTGAAAGTAAGTCAAGAAATTGTTCTCAAAACACGTGGTTTAGTTCAATGGAATTGGAGTGAAAAGTTGGTGATCGCTGGGCTTTATGGAGTAAAAAATGTAGATGAAGTTTTATCGTATTTAATTGTTGTATTTTGTCCTTGTAAGGTGCATTTAGACATTGATAGCTTCAATATAGTTTATTTTATAACAGGCTTATGATGCAAGAAGCACATCAACAGAAGTGATAATGGCGGTGCTTAATTTATATCCTATGTGATTTTAAGGGGCTTTACTGTTGAAACAAAACCTGACTGTGCATTGCTTGGGAATGAAACTGATGGTTTGTTTTTCTGGTTAGTGAGTGTGAAGTACTATGAGATAGCTCTGCTACAGCCATTCCTCAGTGTAAAACATTAGGAACCCTGGAAATGTGTCCATTGAGTCACTCTCTTTGTAGTGAAGCCCAAGAGAGGGATTTGTTCTCAGTGACAATCAAGAATTCCAACATACAGGATTACTTGGTTATATTAAGAGAGGCTTACCTGGCCATGTACTTGTTTACTTTGCCTTTGTTCACCACATGAATTAGAGGAATTGCTTGGAAACTTGGCTTTTTTAACCTTTGAGTACTTGTAGCTTGGCACTACTGTGAAGAAATTGCTGCCAGTATCTTCATCCAACTCCTCAGGATAAGACAAAACTTATTTTGCAGTTGAGGTCTCAATAAAGTCATCTGAGTACCTGGCAATGAAATCTTTATCAACACCAACATTTAAGACACAGTGTATGTAAACAGTTATCAGGGTTTATCATGGTAAAATTGACGTTCAAGTAAATTCTGAATGTGAATGTGCAAGAATTACATCCCTCAGTGCTAAACATCTGTAAATATTTACGACCAAATTGTAAATTCTAAAAACTTCTACTGTCTTTCATTTCCATTCCAATTTAATTTTCTTGAAATATGCCGAAAACCTCATTCCTCTGTAGTCAGTTATCATGTGTAGGTACTGGATTTGGTTCTTATTTGTCCTTTTCCAGTACTGTCTGGATTTTTGGGTTTTTTTGAAAAGCACAATTTATTTTAGTCACTGTTTTCCCGAATACCTGGAGAGCTCTGTAGTGTTTGCTCCTTAAGTTGTGGATATATCTCATATGAATTTCTACTGGTTTGTCTTATGTTGCCTTATGACATTTCTACATATGGATTTCTCTGGGTCAGTTTAACAACAGGACCAGAGAAAGTGATGAGGAAAAATGGAAGTATGACCTTTTGCTGCTGCATGTTAATGGGAAAAAACTTAAATATCTGCAAAATGATAAAAGGCTTGTTCTGCAACTTATACTGGGTAATTGTTGCACTATTTACCTCTGCACTGTGGTCCTGGGAAGGTGTTTGGGAGTATAAAAACTGTTGGCACTAAGGAATGGAAAAGCATTTTTTAAATATTTTTAAACTAGAAGAGGGTAGATTTAGATGAGATCTAAGAAAGAAATTCCTCCCTGTAAGGTTGGGATTCGGAGTTGAGGTTGGTTTTAAGAGAGACACAGAGCTCAAAGAAATGTGCAGTAGAGACATACAAGCACTATTTTAACTCTGGTGTTATAGGAAGAGATTAAAAGTATAACATGAAAAGCCACTGGAATTCTCAACATTTCAAACAAAGAGGAGAAATAAATACTGGTGAAGCACCAGTGCAGATAGAAATTGGTTTTTAAAAGAACAGTAAAGTGTTCCTCATTACTTTATAATGGGTTGTTCTACAAGAGCTAAAGACATTCCATAAAGCATAGTTGAGAATTTATAGTTTTAAGAAATTGTTAGGAAGTGTTTCTGCTTGTAACTTAATATGCCCGATTTCATTTTTCATTAGCAGAGTCAGCACACTGAATAATTGAATGTCAGATGGAATTTTGTATCCTTGCAAAGAAATTTACTGTACTTGCTTGGGATGTATATGTGAACTGTGGCATTCTGTGGGAACACTTCTGTATTACTCTGGAGAAATATTTCTTTGTAAATGAGAAGGGGTGTAACATCCCAGGATATGGTAGTTTATTCCTCTCTTTCACGTGTTTTAAACCCCTTTAGTTTATGTTGGGATGTTCATTTTCAGCTGGTTTTTTTGAACTACATAACATTCCACAGTCTGCATGTAATTTTTCTTTCACTGTAAACAGGAGACAGTTCATAAGGCTGCTTGATATAGTGGACCTATTTGGCCAATAAACACCTATAGAGCAATAAAGCAGTGGTAAGATCAGTTTACACCAGTAATTCCATTCACTGGAAGACATAAAATTCTAACATTTTCTGATTTCTATGTTAAGATTCTGCGATTACATGGAGTTTATTAAATGGAATCCAGCTGAGAGATTTTAGTAATAATGTTTCATTTCATGATAAAAAAACCCTTGTTTTATATTAATTTTGCTATCTTTTCCCTCCAAAATTACTAGTATACATCTGCAGCAAGTTTTATTTTATTAGGAGGAGACTCAGAACCACATTGGAAATATTTAGTGTGGTTCTATCAGTTCTACAACGTTGTTCTACCCCATTAAGCTGAAGTCTACAAATCATGCAAAGCTTTATTGTGTTTGACTTTAACAGAGAAATCATGGGATGTTAGATGGTAGTTAGCCCAGGTTTTAGTTCACTGGATGTAAACGTGCTCATAAAGGATCTATGATCTGATGGATTTCCACCACCCTGAAATCAGACGTACTACTCCAACCTAACAGATCCATGAACTTCTCTGCACACTGAAAACACTTAAGACACATAGAGCTCCTTGTTAAACATGTTTCCAGTTCACTAAAAACAGATTTACAACTCACGAGCAACCCATTATCTAACATGTTTTTAGCTCACTGAGAACAGATTTACTACCCAGAAACAACCCATTATCTAACATGTTTCCAGTTCACTGAAAACAGATTTACAACCCATACGCCAGCCATTATCTAACGTAGTTCCGACTCACTGAATATTGATTTAGAATTCATAAACAACCCATTATCTGACAAATTTTCACCTCACTGAACAGATTTGCAACTCATAAACAACCATTAGCTAACACATTTTCGGCTCACGGAAAGTAGATTTACAGCATATAAACAACTTTATCTAACTTGTTCCAGTTCACTGGAAGCAGATTCAAAACTCACCAAGATCCCTGTTACCTGATAGGGCTCTGTCTTCAACGGGAAGGAACAATGACAACCCCAAAAACATGGGCCTGCTATGCCATGCCCTAACACCTTTATTTTCTGTGCAGAGTTAGGTTTTTGGAAGGGATTTTCTTGTTCTCTCACAACTCTGCTGATGAAATAAGTATTATTGCATGTGGTCACTCAGCAGGGACTTGTTCTTATTTTTCTAAGTAACTTTATCAGGTTCATCTTTCTCATTGCCAGTTTTTAAAATGTTTCCTTGTTCTTGCCTGGGATTTCCCACAAATATTCTTTTGGTTGACATAACTTTTTTCAGAGCTTATATTTATGCAAAGAAGCCTTTTTAAAGAAAGTTTCAGTTTCTAAGCTAGTAGTATGGGGTTTTTACTTGTTTGTTTTCATTTATCAAAAGGTAGAATTTTGAGCTAATGAATTAATTAACCAAAGCCTGTTTCAATTTATGTGTGGAAAAACAATGCAGTTTTCAATTAGTTTGAATACAGTGCTCCAACAGTAGGCAGAAGACCAATGAAGAAGTTAAAAACTAAAGAAAAAAGGTGGAGGCAAGGCAAAATAAAACCACCAACCCACCAAAAAAGAAAAAATAAGAAAGAGGAAAAGGTATTAAGATGAGATGAGCTGTTTCTTCCCCTGACTGTGTAAACAAAGGCCCTGTGACATTTTGTCTTTCCCAGCACAAAAGGAAGTGCTACCTGAGAAAACAGCCCTGTTTTGGACCTCAGACACTCCTGTCTATAGAATGCAAAAATCTTTTCACTGCTAGCAAAAAGTGAATCCTGTGATCCTGTGATGTTTTGTAAGGCTTTTTGCAGCCTGAATCTTTGCAAGATGTTCCAGTGTGTGCTGCTATTCTTCCGAACTAAATGGGTCCAATTTAACTGTCAAAAAGGCATTTATGTTCCCATTTCTCTTACAGAGCATCACACTGGGTACATTGTAGGAGATCCCTTTAGTTTGGGAGCTTTCTTCTGCAGGGCAGACGTTTTTAATCTGTTAAAAATAAATACTTGAATATTGTTGCTTTTCATTTCAGAAATTGAGCCATTATAATTTAATAAAGTATAGTAAATGTATACTTGTAGGTATATAGTGTATGCATGTGTATATTCATTATAATTATATAGTATATAGGTCCAGTGACTTTCACTTTTTAAAGGAGGAAAAGTGAGAGGCTGTTGTTAAGTCTAGGATATTTAAATAGTAAAACATATTTATTATTCCAACTTGCAGCCTTGTTAGTGGAACAGGAGGTGTCTGCTTTAACACTGTATTTGGTATGTCCTTTACCATTAGTTTGGTATGTCCTGAGCAATCCCAACCTCAACATTGAGGAAAGGTGTTTCTGTCTATTGAACTTGATTATCTCCCTAGTGTTTGGTTTTAGTTCAACAGCAACAATAAAAATGTGTGATTGTTCATATTTATTGGTAGTCCTGTTAGTCTTAGGGTACTCAATCTAATGGTATTGATTTAAGGGTGGTAAGGGTGAATAGTAGGGTTTTGGGGTTGTTTGAGAGGCCACATGTAATGCATGAAAAGATAATGTGGGCCCTTGTAATTAGCAAAAACTTCCTGCAGTGACAATTGGTGAGATTTTTAATAAGGTGATAAAACCCTTCCATCTCTATAGAGTAGCTTTCCATTCTGGAAATATTTTTTGTTTGTTTTGGTTTTGTTGGTTTTTTATTTGTTTGTTTTGTTTTTTGCAGGTAAGCTGAATTTTTAATTTTCACTAGGAAGGCATCAAATATTTTTCTAGATGTGGGACTTTGGTATTACACTTTCCACAAACAGGTTTACATCCATGAAGATGTTTATGGTGTCTTTAAATTAAAGTGGTTGTTGCTTTGAAGGACCCAAAGCCTTTGTTTATACTGTCTTATTGAATGTATTAATCTTTAATGTGGAATTCATTGTAGCATGGGTTTATATTTTGAAGATACAGATATTTAGCAATTTATGGTATAATTTTGGCAAACTTCACATCTGCTCTGAAATAAAACTGTGTTCTTAGGCTGACCAGAACAAGGACACAATTGGTTCTTACAGTTTATAATAAACTTATTAATGTCATAGACTTTTGATGTAGCAAATGGCTTTCTGATACTTGAAGAGCGATGTAGAAGGTAAAGAATTATTTCCAGTTCTAGTTGTGCAGTCAGTGAGCTGGGTGAATGCAAACCCTTCCCTTGAGATGCTTTGCTGCTGGGGAGACATTTGTTTGACCCCAGATCAAGCAGAGCCCACCTGTTCCCATCCCCATCTGTGCCACAGCCACAGTGACAGGAAGCAGCAGCTCCTCCTGTGCCCAGTCTGGTGGAACAATCCACAGGCTGAGTCCTGAGAGGTAAAGAAGTCAGAGACTGAGTAAAGATCAAGCAGGTGTTGCAGTACTGAACATTTATAGCCTTCTGCAAAGTTCTGCTGTCAAAGTGCAGGTTATGCTCACTGTCATTACTT
Organism: Xenops minutus; assembly: GCA_035221455.1. NCBI lineage: Eukaryota > Metazoa > Chordata > Aves > Passeriformes > Furnariidae > Xenops > Xenops minutus. The sequence goes on from JAWWEE010000162.1 coordinate 4,777,331, forward strand.
TGATGGCTTTTGACTATTAAAACATTGTGATGTTGACAGTTGTTCTTGTTTTACAACGTTGCTGAGGAAAAGGCGTTGGTAAAAATATGAAATTAAAAGAAAAAGATAAATGAAGTGGTGCAACTGGAGAAGTTTGGACTGTAAATTTCCTAGATAATTTTAAAAGTAAAAGATATATAATAATCTAGGAAATGGAGAACTGCTATATATATTACCAAGAGTCAGTGGCAACAACTATTGGCTAATTTAAACTCGATATCCTTTAGTAAGTTTATTTCCTGATTGCAATGATAAGGGAGTTTATTCTGAGCTGTTCAGTTATTGATTTGTTGCTTGTCTGTTCCCTGGGAAAGTCAGATGAAGAGCAGCATGACAATATTTATAGGCTGCATCTCATCTGTGGGGTGCCATCTATCTTCGTTAAGTTCAGTAAAAGTGATAGATGGCATTTGGCAACGTAATGATGTGATCACTCTACCATTGCCTTTGTAAATCATAAGCTGTTGCATTCTCTTGTGTAGATATTTAATCAGTTATACACCCCATTACTGATTTAATTCCAAACGTCAGTGGCAGGTGAATAATGTGAGTATTTGTATATTAATATCATATTGTATTAATGTTCCTTTCATTTAAGTATGCTATTCATGTGAAAATCATAAACTGTTGCTTCATGGCTAGAATAAATCTAATCAGTGCTGTAGGCATCTAATGCCATCAAGTGTTTTAATTCAATATGTCAGTGAAACAAATGTGTTTCTTTTCATTTCCAGTTTCTTTATGCTTTACCAGTTCAGAATATTATGATGCTGCAAAAATATGAAGCTGCAAGTAAACAAATTGCTAATTTTCATCCCGTCAGTAGGTTTTGGGACTAAATCCCCCAAGTGTAGCACCAGAGAGGATGAGTCCATATTTCTAATATATTTTAAAGTAACCGAATAACTTAAATGAAGTGCTCTAGAATATGCTGTGAGAAAGTAGGAAATAAGTGAATATAAAATAATATCGTAACTGGTTTGAATGACACGGAAGTGCAGTTGCTTTGGAATCTTCTCTACTGGTCTGCCTTTAACAATAGGAAGTTGCTAGAAGGGTTTAGTTTTAAGGAACAGCTTCAAAGTGTCCAAAGGACTATTTGTGTGATCATTTCTGTTTTCAGTTGGTCTGTATTTTATCATTGATAAAAGGATTTAGAGGAATTTGAGGATTCATCAGTAACCTCTAAGACATGAGAATGATTTTAACCCAGAAACATATAAACTAACAGAAAACTTTATTAGCAGTGATAACTTATTATACTGAAGATGTCTGATTAGTGTACTGATGGCACTTCATCAGCTCACACTACATGCTAAGAAGAACAAAGTTATTATATTATTAATTTTAAGACTTTATCTAAACCCTGTATGGCTTAAGAGCCTACTCTCAAAGTCTTATGTCATTTATTTTAAAACCATCTTGTTTATAGATTTCTAAAAGTATTATATGACTCTTCTGTGTTGGTGGAGTTCCCAATTCCATAAGTAGAGAACATAAAAGTAAGCTGAAAGTTTACTGGCAAATAAAGGTGTAAATCCTTCAGGATGGCTGTTTTGGTGGAGCTGAGCAAATGCACTTGGTATGTTTGCAGCAAGGTTTTCTTTTTAATTAATAGTTTTCTTGCCTTACATCAAAGCAATCGAATTCCTCTGATTACTTTTTTATAGGGAAAGCCTTTTTTGTTTGCCTGAATTTTTCTGTTTGAGGGATTTATGAAACAATCATCCTCCTCAGGTTTGTCTCCTGACCCTTTTGAGAGTTTCAGGTTTAATTTGCTCTCAGGGGTGACCACCTCAAAAGGCACCTTCTCTTCTTTAAAAAGCACATATATATGAAAAAGTTTCTGAATTTTTATTGCATAGAATCACGGAGTGGTTTGGGTTGGAAGGGAATTTAAATATCATCTTGTTCCACGTTCTGCCATGGGCAGGGACACCTTCCACTGGCCCAAGTTGCTCCAAGCCCCGTCCAACCTGGCCTTGGACA
>JAWWEE010000162.1:4779458-4987596 GCA_035221455.1 Xenops minutus
ACCTGGCCTTGGACACTTCCAGGGATGGGGCAGCCACAGCTTCTCTGGGCAACCTGTGCCAGGGCCTGCCCACCCTCTGGGTAAAGAATTTTTTAACCCTTAATTGGATATTGGATATTTGATTTCAGACAGTTTTCACAGCTCATTCTCTTGTTGGGCTACTTTAAGGTCTATAGGTGTTTGGTTTTTTTTCTTTTCAGTCTAAGTATTAATCATTGACATTCCCATACAGATGGAGATTTCACAAGTCTTTGAATCTTCGCTTCTTTATTTTATTTTAAAGCTCTTCTCTTTAAAATAAAGTGTTTTATCGACTGCTTTGTTTTAGTTATGCTCCACTGAGAACATATGTATATATAGCAAAGATTTTTTGTAAAACTGCATATTTTAGATATTTTATTAAAATATTTTTTATGTCTGCTGAACGTTTGCTTGTCTGTAAATATGCCACAGCCTTCCATCTATGTTTTCTAAAAATTCAGGAATGAAACCTTTTTCTGACACCCTTTATAGACCTTAAGGTGGAACTGCAGGACAACGTGTTGGTCCAGGGTCAGAATGTGAAGTTGTGCTTTCTGACACCTGTGGAAAAAATGAACTTCTTCTCTTTAGGAGAGAAATTACAAATAAACCAACACATCTGGTATTGAAGAGCACTTTCATCATCCTAGCTGTGTTTTAATTCATCACATCTAGCTGTGGCAGGAACAACATCATTATCTTTTGTCAGTCTAAAACTCTTCTGTAGCAGTGTTGTGTAATCAGTTTGCTCCCAGATTTCTCGACAGATTCAGACAAGAAACAAAGCTGAAGTTGTTGGGAATTCAAGAGGTTTCTTTTTTTTCTGATAGTCATCTTACAAATGAAGAGAAATAAATGCTTTGATGGTTTATCCATTACAAATAAAGTGTAGAATTGGTAAAACAACCCCACAATGCCTCTGTCATCACACTGCCAATTGTGTGTTTGTCCTAAGAGTGACATTTTGGGGTTATGATGTCAAAGGTGTGTTTTGTGTGTTGTGGATCTTACTTTGAGCCAGTTAAGCTGTGTTTGGAGTGTGGAGATTTCAGGGCTTGGGAGGTCTCTGCAGGCAAAAGAAACAAAACCTAATATGGTCCTATTTATACTCCAAAAGAGGTTTGGATTTGGGTTTTTTCTTGGGGGTCTTTGGTTTGTTTGTTTTTTTTCAGAATAATAAAGTTTTGCTGGAAGAATGCATGGGTTACATCTCAGAAGGAATCAGTTGTGTCATGCAGGTGGTGTGGGTGCTCAGGGCTGCAAGAGCCAAGAGTCAAAGCCCTGACTCTCTCAGCTCATGGTACAGACACATCGAGGACCTGCCCAAAGCAGTCAGTGATAACCCACCCTGCATTCAGACATGGTCCACTTGGCTTTCAAAGGCTTCACTAGGGGTTTGCACGTGTCATGGTATTGGAAAGCACTGAGTATTTTTTATTTCTAAAGCCTTCACTATGTTTCAATGTGTTTTTAATATTTGAAATTAAAGATAAATTAATAAGGCAAAGAAAGAATGCATGTATAACCCACTCATCTTTTTTAAAACTAGAATTCCTATCAAAATGGTCATTTTTGTAAAGCTCAAAAGAGGATTTTTGTAATCTTCAAGTTGCCTTCAATACCAAGTAAACTCTGTCTAATTTTGATGAACTCAAGGTATCTTTTGTTTTTCCTAAATTCTATTTCATAAGTAGGCAAACTATTTTTAAATATATTTATATATTTACACATATCCTCGAAGGAGTGTCATCTTACTTATTTTCTGTTGTTTCTTCTTTAAGACAAGACACTAAGACTTCTCCACAGATATGTCACAAAGATCTCCAAGTACTTTAGATAGAGAAATACAAACCAGGGATAGGTATTTATTTGTCACGTAGTTTTGATTGATTTTCCTCGAAGTTTTGATTTAGTGTTTGTTCTTTCAGTGTGATCAAACTTATTGTGGACTTTCTGTATATATGAATTTCATCTTTCAGCAAGCTGAATGTAAATTGTAATAACCAGCATAATGTAATCCTAATTATATTTCTAGATTTTTGCCTTCTGTAGCACATTAATAAGCTGCATGAACCTTCTGGTCTGAAAATATTTGTTTCTAACAAGATAATAAGTGGAGTTATCAGCATACATTTCTGTAGTAATTATAAAATAATGATAGGAAATAATTACTCCTATTTCTCACAGTCTGTCATTTTTATATATTGGGATCAGATACAATTTATCTTTTCTGGACATTAAATATATGGTTTAGTTGCTTATTAATATTTCCTTTTGTTTCTAGCTCACAGGTTTTTTATGTTGAATTCAAGAGTGTGATATTGTGGCTCATTGAAATTATATATTCTGATATTTTCAGTGTTTTTCAGGTATTTGACAAGAGCCCACACAGTTAATAACAACAGGACTCTTTGATCCCTATTAATGTAACATGGATCAGTGTCAGAAAATGCATTGAAAGATAATGCTAAATAATACAATTAACTAGTGAAAACATCCCAAGACTTGGTTTAAATGATATTTGAAAGTGTGACTAAAATATTGCTATCTTGAATAAATCCTTGGTACTTCTAATGTATCACTGGGGGACAGTGGAGTAAAAATATTATTTTAATGATTGTTAGAATTGGCTGATGTAGTTTGGGGTTGTTAATAGTGGTCTTGCTCTCTATCTTTTATATGTAAATTTATGAAAAAATTACTTTTTGTTGGAATTGCAATCTTCTGAACAGCAGAAATGCTAAAAGAATGGACAGAGCCAGTAGGCTGAAATAGCTGAACTCTGCGAGCCTCCACGATCAGCTCTGAGGAACCACAAACCCATCATCTTAGCAGATGTTTGACTTGTTCTGTGCCCGTGTCTTGCAGATGTTGGCTCAGTGGAGGGCCTGGCTTACCACAGAGCTTGGGACACCCTGTACTGGACCAGCTCCACCACGTCCTCCATCACCAGGCACACGGTGGACCAGAGAAGACGCGGAGCTTTCCAGCGGGAGGCCGTGATCACCATGGCCGAGGACGACCATCCCCACGTGTTGGCTCTGGATGAATGCCAAAAGTATGGATTTACCCCTTTCTTACCACAGCTCCAGTGTCTCCTGGGGCCAAGCAGCACTTCTTTGTTTCACACTCAGTGTTTGTTTCACTGCAGAGCCCTGGGGAGGTTCATCTCCTTCATTAGGAGGCAGATGTTAGGAATTTTTTTATAGAGCAATGGCAAAATTAAGATATGTTTCAAATAATCATGACATTTTCATGGAGTGTTAAAAAACTCAAGCTGATTTTTCTTAAAAGTGAGCTAAGTCCAAATTATTAGAGTGGGTTTTTTAGTGATTTCATCAGACTTGTTACGTAAAGAAAAGTAAGTGTTTGCAAAAAGGAATCTGAGTTTCTTGTGTGCAAAGTATAGGTCCTCAGGTTTATTACAGAAATCAGTGTTGTATAGAAGTGGATAACATGAGATGTACATTTATGGTACTTATGGACAACTCCCTGCCAAGATGTCTGACTTAGTTCCCTTCCTGCCACTCTCAAGAAGGCTGTTTCTTAGTAAGATAATAGGGAGGCTTTATATTTCTACTTCAGTTTCCTGTTAATAAATGTCTTATAAATTGGAGGTGTTTAAACCTTCTGTGGTAATTCTGGAAGAAAGGCAACCTGCTTTTCTGCTTCTGTCTCTCCTTTGGGGAGAGCATTAATGCCTCATTAAATTCTGGTTTTAATTTGTGGTAGCTGAACATACAGTGTTGCGTGAGTAGTCAAGGTTATTCCCATGTGTGACTTCTTGCCTTGTTGATGTAAATTAAGAATATATGCTATATTGTAAAGTGTTTACCCAGGTATGATAAATAAACCACCTAAATACTGATGGAGGAGAGCAGGGGCAGGTTCTGAGCAGTTTATGAATTACATCCACAGCCCATTCCATAACATTTGTTCCCCCTGGTTAACTGGAACAAGGGGCTGATTGAGGCTCCTGCAGAGGTCATTGAGGTCCCTTTCTTGCCATGCTCAACCTCCTCCATCCCAGTGCTTTGGCCTGAGTCACAGTTCCCATGTGGGACAAGCTGCAGGTTGAGTTCACTGTTAGAAATTACTAATGCACACATTAGCAGAATTAAGTTTAGATCATTCCACAGCTTATGTCTCTGTAATGGTATATTAATATAGAGACATGGTCAGAATTGAACAGGTCTGTAGAGGAAAAAAAGCTGTACTTGTATACAAATTAATGAACTAGGAAACTGCTATAATTTATAAGATATTGGCTATTACATCTCCTTATTCACCACTGATTATCACAATTACTCAAAGATGCCATTCAGAGTTGTCCCTGAAGGCCTATGTTGTTTGCTTGTTTGTTTGTTTTTCCCTGTAGCTCATTTCATACAGAGCTAAATTATAAAATGTATCTTATGGTTTTATTTGTTCTTTTGATTTTAATACAGCTTAATGTTTTGGACTAACTGGAACGAGCAGCTGCCAAGCATCATGAGATCCACCCTCTCAGGCAAAAACGCCCAGGTTATCGTTAGCACAGATATTCTGACTCCCAATGGACTCACCATTGACCACAGGGCAGAGAAACTTTACTTTTCAGATGGCAGCTTGGGGAAAATTGAGAGGTGTGAATACGATGGATCCCAGAGATATGTGAGTAAAGCCAAAACCTTGGGCACGCTCATTGTCAATCATTCCTTGCTTAAGTTTCTCCTAGTGTTAGTTGTATATTTGATTTAGAAATTAAAACTCTGTTGGATGACAAACAACGCTCTGTTTGCTCAGAATTTATTTTCTGTAATGCTTGAGTGTTACTGGACAAATCTTTTTTTTTTTTTTTTCTTCTAATTGTTCATTTTCAGATATATCGAACTGCACTCCTTCACTCTTTCATCAGGATACATTTTGATCCTTGGGTGCTCTTCTTTTTAGTTGTACAGACCTTTTGCTAGGACTATTCTGAAGGCAGCTGATCTGTGCTGGTGATTTCACTGCATGTTTAGCACTAAACTTCTCATATTTCATTAAGGGACTTTGTAGCTCCCAAAGTTCAGGGTAAAGTCAACGAAGGGCATGTTTTGGCTTGTATTCCATTCCCAGCTCTGCAAGTACATCATCTCACTTTGACATCTATTAACTCAAAAAAGTCCCTCATGTACATTATAAAAGTTTGGAAATATTTTTGCATCTTAAATAAAAATTACATGTTTTTCTGGAACTTTATCCAGAAGTTCCACAAAATTTGTTTAGACAAAATGTTGTTATCAGAGCCAAACTTGTAGCAATGTGTAGTTTTGCATAATTTTCTTTTCCCCTTTCATTTGTATAAATTAACTTATTTTGTATAAATTAACAGCTCACTAATGTTTTCAGGAACAGTAAATATAGCAGAAACTGGACAAAGCAAAACTGGATGGATTCTAAACTTTACAGCCTCTGACCATATATTTACTGTGAAAATTCATTAACTTTCTGGGTTTATTGCTCAGTGAACCCACCTGTGTATCTGAGAATAACAGACAATTTGGTGGTTTCCTTTGGAACTTTGTCTTGCTTTGTCATTTGGGAATTAAACCCCAAATGTTTTCCTTAAATTCTGTATCCATTCGTCAGTTTTCCTAAAATACATTCGGTCTTCTGTTTCTATCCCTGACCATTTTGAATAATTATGTAACTAGAAAATACCTCAGTTTCTGTCTTACACAAATACATAAAAAGACATAAAATTATTTTACAAATAGTATCCTGAGGAACATGTTGCCTTCTTAAAATACAGGTGTATGGAGTATCTATAGGGAGAGGAAATTAATTACCCATTTCTTTGGGTAATTCTCATCTTTCTCAACTATTTCCTTCGCAGGACTTGGATCACAGTTGGAAAGTTCTGATAATATATTTTGTTATTCTTCTCTTGTCTTCCTGTCCTTTATTTCTATGTTGGTGGTGGTGGTGTCAGTTTTGAAGAATGACAGTAAATTAGAGGATTTTTTTTTTTGTTACTCCACCAAAACTCTCATTAGGTATTGTGGCTCATTAAAATTATATATTCTGAGATTAAGTTATTGTGGTTTACCTCTCCTATTTCCCCCCATTATAATAATTAGGGGAGCAAGAGTTGTGTTCTGGGCTTTCTAATATATTCTTTGTTTGAAAAGCAGTTGGAATAGTATAGATATTCTCGGCAATGAATGGTACTAAAAGCCAAGTGGATTTCTTTCATTGTCTCTGTCCTGCAATATAAATACAGCAGTTGTAGCAGGAATGTTCTATTCTTGACTCTATTCTCTTGCAAATATGATTAAAAAAGAGTGTTTGTTTCTCAACTTCTCAGATGTCCACTCTTGCCTTAAAAATTCAACTGAAGAAGCCCAAAACCAACCCAGAGAGTGAGATACCCACCCCCTGCTTAATTTGTTGTTTTTCTAGGGAGTTCACTCCTTTGACATTGATGAGTCTCTTTCTTTCAGCAGTTCTGTAAAATATTGCTAAATTCAAACCTAATGGAAGTTATTCCCTGGCCAAAGGGAATAAAATCCTCTAAAATCCCTGAGAAGTAGGGTTGACATAGATCCAGCACTTTTAGTTTGGGACCGTTTGCTGAAATATCTTGAATGTCCAGGGTTGATAGCCCAGTAGAAATTAACTTAAAGAAGGAATTAATGGAAAGATAAAACTGATCTCTAAGGCTATGGAGAATAAGATTATTTATAATACCTCAGGATCCCCAAAAAAGGCTTGAAGGAAATGTAATATTAGATGGAGTTTGTCATTTATGCTGTGGAAAATAAGTATTGTGACATTAATATGTGTGTAGTTTCAAAGAACCTGGTTAATACAGTTGTAATTTCCAGAGCTTTCCGTTTCAATGGGACAGAGAAGTGCAGGTCTCTGACAGGGGCTTTATGTGTCATTCAGCTCAACTACAAATTAAGTAGCAATTCCTTATGAAAACACTACAAATTCAGCCCTGCAGTTTGGTTTTCTGTGCCTTAGATGTTCATTGCTGGCATGGGGGACCAAAAATGAGGTGTGGAGGAGGAAGGACTTTTGATTTTCTTACCTTGTGCTTGGGCAATTCTATGGAAAGAGGAGCCTGTTGTTCTTGGTAAATGTGGCAATCTGTATATCTGTTTTATCCTTTGCTATTTGGCTGCTAATGCACATTATTGAGGTGGTCTATTTAAAAGATGAAATCATTAAAACCAAAACTCATGCATTAAGGATACGACAATGATGAAATTAGGCTTTCCATTCAGACCAGTCAACAAAAAGCAGGATTATTTTTAGTAGATTGTGGCACTTATTGGCACTGCTCTTCCACAGAACCCCAAATAAATGTAGACTGGAAATTCTAATTCCTTTTGGGGTCACAGGAATCTTCAGTACCAAATTTCTTTCTTCTTTTGTCTTTAACATTCACTTCCACTTCTGGCTAACACTGTATCACAGTGTTGAAAGGGCAGAATTTGGACATTCTAGAGCAAGGCTGGTGTGTTTATACACCCAGAGATAGCAGCCAAAACAAGGAGTCTCATCTAAATGTACTTTTTTTTGTTATTGTTGTCCAAATTAAATACACAGTTATAAATTAGATGATTTTATTTTTTGCCTTGGCTGTGCAACTGATTTCCCTCTACTACACTCTCATTTTTTTTTATAGGTTCCTTTTCTATAACCTTTTAAGAACAGTATTCATAACTTAATAACAAATACAGGATGCTATTTTGTGTCTTTCATTTTTAAGAATAAAATAAATTCAATAATCGACCAATGTGGTGTTCTGTTTAATCAGTTCTGTCCAAGTGAGCTTTCTGATATTGATCTCAAATGTTATTTATTTTTAAATTATAGATATTACTTTGCACTTGTGTAATGATTTTATAATGCAATTGACTTTAAATTGTCATTAATTTTAACCTTTTAAAATGCAGTTTTCTGTACTAGAATTGTTATTTTGTTATGGACCTCTAAGAAGGTTTGAGTATCTTTAGAAAAGCGAAGAGCCTGTAAAAAAACATTGAAAAGCTTTACCAGATAGAGCTGCCCATTTATTAAGCATTTTGAGAGAGAAGTATTGTCAATAAGCATACTAGAGAATAACTCATATTTGAAGCTGGTCCATTAACTTTATGCACTCTTCTTTAAAAAGAAAACAGTGTTTCTCTAAAAGTCAAGTATTGTCATGAGAAGAATCATTATGAGTCTGGTTCTTGCTGACAATGTAATAAGAGTTTTGTATAAATCATCCAAATTACAGTATTCTGGCAGAAATTCTTGTCTGCCTGACAAGTCTACCTGGCTGGCTCCTCCTCTTTTGCAATCCCAAATTAGAGCAGATAGATGTTAAAGCAGAAGCTGTCTGGACAACTTCAAAATCAGAACTTTAAAAAGAAAGAATCACAATTAAAATTAAATTGTCCTATAACTTGTGATGTCCCACCCCTCATTGTCCTCATCTCTTTGCAGGAGCCAGAGAGAACTTTTCATCTCTTACTCCAAATTTGAAGTATTTGCTGTAACTGAAGGTTTTTATCATTTGGGATTACAACTATTGGATGTGTCTGATGTCTGCTGGTTCAGGTGCAAGGGCTGCTAGGGATGGCTTGTTCAGGTTTCCTTAATGTTTGGAAGTTGTACTGATGTTGTTGTAATTTCTGGTATAAATTTATATTAAAAAAAAAAATTAGAAATAAACCATTAAAATTTTCAGTGTTATTCCATAAATTAGAAGATGAAATCAGCAGAAACATGGACTCTTTATTTAGAATGCTTAATAAAATGATGGAGGAGATGCAATGCCACCAGCACTAGTGAACAAATGTTTGGGGTGTTTGTTTTTGTGACACTTTCTTTGCATCTCGACTCTCCTATGATCAGTCCTGTCATGAATTTACACTTCCTTGTTATAACCTGAGAAACCTGTGAAAGCTGAACAGGGTAGTGTTGTCTTTAGCACCGGTTGTGACAATAAAATCCTTCCAACTGGAACAGTTTCACACCAGCACAGAGAGCAAAATCTGCATTCATACATCTGTTCCATGGAGATGGCTCAGAAACATGGGATTGTTATTTTTTATTCATGGAACATCTGACTATGAGCAGTGTGAGCTTTTATGAACAGTCTTCCAATAAATGTGCACAATTACAGTAGAAATCTTTTGCCATTAATCCGTTCCCATCTGTCTTTTAATACTTTTAATTTTGGAAAAAAGGTTGGTTAGAGTGAAGTTGTCCTCTTGGGACATATATCAGTAAGAAGAATCTCAGATTTTGTTAGTCAAACCTTCTTTAAAGTGTGCAGAAATATAGGATGTGGATAATGATGGAGAATTTGTCATAATTACCTGATTAATGTAAGTAATTATGACATTCTGTCTGTGTGAGTTTAAACATAGACACAGGATTTGATTTTTTTTTTTTTTTGCTAACCTGGGTCAAAAGTGATTGACTTTATAAATATATGTAAGTTGCTTTTTTTTTTTTCCAGATAAACCTGGAAGAATACAATTCAATAAAACTATGAAGATCATTATTTATTTCCATTATCTAATGGAGAAGTATTAACCCCCTTTCAATAATTCCTTTCAGCCCAAATTACATTTTCAGCTAGAAAACTGATTAAAAAATGTGCCACATTCTTCAGAACAGAAACTATACCTGTGAAATTTTTTGATTCTGATACATGGAAAATAAGAACACACATGAAAATATTTTACAGGAGCTGTGATTTAGACTGGGACCAGCTTTCTTTCAAATCTTGCTGTATAGTGAACTGCAATTTATATTTTCTTTCTAGATTTTAAACTGATTATTATTATAGTGAGGGTTTGGTTGGTTTGTTTGGTTTTTTTTAATTGAAAAAACACAAAACATTGTCTTGGGTGAAGTTTCTGATGTAATCTTGAAATCTGAAGCACATTTCTCACTTTGATTCATAAAAAAATGACAATTTTTAGACTTTGAGTCGTGCTGAAAGAACCTCTTGTTCCCTTTCCTGTTTGAGCTATTAAGCAGGTAGTGTGTGGAGTAGGTATTTTTCCAGGCACATTTCGATCAACTGTGATTTTTTAAATTAAGGAACAGATGCCTGTTTTTCTGAAACTTGGACGCTTGTAGCATCCTTTGAACACATTTTAAGTGCTGCTACCCCATTTTTCCAGGCGCTGTGAGTGTTTGGTCTATATCCATACAGTGATGTGAGTCCCAGTTTGCACTTTGAAATGTCCTCTTCGGTGACAACCATTCTTGTCGTGTTTCTCTCGTGTGTTTTAGGTGATTGTCAAGTCTGGGCCAGGCACGTTCCTCAGCCTGGCTGTGTATGACGAGTACATCTTCTGGTCAGACGGGGTGAGAAGAGCCATCCTGCGCTCCAACAAATACACCGGAGGGGACACCAAAATCCTGCGCTCCGACATCCCCCATCAGCCCATGGGCATCATTGCTGTGGCCAATGACACCAACAGCTGTAAGTTACAAAGCACTGCTTTCTGAGTTCCAGTCTCCTTGAGTTCAGGGGTTTTATTGAATTTTAACTGAGTTAAAACGTTTCATGGGGTTTCATAAGTTCTTGTTGTCGCAGTAACGTAAGATGGGTTATAACCTCTTTCTGAGCAAATAAATATTGAATGTCCATTTTCTGCCGTGGCTCGTGTGCTTGGTGGATGAATCTAAACATTCTCCTATCAGATTTCAGTGGCTTTGAATGTTGTAGGTTTTAAAATGTATGATTTTCGAGGCAGCTCTGTTTGTTTATCTTTACCATGCCAGCTTCTGAGGCATGCTGACATTTCCATCTGACTGATAAAACCTGAATCAATTGCCCGTGAATCTGAGATACGGTGATCCTTGCTGCCTCGAAGACATTGGCCATTGAAGGAAATTTAATAAAACAGAGCTCCTCACTTAGTGTTTGCTTTTCAGGTGAGTTATCTCCTTGTGCACAAATGAATGGAGGGTGTCACGATTTGTGCCTCCTGACGCCTGACGGGCGAGTGAACTGCTCGTGCCGAGGGGACCGAGTTCTGATAGATGAGAACAGATGTGTGAGTAAGTAATGCTGGGGACACGCTGCTTTCTCTGCTCTCGTGCAGTTGGCCAGCACAAACCAGTTGGCCTGAGCCATTCATTTTATTTCTTCCATGCACTGTAAAAATTGATCTGGCAATTCGGCACATAGCGGGTTTTTTAACTGTTTTGCCTTACAAGGCTTCTGGGGGGTTAAAAAGCATTAATGCTCCCCTTAACCCCTCATTATGGTAGTGGGTTATTGCTTTCTTACTTATAGTTTGGATTTTTACATATCTCTAATTCTATTTTTACTTATGCATAATTCTATCTCTGAGAGAGATAGAGACCCATCCATTGGGTCTCTCTAGGGTTGTATCAGATGAGTTACTGAAGTTGAACCTTAATTAAAGCACTTTTTCTCTCCTATTTCTTCGTACTGCCAAGGCAGTGATCAGCAGTGAAAGAGGGTCAGCAGATGAATTCATACACACAATAACTTATTTTGAAACAGTGATATGGCATTTATAGTTTCCAAATGCATTGCAACTCTTAAAATTGCTATGAGGTAGAACCGTGTTTAAATCTTCATTTAGACCCCGATGCATGATTCTGTCTTCTGAATTAGTTTTCAAAATGTTTGCAGGAAATGTTGATCTGAGCTATCAGTAAAAGAGAAAGGAGAAAGGCTTAGACATTAAACTTTGAGGATGGAAATAGGACAGACTATACCGTGAGATCAAAAGTTTCTTTCTTCATAACACGGTTGAAACGGATACTCAATAAAATCAAAAGTTGGCAATTCCAGCTGAGAAAAGGAATTAACTGTCCTCTCCCAGAGCAATTAGTCTGGATAACTTAGTTGCCAGGCAAGATGCTTGAGACAAGGCTTCAGTAAAACTCAGAGATGGTTCTGTGGGTAATGACTACCCTGACTATTCACTTCTCATCAAAGAAATCCTTTGTCAGGCATTAAAATGCTTTGTTTCTGCGAGGTGGAGTTGGAAGCAGTCTCTGCAAGGTGTCCACTAGACTTGAACTGAGGGCAGGTTACACTGTATGTAGTTTGAGGTTTCTTCATCTTATTTCCTAAAGGTTGCTGTCTAAGGTGCTGAACTTGATGAACTAGAATTTCTCTTCCTTAGATCTAAGTTCTTAAAATTCTACAGCATGGGAGGAAAAGAGGGAAAAGTAATTTCTGTAATAGCTTTGATTAAGATTTAAAGGACTGTATAAATCATATTTAAGATCAGCTCTCGCCTTGTCCAGAATTTATATTTGCAGTACTTATTTTCTATTTTTCCTCATGTTTGAATCAAATCAAGAAATTATTTTAATTTATACTGCCTTGATTTTTGCATATTGCAAATGCAATGTTATTCCTTAACTTGTGCTGAAGTAATTATAGTGGAAACAAGAAAGAAGCACAATTATTATTATGAGTTGTCCTAGATGCTTCTCTTTTCTCTGAACTTGGATTTTTTGTTTAGAACCATGCACATGAAGTTCATGACCAAATTGTTCTGTGCCAACTTTTTATGATGCTTTGCAGTTTCTTAACTGAGCCAAAAGAAAATCTTATACGCAAAAGAAAGCAGGAGTAAAAACTTTAAATGTGCACCTCCTGCTCTTCTAAAATAATACATGAAACATCCACGGGGTGAGAAGCTGAGAACACACAACAATGCTGGGTGTCACTGTGGTTTTTTGTGAATAAAAGGAAATAATCTTCACATGTGTAGTGAATACTCAGAGAATACAGAGATGTAGTGCATTGTTGCTGGTCCCTTTACAGCTGTTGCTGTGGAAGCTTTCAAGTTCTGATGCCACGGTGGTTTGGGGTTTTGGTGGGTTTTTGTTTAGTTTGGGGGTTTTCTGTGCTTAGGTTTTCAAAAACCACATAGGAGATAAATCAAATGCAGTCGTTTTACACTAATTGCAAAAGCTTTTAAAAGTTAGGTGTTAATGTGGTTTATTTGCAGCTAAAAACTCGACTTGCAACATTTATTCAGAGTTCGAGTGTGGCAATGGTGAATGCATTGATTACCAGCTGACTTGTGATGGCATTGCCCAGTGTAAGGACAAGTCTGATGAGAAACTCTTCTACTGTGGTAAGTGTTTCTAAATCTTTCATATTATCTTAATTACACAGGCTTAGGGTGGTTTTTCTGTGACTTTTCTACTTATTCATACCAACTGCTCACCAAGAAAAAGCCAGCTCACACCTGACATTGTATGGATAGGATTCCTCAATATGTGAAAATACTTAACTTTGCAAACTACATGTATTGACTCACTTATATTCAATAAAAAGCATCTCAAATGTTCTCATGTTTCTGTCTCTAAAGCAAAAATAAGGAAAAACACAGCTGGCTGCTTTTTTAAAGATGACAAATTGAGTATTTTCAGATTTAATGTAGTGATTTTGATTTAGTTTTTAATAGTTAATAAGATTTTCCCTGTTTGTCAATAGAAAATCTTTAAGTGATTCTTGGCCTTTATTCTCTTCTGTATATCCATATCACAGCCTTGGGGTCTCTTCTGTTTTCCATAGGAACAATTTCCTGTCATTTCCAACTCACCCATTGTGTTTATACCTGTCACCTCTATAGCTTTAGGAAAATATCTCATTTAATTCCTGCAGTTCACCTCAGCTATTTTAATAATAAACAGAACAGTTGTCTTCTTTTTTTTTTCCTTTTTTCCTTTGAAAAAATTAACTGATTTGGTTTTGTTTCTTTCATCTCTAATTTGTGTCTCTTTAGCTTTCAGACTTCTGTGTGATAATTGCTTTGATCATGTCATGTAAAACTAACAGTAATGGTTCAGCAGATCATCTACATGGAGATAAATTAGAAGCTTTGTTGAATCTGAAAATGATGAGACATCAGATGAGCAAATAAGAGTCTGGAATATGTAAAACAGTGTTAGTTACCAGGGGGAAAGGCCCTTGAATTACAAGTGACAGCTTCAAAGCATTGTATGTGTTGATATATTTATATTTATGTAAGCATTATTTCTCTTGATGTAAGCATAATGCTTAGACATAAGAATTAATTTAAGACAAATGACAAAAGCAAACCACAAAACCTGACACTGCCTCCAAAACACTCAGTCAGGTCTATTTTTATATAGATTAAACCTCTTTGTCTCTATTATTACTTTTAGTCATTTATTTTGTTCACAGTTCATGGAAGAAAGATGAAGTTTTCATAGAGTTTCTTTTTTCTTTGCTAAAAGGGGGGAGAGCAGGTTGAAGGACTAGAGGGAAAGTCATTTGGGAACAAATAAGAAAGTTGTAGCTGGTGAGGGATCTTCAAAACACTCTTTCTTGCCATTCCAGAGAAGTTTTCTTATATGACAGTAGTCTGAGGTTTACTGAACTTCACAAACTACTTTATACTTTATTCTGCAGTGCTGAAAAATGTATAAGTGAAAGTTTATAAATTTAGAAATAGGTTTATGAATGAAAGATTTATTGTCCTGAGAAGTTACGGATGCCCCATCCCTGCAAGTGTCCAAATTGGTAAATCAGTCCTGAATTTTCAAACATTACTTGTAGAATTCATACATTCCTCAGTGCTCTTGAGCAGAACTCTGGAAGTCTTGGAGTTCAGAAATCCAGAAACTTCTCTGCTAGTACTTGTTGTTATTTTGCTCTCCATTTATTCCTGGTTTGGTTTAGGGCAAATTTGGAATGCTTTATTCCAGATGACGAAATTATTGATGCCATATGCAGACATTGTTACCAAAAAAGTGTGTCAAAACAAGTGCATTTCAAGCACCTGGGGGTTTTATACCACAAGGCAGGGAAAAGTGGGAATTAGGCTTTTCTTTTTCTTTCCTTCATTCTTTCTCACCGTGTTTTCATTTATTATTCTTTATCTGCTTATCACTCCAAGTGTTTCTGCTGGTCGATAAATAAATGATTTCTGATGTTACTCCTGTACCTTCAAATGCATTATCTTTTTTTTTTTTTTTTTTTTTTTTTTCCCTGAACAGTTTGTTTAATTTTAAGGTAACCCTGTTTGTATAGTTCTAAAGTATCTAAATGAAAGTATATCTTTAACTTGGTAGAAAACAGAGGCTGCCGGAAGGGTTTCAAGCCGTGCTCTAATCGGCGCTGTGTTTCAAGCGATAAAGTCTGTGATGGTGTAAATGACTGTGGTGACAACTCTGATGAATTGGACTGTAAAGGTAAATGGCAGTTATTGCCAAGGTGATTTGGGAATATTGCTTTATGAATACTCTGTGTAAATAGAAGTAGCTAGAAAATATATGCTATTTAATCACGTGTTGCAATTGATAGTCTGATTTTGGTTTACACCTACAGTCTTCTACAAGGAGAGTGAGTTTGGCTGTTAAATAAAATATAAATACACATATATATTATAGATAATATTTTATTTTATATATATATAAAATATGAAATACAGGTGCTGCTTCTTCTGTGAAGTAATAAATTAGTATCTTTGCTGCAGACAGATGGGTGTCTTTTTCCTTTGCATCTGCTTTTTCTTTGAAGCAACAAGTGTTCCATTCCTTTGCTTCTCAGATGCATGGCAATGTCTCTGTCCTTTGCAAAGCTTACTAGAATTGTTCTCCTTTTTCTATCAGAATTGTCCTTTGGTTTATGCGTTAAAACATGAATATTTATATCTGTGCATCAGCCAGTGAGTAAAGACTAGCTGGCAGACAACATGAATCCTTAGTTACAAGTCAGAAAGATTGGAGGGGATGTTATTCCACAATATATAACTAAAAAGCTATATACTGTAGTAATGAGCATTTTTTGGAAAGCACTGAATGGTTTTTAATCATTTAGCTAAATAGGAGCAGAAAGAAAAGCATACAGGATAAAAAACAAACAAACAAAAAAACAACCTGAGAGAATCAGATGGTCCTGAAAAACGCCTCTTCCTTCCTTACATGGTGATTATCTCAAATTGAGTTGTATCTTATGGAGATCCTTTTAGGCTAAAATATAAACTGAAAAATTAGAAACGTAAAAGGTCCAATAAAACTCCAAAACATATGTCTAGTGAACTTTCAGCTGTGGAAGGTACAGGGTGTTCTGAGTGCCTCACTCTGCAAGGTAACCAGTTTAACCCCAATCCCTGTAACATCCATCTGAAGACTCTGTTTGCCCCCCAAATTCCCTCTTTTATCCCCGTCCATCCCAGTTTCGCCGTGTGCTGCCCCCGAGTTCCGCTGTGCCGACGGGAGCTGCGTCGGGAAATCGGCGCGGTGCAACCAGGTCATCGACTGCGCGGACGCTTCCGATGAAAAGAACTGCAGTAAGTTGGCTTTGGGGCATCTGCTCCGTGGTTATTCCTAGCTGGGATAGCAGCACCTGCCTGGGCTCTGCAAGCTCGAGGTAAAGCCCAAAATGAAACTATGAGGCTCTCAGTGAGGGTTAGGGGCGAGGCAGTCATTTGTTGTCTCTTTCCAGATAATACAAACTGTGCTTACTTCTATAAACTTGGAATAAAATCGTCAGGATTTATTAGCTGTAATTCAACGTCCCTTTGTATACTGCCAGAATGGATATGTGATGGATCTAATGACTGTGGAGATTACACAGATGAACTGAAATGCCCAGGTAACTGTCAAAAAGTAAATAGAACATTATTCTTTTTCAATCCTATTTTTTTGAGGGGGAGGGGGGCAGTGTTCCTAATTGCGTTGCAAAATGCTTATTCAGTCAATGCAGAATGCAGTTTTTTCCCCTTTATTTTCTGTTTCATCAGATAATGCAAATTATTACAAATTAATAGTGCATTTTTCTGCAGAAAGCTGCTATGTCTAGCTTTTTGTTTCCTCCAGGTTAGGTTTGTCATTCATCATTTTTTTATTTCAGTAAAACATGAGTCATTAAAACGTCAAGCTCATCAAGCATCAGCATAATCACTCAGGAACTTTTATTAGCTCCTGCTTTAGTGGGTGGCATTTCTTTTCTTGCTGTCTTTTTTTTCCTTTCTCTCTCATTTGGTTGAGGATCCCGGGATGGGCTGCCAGGGTAGAATGCAGGTTATTGCTTTTGTGCTTGTTCTGGTCCTCAGCCAGGAAAAAGGGAGCACGAGTCCCATTCACAGGACTGAGGTTATTACTGTGTGTTTAATGTGAGCCAATGAGTTAGTCACAATATTAAAATCTTACCTGATGGCTGATGGCATTTATGTGTTTGCTCTGGTTTTATCCAGAAACCCTAATTTGGGTTGGAGAATATTAAGTACAAAATCTGAGCCTACCTAAAAATAAGGAAGCAATAAAATATATTTAGAATGAGAACAAAGGTTTATTGTATCATATTTGTAGGATTCTGGCCATCCTAGGAATTTCTCATCCAACTGAATAGAGTGCACCAATAATGAAATTCTGGGGACATCAAGCCTGCATCTTGAGCTTTTTAAATAGATATCTATTAAAAGAAAAAAAATCTTTAAAAAATTAGTAGTATTTTATTTTTTTCTCGCAGTATTCTTGATACTAACATTTCCGGAACCACATTCAGTCTTTTTATCTCCAGTTTAACTATATTCCACTTCACACCTGCTCTTGCAGTCCTTCAGTAATCTCATCCTTACTCTTTACTTGCCATGGCACATAAACCAAGATGTTTTCCAATTCCTGCTTTCAAGATGGGAATATTTTGGTTGTCTCAACCTGCATCTCTCTTGAAAACACCAGGCCAGTGTTCTGTATGGCAATAGGGTCTTACTTTTGCCTTATATAAATACAAATACTTTTTAATTTTTCATTTCTGTTTGTTTTTGTAATCGACATTTGTCAGAGTGTAACTGTCCTGTGATCAATAACTCTTTTTCCTCTAAGAACTAGTATTTAATAAAAGTAGATATCTACTAAATAATAAATGTTACTACTTTGTAAAAAAAAAGCTTCCAATCTTGTTATTCAATGCTGTCCAGTTTTTGCCTAGTAGTAGACATCATCTGATGCTTTCCATTTAATATTTGTTTTTTCTGTGTGATAATCCCCTTGTTTCACCAAAGCTTCTACTAGACTTCTCATACTTATTGTGCCAAATTTATTGATGGAAATATTCCCACTGTCCAGAGAAATCTAGAACTTCAGCACTAATGTCAGTCAACACAAATTAAGATTTTCCCTCCTTCCTATAAAACAGATACATATTAGATTATAGTTTCCATTCTAATCTTCATATTCTCTTAGTTCTGAGGAATTTAAGGTATATAATACAGAAGCAGAAATAGCTTATATTTACTATGTTTCCCCCAAAATAAAGCCTTTTTTCCTTGCCAAAGAAGGTTTTGAGGGCAGTGTGCCACAGCCCCAGTAAACTAATGTTGCACAAGTACACTAATGTGCATTTGATTCCTCTGTCCATTCATTTGTGTTACTTTTCTCTGTCTCCCAAATGTGTGCCAAAGTGTTCCATCATTTTAATGTGTGACTAATTGGCTGGGTCCTCCCTGCCTTCACTTGGAAGCAACACCATTCCCACTCAACCTACATGTGATTTCCTGTGCCATTGCACTCAGAACTCACTGACTTTGGCACGTGAAATTGTTGGGTGTTGTCTCTGCTCTGCATATTAGAACTCCCATTAGCAGTTTTGTTCAGTGTCATTGTTCTTACAGAAAATTGCAGCAAAATACTCATTTAGGGGTAGCTGTACTTAGACAACCTTTAATATCTATCAAATTGTCACAGATGTCCCATTTCTTTCCTTGGTTTTTATTTTTTTACTATTCATACAGCTGTAAAAGCCATAAATATGATAACTTTATCTTTCTTTTTAAAAGATAATAGGCTGAAAACAAACCCAGTGTTGACTGAGGGAATAATAAAAACCATGTCAGAGTTTCAGTGCTCTCCTGGGTTTTCCCCTTTACTTAAGATTTTGGAAAATAACCTGTTATTAGACTCCTATTTGTTCTTACATCATTAATATAAATATGCAGCATGTTTTCTTTTCTCACATCTGTTTTCTAAACGTTCATAAAAATAATTTTTTTAAATTACTTTCACACTCTGCAAAGAAAAAAGACAACAACTTTTAAATTTCTGGCAGAGTCTGGATCTCTGGCTCCAACACCGCTGTTAGTCAGCACATGAATCAGATTTGTAGCTTATCCCATGATAGAAATACTGCCCCAATTAGGTTATCTTGTAAATGAGAGGACTTAGATCAGAAGGGTAATTCCTTCAGCTGGTGTAAAACATGAAGCAACGTTGACCTGCCTGACCTCAAAACCTGTAAACTGAACTCCTTTCCTCTCTAGGCCTTTTGATTTAGTTTGAAACTGTGCTCTGATTCGTCTCTAAAAAAAAAAAGAACTATTGCAGCTCCCTAAACTACTTAGCTGTCACTATTTTTTTTTATTTGTATGAACACAAATGATATAAATAATATTTTTTTCCATTTTTAGGCATAAGCCCTTTGTCCATTAGTATTCCGAAATTTAGCAGAAATGTATTAGGCTCCTGATCATACAAGTAGAGACCATTTTACATTACATTCTTTATTTTGTCACAGTTCAAAACAAACCCACATGTGAAGAAAATTATTTTGGTTGTCCTAGTGGAAGATGTATTCTGACCAGCTGGCTCTGTGATGGGCAGAAAGACTGTGAGGACGGAGTAGATGAATTGCACTGTGGTGAGCATTTTATCTTATTTGTACTTGTGTGATCTCCTGGAAAACAAAGCAGTGTGCATTTATATCTCAGAGATTGAATGGAGATCTGTAAGATAATCTTCAATACTATATTTTCTGATTCTACTCTAATACTTCATACTGCCAATACCTGAAATTCTATCTCATGCAAGAAGGAAAGTCCTTTTTTTTCTCTCTGAAGGATAAGTTTATATACAGAATTTTCTGTTTAATAATTCCACTAGTTCTTCAAAACTTGTAATTTTGAAGGAGTTTTTCTTCAAAAATTTCCTTCCTCCTTTTCTATTTTGGAGGAGTTCTCCTTCTAGAACAGTCTTATATATATAATCACTCTGAATCAGTACCTAGACAGGAAATAGCCAAATATAAAAGTAGATGTTCCTTTGCATCAGAGGCCATACAAGTGGAATTATTTAAAGTAGCAACAAAATACAACCTTTCAGAAAAGTTCACACAACTAGCATTGATTTAGAACAGTTGTGCAGTCTAATTTTGAAATGCAGAAGCATCCTATTATTTTAAATACGTAGAAAAGTGTCAATGGGACCACCGAATGCAAACACACACCAGTTTTCTTGTGAGAGAAAACAACATAAAATCTCTTAAAGATGAAGTTAAATACTGAAATACCAGGAGGAAGGCTGTGTTGGAAAATTTGGAGGTACCCTCTCTGCCCTACTACCCAAATAATGCAGTTCATCATTAATATATACAATGTAATGTATACTGTGTGTGTATATATAAATATATATATACATACAGTTCATGTAAAGTATACAAAGCACACCAAGTTTTTAAGTGTTTGCGCTCATCCCACTAGCAAAATGTTTGAAAATATTACAATGTGTTTGGAATGTCTCACTATTTCTTTCTTTTTCTAAATGTGTTGCTGAACACAAGCTCTGAGACAAACTGGTAACAGGCAGAATGGCAAGATTAGGATCGCACTGGGTTTGTGTGTTTTAAAACCTGGAAAAGTGGGGGACCAGAAGGGAGCAGTGTGAGAATTGCCAAGCTGTGCTGGGAGAGGCAGGGGATGCAGTGACCCTGTGTCGTTCCTAGATTCATCCTGCTCCTGGAATCAGTTTGCTTGCTCTGCAAACAAATGCATCTCGAAGCAGTGGACCTGTGATGGTGAGGATGACTGTGGAGATGGGTTGGATGAGAGTGATGCCATTTGTGGTAAGTCATTTTAGCTCTGCGTTCTCACATCATGGCAGGTGCTTGAAAACTCTAAAAATGTGCTTTGGTTTTTTCCCCAGCTCTTTCTTGTATTTCCTTTAAATTTTTGTCAATACAGGCATTATTGCATAACATTGTTCTCAAATTCCCAAAGCCTTCAAGGTGCATAAGGAATTGAAAATTCTGTTTTCATTCTCGGGCTCGATGGACTGGAAAAGTGTTAGTGAGTTCTCTTCAAAAGAAAATCACATTGTGTCGAGTCACACTGTCACAACTTCCTTATATTTAGACATCGGTTCCATTTTTAAGATTTTCTTTTTAAAAATTTCAGCTCTTAACTCTTAAACATTTGCTCTGTTTCAGAAATCTTCTGATTTAAAGTCCATTAAAGAGGATTTTATTGCCTATTTCCTGTGTGATACCATGGTAACAATATTGGGGATAACTTTACTGAAGGTGTTAAGTAGACAGAGAACAAATCACTTCAGCTTTTCTTCAGAATTGTGGTGACTTAATCAAACAGATGTAAAAATATCATCAGATGAAAAGGATGGAGGTGGAACTTATACTGGTTTTATCTGCAAAATATCAATTAGTACATTAACTTCAAGTTGCCATCCATCTACAATACAATGTTGAGGAGACAAACAGCTCATCTGAGAGTGTGAAACCCTGAGAAATATCAGGACATGGAGCTTAGTAGGAAATTTAGAGCAGAAAATGGAAAAATGGAGATGAAAACAGTCTTAAAAAGTCAGTATTTATTTGACATGAAATTTAATTACAGAAGTATCAAAAAATGGCAAATGTGCATAAGTGAACAAAAGTTGCCTCTTTCATGTAAATAGGACAGAAAAGATTTTTTTTTAATATTTTAATATTTGTTTCTAGTTAAAATTAGTAGAAAATACACTGTTTACTTTTTAGTGAGAAATATTTAACTTAGATAAGAAAATACATTGAGTGATGGATTGTGCAAAAGTTGACTTCCAAACACAGTAAAATTAATCCTAGGATATAATGTTATCTGGAGAATAATCCCTCCCTCCCAAAAAAATAAAATAAAAACGTAGTCAAGTAAAAAATATGTGGAGTTAGTTGAATTAGAACTGTCAGATACTTTTTCCTCCCACTGCTCTTGTACTTGGTACACTTTTTTCTCTTCTGCATAGAACTCACTCATTAAAATTTTGAACACCTTTGGCCTCCTGGCTTAGTTTGGTGATTGGAGGATTATGTGGTTTGCAAAACCAGTTCCTTTGTGCAGCCAGTCCAAACATGCAGTCAAACACAGAGACCAAAATTGGCTTGAAAAGTTATTCTGCTGGATAGTTTTCATGAAATGTGGGAAATGAAATTTCCTTGCAGAATATTAAGAGACTGAATAAATGGAAAGAAGGATGAAAAAGTAAAATGTGGGGGTCAGAGCGTTAGCCAGTATGTCTGTCCTAATGTGCAGAACAAAACCCTCTCTGATTTTCTTACCATCAGACATCCCTTTGGATACTCCAGCTGAGGATACTGGATGGTTAAGACTCTGTGCTGGTGTTTTGCAGGCTCAGTGACCTGTGCAGCAGACACCTTCAGCTGCCTGGGCTCCCACGCCTGTGTCCCCCAGCACTGGCTCTGTGATGGGGAAAGGGACTGTCCCAATGGCAGTGACGAGCTGTCCACAGCAGGCTGTGGTACGTTGGCATGTTAAGGAATGAATTTATTTTCTTGCTGCTTTTGTTTCTATAATATCCAGGTGCTGTGTGTGTGTGTGTGGTATTGAACTCTTTTACTGCCCAGATTGCTGCTAAACGTTGACCAGAACCCTGGAATGTTTTAATCAGGCTCTCTTAGCACATCCTGAGGCAGCCCAGCTGAAGAGCAGTACGTGTGTCACACCACAGACATTATGCAGCATATTTCCTAATGAAAATTAGCACATTATTGACTGTGCAGTTTTATTGCTCTGCCTGGAGAAAATGCTGCTGCTCCTGTCAGGGAGGTTGTGCATCAAGGAGGGAGATGCAGTTCTGTCTTCAGTTTATTCTGCCTAATTATTCAGATCTTGACAACTCTTCCCTTACAAAGTATTACTTCTAGTCTTCTGAGATAAATTTCTTTTAAAAGTGTCAGGAGCTCAGTAATAGTTTCATTGAGTTTTTGTTTATTTGTTTGGGGTTTTTTTGTTAACGTACAAAAATGGTATAGAAATAGGTTGTATATATTTTGAGAGTTTCTGGACTTCAAAGAGCATTTGTTCAGGAGCAAAGTAACATAGAGGGCCATCTCTTCTTGTCAAATGTGCTTTTCCTCAGAAGCAGACCTTGGGGATGTCATGGACAGCAGCATCTTCAGAAGCCTTGCTGGTTTGGATGACAGGAGATTTTAGCCACCTTTACTCCTGTAGCTCTCTGTGATGATGAGCAGCTTCTTCTGCTTTGAATTGTGTGCTGCTTTTGTATGACTAAAAAGTTATGGTTATTTCCACTGAATCCACTCAAACTAGCTGCTTCTCGATTTCATCTCAGTGTAAGAAGATTCATTTTATATCTTGGGGTTCTCAATTTCCTTTCCTTTTATGTGCTGTGTTTTCCTTAGCTCCCAATAACACTTGTGACGAGAATGCCTTCATGTGCCAGAACAAAGTCTGCATTCCCAAACAGTTTGTTTGTGACCATGATGATGACTGTGGAGATGGATCAGATGAATCTCTGGAATGTGGCAAGTATAACAAAAATAGAGTAAATATGAAAATTTCAGACTTTTAACTGTAAAGTGTTTTGAGTCGCTCTTGAAAAAGAAAGCTCTTAATGTTTTAATTTTAATTTAAATTATGCATTAATTAGTAACAGCTTGGTATTTACCTGGATCTGGAGCTACAGTGACAAATTATTTCCTATAGTATCTTACAGTTGATTGCTAATAATATTTAACAGGATTTAAAAATGTACATTTTATAGTTTCTTGTTTATTATGTACATCTTTTATATATTTGTATTTGTCTTTATATGTATTTTTTCTATTAAATAATAAAACATCTCTGTCACTATTATCACCATTATCCCCCAGAGTCACCCCCTGTGCCCCAGAGCATCATCCAAACCCTCCTGCCAGCCTTGGGGCTGTACCCACTGCCCTGGGCAGCCTGCTCAGTGCCCACCACTCTCTGGGGGAAGAACCTTTCTGAGATCCCACTAACCCTGCCCTGACACAGCTCCAGCCATTCCCTGGTCCCCACAGAGCAGAGAGCAGTGCCTGCTGTGCATCTGGTGTGGTCAGTGGGTTCTTGTGGTTCAAACACGGACCTGTCTTATACTGACCTTGCTGCTTTCACAAATGGGGCTGTCCAGGTCCTCCTGCCCAGAGGAAGACATGAGAACAGACCCACACAAGAACAAAGCTGGAAACTATTTCCTCTTTTTAGGAATAATTTATATATATTTAATAACAATAATTTGGATATATTTATATATACCAGACCCTGTATAGAAACTGACCCATTATGGCTTTGTTCCCCTGTTATCACAATATCTGTGTTTATCACAACAACCTGTCTGTTCCAATATTATCTGGAAAGCAGTCTTCAATAGCTAAATAACTATTTACAACTAAACAGTCACAAACTTTGGAAGTATATGTTTGGGGCTTTTCTATTTTTCATCATTTATAATCACAGGCTATTTATTTAATTCATTTAATTGATTTTCTGTAGCATCCCATACAAGCACTAAAAGCATACACGTCCCTTAACATACTGACAAACAAATGCTGTTATTTTATCAGACCTTTGGCAAGACACAAAAGGAGGAAAGAGCAACAGAAGCAGAAGTTGTACAAATTGCTGATCTAATTGTAGTATGGACCTGCCCTCAGGCACTTGCTCTATTTAATTCCTGCTGGATAAAGACAAATGTGGAGCCACGTTTTCTCTGTTGCCTCGATACAATTTTCTCTTGGCTCCTAGTCAAATCCATCCTTGGTCTGTCTCTGGAGTGGTCCACCTGTTATGCTGCGATTTTAGGAGGGGGTCCATCTTTCATGAGAAAGGGAACTGCTTGAGAGGAGGAGTCGAATTCCAAAACACACTTTTCAAATCACTTTATTTAAAAATCTTTGTTTTGTTATTGTTTGACTGGGGGTTTTTCCCATGTGCATCATTAAAAGGCATATGATGACCTTTCCAACTGTGTCTTCATCTACTAGCAGAAAGAGCTCTACTAGATAGCAAGAAATACAATAATTACCAAAAAAAACCCCAAAACCTCAAATCTTAACTTTCTACTTCTAGAGAGTAGACAGTTGTCAGTGCTTGATTCAGATATTCACAGCTTCAGTAATTAAATCAAAACTTCAATATTTACTATAATTTGGATGTGTATCTTGGAACTGTCAAGTTTTTTGAGCTAAAATCTGCATTTTTTTTCAAGAGGAAAGAATGGTAAGCATAATTCAGTATAATGTATTTTTTCAAAAAAGTTGCAAAATCATTCTTCTTAATCAGAACAAAGGTTGCTACTTAATTCTTACTTTATAATTATATTTATATTCCTATATTTCTCTTGGGTTTTTAACTAAATCAAGCTTTGCTTCCAAGGCTCTTTTAAAGGACTCGAGTTTATTTGACACAGAATTTGTACCCATTGATTGACAGGTTTCACTTTTCTTTCCCAAACAAGGGAAAAAGGGTTTTGATAGTTGGTTTAGTGTAATGAATCTTAAGAGTAAATATCTTTTAAGCAGAAATTGGTTTTCCAGCTGCCAATTTTTCAAAATTGGTTGAAAACCCCTAAATTTGTCATGACTTTTGTAAGTTTTTCTCCTGCTTTGCTGTTTTTAAATTCTCTGTGAAACAGCTGCACTCTAAGAAGCCTGTCTATGGTTTCTTTACTTCATAATACATTACAGTTTTTTGCTGGAAATCCACCTTTACTTTGAAAATGTATCTATTCTATATACATTGATTTTGTGGCCATCTTAGAAAATGTGTGTTTAGTTTGGTTAAAATGATTAGTGGTCTGCATGTTTTAAAGGGAAGGCATGTTGTAGTAAGCACATCACAAAAAGATTTACTGGGTGTAGAAAATTTCTAAAATGTTTGCTAGAAAGCTATTTTTTAGTAGCAGGAATAAGTGAAATAACATCAAAAAGAAATATATGTATATATGATGGAGAGGTGAATAAATAAGTTTCTGTGTGAACTATTTCATGTCTATTCGGTGCTACATAAGAGAGGTTTGATTTCTCTTTGTTGGTAGCCCCTCTTCATAAGCATGTAACACTCTCTTTAAAGAGAAAAAAAATGCTTTTATTTCCATTTCCCCAAAACATGCCCAAATTTTCTGTTGACACCATGAAATAGGAACTCACTGGTTGCTGTATTTCCAGGGTACCGTCACTGTCGTCCCGGGGAGTTCACCTGTGCTGATGGAAGGTGCCTCTTAAACTCCCAGTGGCAATGTGATGGGGATTTTGACTGCCCAGACCGTTCTGATGAAGCTCCCATCAACAGCAAATGCAAAAGTTCAGGTTGGGGTTTAATCTTTTGAATGACATGTGTGACCTTTCCTTTTGGAGAGCAGCAGTTTAGGGTGGTAGTTGAGGAAATGTGAACCCTCCTAGCTTGAATCTGCAGTGCTTTCATGGTGGTGTTCCTTAGGGGTGTTCTGGGCTTCCAAAGCCTCAAACCACCAGTTCCTATGGCATATCAAATACTTCCCTAAGATATAAATCCTGTTAACACTAAACCAAGATTATATTAATGTAATAATTCCCAAAGTTTCTAGCTTGCTTTGAAAACGTTTACCTTGTTTGAGATATTCATCACACAGAAGCAGATGATACAAAAGGGGATGCAAAGTTGTTCTCACTATAAAGAGACATCAGTAAATTATTGACCAAATGCAATTGGTTTTATAGATATTTTCTTCTCACATTAGTAAGTTGGCTGAGGTCTGACTGGGTTTTGAGAGGGAAATTAGTCCTGGTGTGCATATGTTTTTCTGTTGGTGGCTTTTTCATCCTTAGGACTTTATTGCTCTTTAGCCAGGTCCTTTATACCAACTTTGATGGAAAACATTAATTTGCTTTGAGGTGAGGCAATATACCTGCCTTATGTTTAAGTATTCTAATTGTGATTTGAAGGATCTGAATGTAGCTGGGAGTAACAAGTTCAAGTCTTCACACAGTTTTTCAGCAGAGGAATAGCCTTTAAAGACACTGAAAAGTGAAAAGCCATTATAATGCTATCACTAAGGAATAAATATTCAATTTTTACACAGTTGTTTCATCTCGCATGCTAACGTAGCAGCTGATCCATGAGAAAATCCATTCCAAATACTAACAGATGACACTGAGTTGTGCTCTATTTTTTTGTTTTGTTTTGTTTTCCAGAGCAGTCATGTAACAGCTCTTTTTTTATGTGCAAAAATGGCAAGTGCATCCCTCAGCGTGATGTTTGTGATAACAAAGAGGATTGCAGCGACGGGTCTGATGAGAAAGGCTGCCACATTAATGAATGCCTCAGTAAGAAAGTCAGTGGCTGTTCACAAGATTGCCAGGATCTTCCTGTTGGATACAAGGTGAAGAATTACAAAATGTGGGCTAATTTAATGCAAGTTTTTAGTTCTTACGTGTTTAACTACTGTGTGATTTTAATAAAGCTCCACTCTGTGGTACTTCCTTGTAATGAAGTGGCTTCCTTACCATGATAAAAATATTCAAATTTTTATTTGCTCTAAGGAAACAATAGCAGATTACAATAAAAATATGGTTCAATGTGTATTTTAAAACTATGGAAAAGATCATACAATTCCTTAAATACAACAAATCATACTGATGTATGTATACAGAGCACTGAAAATGAGTTGTGAAAAAGGAAAATGCATAGCAGTGAATAGCAGAAATAATGGTTTTCTCCACCTTTTTCCAGGTCAGAGATACTTACAAGAAATATTTATCCAAAGTAAAATCACCTTGGTAGCAGAATAAAACTGTTAGTTGTCTGCATATGAGGGTGTTTTCTTAGTGCTCTTAGCCCACTGAAAACTATATACAATCTATATAAAATGGCTTAACTCTAAAGATATTTAAACCTCTTAAAGCCATAGGGCAGAGACTAGAGATCTGGAGGATTTTTGGATACAGTAATTGCAGGAGGGAGCACGTAAACTCTATATAAACAACAGTGTAATTAAGATGTTCCTTGAAAAAATGAGATACATAAAAAGTTTATGATGCTAACACATTCCAAAGAAAGTACACAAGATGGTGATAGACAGAATCCAGGAGAAATTAAAAATGAATGTGTTTGGTTTGCTTTCCCAGTGCAAATGCTGGCCTGGATTCCTCCTGAAGGATGATGGCAAAACATGTATAGATATTGATGAATGTTCATCTGGATTTCCCTGTAGCCAGCAATGCATCAACACATATGGAACCTACAAATGCTTGTGTGCAGAAGGGTATGAAATACAGCCTGATAACCTGAATGGCTGCAAATCCCTTTCAGGTATTTCTGTTTCATTTTTGTTATAATCCACAGCTGTATCCAAAAGAATTTGTGAAAAACCTTAGCCCCAAGGTCTGTGTTACCTTCCTATGCAAGATAAACAAAGTTACTTTGAATCTGCCACTTCTTCAATATAAAATAGGAATTCGATTCAATGTTTAAGTGTAATAACTTATATTTTTCAGTGTGTATTGTCCTCAGATCATTTGCAGTAAACAGATACAGTGAATCATGAAATTTTGAAGTCATAACTTGACTAAAAAAAAGTATTAGGAAAATTAAAATACATCACTTAGTTCTACTTTTGAGTCACATGAAAATAGCATAGTTATAAGTGTTTAAATTAGTTTAGGTTTCTTTCATCAAGTTAAGAATATTAGAAGGTATGACAGACTTCACCCTGTGAAAAGAAGGAACAGGAAGCAGCAATAGGAATTGCAAACTCTATTACTCCATAGCATCTGAAACCCTCCAGCCTTCCATGCATTTATTACACAGAGAAGTTGAAGCTATGCAAGAGCATTGGTTATTTCCTCTCCCCTCTGATGTTCCTTTCATGTAACTCACTCAGAGTGGCACTGGCTTGATCCGTGCAAGGAAAAGCAAAGGATAAGAGGAAAGGGAGAGGAGCCCATTCTGTGTTCTGTGCCTTTCCCTCTCAGCCCAGGCCATCTTTTAGATTTCTTTTTAAATGGGTCATTTATGTCTTAAGGGTTGAGCACAAAATGCAAATGTGCAGTACAAGAGCAGGGTAGGCTGGGCAACAGGTTGCAATCTAGAATGTAGGAGCGGTAGATGCAAGGCCTTCAATACATTTTAAACTTTGGCTGAGGTTTCTCTTAGTAGAGCTAAAATAAAGACAGCTTTTAAAAAATACTATTTTTACTATTCTGCCTGTCAGAGTCAGAAATATTGCAAAGTAAGCAATGGCATGAATGAGTATATGAATGTAATTTTTTTATAAACCAGAAAAGCAGGGTTAAAAAAATCTGGCTTCAGTTCAGAATCAGAGAATTGAAGTTTTTACAAATGGCTGTTTCTTTATCTCTAGGCTGTTCAGATCTCAAAAAGCAATGGGCAAAACATGCTCAGTTTGCAACCATAACAAATTATCTTACTCATAATTTGAAAGTAAATGTTGATCTTTAAAATTATTGAATGAAACATATTTCAAATTTAATCTCTGTCATTAACTTAGGATAAAATACAGTATGGTTCCCATTTTGCAAAGGCAAAAGAATTAAATTACATTGAAAGATATACTAATTGATTGCTTTGTTCATTTTTATACTGCATCATTGATCTTTCTTGGAACATTTGAATGTTTTAAATATTTCTTTCATCCATAACATTGATCAGAGCATGTAACATTTATTTTTCAAGCCATCTGTATTTCAGCATTGTATTCCTGATTTTCCATAAATTAACGTAAAGCTAGTCTAATATATTCTTTCTCCCGGGGTTTAGATGAGGAGCCTTTCTTAATTCTGGCTGATCATCATGAAATAAGAAAAATTAGCACTGATGGATCCAACTACACTTTGTTGAAACAGGTATAATCATAGTACCATGCTCTAAGTTTAACTCAATACTTTTATTCTTTTCTAAAGTGTTCAACTGACAGAACCATCACCCTCCAATTGGCGTTGTGAGCACCACAGAACAACTGCAGTATCTCCAGAGTTGTTAAAATACTTTAAATTGACTATTTTGTCCGAATTTGACATGATTAAAGCTCAGGCAGTTGTTTCGTCAGTCATTCTGATGTATTAAAAAATGATGTTCTTTGGGATCCTCTTTCATCACAGTATGTTTTGCTCAAATTGTAAATTCCAGTAAAACTAACAAACAAACAAACCAACAGAAAACTATTTGGCCATGTATTGTTTGGGCTGCTTACTGTCACAATCTAAATCTATTTTTAGACAGACAATCCCAAGATTTATGGTATAACAATACATGAACTTATATCTTTGGCTAAATCAAATTTTTAATTAATTATTCTAAATCATTATAGCAGGGGAAAAAAAAAGGCAAAAATAGAATGTCACACAGTAAATACAGAGCTGTCATTTTTAGCAGTTTCTGCTCTCCCTCTGTGCTTCACCTAAGTGTAGTTAGTTGCCACAGATTAGCCTTCCAAAATAGGTTTTAATAAAAAACATCTATTTCCTTGAATAATATTAATAGTAAGACTAGGAAATTATTTAGTGCCTGATAATCTAATTAGGCTTTTTGTGGCTTCTTGTGTCAGTAAGTTGTTCATCTTAATGTCACAAGAGAGATGCTTAGGTCTTCACAACAGTAATTACAAAATTAACCATCTCCCATGAAACATTGACTTTATTTAAGCATAGAAAACATTATGTTAAAGTCTGTCTGTTCTTCTGAAATCTTTCTGACTCCCTCATTTCCATCTCGCTGCCTCTCCCCTCTTTTGCTGGTTTTTCTGTGAATAGGAGCCTGGGAAAAGAGGGGAGCAACAGTAGATTTTCTTGATGGTTGGTGCTGACAGAGATTGAGCATCATCAGGCTGGAATGTAATGGACTCCTCTTCAGTGCAGTAGAGACCACATAGCTCCAGCCATTGAAGAAAATCTATGTTTTCCATATCACCTGAATTCACTGCTCTGTAAATACCTCTGCTATAGAACCTCCTGGCCTTTGCTCCTTTGCTTTGAAAGCCAGAGAGAGAACTGGCCCAAGAGAGCCCCACCAGAGGTGTGGTTCCCTCCCAAGGACATCTCGTGTCCTTATGATGCTGGGATGGATTGGCTCTTTGCTGCACATCTGCCACATGGTGGCAAACCCCAGAGTGGCTCTGGCAGAGGAGCAAACCCACCCTTCTTTGTGTATTTGGTCCTTGCTTTGCCATTCTAACAGTTGTTCATATAAACTCAGAGTAAAGGAGCTGAAAGCAGGAGCTTCTTCAGTCTTCTCTGAGTTATGTGCCAGCTTTTTCCTTTATTTTTTCCCCCCAAAGTACATAAGCAGTACAACTGTTTGAATTGTGTCTCATGTGTGTTCTTTGCTTTCCATTTCCTTCACTCCTTGTCATCAAAGCCCTCAGGGTTACCATAGGCAGAGCAGATAATATTCCTCCTCATTATTTGTGATTTTTATCTGCCTTTTTTTTTTTTTTAATTGGGGCACCAAGGGAACACGACTCAAACACGACTCACAGCCCAGGATGCTGTGTGCTGTGTGCAATAGAAATAAAAACACTGCTGTAAGATGAGAGACTAATGGGGCTGATGCCATTTGAAATCTTCCCTATTCCTTCTAAAAAGCAGATTGCACCTGAAATGACAAAGATTTATGATGGGAGGACTTTATAATGGCATCTCAGAGGAGATGATGTCTGGACAGAGAACTCTGTTCCAGATGTACAGAAATATTTTACAGAGAACTCTGTTCCAGATGTACAGAAATATTTTACCTGCAGTTGATGTTTTGGTAAACACTGAAACTAAACTGATCCAGAATAAAACACTTAAAACCAAAGACATGCAGACAAGTCAATTTTTTTTATCAGTCTGGATCCTTAGGGAACTCTTACAGTGTTGTAGAATATATAGATATAAGGCAAATTTTTCACAAATTGATGACTTTCATTCCTAGAATGTTATAAAATTGTATTCAATAATGTTTTGTATTCATTCACCTGTCTTCTCCTTGGTTAAGAATGTGGGGTGGGGTTTCTCTATAGATACAATTATGCTCCTAATGACAGAGACAGGACAAGTGTGTTGCTGCACAGTTAGGACTGACAGAGCTGCAGCTGCTTTTGATAAACATGGATATGGGAGTTTTGAAAGTGAGAGCAGTCCTCCAACCCTCCATTGTTTCAGCCTTACTCTAATGATGATTTGTGCAGCCTAATTGCTCTTTCCCTCTACATTTTGATCAAAAGATAGTTTTACAGTAATTATAGAGTCGTAGATGGCAGATAAGCCATATATCAATTTTCTGTGCAATTAAATATTGCTGTCAGTTGTTTGTTTTGGAGCTGGCTGGTCCAGCACATCCCCTTTCCAGCAATGAATTGCATCCACAAGGGAGGTGCTGATCTGCCTGGGAGTAGAATGTCACTGGGTTGATAAGGGAATGGATTACCTGCTATTGTGGTTTAAAAGGACTACAAACTGCATCTGTTCTTTGTAGCACTGCTGCTCCATATTTCATTGATAGCAACGTCTCAGTGCATTAAGAATAATTGTGATTTCAAAACATATCAGGATGTTAAGCTGGTTATGGGGCAGATAAGAAAATCAAAGCCCTCATCTGAATGCAATCCCTTCCTTGCTTATCTGCCATTTGGGATGAAAAGCCATTATTATATGATTGCCCTTTCCAACCTGTTGGAGTAAAGAGTGCCTCAGACACAATCACCACCCTTCCTTAAAATGGGTTTGCTTTGTAATTGGAGCCATAGGAGACTCCCAGATGCCTGCTGGCTCTCTGACTTTATATATATATATATAGTCTACATATATATATATACACAGTACCTATGGTATAGCACCTAAAGCTTCCATAGTCAAGAATAAAAATCAGTGCTTTTTGAATTCCTGATCGATTTATATTACTAAGCAAATGTTTTCATTATTTAAATATCATAAATATTATAGTGTTTCTGTTTCTCTCATCTAGTTTGCCAAAGAAATGCCAAATGTAGTCAGTAACAGAGAAATTGAGCAAAAGTTAAAGTATTCACTGCTGAAGTCCATTTTCAGAGTAGTAAAGGAAAACAAGGGAGCTTCACTTAGTTTCATCCCTCATCTGCATTTTTGAAGCGAGGCAGTTCTTTGTCACCATTTATTTCTGTTGCAGTCTTTATTTTTATGCTGATTGTTTATAAGTAACACACGGAGAAATGAGACAAGTGCTTCAGAAATATGCAGCCAGTAAAATAAGGCATTTTGAATATTAAATGCAATGTATTTCTTTCTTCTGAATGTTATCCAGCAGTTTGTATTCAAACATTTGAATAAATGGCCTTTCCCCCCCCCTGTTTTTAGGGACTGAACAATGTGATTGCAATAGACTTTGACTACAGAGAAGAGTTCATCTATTGGATTGACTCCAGCAGACCAAATGGCAGTCGCATAAACAGAATGTCTTTAAATGGAAGTGACATCAAGGTAATTGGGGATTAATAATGTCACTACTAGAATTAAATTTTTGGAGTATTTTGGGAAATGCTCCTTCATGGTTTTAACCCAGATTGTGAGGCTTTGGTACAGGAATGCAAACACAGCAGGAGTTAGAAAGTCCTAGTAAAATTTAATTGCATTTATAGCTTATTTGAAGATAGGGACTAAGAGAACTGTATTTAGGAAGAAATTCCTTATGACTTATTTGGCAGTTGACTGAATTGGCAGTTCCATGTGGTTTACAGGATGCCAAACTAAAAAGAGCTATAAATAGATGTAAGCTGTGTAAATACACTGGTGTATTATTTGGTTTACAATTTTCCATGGTCTTTTTGTCTCACCTTCACTAGCCTGACAATGAAAATAACTCAGTGTCTTTGCTGTGAAAAAACCAGAAGACAAGTGTGGGGTTCCGAATCCAATAAATCCTTGAACTGTATTTATTGCCTTTAAACACTTTACAAAGCATCCTACTCAGCTTCTCCCCATTCTGGATGAAATCACATTATGCTGGTTTAGCACTGGGGATGACCTCAGATCTTTTATTTCTAATCTTAACTATCTCAAGAAGAATTTTTGCCCAAAAGTTTTAATAACCAGGTAGGAGAATGCAAAAAATCTCCTATTACTTTATAATGATTTAATAACAATTTTAAGGAAAGGTTTCACAAATTTGAACAAACAGTATGAGAATTAGGATGGGGACATGTAGGATATTTTGTTATTCCTTTATTATTATTTTGCAGTTTGCAAGTGTCACATTGATGGAGATTTTGCTCAAATAGGGTGGTGATGGAAAAGTAAAAATTATGAATATAAGTCAAATCATTTCAGGGTCTTGAAATGATAAATAAAATTAAAACTAACACTTTCAGTTGTACATAGTTAGGTTTACATGTGAAGTTTATACTCTATTGCACATGCTTTTAGTGATGAAGATGACAATAGCAAATAATGTGCAGCACAGTAGTAAACTCATTCTTACTTTTTAAGAAACCTCAACTATTTTCAAGTATTTCTTTCTGATTTGTGGTGGGTTTTTCTGAAGTTCTAGTTGCGCAGACCTAATCAGGAACAGAATAGGTCAGAATAGACCTTTTCAGGGATAGAATTTTCAAGCCCAGAATAAGATGGACTCAAGTAATTGTGCATATCCAAATATTACTCAACACTTGACATGAAGTACTCCCAGCCAAGCAAGACAGTCACACAGTCATGATGAGATTTATAATCATGTACATCTAGAGGAACTTGTTCAAGTTCCAGAATTATTCAAGTCATCAAAACCCTGGAGAGTAACACATCCCTGTCAGCACAGCATGGGCTTTGCAGTAGGTGACTAAATTACTTCTGTCTTCTACTCCTCAATAATGCAGTCCTTTTGAAATTTATCTAATTCTTGGAAAGCTTTCCTCTTTCTTCTGCCACATGAATGTCAGAAATAAGAGCACGGTATTTACTTTCCAACTAGTAATCTTTTCCTGGAACTCAGCTGAGTGCTCTTATGGTCTCTCTGTCACCATGACATATGGCACTACAGTGATATTGAAATGAAAGAGATGCTGATGCAGACCAAGGAGAGCAATGGGCAGCTGAGAAGCAGATGTGTTGGAGGGCACACTGTAGGGAGAGAAACCTCATCCCCAGCCTGTTCTGTCATAAAAAGAAAAGAAGTAGTATAGTAAAAGGAGTTTTTTACATTAAGAGAAAACTGGAAACCTAAAATGAAAAACAAACGATGCAAACTTTTTAAAAGTTAGTGCATAATGCAGAGAAGTTGGAAATTTGCTATTTACTTCATCAAGATAATCTCCATTCTGCCTTACTCTAAGGAAATTTTGCCATTATTTTAGTTACTTAAGGAGTGTCACTACTTGAGAAGTGCCAGTGTTTAACAGTGAGTAATACCCATTTTTCATGTTGTATGTCACTGTATCAAATATCCAGCCTCTCAATATTCTGGTATCACAAGCTCTTGAATTGTTGTTGCTTTTCCCAGCATTTAGATGAATAATTTATGTGATTTTTACTTTTCCAGGTAATCCACAATACAGCTGTTCCCAATGCACTGGCTGTCGATTGGATTGGGAAGAATCTCTACTGGTCTGATACTGAAAAGAGAATTATTGAGGTGTCTAAACTCAATGGTTTATACCCAACTGTCCTTGTGAGCAAGAGAGTGAAGTTTCCTAGAGATCTCTCCTTAGATCCTCAAGCTGGGTATGAAGAAACCAATTTGCAGTAATTTGAATTTAATCCTAATTCGAGTAAAAATATTTTTTTTTTAATAAAAAAGTAGATAAGAAATGCTAATTAGTCTTTGCTATTTAACTTTCAGCTACATTGGGAATCAGTAGTCTAAACGTGCATTATCAATATTTACTACATCATTGCTACATATAAAACTGGTATGCTAATAATTGGTTATAATTGTCTACTATTTTTAAGATAAAAGCCATTTTCTTAGAGCTAGAATTTAATTTTTGTGTAGCTGTACCCTTTTTTTCCCCTGTCAGATTTGGCAGGGAGGATGGAATCAATGTTAAAGGTAATCAAGATACCAATACATGGGCTCTGCCTTTGGTTGCCTGGACACCCAGGATATGTTCCCTGTGTATGCAGGAATCAATCTACAATGTTTGTACAGAAAATCCTGCTTTTTCAGGAAAGTTTATAAATATAATAATATTAAATACAATAAACTTACTGGGCTCCTTCTCAGTGTGCACAGACTTAACTTTCTAAGGCGAAGCTATTTTACTAATCTATTTTTAATAAATAAATTCATTTATTTATTTAAATATGGAAAGCTGCTGAAAATATAAACTGTGCTTTTATTTCAAATTCAGACTCATTTGGAATAATGTTAATTTTCCCTTGGTTTTTTTTTCTCAGGAATGAGAAATGCTGATGCCATGTAATAGTAATGGTATTTTTCAAACAATGTTTTCTCTTGGAGTCAGAGGAAACAGTTCCCTCTCTCTGCTGTTTCTATGGAGCAGCCTCAGTGCCAGCATATTATGGGCTAGCTGTAGCTGTTCTTAGGGCCACTGTTTCCTGCTGCACACAAATCCAATTCCAGGTGGTTATTAAGAACAAGAGCTGTATCTGGGTTTTGGAAAGCCTGTCCCAAACCTGTAGAGCAGAAGCATATCAGGTTGTGTCCTGAGGTGCTGAGTGTGGCACACAACAGCAGCAACATGCATCCCTCTGCTAAATAATAGGACTCGTTTCTTTCTTGGTGATAAACGTGCTCTTTGTTGTGGTTAA
Organism: Xenops minutus; assembly: GCA_035221455.1. NCBI lineage: Eukaryota > Metazoa > Chordata > Aves > Passeriformes > Furnariidae > Xenops > Xenops minutus. Next base: position 4,816,252 of record JAWWEE010000162.1, read on the forward strand.
ATGGCATATTGAGGGGAGAATTGCTCCTCACTTTTCCAACAGTCTCTCTCAGGGCTTCAGCCGTTTTTAAACCCTCTATGTGAGAAACTGTCCTAATGTTCTGGCCCTAGTACTTCTTAAAGCAATAAAGTTTCATGATGTGACTGTTAACAGCAAATAACTTTTTGTAATATGTGTCAAAAAAAAAAGTGTAATACCATATTTCTGATAAATTTGGTAGTGATGCTGTTGATGCAGGATGCAAGATTCACAAAGTCCAGTTTGGGGAGTGTTTCAAATCCTAAGGTATTAAGACTAAGCAGTTAGGGCTGATCCCTTAGAATTAGTCTTGGTACCTTAAATGCACTGTTTGCTAGTCCACTAGTAATTTAATTAATCACATCTAACATGAGTACTCTATTATTCAAACCCTTTACTTTTAGCATACCTGTTTACAGATAGATCTAGAAAAATAATAATTAAAAAAATATTATGTGGAAGGTGGAAATATTATAGAATAATTACTGATTTATTCTTGGGATCAACTGAATAAATTAATCATAGAATCATAGTGTGGTTTGGGTTGAAGGGACCTTAGAGATCATCTGGTTCCAGCCCCTCTGCCATGGGCAGGGATGTCCTTCAGTAAACCAGGTTGCTCAGGGCCCCATCCATCCAACCCATGGAACACTTCCAGGGATGGGGCATCCCCAGCCTCTCTGGGCAGAGATTTATTGGGCTGCTTTGCTTTGTTCTGCAGATATTTGTACTGGATTGATTGCTGTGAGTACCCTCACATTGGCCGTGTTGGGATGGATGGATCCAGACAGACTGTTATCATAGAAACACAGATTTCCAGACCTATGGCTCTCACAATAGATTATGTCAACCACAGGCTGTACTGGGCTGATGAAAATCATATTGAGTTTTCTGACATGGATGGATCTCACAGACATAAAGGTTGGTGAACAGTTTGGTGTTTGGTGGGTTATTTTAGTTTTGATAATTTTTAAATCGAGGGTGCTTTCCATGTTATCCATAATTACATAAAAACTGTCCTTTAAAACATTTAGGTTTCTTTTCGTTTTGCTTCTCTGTTATGAATGTGAATAGTTTTGAAACATGCAGTAATACATGACAGTGGAAAAAAATGTCAAATGGAAGCAGAAACTGTAGGAACAGCCCTGTCAGTTTTAGACCCTGGCATATATTCACATGTTCTTTATCAAGACAGAGTGTGAAACTTGCCTGTTAGAAGTGGAAGGGATATATCCTCTGTGCCATGTGTCACAATATGACTAAAAGCAGCCTTTTCTCCAGCCACAGAAAGCCTGGACATGGCCATTAGTCTGCTCAGCATGAGACCAGGGTTGAAAATGTAATTTGGGGCTTTCTTGGTAGATGGGTGAAATAATAACTTTGGAAATACTTATGTAACAAGTAATTTTTATCCCTGTGTTTTGCTTTTCACCTGACAGGTAATTAAAAAGCTCTTGTCATTTATCTATAAAGTGTTCTAAAAAAAGCACAAAGTTTTACACTATAATGAATAGTTCTCATATTCCAAATTGTATAATTAACGATCTTTCATTTTAATTCAAATGTATGAAACAGTATCTGTCTACTGAGTTTTTGTTGGGTTGGGTTTTTTTTTATGAAACTGTTACCTGAGCTCCCTTCCATAAGCTTTACCCAAACCTCAGAACTGCTGCTAAAACTTTGTGGATTTGCACTTTTTTAGGCTCTTATCTCCTACTGGCTGTCTCCAGGTTTTCTCCAAACCAGAGTATATGGAATTACTACTTTATTTTCAGATTGAAGCTTCGCCGTGAAATCAAAAAAATAAGCAAAACAAGAAGTTTTCAAGCCCTTATATTCATGAAGTGTAAGTCATAAATACATCCTGAATAGTTCACTGTCAGCTATTGGAGATGGTAGATTGGAGAGATTAGCAGCAGCCATGAGAGCTGGAAACATTCCCATCAATCTCCGCATTCACTTCCATGTTTTCAGTGGCAAACACGGGTCAGTCGTGCCCTGCTCACCTGGGCAGCTCTGCCTCAGCTGCATTCCTGCTGGCTCTCTGCTTTGCTGACACCTGAAGGAAAGCTCCTTACTCCTCTTCATCTTCTTCCCTGGCCTGCCATCCTGCTATTTTTTTTCCCTCTTGCTCTTCCTTCTGGATGGTTCAAAGGATAGAAGTAAATAACAGCCCATGTGTCTCTCAGCCCTAACCTGACTGCTGTGGTCAAACCTTTCTCAATCTTCTCTTTGAACCTGAGTGTTTCAGAATTTTTCTTTGCCAGCAAATGTCACTGTCACTAAATTCAGGAGGTATCTCTCCCTTGCCTTGGTCTCCAGCCTGGGCGTTTCTCTTGGCCAAATGGGTAAAATCAGCTTCAACTGCTTTGCATTCATGGAGTTAATGTGGTCCCCTGAGGATATGTGACCCTGGAGAAGAAGGAAATTTGTCACAATGCAACAGCAAATTTGTCCAGTTTTGGTACCAGTGAAATAGGTGAGGCAAGCTCCAAAAATGCTGGTGGCTTTGTGGAAATCTGGAATCACACTACTTTTGAGGACACGTCTGCTTTAAGTCCAGATATATAAATATTCACCCAATAAGAAAAACACTTTGGGAGAAACATCCCAGTCTATTGAAATTATGTGGGAGCAAGATGTGTGAGGCTGGAAGGGACCTCAAGGATCATTTGGTGCAACCTCTTTTTGGCAAAAGCATGTTCCAGACAAACCAGCCCTGCCCCTTGTCCAGCTGCATCTTCAGACTATCCAATGTTGGACAGTCCACCATTTCCCTGGGGCACAAACAAGGCAACCATAAAATACAGAGAGAAAGCAGAGAAAGAAGTCAGAAAGGGGATCCTGAGCTTTTTTTCTTGAGATTATGATTTTTGGGTCTTAAATTTCCTGCTACAAAAGGTACCAGGAAATGCCACAGATTTCGTGAGGCCCAGTATAAATATATAAGTATATAAATAAGTACCTTGTAGGATGGGTGGATTTTGTATTATTAAGAAATATTAGGGAAGTGGTAGATAGGATGAACTGAACAATCTTAGGCTAATTACTGACATGCTGTATGCTAAACCAAGGAGTGTTTATTCCATCCAGTGGGAGTTTGCATGTATACAGATCTTAGTGTTTACACTTTTGTTTTTTCCAACAAGTTTTTTGTTTGGTTGTTTTTTTTTCTTTCTCTCTTACAAACCTTAAAGCTTTCTTTCAGGAGTAGGGAACATCTGCTGCTTTTCCCCTCTGCATTTCAATAGAGAAATAGGCTTTTATAATTACCAAGAGATTGCTGGTAAGAACTTTGAAAACATTCTAACTAGGCCAGAAATCTTCCCGTGCTTGGGAGCTCTTCTTGGCACTGGGGACAGCGATGACCTTGCTTAGCTATTTGAGGTTTAATGCCTGGTTATGTCAAGTGTCTTTAGAGCTCAGCCAATTCAGCACTGCAGCATTCACAAATGTTGTGCACTCGACGTCATTAAGCAAGGATTGAAGCACTAATCTGGTTAAGCACTAAGCTGGTTTACTTCTGTGAGCTTTTTTTTGTAAAAATTAAAAAAAAAAAAAATCAACATTTAAGAATTTGTCAGACTTAGCTACTTTTGGTTCTCGGTGCCCAGAGGAGATGTAGGCTTCCCAATTCCCCAGGGATCCGGGTGTTTCGTGCAGGTTTGCCTCTCCTTGTGAGCTCTTCAAGCCCAGAGCTGCCTGCCATTTCCCTGGTTCCCTTTGAAGATGAGAATTTCAGGAGAACAGTGTAAAAGGGAGATCTGATAGTCTGGTTTAGGGAGTACAAGAAGCTTCTCTGAGCTGAGATTAGTCCATGAACTGTGTCAAGTTCTTTACTGCTTTATGCTGTGAAAACAAAAGTTGAGCACTTCATTGCTTCTTCTGACAGGGGCATGAAAATGAAGCCATGACAAAGGGTTGAGCTTAAAATAAGTGCTCATAAGTTGCTTCTTTAGCTGTATTGTACTTAACAGGGAGCAACTTTCCTCCAGTATCTCCATTTGAAAAACCCCTGTTCTTCTTCAGAATTACCTTCTGCCTGAATGTTTGTAAACCTCAAAATTGGTGTGTGTATGTATGCAAGTTTTGAATTAACAAGCACAGGGGGTTGGAGGTTATAACCTCTTTCAGTTTTAGCACCTCTAATTTGAAAAAAATGGTAATTGTACAGACTTGGTAGGTAGAGAGTATGTGTGTCTAATTCTGAACTCTGCCACTAGAGTTTTATAAAGGAATATATCCAGTTATTTATAAATTTTCCTAATGTAGAGATCATCTAAAACCAGTCAGATTCACTTCTATTAAAGGCAATTCACAGTTACATTACTCTAAGGTTCCTTTCTCCTTCTTTATGAAGGTTGCCAGCAGGTTGGTTTCTGCACATTCCACTGTTCTTGGGACAATAAGCACAAATTCAATTAGATTATAAACTTCAAACAGTTTTTCCTGCATGCTCATTAAAACCTTAGCAGAGATTCCCTTTAACTTTCCATATGAGCTGGACATGTGCCATCACAAGTGTTAAAGGATGGGCATTTGTTTCCCTGCAGTTGTTCCTGTCAGAGGGGAAGAGACAACATAAACCACAGATTTTCTGTTTTCTCCCTGATCATATCAACACAATCAAAAATGGGAGGGTTTTGAGGAAGGAAGTTGGTGTAGAATAGAACTGCTCCTGTGGTTGCAATAGAAAATAAGTGAGACAAAGCAAAGGGGCTTGGCAGTTTATGTATCATAGTTGGATGATGGCAGGAGAGGGAAAGATAAAGGAAGGAATAGCTTGGGCAGCAGAGTGAGGATGAATATTGAAACCAGCAGCAAGTCTATAGTGAAGGACTGGGAGGCATGGAAATATTCTCTATAAATCTGAAAAAATCATTAAAGACTCTTTGAAACTCAGGAGCACACTGAGAAGTTTTACTTGTATAGTGGCTTGTATTTGTTTGAGAAGGATTTAATCACTGCTCTGCACTGCCGTGGAGGAACTGGCATATAAACAACTGCTCACAGTGAATTTAAAAAGCTAATCAAACTTTCTGAAGTGGGGCAATAAAATATTTCAATCCTAGTTTTGATCAACTGGTTTTGTATGTGGATTTTGGAAAATTTATTCATCTCTTCTCATAATGTCATCATAGGTAATAGCTTTAATACCTCAGATACATTAGTGCTTTAAGATGTTTAGATTTAAGATCTTTTCTTTTGTGATAGTAATTTTGGGATGTTATAACAATTTCCAAGTGAGTTTATTATACTGAAAGATTCTCAGTTTTTCACTGTTTCAGGTCCTTTTTTTGACTGGCAAAATGTCCTACCACTTAATGCTGAGACTTGCATCTTCTATACTTTATTCAATATAGATGTTTGATGGATATGTTAAATTTGAAGAAAGATACATGCATGTATATGTACTTATTAAAATGTAAGTAAGACCATCCTAAATAGGTTGGGTATTGTTTTTTTTTTTGTTTTGTTGGGGTTTTTTTATTAATGTGAAGCACAGCTTCAACTACTGGACTTATATATATAGTCTGTGAATATCTTTTTTCATTGAGTTTGACAGATTTGTTTTGGTTTTTTTTTTTTTAAGTGTCTATTTCAAAAAAATGAGTGATTATAAAATGTTTCAACTTTTAAAAAAATAATGTTTTAATGTAATGTCCTTAATTACATCTGTCAAAATTACATACTTTGTGACGAGCTTAATAGAGATAACCATATTGCCATTATGCATTATTAATGTTATGGACTAAACACTTCAAATTCTTTAGCAAGAGGAACAAGAGAACTATACAGAAATAAAAAAAGTATTGACTGTGTCTCAGAGAGGTTACAAGTGGAATATAAAGAGAGACAGAAACAGTTACAGGGGAGTTCACATGCAAAAGGACTGTGGGGTCAGTAATTGCAGAGAGGAAAGATCAGCAATTTCCAAATTTATTTAGTTTTGTAGGTTTAATTGCTATTTTCTTAACTGTTGTTCTTGCTTGATGCAATTTGTCTTTGGAGGATTTCTGATCCTTGTTAAAAGTTTAGCACTGGTTCCATTTAGGTCAAGCTATCTGGAGGCTTTTTATGTCTGTTTCATTTCAGTTCAGAAAATCAAGTTTCAGAGAGTGGAATTCAAAATCGTGCAGCCTGTGTTTTTCAGGTTTGATCACCAATTTGAATTTTCTGCCTTTGGGTGCCAAAATTGTTAAACAGAAACTGCTGCAATGCCACAGGAAGGCAGAAGGTCATTTCAAATGTTGCTTACCAACAATTAATTGCCTTTAGCTCTTGTATACCAGCACTGGAACTGCATTTTTGGGAGGAGCATCCCAGGACTCTTTCACCCCTTCTATTCGTGTAGAGTTTGCAGGAGGGCACAGCAAGTTGCAGTCCCTTGTTTTGTGGAAGGGCAGGGCTTGGAAGTGAGCAGCCATCCAGCTTGGACAGGAGCTGAACACCGAAGGAAGTCCAACCTTGATGGGCATGAGAGAGCACAGAGAGTTCTGTTTGGGTTTTCTCATTAGAAGAAGTCAACACTTACCCTTTCTAAGGACATTTTTGTTTTTTTCTTGCTACACTGATTTGAACACCTGACAAGGTGACAATTTTTTTAGTATTATTCATGTTAGAGTATGTGCCTCCTTCAGTAAGCATATTTTATAGCTAAGAAATTGCAGATGGAACGATTTTCACTCCTGAAATCAGAGGAACAGGTTTTTTAAGCTTAAGTAAAGGTATTCAGAAAATATAAGGGAAAGAGAGATCACACAAAAGTAAACATTTGTATCACAAATATGACTTACAGCCTATGAATTTATATTCTTGGATCAAAATTCTTATAAAATGCAGGAGAGAGGCAGACATTCATTTTAAGTCTGTCACGTTTCTCATGTTCCCTCCTGTGGCTGCTCTTCTCTTAAGTTCATGCAGCACTTCATCTCCCTTTATTATGTTATCTATTGTCACTTTTATTTGTGTTCAAGTATCTAATAATTTTTATTTCCCCTTGCTTCTGATCTGTAGCAAGCCTCCTCTTTTTTTTCCCCCCCCCTTTTATTACTGCATTTCTTCCTCTCATTTTCTGCAGCTTTCTGTGCATTCCTTGTCTTTTCTCCTTGCTCTTTCTTATCCCATTTCTCACCTACTACTTGTTTGGCCAAGCTTTGTTTGGGATTAGCATTGAGTGAAAGAGAATCCATGATTTATTTAGAGAATGAGAGGTGGCAGGAACTGATAGGAGGCTGTGCTTGGGGAAACTCATCACAAAAATAAACTTCAGCTGCAATTTTTTTGGTCATAAATTACATGGGGTGCTTATTTTGCATTCCGTGGGTGTTTTGTCCCTAATTGTTGAGTAAGTTGCTGAATATTGCCATTTTTTAAAATAACTAATAAGAAGTGCAGGGTCTTGAAAATCAGAGTATTGATATGATTGTGTTGGTGGCACAAAATACAGCATTTTTTCCTCATATATGACACTTGATGTGTTCTGCACTGTAGGAAAAGTGGCATCTGTGCTCTGAAATGCTTTCAGAGGCCCACAGGGCGACATTGTCATGAGAAACCTTAAAAGCAAAAAATCATCTATTGAATACTTAGGTGATTCTAGAAATTAATTAATGCTAAGGGAGTGCAATTCTCATGGCTCTGGTTATAATATGAATATTTCAATTCTCTTTGAATTCGCTGGTGGAGACCTGACCCTTATGTTGGTGTAATGTGATTTTTGTCTTTAACAGAATTCATTGCTTTTTTTACTAATGGATTTTCAAGCAGACATCTTGATTAAATGTTTTCAAATAGGTGATGCAGGGGAAGCAGAGGTACTTAGCAGTTATGACTAACCTGTCTTTGCTTTCAGTTTGCACAAAGTAGTCCCTTTTCACAGCGCTTGCCAAAGAAAGTGGAGCAATTAGTCTTGCTAACTCTTCAGAACTGTGATTCCCACCCTGAAATACTCTGTAGGGTTGGGAATTACTATTGCAACATATGACTAATGTATGCCATTTGTGAAAAGCAGTAATGCAGTTGAGGCTCTTGAAGTTAAAGCAAAGACTGAAGGAGAAAGTGGGTGTTTCTCCCACTACATTGAGGAAAACCCAAAAAGCTGTCACTGCCTGAAATTTCGGAGAGCTTGAAACACTGATGTCCTCAAAGGCACAGAATAAAGAGCACGAGAGGCTCTTTTACTGTTCCCTCAGAAAATAAGATGTAAAAATTACCTCAGTTTGGTGTTCATTTCTTTTGGTCATTCCAGGTTGATGGGAGCTGTAGATTCTCTAGCCTGTTACTTGTCGACAGTTCTGATGTTCCCTTGGTTATAATACCCTGAAAAGAAAAGAAAAAGCATATTCAGCTCTGACAGAAGCGTTCTTTTACCAGGGAAGTAAATCAGAATTAGCTGCCTTTGAATGGCTCTTGGCAGAAACTTCTCTCAGTCTTTACTGTATATCTACTGCAAGAAAATACATTAATGGTCAGCTTAGAAGAAAGTTTGAGTTTCGATATTATGTAATTATAATTCTTATTTTACAAGGATTTTATTTTTATGGTCATCTTAGAGAATTTTTATAAGTATTTATGTCTGGTAATGCTGTTCTTATTTTCTATGTGTTTTACCTCAAGTAGATTTTATTGGCATTTATTTATTTTTACTATTTGTTTTAACCTAGTTTATTCATTGCTTTCTTAATTGATTTTTTTAACTTTCCCTAAGTTTCATAGTGACAGCAGGATACATAGAGATTTTACAGCTTTAAGTGGCTTTACAGAAACAAAATTAAGCATTTGCTCATGATCTGTGCTCAGGACATGGTGTTTACTTGTAGTTCCTGGATGGCCACAACAAGGATGCATTTTCATTGGTTGGTAATACAAGAAATTATAAAATCCAAAATATTTTTATATGTAAAGTGCATTAAGGCTTTTACATGCCCTTTTATTCCGATTTTACTCTTAACTTTGATTAGATTAAGAGAAAACAGCCAAACAAAAAGCACATTTGTTGTATTTAGAGAGACTGGAGTGGTACCTTTGACATATCTGATTTCATTTGCAAGGGTCATAATTTATACAAACAAATGTTTTTCCAGAACTCGAGAAAAAAAATAATAAACATTTATGGAACGCTTCAGGGTTGCATTCAGAATAGCAGCTTCTCCTTCTGCTGTTCCTTCCTGCCTCTCCTGTCAGCCTGGTTTGTATTTCTCACTGGAAACTTCTCACGACAGGATTCCACAAATAACAAATTGTAAGAGCTTTTTTGGGGGGTACTGTAATATATGAGGAACCATGGCAAAGTTGCCTATGTATTGAGGGGTAAAACTCATTTCCTTGCTCTTTGCCTGATTTCTCAGAAATGTTATGAAGCTCTTTCAAAGAACATCACATTGTTATTTCAGTGGGACAGCTGTGGTACATGGAGACATTCAAAAGGGGAAATAATTGCAGGTCTAAGAAGGTCTCCTTGACCCAGAAGGCAACGTGCCCTACACTGGAGTTCACTCTTGGGAGAACTATTGGATGTGAAATTGAATTTGCTAAGCTGTCATTCCATATCCTCAGTAGCAGTCACCAGGTCTCAGTGAGCTGTGAAATATTCCAACTGGAATTTGAGTTTTGCCAAATCACTTTAAGCACTTTGCAGGTAAAAAGATGAAGAAGACAAGGTAAAGGTGTAAAGAATATGCTGCTTAAAAGTGACAGTCAGCTGTTCTGCTCTGCCTGTTCAGCTCTATCAGTAATGAGAGTGACTCAGCAACAAAAGATTGCAATTCACAAATTAATTATTGCAATCAGATCTTCTTCTGTGGCGTTTATGATTACAGCTATATATGTTAAAAGAAAAAAAAAAGGTAGCTCAGTTACTGTTTATCAAAACCAAATAGTTCAAGATTAAAGAACATACAACAGGATAAAGAACACTCCAAAGCTTTTTCTACCTTTTGTCCTTCCATCATTTGTTAAATGGTGTTGAGTTGTAATTTTTTGATACTGTAACAATGAGCTATCAGCATTACTTTTTTTAATCTAAATCGTCTGGTTGGTGATGTTAGGAATAAACAATAAGCCCTCTTACTACTGTGGTTATTTAATGAAAAACTTATTTCTCCTGTCTCTCTTGCCAGTATATTTTGATGAAATAAAAGACTATGAATTGTCTTAAAGGGTCTTAAACACAGAGCATCAGGAGATGTATATGTTAAGTTCTGCATGTTTCCTGATAACTTTTACTGCACTAGAAGTGTGAATTGATATTGGCTTATGCAAAGATTATGTTGTGTACTGCTTTAAAATTTGACATGTCTTTGGTTTAGAGTCTGGAGGTGGTTTTTGTTCACTGAAATACTCTCATTGCCTTAACACTGATTGGGCCAACTACTCCTAAGCAAGCAGGGCTGGTGCTCCATCCGTCCTTATTGCAGCTGGCAATGAAGGACCCTCTGGGCTGGGTGTGTTGTCCTGGCAGTTCTTCTCAGGACATGATACAGCACTTGTGTCTGTCAGCCCGGGCAGTCTGCAATATTTCCACTGGCAGTCTTCCAAGAGGGAACATTAATCTTGGCATCCCTTCTTGCAGTCCCTAACCAAGACATTCCGGGTGTGATCGCCCTGACGCTGTTTGAAGACTACATCTACTGGACAGACGGCAAAACCAAATCGCTCAGCCGTGCCCACAAAACCTCGGGAGCAGACAGGCTGGCCCTCATCAACTCCTGGCACACCATAACAGACATCCAGGTGTATCACTCTTACAGGCAACCCGATGGTAACTATTCTGTCTGTGCTTTCCAAATGTATTTGTATATCTAACCAGGCAGCCAGGTGTGGGGGATGGAAGCTCGTTTATCTGTGATTATTATTTTCATTTCTGTTTTGTTTCAAATTGTGGAAGTTTTCAAATTAGCATTTTTAAATATAAATCTGTGATTAATGTTGCAAGCATAGCTGGTATTAAATCCACGTGCTGTGCCTTGTTCAATGGTGAGGTACCAATTTGGGTGCTTAAAGCTCAACCCCGATACTGGCAGGAAGTACAGAACTGTTCAGTCACATCATAGTACAAGTTACCAGTTTTTAAGAGGGTGTGATGAAAACTTTTAACCTTCTTCTTTGAAAAGCAAGAGAGTGTTAATAATGCAGAAGAATACTGCTATTTAGAAACTTGTTGGACTGAAGGAATGTCAGACAATGTGGGTGGTATGATTGTGTCTTGTCTCTTGATGTCCCTGTATTCAAATTGTAACTGAATACAATCTGGCACTTGGCCTAGATAAGCTAATTTTTTATCTCATTTTTTAAAAAAATAGTGGTCTCATTCTTTCAGTATTGAACCTACATCTGTAGCAATAATTTTTTTGCATACAACAGAGAATAGCTTAAAGGCAAAAGGAATAGTTTCCCTCTATGGGTTTTTGATTTGAGACATTCCATTGTAAAGCAAGTACCTGTAATACACCTTTCTTCCTCTCTAAAGCACATACCCTGCAGTGTACTGAAGTAATGGGCTCTGCTCCTCTTTTCCTGCTCTGTCCACAGTGTCCAAACACGTGTGCACACTGAACAATGGTGGCTGCAGCCACTTGTGCCTGCTGGCCCCCGACAAGCTGTACACGTGTGCCTGTCCCACCAACTTCTACCTGGCTGCTGATAACAAGACATGCCTGTCCAACTGCACGGCCAGCCAGGTATGTGGGTGTGGGCAGCAGGGACTGTATTTTCCTCTGTTTCCCCGTGGGTTTAAATCATGAAATATGGAAGCATCAGTCAAAGGCTGGCTGCACTCAAAGCATTTCGTCTTCAAGGCAGTTGGTGGGAAATAGATTTGCAAATGCCTTTTTGCCCAGAGAAAGCGGAACTTGTTGGCTTTCAAATGCTGATGTTTCTGCCAGTCACGAGAACAAATGCAGCTACTAAACCTTTAGAAATTGCTTTGCATGAATATTTGTATAGAATAGAAAAATGTGCAATGTATATAACAATGATTTGGGGGTATTCGTGCGTGAATGAACTTTGCATTAATGAAAGGAATCAAGCTCAGTCCAGTTAACTACACAGGTAAGTGATAGACCTGCATTAAAAACAATCCCATAGTTGAAATGCAAATGGTAAAATATGTAATGAATTAACAATTGCATCAATAAAAACATTGGGGTGTATCCCCTAGTATTTGAAATAAATATTTATGGCTCTCTTTCTTCAAACATAAGGTAGAAAAGTAGAACATACTGATTTCTTGTAAGAGTACTGCTTTGGACTAGACTATCCAGTCTATGAATGGGTTGCTTGTTTTAGTACATATGGCCTTTAAAATATTTCTAATAGTCTGCTTTTCTGGTAGTTCACTTTTATTAGATGTGTGCAAATGACCTCTCACACTGTTCCATATCTATATTATAATGATTTCCATCATTAAGAAAAAGGTTTTACTCATTTTTTTAGGGAACAGTGGTCATTTTAATGAATGATGTATAGTTTAATTCAAATAACATTTTTATTTAAGAAACCTTCCTGCTGTCTTCCTCTCTTGTCTTAAGGTGGTGTTTGGTGTGATTTTAGGACATTCATTGTACTTTTTCTGTTTATATTGTCTTGTTGGTACTTTCCATTAAGAAATGAGCAGAAAAGAAAGGTGTAAAATGAGGAAATTCTTAGCTATTTTCCCCTCCTATTTTGCTTCTCAACTTTATTTGGTTTAAAAAAAAAAGACAAGGCACTCTTCTCCTTTTCCACTTTTTTAGACTTTCTTAAATGACACTGGAAGCTTATTCCACAGTGAATTTATATACTAACACTTGATTGAATGGCTCTGTTCCTGTCTAAATAATTCATTGGTGATCTGACTTGAAGGATTGCATCACATCTTGGATCCTTCAGGAGCAATATTTTATCACTTGTGGATTCCACAGCATGGAAAGCAGAGTTAAATAGAAGAAGCTTCAGAGAGACAGTTACAAGTTTACATTGTACATTATTTGTCATTTTCTTCCACTTTTGAAATCTGTTTACTGTTTGCTAATTCATCAGTCTGATGGCATCACATGCAGAGATCAGTGACAAAAATACACTTTTCTCCTTAGGATTATCAGATGGTTCTGTCGAATCAGAGCTGATCCTAAAATGTAATTGCTCTTGACAATCCACCCACTGTCAGTGGTTTCTGATGCAAGGCACTTGTGTGGTCAATACACTGGTCTGTGCACATCTACAGACCATCCTGGGATGGATCTGACATGGGAAATTCTTTGGTACAAACCCCATCAGACTCCAGAACCCCAAAACTCCAGCCATTCAAGACCCTGATTTTACAGGCTGGCTGGCTCCTCAGTTTAGAAGGGAATGTGGGTATTTTCACACAGATCATATAACAACATTTAAGAAGAGTTAGTCCCCATTTCCTAGAAATAACTTCCTATTGTCATTTTAACAACCTGAAGACCCTTGTGATGAGCAGAGCAGGGCTGGCACCTTAAAGCAATTGAGCATCAGGAAGACTGTGCTAGCAAGCAAAAAATACTAACAAAGAGAATTGTCTGAGTTTCTGTTTGTCCCCAACATTTTTGGGCCTCCTGCTGAGCTCCTTTGAGCTGCATAAACCTGTGTGAGCAGTTTAATAGTTTAGAAGAGATGCCTTTCAACCCAACCCATGACAGGGCATGTTCCTCAAGGTGCTACAAATATGATATAGCTCCAGCTACAGGTCCTACTACAGAAACGCCATTGAAACCCTAATTTTTCTTGGCAGAAAAGATTAAATTGACCCAATGCACCAAATTTAATATGCCTTTTAAGTACAGCTTTATTGAATAATCTATTATTTTTAAAATGTGAAGAAATTAAAAAAAAATATATTGCTGAGTCACAGAAATTGAGATGTCTTGCACTTTTTAACTTGTTCCTTCCTTTCAGACACCAAGTAGGAAACCTGAGCCACATGTACTCAGATTTTAGGTTGGCCCTAGATGTATCATCAAATAATTTCTACTCTTAATTAAGTTTACATTCCTATTTCAATCACAACAAAGGTGTAGTGTCACCTGAGTCCAGAGTAAGGCATTGTCAGAATCTTACAAAGGCTTTTTCTTTCTTTTCTACAGATATTTTATCCCTTTGAAAGGCTGGAAGGCCTGACATCTGCTTTGCTCACTTATTCCAAACAATATAAGAAATACCATACACAACACTGCACATTCAGGCCATTTTCTGTAACTGTGGGTGTTTTGGGTCTGTTTGGAAAAATGATTTTGTCTCCTTCAACAAAACCTGAGAATTGAAGTGCTTGCTTTGAATAGGATCATAAAGGATGAAATCATAGAATGCAGCAAAATGCAACAAGTGGTTTGTATTGGGACACTGTAAGGCAATTTAGAAATACCATTGAAACAATTCCTCATCAGTGGAAACCTCAGGGCAAAACATCTCAAAAAAATATATATTTATAATACACATTTTGTAAAATTAAAAGCTAAAATTCATTAATGGAACAGCGACTTAAGCAGGGAGTCACATTTTCATATACTATTTCATATACTATTTCTGTTTAAAAGTAATGAAATGTTGATGCCCCAGCTTTCCCTCCTCCTCTCCTCCCTCCTGCAGTTCCGCTGCAGAACTGACAAGTGCATCCCGTTCTGGTGGAAATGTGACACTGTCGATGACTGCGGGGACGGCTCCGACGAGCCCCCGGAGTGCCGTAAGTGCATCGTGCCTCTGGAGCCCCTTCTGGCAGCAGGGGCCAAACCAACACAGGGCTTTATAATTGTTAGCAAGATGATTTTGGGGACACTTGGTTTTGCAGCACTCTCTTCTGTTGCTTGGGTTCTGTCAAATTCACAAGGGGTGCAAGCGCTTCTTTGGCAGCCTCTACAAGGTTTGCATTAACTCGTGTCTACGAAGAGTCTTTTAAGGCCTTTGGAAAATCATGCATTGTTTTTCATCTTTTAAACTTTTACTTCATCCCAGTTATAAGCAGAATATTCTGAGTTGGAAGGGACCCACAGGAAGCACCGGGTCCAGCTTTTAAATTAATGGCCCATTTTGGATCCAACCCAAAACCTTGGCATTATTACCACCACTCTCCAACCAACTGAGCTCATCTCAGGGTTTTGGTCAAGATTTTTATTTTAAAGCCATGTACTGAGGTTGCAAACTTTGTTATATAAATACAGAATTCTGCCAGGTTTATCTGGTTGATTTTTGTATGTAATAAAAATGTGGAATTCTAATCTCATTTGCTTGTGTTTCATTGCAGTTGTAGAAGTTTAGATACACATTATTATTTACTTCAGTTTTCTGAGCAACAGTTTGCCTCTGATTCTTTTCTTGTTCCCTTAAGCTTATATGAAACATGCTCTCCTATGTATTCTACAATCTTACAGTTAATTAACAGTTTGATTTTTTTTTTTGGTATTGAAATTCATCTCACCTGTTTTTACAATTTTATGATCAGTTCTGTTTCCCTGCTGCAGAGGCCTCTGAAGTAAACTTCAACATATTACCATTCTGCATAAGATTCCATTTCAAGCTACACTATGTTTAAATAAAATATTACTACAGAGGCACTTAGTTGCTCATTGACTCAAATAACAGTGGCTGGAAGAAGGAACAGTGTTAGGCCTTTCTTGGGAAATAGAATTAGGGTGGGATAGTGAGTTTCTTAAATGCAGACTTGAACTCCAGTGTTTAGATCCTAAATTGGAAGCCTCTGTTGAGCCTGTAGTAAGGATCAACCTGCAGGAGGTTTCACACTATATCGTTAGTACTGTTAGGCAAATTTAAAATATCAAGCTTTAAAATTAGTTTTGCAATAGCATATGTACATTTTAGTTACTAATATTTATACTCACATTGATATTATATAGGCAAATATGAAGTTCTTTTGATTAGTCCATAGAGGAAGAGCAGCCCTGTTGATACTTTACCCATTCCTCTGATAGTATTCATAAGCATTTTCTTTTTTCTCAGCTGAGTTCAGGTGTCAGCCAGGACGTTTTCAGTGTGGAACTGGACTTTGTGCTCTCCCAGCCTTTATCTGTGACGGAGAGAATGACTGTGGGGACAATTCTGATGAACTGAACTGTGGTAGGTGATTATACACATTGTGGTCTTCAAAAATATGACAAACTGACTTAAATGCCATGCTTTGCACTCTGTCAAGAAACTGTGGGGTTTTTTCATTCACCTTTTAAATTCTGAGTCTTTAACTTTTAATCTCTTTAACTTGTTTGGGTTTTTTTTCTTATTCTTCTAATTTGCAGACACACATGTGTGCCTGTCAGGTCAGTTCAAGTGCACAAAGAATCAGAAGTGCATTCCCATAAACCTGAGATGCAATGGGCAGGATGACTGTGGAGATGAGGAAGATGAAAGAGACTGTCGTAAGTTGTGTTCAGGGAATTTCCCTCTAACCTCTGTAGCTGCTTTTAAACAAGGAACTGGAGTAAAATATGTAAAATACTGCAAATGTCTTCTATATAAAATAATTTGAGAACACGCAAGCAAACTTCAGGTTGTTTAAAGTCATTGCAAAGGAGAGTGGGTTATAAACAATTTCAGGCATTTAATTGGGTTTTTGACTTAGGCTGAAACATTTATTTTATTCTTAACCACCTCAAAAAAATGACTCATCCTTTTGAGTCTTTCATCTGCCATGCCTTGCAGCAATGCATTTCAATGGAAAAAGATAATTTTCGGTATCTTTTGTTGGAAAAGCTGTAGATCCAGAGCTCCTTCTACATCCTTCTACTTTAAGTTTTTTTATTACTTTTTCTATTCCCTTTCCTCTTGGAACTTCTTCATTAATTTGCAATAAATGGATTTGCATTTGCTCAGCTTTTCACTTTTCATAAGTTCATTTTCACTTCCTATTTTTTACATATAGGTAGAGGAAACGCTTTGAGATTTAAAATGGGATCTATTGAATAGCTTGTGTCTTTGATCATTTTGTAATTAAGATGACGGGGCTGTCTTGCAATAAAGCTCCTCCTTTCACTCAGTTCATTACTCAGATCTGCTGCTGGTCTAAGCTGCTTATTCTGAATGAGCATTCTCAAGGTCCCCATGTGCTGCATTTCTGCAGAGAACATCTCCTTCTCCCAGGGATGGGTTGCTGTGGGTATAAAGGCTTTATTGGTGGTCTTATTTAATGTCTGGCTTCCAAACTGCTCAGAAGAGATGGAGCCTCTGTCAAATGATATCATATGTTGGTTTGCATTTGAGGTTTCTTTAGAAACCTAATCAGTGGGGTCAGGGAAACTCCTTTGGAGATGTCTGAAACTCAGCCATCAGCTCACCTGCAAGGACACAGTGGGGAGTGGGAGAGGTTAATCATACACGATTTAATTTTCATTGTGTCTTACCTACACTGTATTATCTTCTCTCTTAAGAAAGTTAAGTTTGCTGATTTTGTTTTAATAAAACCTTGCTTGTGGCTTTTGAAAATTCTCCAGCTTCCTTTGGGGAGATGACAAAAAAAGGGAAGTTTTAAGTAGGTTAACCAGAGAGTTCATATTCCTTGGGCTCCTGTCAGAAAACAAGGAATAGGTGAGATTATCTCATTTGTTCTACTTTCACCAGAGTAGGATCCATAAAATACTCACCTTTTGCTCAGCTCTGCCAGTGTTTTGTTTTATTTATCAGTTTGTTATTAAAAGAATATCACAATAGATACTTTTTTTACCTTGCTCTTATATACAGAACAATAAATAAAAAAATGACAAAATGATAAATAGTATAAACCTGAATGCTGCTTTCTTATAGGTGTTAAATAAGTTATGCAAGAGGTGTCCAATTTCTGAATTTAAATCCTTAATATTTTTTCTTTAAAACAAACATTTTGAATATTAGTGGATATTTCCACTTTTGATTTGCATTTCTTTTGTTTAAAGCTGAAAACAGTTGTTCTCCAGACCATTTCCAGTGTAAAACAACAAAGCACTGCATTTCCAAACTGTGGGTATGTGATGAAGACCCGGATTGTGCTGATGGATCAGATGAAGCCAACTGTGGTGAGTGTGCCAGTGGCTCTGAATATGTTACTGTAGCTTTTTAGAAAGGGTACCAAAAGGAACTAATCATTGCCCTGTTTCTGTCCTCTTTCAGTGTATGATAATACCTGTTATGGTAATGCTGGTGTGTCTGGCTCAGCCAGTGCTTGTGGAATGGCAATCTTTGTATGAGTAGTTTATAAAATTCATATTGCACTGCTCTTTTATTGGCAGGAGCTGCTAATGGGTATCTATCTCAGTTTCTGTCAGTCCAGTCTGCCTGCTTTGTTGTTGCTGAGGATCATAGTGAATATTAATAGTGAATGTTAAAGTGAAATAACAATTTGAAGACCCTGTTCATTAAGACTGACTGTGTAGGAGGGTCCAGAGCAGGTTCCAGCTTGACAAGACCAACTTTGCATCCCATAAGATTTTTCCAAGGACCTGTGATACTTATGGAACTTCTGTACTTAAATGTCACTGCTTGAGGAGGCAGATCCTCTACAAAGATCCAAGATAGGATTGCACCATTAACTAGAAGTTGGGACAAAAAGAGATGACACTTCTTAGTAGCAGCAGCTGTTCTCAGCCATTGCTTGCATTGTTTGAAAGTACTGAGTCAGCTCTTTTTATTGTAAAGGAGAGACAATAATATGTTTAAATATTTTCCCTGGGGAATGGATTACAGATAAATCTGAGGCAGACTGAGTGAATCAGTGTTGTCAGAAGATCCCTGAGTATGGATGTCAATGCAAAACACACACTAATCATGTGCAGGAAAACTTGTGGAATTTTCAAGTGGGGCCTAGAGAGGAAAATACAAAAAGATGTTCTGCAATGGAAGAGAACAAGAGAAATACTGTGGAATGTTCAAAGCTCTCCTCATTATTCACCTACACATGACTCTGGCCATGTTTATGTCACCTCTGGGACAAGAGAGGAACAAAACCGCAGTCTGTAATCAAGGACAAAGCACTGAGAAACAGCTGATTTTCCCTGGATGTTTCAAGTAATTGACACAAGCAAGTGCATAAAAAATGTTGGAGGTGGCAAATATGCCTAGGAAATGGAATTGTTCCTCAACACTGGAAATCCAAGACCATCACTTGAATTGTGAAGGTGGGGAAACTGAATCCTGCTAACTGGGGAGAAGTTACAGTCCAAGCAATCATTTGGCTTGAAGAAACAGTGGGTGCAAAGGAGATGAACCTTTACCATAGAGATATTTTATATGCCCTTCTGGGATATTAACAATCCCAAATTCAGCAGTTTTTTTCAGTCACAATATATACAACTGCATATGTTGGTTCATGTCTAAGACTCATCTTGCCTTTTATCTTGTCTCTGACAGTGACTGAGAATGAGACTCTGGGGAAGAATATGTGAGCAAAGCTGGCCTGCAGTGAAACTTCCCTGGGATCCTCTCCCAGGCTCTAATAATTTGAGGATCAGAGATATTCAAAGTCACATATGTCTTTGTATGCAATAGCCCTTCATATATTTCATTCTCTTTTGACCTTGGTAAAGCTTCCACAACAAGCTGCAACAAAGAGTTCCACAGTTTAATCACACACCTTCCTGAAAAAACACCTACATTTTTAGTTTTCATCTCCTACCTGCATATATTGCTCTTAGTTTTTATAAGGGACAAAAGAATTTCTTCTTATTCACAATGTCTGTGCCCCACACAGTTGTGTACACATAGTACAGCTAAGCCTTGACAAGAACAGGGTGGGTTTAGTCACATTTTGAAGTTTTCCATATTTTTACTATTTGAAAT
Source organism: Xenops minutus (assembly GCA_035221455.1). Lineage (NCBI taxonomy): Eukaryota > Metazoa > Chordata > Aves > Passeriformes > Furnariidae > Xenops > Xenops minutus. Next base: position 4,836,028 of record JAWWEE010000162.1, read on the forward strand.
ATGCTTAAATGACCTTATTGTGGCAATAGTTTCAACACAGTTTGGTCTCCTGTGGTTTTTTCCCAAGTTAAAGATTGTTATTTTTATGGACAAAATTTGATGGAATTGAATTCTAAAGCTGCAAGCTGAGTGTAAAAATAATCTGCATATGTTGATGTAATAGTAACTTGTTATTGATTAGAGTTCATTTCTAAAATGCTTCCAGTGCCTTTTTTGCTTGAGTGTTACATAGCTCTGTGTATTTTGCTTAGTCAACATCTGCTACTGTGTGTTATTGGAGATACTACCCTGAGGAAATTTGCTACAAGTAGTATAAATGTATTTAGTCTTCCTTTCCAACTCAGCCACTTGAAGTGGAATTAGGAAACATGTTCCTTAATGAGTGTGTGGTGGTTTTTGGTACCCAGTAGGTAGGGTTCATTTGTGCTTCCTGTCCAGGCAGCTAAAGAAAGCCATTAGATTATGCTAATCCTTGTTCTCAACTTTCATATTTTACATCAAATATGGGCCAGTTGGAGTTAGAATCTGAAGGAAGCTCTGTGTGGTCTTGAAAAGTGATTATAATATGCTTTAAAGGTTATGTGTATTCCAGGTCTTTATTAGCATGATGTGTCAACATTAATATGACTGCTTTCTACTTCCTCAATTTTTTAATATTAATTTTATTTTTAGCCTTAAGAGTCAAAGTAGGCTTTTCTTCCTGATGATGAAGAATGTGTTCTTTATAAAATTTGAAGGATTCATTATATAAACTTAAACTTCCTTTGACAGGCTTGTAATTTCCTGTATGCAGCATCAGTGACAGCCCAGCAAGCTCTAGAACAGAAACCTGATCCTCCATCCAAAGCGATTTCCTTTTCATTCTGGATTTTATCCCTCTCAGGCTTTCACACACAAATGCAAAAAGATGTGGAGTTAAAATGCCTAAATGGCAATGTAGTGCAATTATGGTAGAACAGTGTTTTCATTTGTAGAGATTGATATTTGAATCAAAATGCCTTTTAGGGTGCATATTTTTTTCAGGCTTTTTTGGTTTGTTTTATTTTTCTCCATTTAAGCCTTCCTTCTGTTATGCTCATGCTCATTTAGAAGTATTTCTAAAATGACATTCTAGTTCCATATGCACAAAATATGAACCCCAACCAAGCAGCAACTCCTTCAGGTGATCACACAAATTGCTGAAAAAGGGCCTTTGCCTGTTGCAAAATATCAGTGACTCTCTTAGTAATAATTTGAGGAGAGAAATATGAACATTGAGTTATCAGTACTTACTTCTTTGCCTTTGTACCATTCCTATCTGAACTTTCACTTTTTAAGGGAAAGGGGTTTTTACTTTCCCACTTATGACAAATGAAAAAGCAATTTGGTGCTGAAGACAGCAGAAACCAAATGTGTGTGGGCCCATGTGTGCTCTTCAGGGTTCCACAGTTCCAAAAATAAAATGGTCCTGCACTTTCCTCTGAGTGGAGTAAATCCATCTTTCTCCAAGATCAGGTAGTTGGTACACAACTTTCCCAAATCTCCTTTGTTATGTCCTATCTCTGCTATTCACAGTATTTTCCTTAGTTCTCGTTAATGTGTAGAACTAAATACAAAACAACCAAATCTGATTTGTAAGACATTTCCAACTGTAAGCTGCTCTGAGAGGTCAGAAGAAGAATAAAGCTTTCAGATTTGTATTAAAAAGTTATTGAATAGTCCTTTGTGTTTGGTAGAAATAGAATAAGATGAAGATTCACATAGTAATCCTAAGGCAAAGCTTACACAAGTGTAAAGAGGCAATGCTAGAAACTGGATTTAGCATCCTTGAGAACTAGGTAATTCTTTTTGGAGAGTAAGAAAATTTATATTGCATGTTCTGGAAATGAAGGTGTGACATCTCTATTTTCTGTGTATTACTGATTAGATATTGGTGTTTCTATTGAATGTGGAAGGATAAAGGGCATATTCCCATGTCACTGGGATGATACCTGTCACTGGTATTTAGAACACGTTTTGTGGTCAAATAACACATTGCAGACTTTGCTAGAAGTACATTAATAAACACAGGATGGATTGTGGGTTTGAAATGTTGTCTTTTGCAAAGCTACAGAATGAAATACAAGTCTGATTTATGTTTGGGGGCAATATTTTTGTGAAATAGTTTTAGTTGCTACCACGCAAGTGTTTTGGAAATACCATGGTCAAAATATCACAGGCTGTAATCTTGAGAAACATCACAGGAAAAAGTATTTTGGGAGAAATCTTCCAGTCATGATATGAGCAAAGGATAAGGAACAAACACAGAAGGCAGATTTTTGATTATACACAACATCATTTACCTCCACCTTCTTGATATTCAAATGTAGTTTTCATTTATCACTCGAGTTCCAGAACCACACCTAAAACACAGGAGAAGAAAGAGCACTTTGGCCCTTGGCATCAAATAGAATCCCCATAATTTGTCAGCCTTTCTGTCTCACAAGCAGACTCAGGTTGATTTCAGCTGCTGTTCCAGCCCCTTGACTTGTACAGGGTTTGGATCTCCCTGAGCTGCCATGGGAAGCTGAACTGCCCTGCTGGGACATGGCCTGGCAGAAAGTTCAAAAATTCCCATTGAAATATCCCCGTGACATGTAATTTTAAATATGTCATTGAGGTTTTCACAAAGCAAATTGGTTTTTTTGATTTTTTTTTTCCCCAATGAAAATGTCACTGATAACTTTTTAATTTCCTTCATTTCATCGCAGTCCTGCAAAGCTGAAAGAATTATTCACACAGAAAAAACAGAGGCAGCTCCTTCCTTTTGGAGGAATTCAGGATATCTCCAAGAGGCTTTGCTTTCTCTGTAAATAGAAAAGCTCAATGAAAATTTACATCATGAAGAAAATTGTTCTCAGTTTAGCAATATCAGCTTTAAAATGTTTTACATTATGTGAGTAGACTTCCAATCCAATACACCAAAATCAAAAATCAAAGTGCAAAGTTTTCTGCCAGGTGTGATCAGTCTTAAATTATTATATGCAAGAATAACTTTTGAGATGTGCATATTTTTTTTTTTTTACATTTTTCAAGTCGATACCCTTATGGTTTACTGTGATCTGATCTTTTGTAAAGCAATCTTACAGAGAAATTCAAGGAGAAGTTAATGTAGTTTTTGAGATTTTGAGATCTCTGAACTAATTTGGGATCCCTTCTGAATTTGGTATTTATAACTTTAAGTAACAGTTTATACAGTGCATAGTTTAATTTGATCAAATTTACAAGCAGACATATTTTGATATAAATAAATAGAAGCTTAAAGAATATGTCAGGAGAAATAAATGATTCCTGAAGGTCATGTTTCAAATGTTATGGTTGCTCCTTCTTCAGTGTATCCAGCAGTATTGCCATGTCTTTAGTAGAAATCTGTCTCACTTTGAGTCTTTGTTTGCAATGCTGTAAATATTATTCACCTGTAAATATTATTGATCTGTAAATATTATTCCAGATAAAAAAACTTGTGGACCTCATGAGTTCCAGTGCAAAAACAACAACTGCATTCCAGACCACTGGAGATGTGACAGCCAGAATGATTGTGGAGATAATTCTGATGAAGAAAACTGTAGTAAGTAACTTTTACCTCAGTCTGTTATAAGAAATAAAGTCAGTGTAGCAATATGTAAGAGGAAACTTTTGAGTTTTGATAAAGTACAGGTGTATGTTTTTATTCCACACCTTCTGATCTGTTGAAAGGCAGTTGAGCACAATTGAAAACGTCCCTTGATGAAATTCTCCAGTTCTGTTCATTCTTGTAAAGAGCTGTGATCCTGCACCACCTATGCAAAAAATGCTTCTCAATAACCTCATTCATTCAAAAGAAATATTGCACTTGCTTTACCTTTGTTATTGAGTTGTATTTCACATTTCTCAGCTGTGGATAAGAATCCTAAAAACTGCTTGGTGATGGAGGGATATGCTTTGTTAATGATGAAGCACCACTGCCCATCATATTCCTGAGATGGCTTGCCTTGTTTTGTGTCATGAGGAGTCTGTTTCTGGGATACTCAATCACACCAAGATGTAGATGTGGCTGCTCAAAGTAGCTCTGCTAGCCCAGTTCTCTCCTATCTACAAGGAACCTGAAGGCCTAATAAATCTGTCACTCTCAATCAGTTAATTTAGATTCAGTTTTCAGGAAGAAATATCAGATCATAACGGTTTCAGATCATTATTATTGCCTTTATAAAATATTTAAGGAGGGAAATTCCACAAATAGTTATGAAATTCCTTCTTTTCGGTTGGCAGTTTCGGTTCTTTTTGTTCTTTTACTTGGAAATACAAGAAATGAATATCTTGGTTTGTAGATAATCTTGAACACACCATCCCGATGGCGTATCATGAATGTATATTTAGTATCTTGAAGGTAATGGTTTAGAAAGCTTAGGAAATGAGGCAATCTAGTGCTGAGTCCCTGCTGTGTGGCCCCTTCTCCCCTTGGAGAGCTGGTGTCCACAGAGAGAGTGTCTCATTCTGCTGGAGAGGCTCCAGTGGATTTGTCTGCCTCCTAATTGCTACCTGCACTGGGAAATGGGAGGAGTTCCTGCTGCAGTTTTTATATGCAAGGGTTTCATCTGAAAAGGAAAGTTTCCTGTGGCTCAGTAAGCACTGAGAGCCTTTTGTTGTTGTACCCTGAGGGGGGGTGACACACAAAAGCTTTCTTAGCTTTGTGGGAGGTTTTACTTAGGAATTGATTATTAGTGTTGGTTTCTTATATTATAAATAGTAAGAAATTGTCTTAGGTTCTTTTATTCTCATGTAAAAATCAAATAAAGGGTCATAGTTTTTGCTATAGCAGTGGTAGTCTACGTGACTGAACAATCTTTTGAAAATTAAAAGAAAAAAGCCAACAAAAACTTCTATAAAATATTATTGCTGTTTGCAAAATAATTGTTGAGGATTTTATTTTGCATTTGCCATGTGTATCACCCAGTAGCAATAACTTTCTTCCTTGAAGTTCAGATCATCATAATAAGAAGTGATTAAAAGGAGTTCAAGTAATGAGGGAGCAGTCATCTATTTGTTTGGGTTTTTTTAATATTTATTGTTTGCCAACTTTGTCTTCATATCAATAACCAAGTTATATGTTCAGTTCTTGGCTGTTCTCGAGACTTACAGATAAAGAAATCTGTAATTAATTGTAATGTATGGAATCAGTGAGATGAGAGTACCCAGACACAGCCAGTGCATCAAACTAAAGGGTGTTTTTTTAATTTACTTTTGATTGTCAAATGCACACTTAAATTCTAACTATTAAATCCCATACTTGACTGTTTAAATTAAATGCAGTAGGCTGAGAGAGTTTTAAAAGTCAAAATCTTGGAAGAGTTGGGAAAGTGCCTAATATTGCTCAGTTGTTTGAAACAGATGTATAAAATTTTTATAGACTATCGAGTCACTTATAGAATAAAGTATAATGGAGCAAATATATGTGAAATTAGAACTTCAAAAGCATTTGACAGATTATACTACATTGCACATTGTGATAAATTGTTCATAGCATACATGAATATACAAAGTGCTGTCAGGTAATTATATCAGAAAACGAGTTGTTTCTCAAGAATGCAGAAAGAATTCACTGAATTACAGAAGCTCAGCTCAAGGATTTATATTTTTGTATATAGTTTGCTCACATGCAAGAAATTCACTGTCCTGGTGAAGTTATCAGAGGTGTACCAGAATGCACATTAAAAAATGTCATATATGGGTGTGAAAAATTACTAGTGATATCAGGCAAATCATTGTGCCCCTTCTGAATTGGTTATTTATCTGCATTTATCTTAGTCTATTGTTCTTTAACTGTATTTGGACCCTCTGAAATAAGCAAGAGTTTTAGGAAGGATATAGGTCTTTCATGCAATAAGTAGAATACATTGTAAACTCTTCTGAGCTAATATCTATATGGAGAGGGAATTTGCTTTCAGAGCTTATTTGTATTTTACAAAACAAAATTAGAGCAAAAATAGTAATTTGTCTTTCAGGAAACTTCAAAAGAAAAATTCCTTAATTATGACTATCATTCCTGCTCTGAAGGCACCAGTATTTTTTTATTTAATGTAATTAAAGAAAATGTAATATACTATAAACATTGAAGCAAAGCAAACATAATAATGCTGTAGAAAGAGATGAATTCAATCTGTGTAAAAATATTAATGTTGCTGGAAAATCTTCCTAATGCTGTTTTGTTGCTTCTACAAGTTGTCAAGAAAACAAATTAGTTAATTTTGTCCTGGGATGAGTTTGTATCTGAAATGCAATGAGAAGTAGCAATTATTTAATCTTTACTGAAAATGTTTTAAAGGAGCATATTGAAGTAAAATAAGCTGGAGCATCTCATAATATCACATTGAGTTAGTTGCTGTAAATTCACATTCTTCACATTGCTTAAGGCTCAGCTGACTTGGTACTTTGCTGCTCTCCAGGGTTAACTCACAGCATCATCACAATCCTGTTTTGCTGATATTATTTGGGTGGGTCATACTCAATACTCTGCTTTGGCTTACTGTCCTTTCCACTCCAACACTACAGTGTAGTAATAGATCCAATGAATGAATATTCATCAGCAGGGAGTGTAGCCTATGCCCCCTAATTCCTCTAAATCTTTGTCATCTGCTGCCAAATGCCAGGATGGCTCAAGAGGTCAATGTGCATTTCTAATTCCTTTTGGTTGAGGTTCTTCTATCCCATGTTTGGTTTTTATATGCAGGTCCCACCTTTCTTATTATATAAATTAGTTTCTCTAAAAGTTTGCTTTGTAACAGCTGTTGCAAGACAGAATTCTCGCTGGAGCAAACATATTTATCCTGTACAAATACAGGTAAAAAGTACATGGTGCATTTCAAATTCACATCCTATTCTAGAAACAATTTTGCTTTTTTCCCTCAGACTTGTATAGCAGTGCATCAGTCTCCTAAAAACTCCTTTCAATCCATGACTTACTGCAATGCCTGTAGCTATTAAATGCAAAATTGAAAACATTTTAAAGGTGTCTCTTGAGATCCTTTTCTTGTTCCTGTTTAAGTTGACGTCAAATGTCTGTTACTACTTTACTTTAAAATGTGAAAGAAGTAGATCGTCTTACATGTTGTGTTCCAAATAAAATTTTCCTAATCATTAAAATTGCTTTTCTTGGGGAGTTTCAGGGATTTTATAAAGCAGAAGCTAAAGGATGCTGTCCTTCATTTGTTTTCCAGAAGACTATTAATTTAATACTTGTTCCTCTCACAAATAATTTGGACAGTGCTGTGTTCATACGTAAATCACAGAGATGGATTCCACCAGCAGAGGAAATATTTCCTGCAAACACAGAATTGAGTAGTTAGCTCGTTGTGTATGTTTTTCCAGAATCAACCCTCTGCTTATAAATAATTCATTAGCAGTATAGAAAATGTATTTGCTTATATTTTGGAAATCAATTAGAAACAGGACATTTTTTATTTTTTTTTAATGTGAATTACTTTTTCCAGAAATTGTCTTGTGTAATGATCCTCATTTTCAGGAGGAAAGCACACAATGTTCTGCTGGGGGAATCTTCCACGCTGGTCCCATTGCCAGTGGTTTTGTGTCAGCAGGAGAGAAAACACAGAGCTTTGCAGACAGTGAAATAAAGAAACTCAAACAGCCAGTCTCACTTTCCCCAGATTCCTCCATCACTCCCTCCACCCTGTTTCTCCTGTGTGCTTTGCCTGCATCTCCAATTAATTTTGTGTCTTCTCTTCCCCTTTATTGTGTCCATCTTTTATAATGACTTCAGACCTCCCTGGGTTTTGTTTCTTCCCAGGGAGTAGAACAACATATCCATTTATCACAGAATATTCCATTTATCTTTCAACCTTTACTGCCTCCTATTCATCTGTGTTGAAGAAATTACTGGATGTGGCACTCAGTGCCATGATCTGGTTGGCAAGGTGATGTTTGGTCAAGGGTTGGACTCAATGATCTCAGAGGTCTTTTCCAACCTAATTAACTCAGTAATTCTGTGAGCCCCTCCAGTTCTTTTATCTAACATGTGCTTTCTGCTTCCCTAAAATAATTTGGACATTCCATCCTTACACTTGCCTTTTTTTTTTTAACTTTTCTGCATTTTCTAATGAAGTGTCAGTTGTAGGTTTCTATGAAAGTATGCTGTACTTTGACTTTTGCAACTCCCTGTCATCTTATTCTTTTAAATCTCTTAAACAGTTTTGTCAGAATTAATTTAGTGGATTATTGTCATGCCTCCACACTTATTTTCTGGAAAACAGATTCTGCTTGAAGCACCAAACCTTAGCTCTTAGGTGTTTCATTTTCCACCTCAATACTGAATGCTTAGCACAGGGGAATCTGACTTTTGACACGCACACTTATACATGTTAAAATTTATGTGATAAAAGATATGCTACTGCATGATAGAAAGTAAAAAATCTGGATGGTTCTAATTGTATTGGATTTTAAGAGATGTGAAATATATTGTTAGCCTGTGGTACATATCTCATACATTCATTGAAATAAATATTTGTATCAAAAACATCACATAATTCTCCAAACAAATTTGATAGAACTGAAATGAAACTATTTTTATTACTAGCTTACTATATGTAAATAAAATTTAGTTATCAGATGTTATGGAACAAAATCCTGCAGGAACCAATCCTTATAGATTGCAAGATAGTGGCTTTGCTTTTGTTAGTCAGTTAATGACTGGGGGATTTTATGTATAAAATATTGTGTGGAAATGCTGATAAACATAGAGTTGTGTCTTTTCTTTATTCAGAGCCTCAAACATGCACTTTGAAGGATTTTCTCTGTGCAAATGGGGACTGTGTTTCAGCCAGATTCTGGTGTGATGGAGACTATGACTGTGCAGACGGCTCAGATGAGGTAGGCATCTTCCAGAAATAGAGTGCTTGGGAAAAGGAGTAGTATTAGAAGTATTATCTTGTTGCAGAATGGATTCCCACATGCAAATATTTTAAAAAGCAGCAGTGGAAACTCTACACACAAATCCATATATGCGCATATCGTTACAAAATTAAACCAATTGGAGTAGTTATTTTAAAGAGAGAACATACAAGTAAAATCAAGCACATGACTGGCTCTCATAGTGTGTAAGAATACAGGCTGTAACTTCTGTCACCAACATTTATATTAAACTCTTGCTCTCTTATGCTCCTGGTTTCCTTTGTACCAGAGGTATTGTGACACAGGCTGCTCGAGGGATCAGTTCCAGTGCTCCAACGGGCAGTGCATATCAGCTAAATGGAAATGTGATGGCCACGAAGACTGCAAGCTTGGGGATGATGAGAAGAATTGTGTACCAGGTATTGATTTCAGGCATGCTGAGGGACAAAAAGAAGGAGGGAATAAAGCAGAAGAAAAGAAGAAAATAAGTCAGCAAATCAAGATTTCTCGGGCACTAGAAGTGGCAAAGAGCGCAAAGAAAGCTGAAATTGTGTCTTCCTACCTGGGTTTTGAAAACCCTACTTATACAGAGCTATGCAATATGAGCCTTGGTGGGGGAAGAGTATTTAACTATAGTGAGAAGTAATTTGGTAATATATATTCTCAGCATATAAAATTCTGCTCTGAAAACGCCAATAACTCTTGGCATTTTACTAAATTATCTCTGGGAGTTTTTGTGGTGTTCATTCAAAGATTACTAGTCCTTATGCAAATGTTTTCTCTACCAAATTATCGTTTTTGTTGTTATTCTTTTATTTCCTTTTAACCTATTGGAAAATACATTTGTTTATTTTTGCAGGAATTTTCCAAAATTTTTTGTTACCTTCACCTAGATGAGTGCAACAACATACAAGTGTATGACAAAACTCCCCTGGCTTACAATGTGACAACAATATGCACCTATATTTTAAATAGAATTGATTAATATGTATTGTAATAATGTATCTTCTTCTAAAACCATGGCTTCTTTTGAATTTTAACTTATTTCATTATAAGCACTTACATAAATTTATCTAAAGCCTAACCCCATTTCAAAAAATGTGATTTTTTTTTTTTTTTTAACTAATTCTATGAATCTGTCTGTGTATGGTTATTTCTTTGCCAAGTGTAAGGAAAATCTAAAAAGAAATCTCAGTGGTAAAACACAAATAACCTTTCACTATCATTGCATGGTTCAGTTTTGTCGAGTACTTCATTGCAGTTTGCAAAAAAAAGTCTGGAGAAGCTCTTCTCAGCTACAGACACAACTTTGCTCGCTATGTTAACCTGAGGAAAAACTTATTTGTAAATTGTCTTTTTCTTAATGCTCAAATATGTGTTTGTAACCAGCATCTCCAACCTGCTCTTCAAGTGAGTACGTGTGTGCCAGTGGCGGCTGCGTGTCGGCAGCTCTGAAATGTAATGGGGACTACGACTGTGCTGATGGCTCTGATGAGGTACCTGCCAATTGCTCTGGATGTTTTTTTTTCTTCTCATGTTATTTTTTTAAAATAGTTTTGGGTCTCAAATTAATTGAAAGGGCAAATATGGTTTTCTGGCATCCATTGAACACTGTCATAACTTAACCCCATGACTTTACACTGCATTATGTCTGTTTGCTCTGTGGCCACCTTTTGGAGTAAACAAAAAGTCAAAACCCTGAGTGTGGTTCTGCAGGAGTATGCATTAGAAACTTCTCTGTGCAGGCAATGTGGACAAACTTGTGACAAATTTGGCTCCCTCTGTCCTCTAGAATCCTCTAATACAATCCTACCTGGCATCTCAGCCTTTTTTGGGCTTCGGGCCATGCTCTTCCTATATCTTGTTCTGTTGTTATCTTTTAAAAAATCATTACCTTCATAAACAATTTGAAGGAAAAAAAACCAAAATAGTTGTTATTTCTCACAACCATAAAGGTGCCAGTTATATATAGTATAATATGAATATATTATAATAGAAGGGTGCCTGACCAAATGCTACACAGTGCACGTGAAGGAAATCCACTCTGGAGGTTTCCAGCCCTGATCCATGTGAATATGAGCCAGTTCCTGCCCAGGGGGTTTCCTGTTAGGGCAGGTAACTTCAGAGTTGTAAATGTAGCCATTGTTTCCATTGTTAATCCAAACAACATAAAGAAGAAATATCAGAACCTATGAAATGTGTGGATACCATTTCACCTGGACTTCAGGAACTATTTTAATTACACATTGCATTGTCAGGGGCAACTTCATTGTACTAAACACGCAGGGCAATGAACAGCAGCGTTGGGAAATGTTGTCAGGTTTGCCTTAAGCACGTTGTAATACGGAGTTCACATCTCTCTTCCCACAGATGGATTGTGTGACAGAATGTAAAGAGGAGCAGTTTCGCTGCAAGAATAAGGCCTACTGTATCCCTGTCAGATGGCTCTGTGATGGCATCCAGGACTGTGTGGATGGCAGCGATGAAGAAAACTGTGACCAAGGCAAGACACACTTTGCTTTAAAAGGCAGATTTTATTGGGCTTTTTATTAACACATGTTGCAAGTTAGCAGTGCCCTGGCCATTCTGAGTGATGAAAGGAAAGCTCTGTGACCTCGTTCGACACAGACAGGACAGCAGCTTTACAAGTGATTTGCAGGAAGAAGCAAACCTTAGGTTGTTTATGATTCTCATCTCATTTCTCCTCTGTGTTTCCTTCCCCAGTGATGAAAAGGTTGTCTTCTTACTGGAAGCATACTCATTTTCATCAGAGAAATCAGTAATAAATCCAGTTAACTTACAGTTTTATAGGCAGCAATAAATTACAAGACCACACACAATAAATTACAAAGACATTCCATATGATGAACAGTTGCTAAATAAGTAATCTTAAGACCCCAGTTTTTTGTTTATTTCACAGAATGCTTTGGACTGGAAGGAGTCCATCTAGTTCCAATCCCCTGCCATGGGCAGGCACCTTCCACTAGCCCAGGTTGCTCCAAGCTCTGTCCAACTTAGACTTGAACACTTCCAGAGATGGGGCAGCCACAGCTTCTCTGGGCTCTGAAGTTTAAAAGAGAGATCACTAAATATGGGAAGAATATTCCAGAGATGTTTAGATGCAAGGAGACAGATAAAAAAAGTTTTAAAGACCACCCTTCTAGTTTGTTTTAAAACTGCTTTAAAAAGATCTGGACTGTATCTCTTTAAAACCCAATGAAGTGTAAGTAAATAGTAACACACTTATTTTCTCTGAAGCCTTATTATTCTTTGGATAGCATAATGGAGCTTCTGTGAACTGCAAATTGCTTATAATGCAATAAGAACCCTCTTGCCTAGTTGGTTATTGCTATAATACTTTGTATTTATGTCACAATTATGATTCTGTTGCAGAAATCTATTTTATAAAGGAATTATGACAGCCTGAGAAATCACATGAAACAAATGCTAGTTTATCTCACTGATAAGTAATTTTTTCATCTTTGGAAATACAGCAAACACAAATAGAGGTTTATTCTAAAATAATATCCACAATATTTATCTGTAGCCCACTGTACATATTTATAAAAACAACTCTCTTCAATCTTATTCTACAACTAGAATGATGGTAATATTGTGATTACACACTGAATTATTTGTATTCATGTCTTTCATTATGAAGAGTACTTTAATTTTATACATTTTCCTTGGATAATAATACAGGATATTTCTGTTAATGTTCATAAGTTATATTTGCAATGAGAGTGAATTATATTTGGTAACATAGCGTAAGAGTTCCCAACATCCTCTCACGTTGCAGGTATTTCATGGAAATTAATTTTCTGGATAAAAGAAAAATTAAACCGTTTTGAACTTTTATAGCAAAAGCAAGCCTTCTGTTGCTGTTAATGGGGTGTGAACAGGGCACTGAATGACTCAGTAAAGAGCCACTGGAGCCTGATCTAGCTCAGTGAGTGGGTGTAATGCGTTCAGCTAAGCCACAGCGAGAGTTTTGGCATTATCGTATAGGATTTCATTGTTTCCTCTTCTGCAGGTACACAGCTTTATTTCTTTTATGCTCTACCCCTCTCAGGAAACAGAGAACCAGTTACCATAAAAATGTGTTATATGGGAAATTAATGGCAAGAACTTTTCATAACTTCGTTAATTGGTGGTGATAAAATTTAGTCATAATTGTGAAACAAATTCCTTCTTACCTCTGCAGATATTAAAACTGAATCCAGCTCCAACCAATTTTTAAAATTTGAGCACTCCAGCCTAAAAGACTCTCTCTCACCCTGAGTTCCCTTTGTTAGATGATTCAGAGTTCACTCAATACTGAATTTGTTCTTGCTGCTTTCTGTGTTCCGTGAATTTCAGAAGTTCCAAAAAGGAAGATGCTGTTAGAGGCTACCTAGTCTTATCTGCTCTGTGCCTACCTGGCTAGATCTTTCCTAATTACAGCATTTATAGGTGATGGGGGTATCACAAGCCTGGCCAAGCCTTTTGCTACTCAGAAAAGGTGCTACTTCATGGATTGGGGGCTGAGATCACTTTGGCTCAGAGAGTGGAATGGGATGAAACATTGACATGAAACAAGTGGCCTCTCACACATTTGACTGAATTTCTGCATTCTGGTTTGTGCCACTCTCTGCTGGCACAAATGCCTTATGGACCAGGCAGGCCTTTGCTGAGAGGCAGCATCACCAAAGGAAGCTGCAGACAGGCAATTAACCATCTGGCTGAATGCAGGGGGAACATTTCTAGCTGCTGAGTTGGTGGTGTCTTTGGAACTGGCCTTTCCAGTCAGGCCAAGCAGTAATTCCTAGCTAACAGCCCTGAGAAGCAAGTTTGGTCAAGGAAGAGATTTTTAAATGAGTATTTCTCTCTGCTTCTCCAACCCATCCATTTGGGATCTGTAAATTTGGCTATGTGACATGTGTCATTCTCTACAAATAGTATGTGATCAGTGGTTGTACTGGTTTTATCAAAAGCTGACATTCTTTCTTTTGTCTTTCTGTTTTTCTGCCTCTTTTTTTTTTTTTTTTCTGTCGTCTTTTCATCTTCCCAGGAGGAAATATATGTAGAGCTGATGAATTTTTGTGCAATAATTCCCTCTGCAAACTACATTTTTGGGTTTGTGATGGTGAGGATGACTGTGGAGATAACTCTGATGAAGTTGCTGAAATGTGTGGTATGACATTACATTTTTCAATGCTTTTCATGTAATAAAGCAAGAAATTACATGTAAGCTACATATGTATGTAAGGACACTTGTCTAAGTTTTGTTTATTTTGCTTTTAGAAGATTAGCTTGAAATGTGGGAGGTAGTTTTTTGTTATTGTTTTCCATGTAATTTCAGATATGATATTTGTGAGAAATGAATCTTTTCTGTGGGAAATCCACAGAGGGTAAAAGTTACTTCTACGGTGTAATATCGATCATCATTACACTTGTTTTAATTCTGCTGCATTTACTGATCCTAGAAAAGAGGTATCAATTACCCTTATCACACAAAATAATTTCACTCCCTAAATGAGGAACTTGCTCTCTTGAAGAGTTCTCCCATTGGGTACCAGAAGTTAAAATCAAGCCCCATTCATATGTCAAGTGCACCTGTGTTCCTGAACCTGCCTGTTGCTTTGTTAAGGAGGCTTTGAAGGAGGTTTGTGAATGCTGGCTGGGTAACAGCTGATTCTTTTCTTTAACACACAGTAAAGTTTCCATGCCCTCCAACGAGGCCGTACAGATGTAGAAACGACAGGGTTTGTCTGCGACCTGAGCAGATTTGCAATGAGGTCGATGACTGTGGTGATAACTCGGATGAAGATCACTGTGGTAGGTGATATTACCTTTCAAGGCATTCAGATCAGAGAAAACAACCTGAAGGCAAACTTTGTTACAGAAATCTGCTTGTCCTTCAGTAAAGCTTAACTGGAGGTTAGTAGATCAGAGTTTGAAACTGAAAGAAATTAAGCTTGAAATAATTTCCAGTTGCTCAATGCTTTGTGCTCATTCCCATTTGTGTGTGCCTAAAATAATCTAAGAAACTTAAATACTGATTTCTTTGTTTTTCTCTTATTAATTTGTAATTCTACAGATAAAATCACATCTAAAGCAAGACCATGTAAAAAAGATGAGTTTGCTTGCAATGATAAGAAATGTATCCCAATGGAGCTCCAGTGTGATTGGTTTGATGACTGTGGAGATGGTTCAGATGAGCAGGACTGCAAAATGAGTGAGTTTTTGATCTGCTTTTGTGATGGTAGCAGGAAGGAGACAGTTGACCTAGACATTCATCTGTGCAAAACCTGCTCAACAACACAGAAAAAAGATGACTTTGTTTTAGTAAAGTTATTTTAGTAAGGTTATTTCTTTTAGTTAAAAACGGGAGGTAATTCTGTGCCACAAGAGAAAGGCGAATTTTATAGCAGTTCAAGCTGCAGGAGTTTTCAGAGTAGTTCGAAGTTCTTGATGAAATTCAAGATAAATTATAAACTGATTGTATTTTGTTTCATATTTGCAACAAGAAAAATTTTAGTATTAAATTCTTGGTTTGAAATGCAGTGTCTCAGTTACACACTGTCAGTTTGTATAGATTTTTAGATAAAAACTGTAATGTCATTTATTTGTTAAAAATATACCTGATACTATTTTAAGAGAATGATACATTTATTTGTTGTTGTTTCTTTAGGTCTCATTTTTAAGGGTTTAAACAAATTTATCAGGGACTTTTTTTTAATGTTTAGGTATCAGTGAATATACATGTGAAGATAATGTGAATCCATGTGGAGATGATGCATTCTGTAATCAGACAAAAACATCCCTTTTGTGTCAGTGTAAACCTGGATTTCAGAGAAACAGGAGGAACAGACAATGTGAAGGTACAGATATTTTCCATCATCCCTCGCTGTAAAGTATTAGAAGTCAACTGTGTGGTCAATTTTCTGTACTGGAGGAGATAATTATCACATACTTATTTTTCTGCAGACTAAAAGCTGTTCCATAGCTGTGGGATTTTTACCTTGAGAGGTTATCAAAGGTTTAACATTGGTTGTGAATGTCAAAAGGTTCCAGTCGGTCAACTAAATGAGTTAAGGGGTAAAAATGGGTGACTCAAGGTATAGTAGATTATTTCACTGAGCTGTTGGGATTGGTGATTAAATTGACATATGAAAATATCTTAAGGTGCTTAAAATAATGAAGATGCATAAAATAAAATTGGAATTAAAATAAACAGATAGAAAGTAAAATTCCCTAGTAAAGGTAGTCTAGATATATATGATGCCATATTGGTCAGCAAAAAGACATAGCTGGTATAATGAAAGGGTTGATTGGAAAGATAACTTTTTATTTGTGCTTTAGTCCATGATGTTATGAACATGTTTAATAATAGTCCTTTTAACTATGGGTATATAAATTGTGATTCTTTCCTTCCTAGATATCAATGAGTGTATGGTGTTTGGTGTCTGCTCCCAACACTGCAATAATATTAAGGGGTCATACAGATGTGCATGTGAGAAAAATTATAAGGAGAGGAATAACAGCTGCATAGCAAAAGGTAAGGCTATAAAAATCAAATGAGAGACAGCACTAAATCATTTGTTATGTGCATGGTTGGTAACACTAATGTGTGGCAGACATTTATTTTTAGATAAATATTTCTTGAATAGTTCACAGAAATAATTCCTAAAACCACTCAGATTTACTTTTCATTTCAGTAAGCAGTATATTCTTGTGGTTTGTATGTAAATGAACTTACTTAATGTGGAAGTCCATTTCCAACTTTAGCTGTTTCTATTTACAGCAATAAATATACAAATAAGAAAAACAGATTATGCATTAGCAAGGACATGAAGCTTTAGAAGCTTGAGAGAAGAATCAACTCCGTCATGGAAACATATTTTAAGAATAAATTAAGTAGTGTTTGGAGTTAATATTTTGCTTTGTGTTGAGAAATTCTACCAAAGTCAATTAAGTGGAATTTTTCGAAGTATAATGAGCTAATTACATACTCCTTATATAAGTCAGCTGCCTAGATGTGGTGCAGTGCAGGTATAGAAATAAGCACACATAGGTGTTTTTTCTGTCGTTCATTTGCACAAAATTGAGGTTATTGTGAAGTCTGGGTATTATGTAACTTATAAATCAAGAAACAAGCAATAATACAGCTGACTGAGCAGAGTCCACATCATCTTTATGGATCTGTATCTGGGTAACTCAGAGTATGATCACAACATCTCACCTGGATTTTGTGAGATTTTGGTGGGGCTTGGAGTCCTCAGCACACAATGAGTGTTGAGGTTACAGAGTGTGGTTCCTTCTACACCTTCCTGCCCAACTATGAGCAGTTTCTGATCTCAACCTTATGGCCAGTGAGCACATCTTGTGTCCATATACCCTAGAGCCATGGCAGGTGGGAGCATGGCAAGTTCCTCCTCCTTCTTCTACAGTAATGTAGGTTCACCCATAGTTATATGGTGATAGTCAGGTATTGTCCACATTTTTTGATGCAAATTTACCATGCAGAGATCATATTAATGACTCATTAGTAATTCCTACGTAATGGGGACTCTATCAGTGTTTACCTTCATTGCCTGTTGCTAAAGAAGTCATGGGAACAAAGAAGGTTACAAATTGAGAATAACATTTTTTTATTACAGGAATGGGCATAATTCTCAGGGTTTATAATTTCAAAATCTGGGAGTTATTATCCTAAAGCTGAATTTTTCCCAAGCTTCATTTCCATTGTAATGCAGTTCCCTTTTCCCTCTTTCCCTCCTTGATACTTGTTTTAATGAAACTCCTTTCTGCATTTATCAGGAGGAGGAGAATAAATGCTATTTGGTGTTTCATACTCACAAGGAGGAAATGTGTTGGACAGACATGATTATATATCTATGGATAAACGTGATATCAGTTGGAAAATAAAAATAATATAAATGCATTCTAATGTATCCAGCACATTTTAAACTTTCTCTAAACTTATTGAATGGATACTAGAGAGCATTTTGTGATGAATAATACACTTTAAAACACCTGAATCAAGATAATAACTGGGAACCCATTAGTACCACCCATTCACAGCTAGCCATGAATGTTTACCATCTGAAATGAGATGTAAAAAACAGCTGCACAGGTTCTGTTGCAGTAGATTTCAGAACTGCACTGCCTCCACTAAAGATAGAATCATACAATTTCTAATTAAGCAGTTTAAAATAACGTTTTTTTGACAGTTCTGTGTTCCTTTAATATATATGTTTAGAACCCCTTAAAGACATCATGCATATAAAAATATGGGCTTAATGCATAATATCCTGTATTTTTCTATACTGCTTAGAAGTATTCAAATTCTTTTACCACATTCTCTTTAAAATATAGTCTTAGGTGTCACACTGTGAGTTTGGAGAGCTCTGAAGAAATGTATATTGATATCAGAGTATCAAGAGTTGCATTTCTTGCTCAGAGTGTGTTTTTGCAGCCTTCAACAACCAGAAAATAATTTTAACGTAAGAAATTCTATCAGCTGAACACCAAGAAGCTGCTTGAGTGTACACCACTGATTTTGCATTAGTTGACATTTACCTTATTTTTGTTTCATTATAATAATCCCTAGGCTCTGAAGATCAAGTTCTCTATGTTGCTAATGACACTGACATCCTGGGTTTTGCATATCCATTCAACTACAGCGATGCTCATCAGCAAATATCACATATTGAACATAATTCAAGGATAACTGGGATGGATGCATATTTTCGAGGGGATATGATTGTTTGGAGCACTCAGTTTAACCCAGGAGGGATTTTCTACAGAAAACTTCACGACAGAGAGCGAAGGCAAAGTAGCAGTGGCTTGATAGTAAGTGATCAAAATGAAAGATTGAATGACATCAATTTCTTTTGTTTTATTTTTTCTGTTTTAATTACCTGTGCTATTTTCATAAATTTAAATGTCTGTCTGAGAATGGTTTTATTTCAGTGGTATGTTTGGCTACTAATGGCTACTAGTTCAAGACTCTGACAGACTTGGCAGAGTCTCTAAGAGAACAGGACTGTAGTGTTTAAAAAGCTTTTCTGCAGAGGAAAAAATAATATATTAGAAGATTAAAAAGTTTGTAGGCCCTCAAGATTTTTTATTTTGAGAATATAATAGTTATTTAAGAAGAATGGCTTGAATTTCAAATCCTTGGAAGACAGAAAATGCAGATAGGTTAAAGACAAGCTCAGTTTCTATAGTGACTATATAAACAATAATATTGTCAAAGTTATAACAATTAGAACATTTTTTATTCCTTTATATGTTGAGCTGCATAGTATCTTGTTTTGAATAAGCATAAATGTGAGTTTGCACTTCTCAGCAGAAATGTGAATTTTTCTAAGCTAGGGTAATGTCGAGTGGTCTTTACTTGAAAATAAAATAAATGCAGATTGATGCCCAGTTTACCTAATATATTTCTAAAAAAATCCTCTAGGAAGTGATAGCACTGAACTGAATGTGATCTTAAATTAGTGTTTCTATAATGCTGTACATTTAGATTTTGGGGTTTTCACTCTTAAACTGACAGAGCTGAGTGTTCAGTTTTCTCTTAGCCAGTAATAAATCCACTTGGAATTAACACCTGTTTGGCTGTTCCATGTTTGCTGAAGCTCAGGAGAGGGAACAGTCCTGACCTTCCATCACATGAATACTTTTATATACCCAGCAGGATAAACAGGAGTAGCAACAGAAGCCTGATCTCTCATCTATAATTCATACACATCTGAAACCACTTCTGAGCACATCCATCCAAGGATATTTCCTTTCCAAATGACCTTTGATACCAGCAGGGCAAACAGCCTGAGCATGTAAACACTAATGGGCGCTGAAGATACCTTGTGATAGCAAGAAGAGTGGGTTAAACCCATCCTTTCCACTTGGCCAGCAGAAGAGTCTTTAGGTTGTTGATAGAAAGTGGATGTAAAGTAGATCTGAAGTGGAAGATAATTCCTAGCATTTTCCATAGGTCAGCTGTGTCGTTTGGTTTTGCAGGAGGACACTTGTATTGAAGATGTGGAGTCATTCTCCTGGGGTGTTTTTCTCATTTAAATGGGGCAGATACCTGTGCCTAAGAAATCCCAGCAGACAGATCTCTGTACTGAGTCCCTTATTAGAAAGTAATGAACTTGTAAAGTTTGTGAAACTACTGTTGAGGGGGTGGCGTTGTTTTTTATTTGTTTTCTTTCTTTTTTGAGGGGATAATATGCAGGTGAATTCTGCAGTTGAGGAGAGTATTCTGCTGACCCCCCCCCCGCCCCCTCTAATGGGTCTACACTTGCTTACAGGTCCATAGAACTCAACAGAAGCTTCTTTCAGCCTTCTTTATAGTCCAGGGATTGAAGTTTTCACAGCCAATTTATCACTGTCTCCTGTTTAAACTAATAAATTTTCCTAGAATTACTATTTTCCTAAAGTACTGAAATAGTTTTTTCCCCTTCATATCTCTATTTCACTGTTATCTGAGAATACTTTTTAGTCAGTCATTTCCTTTTCACTTCAAAATCATTGAAAAAAGGATGTATTTATGTGCCGTGGTCTCCTATTCCTTCAGTGCAGGTAGGTCCTCATGACAATGCTTGATCCAAGCCACACAAAGCTTTTTTGCAAATCTGTATGTGGAAAATGCACAGATTGTACTTGACTGTATCTTGGATACTTCTTATTTATATTTGTGACACATTTGCTTCTCATTGTACTAAACTATTCAGTTATTTTCCCAGCATTATCTCATTAATACTGAAATATTTTTGCCTTACGTACAACTGATCAGTAGGTTAATTGGTTTTATAGTGTTGCTTTAATATTGCCACTGAAATTTGCTTTTAAAAAGCTCGAGAATTTCTTAATTTTAACCCAAGTTTTTTAATGGGTAAGTTTTCAAGGGTTACATTATAACTTTTATATCTAGACTTTGATATGTAAATCAGGACAGTAAACTTGAACAAAGTCACCTGCATTTTCAGGTAATTACATTAATGCAAAAACCCATCTCAATCGAAATTGCTCCATGGAATTAGCATATCAAGAGCCTTCCTTAGAGAATAGCTTTAAGTAGCTCTCCTATTTTCCTGTGAAAAGGGGTTTGAGCCTGGTACAAATTGCAGCATTAAAGGAAACAGTAAATATCAACTCTTCCGAGTTTATTGGCAGCTGGAGCAGAGGATGTAACTGCAGTGGAGTGCAGACTGTGAGCGAGCTGGTGCTACTGGTGCAGCTCTTCCCTGCCGTGGTCCTTGGAGGAGATGCACGAGTTACCTGCGGTCAACGCTCAACACGACTGACCTCCCACTTCAACTGCAGCTCTGGTCCTTTCATACAAGAGGACATTAGAAGAATTGCTCCATATAACAGGGAGGGAAGCACAGGGTTTGTAGGGTTCAGTCAGCATACTGGCAGCTTGTTCCAGCCCCAGTGCTGTGGGAGCTTCACAAGGACCCTTAAGCACTGCTGGGGTTTATCCCCAGGTATGTTCCCAGTGCTGGCCCAGTGGAATGCAGTGCATCCCTGGGAATGCAAACTAGCCCTGGACTCTGTTCTCTAAATAGCACTAATTTATGATTTTCCCTTAGAGCTGTAGGTGGTTATGTCCTTAGGAGACCCTCTCTTTCTGGTTGGGATTTTTAAACAATCCTAT
Source organism: Xenops minutus (assembly GCA_035221455.1). Lineage (NCBI taxonomy): Eukaryota > Metazoa > Chordata > Aves > Passeriformes > Furnariidae > Xenops > Xenops minutus. The sequence goes on from JAWWEE010000162.1 coordinate 4,857,575, forward strand.
TCATGTAATACAAGTGGTGGTTTGGTGAGATGTTCGTCTGGTGAGGAAAATTTTATGTTTTGGTGAGAAAAAGTCTAAAAGTTTTATAGTATTATTGCTTTTCATTTATTTTTACTGTTGTGTTATTTTAAATAGCTATTTTAACCAAGAATAAAACATTTATATACATTATTCCACAGCAATTGCATACCAAGAAGATCTTTAAAGCAATTAAGACAAAAGATTGCTTCACTTCTGCCTATGATTTAAATTAGATTTGTCCTTTAGTCTTTCTGTTGAACATTGCAAAGTGAAGGGTTCCTGCTGAATATGTAACACGTTTTCTTCAGTCAAACCCAACTTCAGGGGCTGAAAATTTTTCTGCACTCTAACCATTGTATCAAAATGGTTTCCAAATCCAAGTTGTTACTGTTGCTTTCCTTTTCCCTTTCCCTTTTTGTTATTAATTTTGCCTTGAAACCAGAGTTTACGACAGCAGTTCTGACCAAAACTCATCAAGCTGGCATGGTCTGTAGTTGTGCAAGTAACAACGTGTGCAAACTATACAGGGGGATAAGGCTTCAAACCCCATTTTCTCTAATAAGTTGTAGAACATTATATTTATTATCAAAGTGGGCTAAAACCACTATAGGAAATATTAATGTGGTTTTCTTCCTGTATTTTCCACAGTGTTTTTCACTGAGGGCTTTGGGATGAGACATCATACCATGGCTCTACATGGAGTATAATAGCTGGATAATCTTAATACTTCCTTTTCCTTTCCTTTTGAATTTCAGTCTATAACATTTATTTCCTTCATTATCAATCATTCCAGCAGTTGATGCCAAAGTGCCTTTTTCTTAATGTAGGTAGCCCTGAAGAAACAATTTTGAACCATTCACTTGTTCTTCTGCATTGCCTAGACCTGTCAGCAGATTCCTTAGAGCTGCAAGTGGAGTTTACATCCTTTCATTGCAGTGTGTTTAAGTATTTCACTGTATTAAATGAAAAGTTACTTAACTGTGAATAATAACAGGAATCTGTGGCTGTGCAGCTGCTGTGAAAGATCATGTCCATAAATCTGACTGTAACATCTGTTCCTTTTAGTGTCCAGAATTCAAAAGGCCCAGGGGCATTGCTGTTGACTGGGTGACTGGCAATATTTACTGGACGGATCATTCCCGAATGCACTGGTTCAGCTACTACACAACCCACTGGACCAGTCTGAGATACTCCATCAACGTTGGGCAACTGAACGGACCCAACTGCACCAGGCTCCTCACGAGCATGGCAGGAGAACCATATGCCATTGCTGTCAATCCTAAAAGAGGGTGTGTATGTCATAACAAGAGTTTGATTTGATAGTTCAGGAAAAATTTCAAATAAAGCAAGAGAAATTTATGATGCCTACAAATGTCTAAGCTTTTCCAAGTCATTTACTTCACTTTCCTGCTCAGTTCACCTGTGTGTAATCCACAATCAGTTATCTCCCATCTGTCAGGATGGTTGAAAGGCTCATAATAATTTAGAATCTGTGAAGTGCTTTGAGGTTCTGTATGGACATCCAGCTTAATTTTTTTTATGTTTAATCCTCCTAGGATGATGTACTGGACAGTTATTGGGGATCGCTCCCACATAGAGGAATCGTCTATGGATGGTACTCTGAGAAGGATATTGGTTCAGAAGAACTTACAAAGACCTACAGGTATATGGCTTATAATTGTCCCTAAATACATCTGGTAACTCACTGTAGATTTCAGTTTCTCAGTTTCCAAAGGAAAAAAAAGAAACAAACAAAAAACCCCCAAACCAACCAAAAACCCAAATTGTTTTTAAATATGTGTTCTGCTTATTCATATGCAATTGTTATTCAGACTCTTCTGTTTTCAAATGATGCACCTTAAAAAGACTGGGACTTTTGTACCAAAGCTCACCATGGTTTAACAAATCAGTGCAAAGTACTGTATATAGTCAGTTAAAATGTTCTTTCTTCAATACCATTGAACAAGCAAAAGCAATTAAGGGAACACCAGTTAGGGGTGAGAAACATTTCTTTAAGAATGTGTTTGCAATCTCACAGCCTATTCTGGTTGCTTTCCTGAATACACTGCAACATAGGACAAAACAAGGTCTAGGTGTTCAAAGAAGCAACAACTTAATTATTTCAGTATTTTATAGAACTATTTTGAAGCTTTGACAGTACTTGAGATCTTGTGAATTGCATTTAAGACTCCATTGGCAGCATAAAAGTAATTTTTACAACAAAGGAAATCATAAATTCAGAATGAAATGTGTCTCTTAAACAGCAGCATCCTGTCTTGAAACTACACATTATTTTTTCATGACCCATTTCTTGTGCAATATTTGTTGTTTCTCCAAGATTACAATGGTAATTTATTATTAATGTATTGCAAATTAGGGGTTGTCCAACCTTGGTAAGCATTTCTATTGAAAGAGGCTTCTTTCAAGGGGAGCTCTCTGAATATCTAAGCACCTCAACAACCTTAATGATATTTTAACCTATTGTTAAGTCATGTGCTAAGGTAGGATTGTGGTGGTGTTTATGCAAATTACACCCAATCCTTAAAGGAAACACTTTATTGACACGGTTAGGTTGAAATGTAGCAACTCAAGAAACTACATATGTGATAAGGAAAGCTTTGTGGAGAGAAAGCACAATAATAATATTAACCCCCTCTTTTTAGCCATTCCTTTTGGATTAGTGAAATTATTAAATGTTGTTGGTAGCAATGGTACCCAACTTACCTGAAAACGCAAGCAATGACCAGAATCAAAACTTCTTAATTTCTTCTGAAATTTTCCATTCTATGTTTGATGTAGAAAAGTTCCTTACAAGCATTTGGCCAGGTCTCTGCCCCCTTACCAAGATGAATAAAATGAAAAATAAGAAAATCAGCAGAATTACCAAAACATGGGCAGTCTTTGCAAAGAGGGAGTTTCACAAATGCCTTGCCAGAGTGTTGCACTTTGCTGTGTTTTCTGCCTGAAAACACTCCTGTGACATCCATCCCTCTGTGCTTTTTCCTTCCTTTATTTCATAGTAGAAAGCAGATGCTTGTGGAGTCTTTTAATTTTTTTGTCAGATATTTCACACAGATCCACATCTTTGTAGAGGGAATGCAAAGGAAGTATCCAAACCTCTAATATTTTCTTCCAAATAAGACTTTACTACTCTTGTTTACACTGCTCCTAAATTTATTAGTGCATATGCCTTTTCTATTTCAAGTAGGAGGGAGGGAGAATTTGAGTATTTGGGCTTGTAGGATTTCCATAGAAGTGACTTACACAGGAGTGCTTTGCATATAAAACAGAAACAAACACCTTTTTTCCGTGTCTTATCTTTGATACTGTGAAAGATAAATTGAAAATGCTATTTATTTATTATTTGGTATTTAAATATTCATATTAAAATGTGAAGAATAATTTAAAGCTGGAGAGTGGGGACCTTACAGGTACCCTGTGTCACACACAGCTGGCACACTGGGATTGCCTTTTACCTTTTAAAGAGATTATTCTCTTTAGCTGGATCCCTGAATATCAGGGTTTCTTTTAAAGAGGGCTTTTATTTTTTTAATGGAGTTTCAAGTATAAACATATTTCACTGGTTTATGAGTCAGACTTTTTCCACTTCCTCTCATCTATTTGCAGCTGATTAATTTATGACCTTAAGAGGAGTATTTTTGCTGTTATGTATCATTTCTTTTGATGTATTTTTTCTGACTTACCTACATACATAAATAGGAAGAGAAATACTTTTCCCCATTCTTATTAAAAATACACTGCAACTTCAAAAGCTCAGAGTGAAATTATTTTAGGGTTCAATACTTTTTCAGGCTGAAGTTTTTGACATGACCTAAAATGGTATATTAATCATTTAATCGTTCTCTCTGAAACACTGGCTACTTGATTTAACTATTTAGTCATTCCTAGAGACTGGGTAGTTACAATTTTATCTACCTTTAATTCTCATCTGTGCTCTGTCACTCATCTTGTGCTTGCTTTTTAGATATAAGTGAATATGTATACATCTGCCAACATTGCTGTTTAAGTCTTGTAGCACTGATGTAGTTCAAATAATCTGATTTTTAATTTTGTGGTAATTACTGCATGTAAAGTATTGGTGCTAAGAATAAGAACAGACATACACCTGTGGAAACAGGGTCAGGTAGGAAGATTCTGTGACTTCTCAAAGCCTTGTTTTTGACATGCAATCACACTGGTGCTGCTGCTTCGAAATCCATTGGCATAATGGATTTCTGTTGGTAAAGCAAGTTCCAGGATTAGAGTCCCTGCTGAATTCCCACCTGGCATATATCCCTACCTGCTGAGGATAATGGGTTGGGAAAGGTACTGACCTTGGCATGGGAAGTTAAAGAAAGTAAAAAAAGTAGCAAACCACTCTTGCCCCAAGAGAAAGGTGTTACTTTTTATTCTCCTTGCTTTCCAGACATCACCATATTTTATGTACACAAGGATACCGATCATATAAAAACGTACAGCTAGATAAAAATACTAATTTCTCCTCAGGTTTTCTATAGCTATCTGCCCTCTGTCTTCTTTGCAGGTCTCGTGGTTGATCAGTTCAGTCAGCGCTTGTTCTGGGCTGATTTTGAGTTGTCGGTCATTGGCAGTGTTCTCTTTGATGGCTCCGATTCCGTGGTGTCTGTGAGCACTAAACAAGGTATGGAGAGCTTGGAGATAACATGATTCCTACTCTCTCTCATGTGCCTGAAGTTTCACTCTTCAGAGAAATTCTGTCAGCAAAAAGCAGGGATTATTAATTGCTATTTAGTGCTTTTGTTAGACAGTACTTCAACTATTACCTGACCAAATAGGTATTTAAGATAATTATAGCTTTAAAATAATCTAATAAAATTACTTTCAGCAGCAAAGATTCAATGCTATGTGATAATCTCCAAGTTTATCTAATTTTTAGCTTAGGTATTAGTGAATAACTTTATGGTTAATATATAGGCTTGGTCTCACTTGGGCTTGCACAGCACCAGGAGAACCTTGACTAAGAAATTCGGGCTGTCTGCATTGAACAGGAGCTGCAGCATTTGTAGAACAGTTGATCTGAATCAGTTCTGGGAGAAATAATGGGCTTGGCTTTCAGGTCAGCAAGTAATCACAGAATTCTCCAAACAGAATTGGAATGAGGAAAGTTCCTCTGATAAGAAAAGATGAGATTCTGGTTAAGCAAACTTTGTTTTTATGGAATTGCATGTTGGCATTTTAACAATTTGTTAAGTAACAATTTAGGAGTAGAAAAGAGAAGGGAACACATTCAAAAAAGAATATTTGATAGCAGGCATTTGGAGAGAAGTGCTTAGTGGGTGCTGGAGTTTCATCAGGGTGATGTTACATCTGGTGCTATTGAATGTTTTAACAATTGCCCAGAATTCACCAGTGGATTCTGGAATATACTGTGGGAAATGTCCCATAATCCAGATCAGGCAAGACCAGATTGAAATCATTGTATTTTGGTTTTAAAGCATATTATTCCACAACTTGGATCAATACAGATGAAGATATTCAGGTGATAGATTCTGTGTGGCTTCAGTAAGAGATGCACTTGTGGCAAAGAAGTTTCAGGCAGAAGCCATTGCCTTGGCTGAATACCCATTGCCATGGGTAAATGTGTGCAATTCCACAGCCAGCCATGCACAGGAAATCAAAGTAGGTGGTCTAATAGGCTCTCAGTGCTCTTAAAATGAGCAATTGGTAGAGTTAACGATTTATTTTACATTAATTTGCTGTAATTATGATTAAAAGACATGTAGTACAAAACTCAGCGTTTCAAATATATTAAGAAGGAGCTGAAGTAGCTTCTTTAGTTTAAGGCAAATTTATCTGTTTCTTCCATGCCACATACTTGTTGCTAATGTGTTGTTAATAAGCATGTTGCAATTAACAGGTTGTAAGTATAGAGTTTCATTACTCTTCAATAATCAGGCAGTTTCTGGGGCTGAATTGTGTGGAAAACTTGAGATTTTAGTTGCTTGAAGTGTGGGAAGATGACTTTTTTCCAAGGCAGCCTCTGTGGGTACAAAACCAGCTGTCTGAATAAAAACATCTTTAGGTGGTAGTCATAGAATTGCAATTGAAGTTGTTACTAAAACAAAGCTATTTATTATTTGAATGTGGATTTGCATTTCTTATCCATTTTTCTTCCAGGCTTACTGCATCCACATCGAATCGACATTTTTGAGGATTACATATATGGAGCAGGTCCTAAGAATGGTGCATTCAGAGTACACAAATTTGGCAGGAGCCTTGTGGAATATCTGAGTGTGGATGTTGAGAAAGCAAAAAGTGCCTTGATTTTTCACCGCTACAAACAAATGGACTGTGAGTAAGCATAGTTACTGCAAACTCAATTTTGGGCACGTTCACCTGGGGGTGGGGTGGGAGGGTGAGCTGTATAAAGATAAACCAGAGCCCCAGTGCACAAACTGGAAAGAGATTTAGTTATCTCTCTTTATATAAGCTTGATTTAGATTGTTTGATGCATTTTCACTCAATTGAAGGGACATTGCACAAGTGTGCCCACAAATGCCTTTTGTACCTTCAGTGGAGATGGGATGGGAGAAAATTAGAAGGGAGCTGAATATAAACAGCTCTAGCCAAAAGCAGATGAAGTTTTTTACTCCTTATTACCAATAAATGTTTTCTTACTGGATTAAATTCTGTCCATCTGTGAGTCTTGCACTGCTGTTTGAGTGAGTGTGTTCATGGACTTTGGGCTGTTGATACCCTGGAAGCTGGGAGAGAATCAGAATTTCTGTATCTCATTATTTATCTTGTCCCAGCTTTAGAATAAAGTTCCAAATTTTTAAAAAAAAAATAAATATATTTTTAATACTTTGTCTTTTTAAACAGTGCCTAATCCATGCTTGGACCTGACATGTGAATTCATTTGTTTGCTCAACCCCTCTGGTGCAACATGTGCTTGTCCAGAAGGAAAATCATTGATGAATGGAACATGCATTGATCAAAGCCTCTTGGGTAGGTATTGAAAACGGCTGGAGAACCAGAAAATAAACAGCTGGTCAGTTTTTGTCATTGCAAAAGGCTAGGCTGTCTGCAAGTGTGGTTTTGTGATATTGTTCAGTTTACATATTACTGAGCCGAAATGGGAAGGAAATCTGGAGAAGCAAAATTCCTGAGTAAAATCCCACAAAAACGCCCTTGCCAATATTCATCAAAATTAAAAAGGAGCTTTCAGCTGAACTGATACAAGATGACATTTAAAAGTGAAGGTGTCTACATATTGACCAAAAGAAGCTTGAAAAGCTCAGAAGTGTTTTGGATCCCAAAATAAACATTAGCAATTTAGGATGGAAAAAAAAAAATAACCTGAAAGATCATCAAGGAACAGCTCTGCTCACACTGCAGCAATAGTCAGAAGGCAGTGAGAGCAACATAACAAACAATAATGGCTTTGAAGGAACAGGCAAAGAAAGGAAAAAAGCCAACTGGAATATTTTTTCTCTAAAATTATTTTTTAATTTCAATATTATTCTATAATGGCTAATATTAAGACACAGCAAACCGGACTTCATGGGAAAAGAGTTTCTAAGTTCTTGCTATATTTTAAAGTGGGGAAAATATTTTTCATACAAGATTGTAAAGTACTTTAAAACTGTTTTCACTCTAATTTAGGCTGAACCGAAGGTGGTCAGACTGCTGGAATGAATCCTTAGCCACCTTGAATTTCAAAATGTTCTAGAAATCACAGAAAAGTATTTCTTATGTATATTATATGTATTAGGCTGTTTTTCTGATGTCTGATTTCAGGCTCAGAAGTGCAAGTGGTAGATAATTTTTTGAGATCCTCCGTACTTAAAGTACTTAATTTAGCAATTAAATTAATTTACTTGAAATGTCATAATTCTGTGCAGAAAATCCCATCAAACTATACTGCCTACTCTTCAAATATTGAATTAACAGAACTGTATTTTAGTGCTTTACAATTAATAAAGCTGCCCAACTCTTGGTACAAATCAGTCTAAACACCTTCCCTGCCCCTCCAAGTGTCTGGTCCAGATTTTATGCTGATGCAGCACCACACAAAAATTGTTCTGAATTACCCACAGTTACTACTTAGCTGTTGAAGAATGGACAAATAAAAGACTGTTGTTTTTCACTGCTGAATTGCAGTAATTTGAACCCATAATTTCAGCAAGGCTACAGTTTTGCTAATGGGGCAAAGGATTATGCCATGGTAATGTTTTTTGGGGAGGTGTGTTTCTGTTAAAGAAGTGAAGAGGCTTTTAAATTACTTCACTGCTGGTTATAAGTTTTTATGGATAGGCAGAAAATGCCTAGAGAAGCATTTTTAATATATTGATAATTTTCAGTACCTTCCCACGGCTGCAATATCTGTTATGACTTTTTAAAGGGCTGCTGAATAAGTGTTTCTTAGGTTTGTTTAGAATTATATCTCAAGTAATGTCTAGCATAGGCTTTCTTGTACATTTTTTTTTCCTGGCATGTTGGTTTTGTAATAGTAGATTGCAGGTTTTGTAACCTCACAGATGATAAATTATCAATTGAAAGAACCTCTGTTATTGTAGCATTTTAACCAAGTGTATGTTTTTGCACTATTTTGATTTTTTTTTTCTTTTTTTAAAGAGACTATTAAGTGTGTGTTAAACATTTGTCTCATGCTGACACTCCACTTAGAATTCCAAGGATCAGCAGAGATTCCTGGAGAGATCAGAGCTGACCTCAAGATGAGCACCTTGAATTAATGCAGGTCCATAATTAAAGGCTGACTCACAGCCTGCTTGCCATTAATAGATCACCAATAGCCTGCAAACAAAAGTCCATTTATAAACCAAGTTCTTTTACTTTACAAACTTATACAGTATGGAATAAAACATTATGAGCAGCAGTTCTTTTGTTCCTTTTCTGGTGAAGATCCACAAAACATCCATGAAATATTCCACATCCATCTGCCTTATTTAAATCTCCCATTGTATTTTCTTCATTGTGTCAGAGCATTTTTGGTACAGTTATGGATGTCAGTAACTCAGAACAGAAATTCCTGCCTTATTTGGCTGTATATTATAGAAAGGCAACCTTTAAAGTCCAAAAGAAGGTTACACAGTTGTATTTTTTTGGTGGTCTGCAATAATATCCTGATTCAAAGCCAGTCAAAGTATTCCTGTTGATTTTGGTGGTTTTCTGGTTTGTCCATAAAAGAACAAAATCCTGAAAGGTTGTAATTTGAGATATTTTTCACTTCTCTGTTCTTTTGGGTTTGCTGCTGGTTTGATCACAATGCAATAGCTGTAGGAATAGGTTCCAATGAGTTATATACATTGGATCTTGTGTGTTTAGCAATAAGCCACCACTAATTTACAGATCTGACAACTCAGGATTTAATTCTCCGGTTGTGGATGTGGTTCTTGTAGCAACAGAAGGGAGGAGTTCTGGTTGTTCTGTACTTGCAGGAGCTATTTCATGGCATGTCAGAAGTCTTTTATTTTCAAAGATTAGTAGTAATTGTGGATATCAAGAACTACTGTGACTAAACTTCACCTTTTGAATAACAGAATTCAAGTTACAATATGAAACAACAGTTTATTGAACTTTCATAATAGGGGTTTTTTTTGTGCTTTTAAGTGTTTTGAGTCTTTTAAAATGTGTTAACAGAAGAAAATTAGCTGTCCTAAAATTCTGCACAATATTCCACTAGCTTGACCCATGGAGTTACTTTTTCTTCCTAAGTCCAGTGTGAGGACTGCTAAATATGGAATACTCAGTGGTTTTCCTAGATAAGCTTCCATCTCATTTTGTCCTAAACAGAGCACAGTTTTTTGAGTTTTTTGGAGAGATTAATCCCCATATACCTTCTTTTTCCCCCAGTAAGGCTGCCTCAGGGAGGAAAAGCTGTGACAGCTCAATCCATGCTATCTGCTTGGGGTTTATCCTGCTTTGAGCTTTCCTAGATATCAAATAGAACAAGGGACATAGAAATCTGCATCTGATCTGGAAAAAGTATTTGCTTACAGCATATCTTCTGTGTTTTCAGAAGGGGTTTAGTGTTGAAATTGGTGTTCCCCAGAACAGAAGAAAATGGGTGTCAGGGTTTTTTTTTTCTCACTGAGCATCCTTTTCTTAGCCAGTCTCTTCCTTTCTAAAATTGTGAAGCAACATTTTTGAAAGGGGAAAAAAAAAAAAGTGAAAAGACAGTAGCATCTCTCTTACAGCATTCAGACAAAATTGGGGATAGCAATGTTCTGATACATTTCAGCATATAGAAAATTGGCAGGCAGGAAGACTTTCATCTGTAGGGACAGGAAGATTTATCCACCCTTAGCATGACATTAGAACTCTGCTCTTTGTCTTTAGTTGGTGCATTCACCTCTATAAAAGATGAGCTGCACCTTTGTCCAAAGGGTAGGCAAGAGCAAATTTTCTGCCCCTTGAGTTGAGTATTTTCCACTGTGGGGAGGGAAACTGTTCTTGTTCCAAAGAATGTGGTTCATGAACCTTGTGCTCCGTAGCATCATCTCTCCATTTAACTTGTCTGGGCCAGAAATTGGTGGATATTTCAAAAAGGAAAAAATAGCAAAAAGTAAGATGGGTTTTTCTCAAAAAAGAAAGGGTTGTTATAGAAATGCCAATAACAGATGTGTGTGTCTGTGTAATTGGGGGAGAGGGATGGAATATCAAAAAATTGAACGAGTGAAAATGCCAGTAGAGTTCACAAAGCTTTGATTTGCAGTTTTATCAGTGGTTTTTCTGTGTAAGAAATTCCTTTTACTGAAAGTACGACTCAAAGATGGAGCAGATAAGCCAAAGTCCATTAGTATTTGTGTCAAACAGTCATAGTGGAGAGAAAAACATAAAACTTGCAAGTCAAAATTATTTGGTTCTTTAATAACAGTATATTAAGATTGAAATGGGCAAATCAAGGCAGCAGGAGACTAAATAACCAGATTAGGAGAGAATATATAAAATCACAGGACTCTGTAATCCTCTCCTATGTTTGATGTTAGAGAGAAGGTGTAGCTACACTAGGGGTTGGATAACAAGTGACAAGATTTCCTTCTGTCAGTTCTGAAGTGAAAAGAGCAGCTGAGGGATCTCTGAGTCCCAGTTCCAGCAAGCTCAGAGCAGCACAGAATTGACTCCAGAGAGAAACTTTCCTGATTTAACTCTTTTTTTTAAACTTTGTTCCAAGAGTGTGTATGTGCTAGAACTGTTCCCAGCTCTTCTTTCAGAGGTTTTTATTCAGCAATTCAAATTAACCGTATTTGGCTTTTTAGACCAATCCTTCTGTGTCTCTCTCATGTGTTCTTTTGCTTTCTGACTTCTCCTTTGGGACCATTTTCCTCGTGTCTCCCACACAAAGGATCGGATCTCCTTTTGTACTCAGCTGATGGGAATCTGAAAGCACAATTTGTTTCTTGTATTTACTTTCAGACAACAAAACAGCAGCATTAAAACCCCTATGTTGTTAAAGTCTAATGCAGTATTTTAAAACTGGCTTATCCATTGCACCTTTCAATCCTATTTGTTAGTTTATTTAAAGTCAGAAATTGTTGAAGTAACTTCTCTTTTTTTTTCATATTAGAATTGTGTTGGATCTCTTGAATTTAAAATATTTTGTAAAGAACAAAATCAGTAGCAATTTCCATTTTTTTCCCCAAATTTTATATCTCAATTCTGTAGAATTGCTCTAGAAGAGCATGTTTTCAATGCACTATCAGAAAGGTTCATAAAAACGAGCAGTTGTCTGTACTTCAGTATTATTTATTCTGCTTTTACCAAGTTCTGCTCCATAAACTCATGACTAATGATAAGTAAAACAGATAAGATAAGCAAAACAAAAATAGACCCTCTCTCCAATAAGCTATGCTACATTATCCATTCAAACAGCTTCTGTAATGAGTACCCAAAGAACGGTTCATGGAACATCAAAGGATTTCATGAACCTCCCAAATAAAGAAAACACCAAAGCATCCTCAAAATACAACGTGGCTTTATTACAGCAGATGTATCCAGGGTGGAGACCAAAAAATTAAGTGCAAACAGGATTTCATATTTTCATTGTAAAAAAAAAAAAAAAAACAACAACCAAACCCAAAAACAGTGCCAGTCAGTCCACCACAGTAATTTTTAGGTTTGCTGTCTAGTTTCAGTGTAATTTGGGAGTTACAATGACCTGGAAGATGCCAGTTTCCCCAAGTTTTGTTGAAACAGGTTTGGTCCCAGGTTACACGTGTGCACCATCTGTTCCACTCTGCTTAAATTCTGCAGAAAGGACTGCAGATTCGAATATTTTCCCCCAGCAAAATTAAAACTCACACAAGTTATTTGTTGATACCAAAAAACTGATTGTATTAATTCCTAAGACATTCACAGAGAAGAAACCAGAAAAGGCTGGGAAAAGCCAAAATTCCTTTTAGAAGCAGAGGAAAGTTACCTTTTGCCAAGTTAGTGTGGTGGGGGGGGGAAGAGAAGCAGTTTCTGCCTTTTTTTTCCTCTGTCTCTGTGACTTTTTTGATGTTGGATGTGTCTTTGCTGACCACGTGGGGTCCTGATCTAGCAGTACCTTTGTCCTTTAACAACATGGTAAGGGTGAAAGGATAAGATAAAACTCAGGCACATGGCATGGAGGGTTTCAGCTCTCTCCAGGCTGCCAGGGTTTCAGTGCCCAGTGGTGGGTAGGCAGCAGATGGTGGCATAGCTGGGAGAGATTTTTGGTTCTGGTAACCAGTTCTCTCTCTCTTTTCTTACTCCCTGATTTTCTAAAGTTTCTCTTTATGGTGTTCAGAGGAGGTGGTGGTGGTTTCCTGGCATGTAGCTTTATTCAGATGTGTTGCAGAGATAACCATAGCACGTCTTACAGGAAGCTCTTGTGAGAACTTTGGCAGAAGGATGATAGAATTTTTTGGTAGGAAGTTTTGACAGGCAGAAACAATGGAGAAACATTATTTATTGCATTTCTATATTATCTGTGTGCCACACCATGTCAGCACTTGTGCATGTCAGTGCTTATGGTGTTCCTCTTGTTTAAAGCTGTGTAGGCTAAATATTGGATTAGATAGGAAGCAGTCTGGCTTCACAGAATTTGCTTTGCTGTGTCAGAAAGAGGCTGTGTCAGTGAGAGGCCTCATGGCTGCAAACATGTTTTGGGCTGGAAAGGTGCTTGTGTCTCTCTTTAGGATTACAGTTATTTGGATGTTTGAGCATTGTATGCATGCTAGTCTATAATTAATTTCTTATTGGTATCACTGAATGATTTTATATCCTGTTCACTGAAATGAATGCAGGTTTGCTTTTCAAAGTGTTTCCAAGTGAGGCACAACTCTAATTACAGAACAGCTTTAGGGAAAGATTGACTCTGGCCTGATCAGAGTTTGTGTCACCTCCCACATCACCACTGTGATGGTGCCATCAGCAGACAATACCCCCTTCTCAGCGACACTGCAGTCTGAGAGGACAAGAGAAAGAAATAATAAAGAAAACATGATTTAGGAGCAGCAAGGTAGTATACAAACATGATTTTTTGAGGAGGATTTAAAGGCTGAATAGTTTCCTTTTAAGTACTTCATATAAGGCTTAGTTGAGAAGGCTTTTAGTTAATACAGAGAGTGGAAGAGAGATCCAAAAAAACTAATAGGAGAAGGCTGAGGTCACCAGAAAATGACTGGGATGTTTTCTGAGGTCCCCCTGGTGAAACCACCATTCAATTTTCTACCTCTTAGACTAACTAGGAATTACAGTTTCAAACAGGAATTCATTCTATCATCATTCACTTGGATCCTAGGGAGGTTGACTTCCCTGTGGGATTATTTGGACGTGCCATGCACAGGCCCCCAACTCAGTGCAAGTTCCCCCCAGCTCTGCAGCTCCTACAGCCTTCCCAGGGCTTGTGTTCCCCTCTGTGTTCTTTTCCAGCACTGTGAAAACAGAAGTGGGAGTTTACTTTCTCCATTTTGAGAAGTGATTTATTCCCCCCACTGATGGAGATGGAAGAGACAAGGTTCTGCTTTGCCAGTTAACACAAAAGGGGTTGTTGAAGCGCTCTGTGTGTGCTCTTGCTGCAGATGACACCTGTAAATTAAGCTGTGAAAACGGAGGCAAGTGCATTATAAACGAGAAGGGGGATCCCCGATGCCACTGCTGGCCCAGTTACTCCGGTGAGAGGTGTGAAACAAACCATTGCTACAACTACTGCCAGAATGGAGGAACCTGTGGAGCCTCTCTCCTTGGTAAATATTTCTCAGCACCTCTATCTTACCTGTCTATACCTGCCTTCAATGTTTCAGTTTATTCCCTGTGCATTTTTTTCTCTTTGTAACTTATCTGCTTTGTTTGTACTTAAATCTTGTGCAGAACAGCAGAACGTGTCATACATATCTATACTTTATAATCAGTAGTGCTTTTCATTCACGTGTCTTGGTGAATGAAGCTGTGGGTCAGAAAGGGGAGTACATAAGTAGTCAGTGTAAAGGCTCACATGTTGAAGTGTATCAATGGCATTGTAAAGCATAAGAGCCAGTCAAACTACATCTGAAACAAGCTTATACCTCTTGTTCTCTCTTTATGTCAATTCTCCCCCTAAATGTTAATATGCATACATAGAAATATTTGCTTAAATTTGGTGACCTCACTCTTTTACCTTTGTCTTGTGAGAGTTCACCAAATAGGAATTTTACTCATCTAATTCTCAGGAAGACTTGATTGATGACAACTCAGATCCTTCATTTTCCTGAAGGAGTTTGAAATTACATCTCTTACCTTCAGGGAGATTATCCTGTTAAAAAGCAGGGATTTGACATTAGATCTTTGTCCCTAACACATGAGCTTTGTAGCTTGTATAATGCAATTAGTGTTTGGCCTAGAGAGGGGAAGTGTGATAAGAAGTACTCTAAAATTTAGCAACTCTGTTAGAAAGAAGAAGTAGAATTCCATTTTCTGCTTCAAAGAATTTTTAAATACTTGATTCAAAGTGGAACAGCTGGGGAAGAGTTTGCTGTATAGTCTCCTCAGAAGCTGAAGATGTAAATTTTTTCTCTTGGGTGATGAGGTGACCAACACCCTGATCTCTGAAACAAAAATACAGGCACCCGCCCTTGAGAAGTTTGGGACTGTTCAGCACAGAGACAGCTCCCTAAAATGCAGAATTATGTATCAATCTCTGTGGCAGAGGGGGCTTAGAGCATGGGGTTTTCCTCAGCACTTCTTACTAATTAACTCTAGCCTATGTAGTTTAGTAACTTAGCCTCACTTGGTGGCTTCTCTGGAGCCTTCTCTTCCTGAGATGTGGTGGCAAAACTCCAAGTGACTGCAAGTCTAGTAATCTATTCTTTCAGTTCTCAGTAGCTGAGGGTTAATATTGTTGTTCATAGTTATATCCATAATAATGACTAAATACTAGAAAATGAGAATTACTTCTACTGGAAGTTGATTAATTGTACTTTTTACTGCTTCTACCAGTGGAACTACTGACACAAATGATAAGTGGCGATTTTTATCAGTGTACTGAGATCAATACATGCTAAGTGAGGACATGCAAGTGAATGGAAGTAAGTCAGAGGTGATTTAAATGGCATACACAACTTCCTCGTCATCTGAAGAGAGGATGTTTGTTCCCACATCTTTACATGTCTGGCATTTAATTGATTCTTTTGTGGGGTTAAAAGGCTTAATAAAATTAATAACTTGGCTCTGGAACTCAGCTCCATTCGGAGTCCTTCAGAGCCCCCAGGGCTTTATTTAATCCTTTTCTTTTGGCAGTAGCCACAGGGCTCACTCACCTCCAGCAGTTTGTTTTCCCTCTCCCAGGCAGTAACACTTGCTGTGCTCACACAGCTATGCTACTGCATGGATATTTTTAATTTATATTTTCCCTGCTAAATCCAGCCTCTGAAATCTCCCAGCCTTGCTGAAATAATTAGTGCAGTAGCTTTTGTAACCAGTGGTAAAGGCGAGATATGAGCAGGTTCTACCTGTGTTGAATGTTTCACCATGGCCCAGCTGCTGCACAGGGGCTGGGGGTGCAGCATCAGCCTGGTGGTCTGTCCCTGATGGAATGATGTGCCTGCACTGCAGGGCATCTGGAGAGCCAGCACTGATGTCACCATAATCCACATTTCATTGAGCAATTGCCTGATTTGGGGGGAATCTGAACCTAAAGCTTATTGTACCACACATGACCAAAGTGTGCCTTTATGAGCTGAGAGCAGCCCCGAGCTGGGTCTGATGGCTCTGGGCATACCTGCTGACAGGAGTCTTCCTCTGCAGTGCTGTGTCCCCTGAACAGTCTCATCAAAGTTTTAAGAATCATATTTCAAATTAACCAGATGTCTTCCCTGCCATTTCCAATTCATGAGGGTAGCCGTGCCTTGAAGCCCACACCATAACTTTCATGTGCTGGGAAGGTGGGAAAGAGGACCATATATCTCTCAAAATCACAGTGACTCCATCCAGTATTTCAGATAAGATTTTCAAGTTGCTCCACATCTCATATTCTTTGCATGCCTAGCCCCTGGCCCCTGTTAATATTCTATTAAGAAGAAATCTCTATTTCTTATCAGACCGTATTTCTTATCTATATCAGACCATAAATTGTGCATTATAGAAACAAACTAGCATGCCAGTGAGATGTCCCTTTATCCTAGTTTAATCTAACTCATGATATACTAAGGCCATTATGTATCTTATGGAGGGAAGCTAAACTGGGCTCCCCCAAAGCATTAAAAACTGTAATTAAGTCAACAAAGCTTAATTCCTCCAGTGTTTTTGCAGCAAGCATTTCCTCTGTCCAGTCAAATACACACACTGTATATTCAGTCTTTGTGTTCAGGGGCTGCACAAGCCATTTGCAGTTGGATTGAGGGTGTGAAATCCAGACCAGAGCATCGTTCCTTCTCCTTGTCTCACCTTTCAGAGCAGACTTGATCAGGTTCATATGAGATTTTTAGTCTATAAATAATAACTTTATTCTTGCATGTTTCCTACATGTAGGAGTAAAAATGTTCTTTATTACCAGGAATTGCTGTTTGTCTTTAATGGTTTTAGAACTTCAGCAATATGTTGTGTCTAGGTTTATAATATTTTTTTTGTACCAGGTTGATCTGTCTGCTAGCAATAGAATCATAGAATCATTAAGGTTGGAAAAGACCTCTCAGACTGAGTCAAACTTTGCATCATATTCTGATCCAAATAAGTTTATGCAGCAGATAAAGTACTCTTCTGGTGAATGCGTGTGTTGCAGTGAACGTGTAAATCCTCCTCTCTTTCACCACCTAATAAGGAATAGTAATGTGATAACTAATTAAGTAAATTGCAGCGTATTACTAATTTTTTAAAACATGATTGTGCTAAATCTTTGCTGGATGTGTTAAGTTGTAGAACCTCATTATCTGCACACAAATGTTAATTTGTTAAACAAATCCCACTGGCAATTCAGGGATTATTCACTGTTGGCTTACTTACTGCTAAGCCTTTTGGCAAATTCCTATGTGAACGTTATACAGCTAGAGATTGGAGCAGCTTTAATTAAAATTTATAAGTTTACGACAGTTGTATTGAACTACAATAATTGAACAAAGAAAATGTCATCAGTTAATTAAAAGTACACATCTGAGACGTGTAATTAAAAGTTTGGGCATAATAATGAACACTTTCCAGTAAGCCAAATTAATGGGAATTTGGGAAAAAAAAATATAAGTCTTGCCATAAAAATGCACTTTATTTTTCCTTGGAAAGGAAAAATATTGAAGCAATAGTTGATTGAATGTCTCAAACACATTAACTAGGTTAGCTAGTTCACAAAACTAGGTAAGTCCATTTGTATTACAGTACAAAGAGTGTGTCTAATTGTATAGAATCATGATGAGTGAAAAAATGTCTTTCCCCTAAACAAGAATTGATGAAACATTCTCAAAAAATCCTTCTAGACAAAGTAGGTATTATTTTGTACACAGGCTCTCTGCTCTGTGCACAGCTCATCCCAGGGTCCCAACCACCAGCCTTGGAAATGGTGCTTTCCTGCCTTTCTTTTCCACAACACAGAGACTCTGTATCTGTTGGGATAGATCCCGATCAGCTCACCTACTAATTATGTTCGCTAATACAGCTCCTCTCCACTGCTGTTGTCTCAGTAAAGCTAATTATGGTTCATCAGCCACACAGAAATGAATTATTGTGATTCCCACAGACTTCTGGTAACAACTCCAGAAGACACGATACTGCTTACAGAAAGCTCATGTAGTGCCACTTCCTTTTCTTCAATAGTGACAGCAAGTTAAATATTGAAATTAAATGTGCATATTCACTCATAACAATTTAAAAACAGATTGCTGGTAGTGAATTTATCATTAAATGGAAGATATAAGTAAGTTAGTTTGATGCAGACATTAATCTGGATGATCTGATTTTTCAAAACTTGCAGAAAGCTACAAAAATAGTGCTATTGACCTAGTTTTCAATTATTTTGTTAATTGAAAACCTTGTGTGGTTATACAAAATACATAATATTTTTCTGTTGTTTGGGCAATAGCATGAAGGAAAGTTGATTTCCTTACAATTCTGATCTTTGCAAAAATAAATGTAAATATGACTTTATATATATATGATTAGATTACCAAAAGAAATCACCTAGATATTACAGAGAGAGTGAACCAAAATATTTATTAGCAATTTCTGATGATTATTTGCAAAGTCATTATATAGCATCTGCTATTATATAGCAAATTAAACTGATAAATGAGGAGTAACTGCAGCCTCTGTAATCAAGGCCTAATTGCACATTGTAAGATTTAGATACCTGGGGGTTTTGGTTGGGGTTTTTTGTGGTGTTTTTGCTTTGTTCGAGGTTTTTTGTTGTTGTTTTTTGGTTGGTTCCTGGGTAGAACTCTAATGCTGAGCCTTCCTGCCCAGTGGAGATGCTGAAGCTCCCTGTGCATGAGCTCATCTTGGAATGGCTGTTAGTTGGGATATGTGACATCTTGGTTAAATGACATAAATCTGTACTCTGATTTTATGATCCAAAAGCCTTATGGCATTGTTTGTCATTGCTTCATACTGCAATTTCGTTAAACTGCTCCTGGAACCATTTGGTATCAGAAATAATTAATGAGAATAAGGCAGATGAAAATGTCAGTATTAGTATTGTTTTAGATGTCAACACTCTGTGTATAAATAGGCAATGAACTATTAACATTACTGGAAGTCATGTTAAATTGAGTGACAAAAATGGGGTCTAGGCTATACTCTATTAAATTTTCATCTAACTGTCAGCAGTTTGGCATATTTATAAGCCTACATTAGCAAAGAGTAGAATAATCTTTTCTACAAACTAGAAAAATATCATTGTCCCATCCTTTTAACAAATAGAGGAGTATTAATAATAAAAACTGGTTTCAGACCTCCAGATGTATGTTCTATTACTATTTTATTTTATCTTCTTTATTGTAACAATGATTCAGATGAAGGATTATATGAAATGCCCTGGCTTGGGGGCAGAAATTCAAATAAAAGTGTATACATGGGGAAAAGCAAGAAGAATCTGTGCTAACA
This sequence comes from Xenops minutus, assembly GCA_035221455.1. Taxonomy (NCBI): domain Eukaryota; kingdom Metazoa; phylum Chordata; class Aves; order Passeriformes; family Furnariidae; genus Xenops; species Xenops minutus. The sequence goes on from JAWWEE010000162.1 coordinate 4,877,123, forward strand.
TCTGAATTCAACATCTTTGATTTAATGTTGAGATCACAGGGGACAGATATGAATAACCAGGCTGATGCATATTAAACTAGTTGGAGCTATTTTTAGGTCAATAGTTTTGCTCCTGCTGTACTCATTAGAGGAAGAGACTAACTGATCTCATGGCCTTTAAGATGATTTGCAAAACACTTTAAATTAGCATAGCTTAAAATAGAACATGTAGAAAAGAATTACGTGAAGTGTGTCATGTAAGAAGTAAGTGAAGGAAAAGGAATAAATAAATTATTCAGCATGAATCAGAGAGAGTAGACAAAATGAGGGTGCTTCACTTGCTTTGAAAATTCTCTAATGAGTATGATATTAAATGATTGTATAGTATTAAAACAAAGGCAGACCAGAAGAAAGGTTGTTTTGTGGGGTTTGTGGAATATTCAGCTTAATCTTGATTACTTCAATAGACAACTAAATGGAGAAGCAAGAACAACAAGGTGGCTGTTGCAGGGTTGCACATTCCCGAGTTTTGGGTGCAGCTGTGGGGAACATCAGGAGCCAAATGGGGAGGTGGTTGTGGATTCCTACAGCAAACATCGTGTTGAACTGAGGAAATGATTAATGAGACAAAAACCAGCAGGGAAGGGCCCTATTCATAATGCAGCTTTTGTTTAAATCAGGCAGCAGGGAGGAGCTCCTATTGGATCAGCAGGAGAATCATTATGGAAAAGTAACCCTTAATGTTATTTCATATGACTGGATTTTGGCTCCTGTGTGCATCAGGCCCAAGCCAAGCAGAGCTTCTCTTGTGTGCTCACCAACCCACCCCGCCAGGAATTAGGATTGTTTATGTGGATGAAAGTTGTTCCTGCCTCATGGCATGACATTTTTCAAATGTAAATCCAAGGATAACTAGAGTCTCTCCTATATAACATGTTCCCTGACTTCCTCTGATCTCTTTTAGGTTCTGCAGTCACACCACTATTCTGTCTGCCCCTTTATTTCAAAAGTCTCCTCAGGTCATGATTAATCTTCACGTCTTTCCTTCCTGAGAAGCCAAGAAAAATAAAAGTGTTAAATTTGCTCTGTTCTTCCTAAATTTAAGAAAACCCTTTAAGGCTGAATGAAAGCAAAGAGAAGGAATGTCTTGTAAGAGATAACCAAGAATGAGAATAGATTATTAGGAATTGAGAAGGGTGAGTTGGACACATCAGGTCATTTACTTGAAGAGAAGATTACAAATGAGATACAAAAGCAAAGTCAAGACCGAAAAACATTAGTGGGATCTCGAAGTTTGTTTTAAAGAAGATAAGCCTTAAGAAAATAAGTCAGGGAAAAGTGGAAGAGTTTAATAAAATAGCGGAATTGTAACAAAGCTATAAATCCTTCAGACATGAGATTTAGATAAGGAAAAAAAATGGGAAAATTACAATAGGGAATAATCATAGGAGGAAAATGGAGTTGATTTTAAACACTATTTTAAAACCCTTTGAAAAGAAGCTGTAGACTAGGAGTTCATTGTGTGCAAATGTTCATCCTGAAGTGTTCCCTGCTTTTCAGGCATTGAATATTGATGTTACAGGCATCTTTGGTCTGATGCCAGACAGCAAGTTTTATGTAACAGCATTCATTATCTGAGAGGGATGGGATAACAAAACAGGCACAGATACTTGTGTTCTAGTAAAAATTGTAGCTTTTAGCACATTAGTAAATATTTCTATATTCCTGTGATTATATATGAAGGTTTGTAGGTTTGAGTGCATTCTGAAGAGCTGATTATACAGACATTTATCCTCTGCAACTGGAGGAACCCAGCACGGCAGGATGATTTGAAGAGTGCACTCATATCTTAAATTCCTACTTAAGACCGTCTTTTAAAATAATTTCAACTATTTTAAAATAACTTCATTTCTTCCCATAAAACAGTCAATGACAATATGTGCACCAGTGTAAAAGTGCATGGATGCAGGTTTTGAGGTGTCCACATCTCACAGTGCTGACTTTATTTTTATTAAAAGTTCTCTCTCCAAGCAGTGTTTGCAAATCCACATTCTGTTGGTGTCTAGAACGACATAGCTGGGCTCGAACTTTCAAACTTGCTGCCGTTACCATAAATCTGTCCTTACAGTGCCAATTATTGCTTTATTCTTTATTTATTTTTATCATAAAATAGTTTTCTTTGGTTTGACTAGGTCGGCCGACCTGCAACTGTGCTCTGGGTTTTACGGGGCCGAACTGCAACCAGACGGTGTGCGAGCACTTCTGCCAGAACGGGGGGAGCTGCAGCGTCACCACTGGCAACCAGCCCTTCTGCTCCTGCCTGCCCGAGTACACAGGGGACAGGTGTCAGTACTGTAAGTAACCTCCACTGACCAGCCACTCTGCATTTATAAGAAAAGTTCTACACAATGGAAGTTTAAAACCCACTTGGGTGATTTCTGCACACTCCCCCACCCCCGGGTTGTTAAACTTGGCCCGAAGTTATTTGTATTGCTGAGGGAATGTAATTTGATGTATCCAGGTGGTCTTTGAATATATTTCTGCAATGTCCTTCTACGTGGCTTGGTGAAGAAAGAGCTTTTTTAGGAATGATTTCTATATTATTTTCGTGAATGAATCCAAAGAGTGGAGAGGTACAAGACAGATGACCTTGCCAGTAGACATGAGACAATTGAGTTACAATTTTCAGCTCCAGCTTTTCATATTTGTTATTTTCTGCTGCTGTAATACCTAAACATAATGAACTGACATAGCTGGTGACCGAACTTTCTGGTGTCCCTTCTCTTTGCAGACCAACACACGTTTCTCAATCTGCTCCTTTACCTTTGTTTTTTATTTCTAAACCCAATGAGTAGTATATTGACCATGGCTTTGAGTTTCACACTGCAATATTCCTTCATCCTGATCAGCCCAAGATCACCTTGAGTATGGTCTCTGCCCCATCCTGGACTTGAAATTCTAAAGGATTTCTAAATATTGTTCAATTCTCAGGGCTCAGATTCTATCCTTTGCTTTGTAAGTTCTCCCCAGTTTTTCATTCCACTGTCCCATAAGTCTCTTCTCCTTGAGTCACTGTTTTCCAAAGCTTTCCTTGCCTTTAGAAAGGCTCTTCTCACTTTCTACAGCTTTCTCTAATTTTTCACTTCTTTTATGGGGAGATGGGAGAGAAGATTTCCGATCCATTGGGATTCTGCTCTTACTCCATTTATTTGTCTTTTCTCCCCATGCTTTCTCTTTGTTTCACCATTACCTCTTTTCAGTAACTCAAGACAATTTGAACATAACCTTGAATTTCTTCTTTTGGTCACTCATTTCGTAATTACAGTTTGTCTTCCTCATGTCTCTTCAACATGATGCCTCACAAGCAATCCTAAGCTAAAATAGAGTATTTTTCTGAGATCAGAATGCTGGTTTTTAGTCATCTCCTTTTTTCTATTCCTGCTTTGCTTTGACTGTAACATTCTAAAGAGAGGACTGTCATAGCCTTGTTAGACTGTCATAGTGCTTGTCATAGAACATTAAATGGGAAAGCCATCATCTCTTTTGTACATTGAGTGAATTTGCTAAAGAAGGCTAGATTTAAACAAAGGGGAAGGGAAATCAGCTGCTATAAAGGTCTGGTTTAGAATTATTGACAAGACACAAAAAGCATTTTAAAAGGTTTGTCAAACAAGGAATGGGTTAGTTTGTACCTTAAGTAGGATTTGTACTGAAGTAAACTGAATATATTTCCAGTTGGGAGACTATGAAATAAATTGAAACCTTTGAATGGAAAACTAGCAGTAATTGTGATTCTCTCCCCCTTGGTATTAAACAAACTGCACAGATCCACAAATAACTATCCGCAAACACAATTGGGTAGTTGAAAATAGTATAGTACATAAATCATGCACAGACAGACACACAGATTAAGAAAAAAATATTTACTTGAGGCTTAACCAAAACCAAACAAATTGTTTCTAGTTCAATGCTTCTGCAAACATCTTTTTTTCTTAATTAATTTAAATGTAAATTTATGGGTACTTTTTAAACAGTGTTTATTATCAGATTTGGATTGTCTGCTGACACTTTGGGAAGCTGACACAATGCAGAGACTTGAACGCATTATAAAATGCAAAACAAAATTAAGCTTTTATTTATTTAAAGCTTAATACTTTTAGGCAGAAAAAAAGGTCTTACAAGCTTTTAGAGTGGTTTTGGTGGCCAAGAAGTTTTGTGCAACTGTACAGTTTTGGAGTTAATAATGTGTAGATAAAGTCACAGCTGTTCTTTTTTTGCTTATTCACACATAGGCATGACTTTTTGCTTTATTAATCCCAATCACTTTGCATGCACCTTGGAACACATTAATGTAGCATTATTGCAAAGATTGGTTGCCTCCAAGATATCTTTTTCTGGCTTTCTTTGCTGTGATTGAAACTACTTCATATGCAAAGGATAATACATGAATGTGCACAGGTATTTTACTCCTGCTCCCAAGCTGAAAACATTATTAGTGGTTTTTATGGCAGGGAGAAGGCATTTGCTTACAGCATTACCAGCTTGCAAAAAGACCTTATTTTCCTCATACTTATTGTCTCCAATTACCCAATGCAGAGTTTCTCCTGTGATTAGTTCACATAAGGGCTAATAACCCGAATGTGTGCTCTGTGTCAAGACACTTGGCACTGCTGAAATAAATTTAAGTGAATGTATTTACATAGAATTCAACTAATATTGTGCGTGTTATTAAATATGCATTAATTTGATGTATTTGAATATAATTCCCTATTTTAAATTCCAGAAATAAGACATACAGAGAAGTTAAAGTTCATTTCTTGTATCATTTAAGGCCCAAACAACCTAAAAAATAGAAAACATTTTCATGCAGTCACAATCGTTCAAAGTGGATATAGTGATCTCACAAGCTGTGACTTCCCCTGCAAATGAAATTCCTTTCTTTAGGAAAAAACATAATTTTGTCTCATTTCATCCCAAGTAGAGCACAAACACTTTAGATACAGCAGATGATTAAAGGTATTTGTGGCTACAGTCAATACTAAAACAAATAACTGTTTTATCATATGATCTTCCTATCCTCAATTTTGAGGGGTTTGTTTTTGGGGTTTTTTTTATTATTATTATTTCGTCCTAATGTACATGCAAACATTTCCCCCTTTCACTGCTCTTTCATAAAATGACTCTCAATATTGCCTTTCAAACTGCAGTAGTTTTTGTTCCAACAACAGCCCCCCTGCTGTAAATTGCCATTGTACACCTTGAATCAGAGAACAGCAAACAATGCACAACTTCCTTTAGTGTCTTTTAAGCCCCTCTGGTTGCTGAGCTGTGATTCCCTAAGCAGATGGGCCAACAGCCTGCATAGGAGGGTGGAGTTAGACAATGAATGAGCAAGCAGAAGTAACTCCTCCAACACTCCTGCTCTGTCCCTTAGCAGAACTCTTCCAGCAGTCCATACTCCTGGGAGAGGGGGGAAAACTGAGCACAGAGTAGCAGCAGCACAACGTGTTTCTGAGTTTGAGATCCCCTCCCAAATGGTGCCCAAAGAAGCCGTGGCTGCCCCATCCCTGGAAGTGCTCAGAGCCAGGCAGAGTGGGATTTGAGCAGCCTGGTCCAGTGGAAGGGGTCACTACCACATAAATAAAAATGTGAAGATACCAGTGTTTTGTAGCTCTGGAAGGTTCTTCAGTTAGGCAATTTGTTTTTCATAGGGATATGGAAAAAGAGACAGTTACTGGTGCTTTTGAAGAGGTAAAGAATTTGCTACTTGAAATCTCAGTCCTGCTGGAATTTAAGCAGTTAAATAGTTTAACGGGGTCTTGCACAGTCTATAAAGATAAACATATATATAATATTTTGTGGAACGTAAGGATTATGTCTTTATATATTATTATTAGAACTTCATGAACTTTTAATATGTGGCTAAATGAAAATAAAACTTAATTATTTCAAAATATTGTTTCAATTTCAGTTTAGTGTAATGCTGTTAATGGGAATGGGAATGTATCAGAAGATTTTTATTCAGCCAACATCCCATTAAATACTTTAAAATTGCTCAGCTTTTCTCATCAGTAGTCTTTATATTATGTGGGATGATGCCATAAATGGTTAGACAACTAGATGGAAAAAAAAATAATCTCTTATGAGTTTATCCTTCTATTTTACTTTTCAAGACTATGTTATTAATATATTATATATCTGTTTATGGGGTATTCTTGATTCTTGTAGTTTCCAGTGAGTCACCAGCTTTAGTTATCACTTTGTTTTTATTATAGTACTTTTTACAACAGAAAAGTAATGCATTATTTTTTTCTATAATAGTCCTTAATGTCTTCTAGTAGTTCTCTTTCCTGTTTCATTTCAGATGTTTGCCACCATTACTGTGTGAATTCTGAATCCTGTACTATTTCTGATGATGGGAGTGTCGAATGTGTCTGTCCAGTACGGTTTGAGGGGCCAAAATGTGAAGTGGACAAGTGCATCAGGTGCCATGGGGGACACTGCATCATAAACAAGGACAGTAATGACATAGTATGCAAGTAAGTGTGGGTAGGGGAGTGATTGTGTTCAAAATCATGTTTAATAGCAATTATAATGAATTATCCTTTAACTCTCCTGCACAGCCCCTGAACTGGTCACATCAGATCAGTTCCTTCTCATACAAAACCCACTGGCTCCTGCTTTTCTAAACCATCTTTTGGAGGACTCTCCACAGGGGGAAGAGCAGGAGGCTAAATGGGTTTTCCCTTGAGAAAATTAAAATTAATCAAATTAACAGTAGAGTTTTACCATCCTGTTGAAATCTGTTCATTCTCCTTTATCTGTGACAGTGGTAGAGATATACTGCATAGAACTAGAGGCATATGTAGTCACATGTGCTGTTCTATTGCTGAGGAATTGTTTTGTATAATAATAGTTTATTTCCTTAAAAGGAAAGATTAAAGATATTTTGTGTAATAAACTCTCTGCCTGTGCTAGCTTCTCAAAGTGGAAACCAGAAATTCTTGGAATCAATAAATCTTACACGCATCACAAAATCAGTGCTTTATTAGACAGATAATTGTAAGGGAATTCACAGCTTTACTGAATACGGATTGTTTTTTGTATTTATTTCTCTTTTTTTAACCCTGCCAGTTGCACTAATGGAAAGATTGCCTCCACCTGCCAGCTGTGTGATGGCTACTGCTACAATGGGGGGACATGTCAGCTGGACCCCGAGACAAACGTACCTGTCTGTCTGTGAGTATCCTGCATCGGGTTGGTAAATGAAACTACCCCTGTGCTAACAAATAATAAAATTATTGTGCATGTGGCTGTGGGTTTGGTCTCCCTAGGGTGCACAATGTGCTGGTTGCAGTTGTTTTCTAGCTTTTTCTGTAACCTGATTTGAAAAATGGGTGTTGAAAGATATAGCTAAGGAATATATTGTGAATGCATATAAGATACAAAGATATGTCTTTTGAGACTAATAATCTTAAGCCAGATCTACAGCCTGTTTAGGCATTTGTTCCAGAATGGAGTCTGGAAGCATAGGATGGTTGCCTGCCCTTCTTCTCAAAGGTGGATTAAGTCTTTTCTGCTATAAAGATGGTCAGACCTTGGGCCAAAGCACTCCTCCTGATGGCTGGAGAGTCCAAAGAATAATGCCAGTGTTCATTTCCCTTATGGTTCCAAGGAGACGCTCGTGGATCTCTGGGTTCAGCCCTGACCTTCCCACTGCCCACAGCAGTGTGGCTGTTCTGTGGTGAGGTCGTGCTCTCCCTCCAGAGAGAGTATTTCAGGATGCTTTTGTTAAGCCCAGACTTCAAATACCAAAGAAAATGGGATTCTGTATAGTCCAGATGGTGAAGTACTGTTGTAAGAGGTAGAAAAGCCTCCATTCTAGTCCTTTCTTGAGAGCTATGGTGTATCTTCTTTTTCAGCTGCTCAATATAAAACACTGAAGTAGTCACTGTAGCAAGAAATTAATTTCTTTCCTGCTTTCAGTTACAATGAGCTATGTAGTCATACTCCTTGGGTTTTTTTGCTTTTGACTGCTAAATGATCCGATCTTTTCTGCGCTGCTGAAAAGCTTCATTGTGGAATGGTCCTCCTCTTCTCCAAACAACCTGGAGGTCACAGCATCCTCCAGGTTGGAAGAGAGGATTGGACTTGAGTGTCTCATTTCCTGGGTGACAGAAGTAAATTGTTGCCCAAAGAGGTCTGGCACTACAACTTCATAAATACAGATACAGCCATTCCTTCATTTTGTTGATGTGTGTGAGGTCGGTGATCTTAAAAGAGATTGCCTGTTTTGTTGAGACTCTCAAGGAAGTTTCCTAGAGAAATGCCTAGTGTTTGTAATGTGAGCAGTGGAAGAGATGTGCCAGTGGTTCCTCCCAGGGAGAGCTGAAACCCTTCTGAATGTGAAAAGGGACACAGCTGTAGTTGCAGTACCATTGAAAAGTTGTCAGTAGATGTTTGTAGGTTTAGAGCTAAAAGACAGTGTAGTTTAGTTTTAATAGGAGCCCTTATTCAGTTGAAAATGCTTTAAGGGCCTATTTGCCTTTTTCATTATTATTTTCATTGAGACCATTTTACCTGTTATTTGTATCTCCTTAAATATCTTCAGTTGAGGACTAGAGACTGATAAATCATGGCGAAAGGAGACTATCCCAGCTATAATATGTAAGGCCCAAAGGTTACATCACCAGACTAAGTCTGGTGATTCATTTGCTTAAACACCTAGAATGGCTGTTTTGGAAGCTTGTGATTTTTCCTTTCTTTTCCTTTTCCTTGACTTATTCTTTTTCTAATTCATATGGAACACCATAGCATCTCAAGGGAAAAAAAGTTTCATGCCTTAATTTTAGTGTGGGTTTACAATACTTAAGTGCTGTAGCATATACCAGCACCATTAACAATGCTAAGAAAATGGGCATGAACATTTTTAAGGCCCTTGTAATCTGGATCAATCAGTAGAAATGTATAGTACATCTGACAAAAAGAATGTGAGTACTTTTCTTCAGTCAGTATTGGCCCATTGTTTTAAAACTGATCAACACCGATGAGCAAACATTTCAGTATTGTCAGATGGACCTTCTGTGAAAAAAAGAGTATTAATTTTGTTTTCTGTGAGTGTGTGCCTGTGTATGTGTGCGTGTCTTGCCATCATTATATATAATGCGTTTAAAATATGTTCAGCAAAGGCAGAATATTTATATAGGTCTATTTTACTGAAATTCTGCAGATGCTCTGTGGGGTTTAAAAGTCAGCGCTGTGACCAGAAAGTGAACCCTTGTGATTACTACTGTCAGAATGAGGGAATTTGCACTTTAACCACGTTTAATGAACCGAGATGCAAGTAGGTTTAACCTTCCACTTAATGCTGCACATTCTGTGACATCATTCCAGGCCACAGTTCATTGGTTCAAGTCATGCACATTCACATACATTTCACAATATATACTTAATCTGGGCGCCCATTTCTATAATACACACTTACCCTTTATACTGATGAATATATTTAAACATACATCTGCAGTGTCTGTATCATTAGAGGAAGAAATAAAAAGCTTTAATTTTGCTAAGTGAATTGAAAATAGTGAGAGTGCCGCTTGGCTTTCCTTGCTTGTATTTTGAGATATTTTACCAAATTAATCCTACATGGCATAAAGTTTAGCAAACAGTGACGTTGCACGTGTTCTGTAGTCCAAACCTGCCTTCCTATTTGTTATCCCTACAGGGAAAGGAGCAGAAGAGCTCTTTAGGTACCACTTCAGGAGCTAAGCTTCTATTCATAAGTCTTGTTGTTAACTTTGTAGAAATAATGCTGTAAAATAGAAACTGTTAAACAAAAATATGTGTGCTGCATCATAACTTCGAGTGATCTGATGAAAAAAATAAATCATACATTTGCATTCTGTATTTTTCTAAGGGATTTTAGGTCTGCTTCTTAAAAAGAAAATTTTAATCTTCCTTAGGGAGACAACCTTAGTCTTTAAAAACCCTGTATGGCACATGTACAGAGAGATACAAAATACCTGTCTTTGCTTTGCTCAATGGCTGTATTGCAAAAGTCAGAAGTGAAACCAGGAAACAGAGAGCTAGACTTGGCTTAAAATATGAAACTCAAACGGCTTTAAACTTATCTCATCAAAATGCATGGCTATGAAAACATACATTGCTGTGGGGATGGGATGTGGGGGTCTAGTGGGTAGCAATGGCAGTGACAGGGTAGGGTGAATGATCCAGTTTGGTTTTTAAAATATGATGACAATTCCTTTGTCAGTGTTCTCATGCCATGAAACTCTCTGACTTGAGGTATGATAAATCCATTGGGTGAGATCAGTGTCTTCACTACCAATTCTTACCCTTGGAAGGTGTGGAGTGGCTCTGGGGATCAGCCTTGTAGGGGACAAGGGTGCTTGGAATTGTTTGGATCTCCATGTATCATATTTGGGGTTTCAGAATCATGCAGCCCGAAGAAGAACATTTTACTGCCTATAAAGTCATATATTGCACATATCATATAAGATAAAATTGCAGGGAAATGGAGGAAAAAAGGCTTAAAAAAGACAGAACAAAAAAAAAAAAAAAAATGTTGGACTTGTACAAAAGTGGCATTACTCCTGGTTTTCTTCCTTCCAAAAAGTGAAATGCTGATAACCAAAGGACTATTTTATGATGAAAGCTGTAGTTTCTCCCTTTGAGAATGTTGTCTTTCAGAGAAAAGAACAGAAGGAATTGCAGCATTTTGAACACAGTGATTAACTTGTTTTGTTTACTTATTATGTATTCTTACTGTGACAATATTCCCAAGACTGCTTTTATTAGGCACTTGTGCTATAGACTGAATAATCCAAGCTGAAAAGAGAAAGAATGAAGTATATCAGTTATATAATGACTTTTAGAAGAGCAGCCTTTTCTCTTTTCATCTTCTTGTGGTTATTTGAAAGTTTAGGATTTTTTTTTTTTTATTAAAGTTATTGTTAAGGGGGAGAAGAAGAAACATGGAGAAAAAAAAAATCGGTAGAGAAAGATTCAATTCAAGTTTCTCTTCAGTGTGAGGAAGGGTTTCAGGTGAATTGGTAATCAGAAATGCAAACTTAATTGAAACTTTGATAGATAATTGACATTCAGAGTGTAAGCTTAGGCAGAGAGTGTTCCTGTTGTGTCTTTAGACTGGTTGTTGTGTTAGGATGAGGTATGACATCTGTCTCTGGTCTGAGAGACACTTGCCTAAGGGCTAATATTTTCCTCAAGCAGTGTCTGCTTCACGGGTGGGTGATTTTTAGAAGAAATAGGAGATTCCTGGTTTATTGTCATTCCACAGGAACAGCCCCCATCAGTGGAGAATGAAACCTCTTCCCCGCATTAGTGTTCTTCTTGCTCGGTTACAAAGGTTGTGAGAGAATTTCAGAATGTTAAAATTTGAGGTAGTGACCTTTTCTGGAAAATGTACTGCTGAGGATGTCTTTAAGTAGCACGATTTTAGATATAGTTACTGTCATTTGAGTATTCACATACTGTGTTTTTTAAGGATCCCTTTAGTTCTACTCACTAATGGGCTGGGTGTGTGTGTGATGTGAATAACACAGGAAGCATATGAGATATGCCTGAATTGCTCCAGTAAGTTCACAGATCAACTGACAAAAAAAAAAAAAGAAAAAGGAGACAAGATTCAGATGGGAAATAAACAAGTAATGCTTTTTCTATGTATTTCACAAACTGTCAGTTCCATCTGTTCTATCAGTCAGCCTGTCTTTTAATAATTACCTTTATTTACATCTCTGTTTCCTTCTCACTAATTATCTAACTGCATGTAAATTCCTACAAGAGAAGCAAGGTTTGGAGAGAAATTATATCTTGTATGACAGCAATGAAAGACTTGGAAAAAACTAAAACTTTCAAGAACACAAGAGAATCACTGGTTGTTTTATAGACAGAATACTGCTCTCTCTCACCTTAGTTTTTTTATACCTTTGCTATAACTATAGGCTGCTCTAATTTCATCTTTTTATTTGTATTACTAATATTATTTGCATCTTCACATACATGTGATGTATTATTGTTATTATTATCTGCGAACAAATGTGATTAAATCATAACCCCTTAACGCTACACATCATAGAAAGAAAATGAGGGGTGGTTTCTAAGTTTACAATCAAAACTGCTAGACAATATAAATACCCTTGATCCTTGCCTAAACCACCTAAATTTAATCAGAGATTTAAAACACTCATGAACTTTTGCTAGCAATGCCACATGACTGTGGCTGAGGACTTTCAGGTGAAACAAGTAAGATGACATTGTGCTTGCTAATTAAGAGGATTAATGAATTAATTCCTACTTAGGTGACTTAGAGGTGTGTGCTATTGTCTGTGTCCAGAATGTGGAGTTTCTGTTTCCTTGGTGTCATCAGAAACAGAGAGAAAATCGGGACAAAGTACCTTAGGTGCCTGTGGATAGACATGGTGGCTCTTCAGAGGGCTTCAGGTTTTATTTCTATATCAGAACAAAGAGCAGTTCTGCTGTAATGAAGAGCAAGTTATCCTGGACAGTAAATGAGAAGGCACATACCATAGAGGAGATTGAAAGAAAGCCTGAGTTTGGTAACAGAGGAAAGTGAGAAGTGTCAGATGGAGAAAGATTAAATTACTTCATTTCTAAATGGAGAATTTTGGTGGAGTAGTAGATTAAAGACAACAGTGAACAAATGGGGAGAGAACAAGTTATGGAATCGCTTAAGAGGGGTAACAAGGCTTGAACTTGAAAGTGGAGACTTGAAAAAAATTAGAAAAAATAACTCCTGAAGCAGTGAAATAAACAAGGGAGAAGTTCTTAGAGAAAGATTTGGGTTGGAAGGGACCTTCAAGATCATCTCATTCCACCCCTTGCCATGGGCTGGGCCACCTTTCTCTAGCCCAGGGTGCTCAGAGCCCTGTCCAGCTTGCCCTTGATGCTTCCAGGGATGGGGCATTCACAGCTTCTCTGGCAGCCTGGTGCAGTGTTCCAATTGCTCTTGCCAGCTTTATACCCAGCAGGCTGGAGAGAAACGCTGTGTTTGGGGATTGCAGGGGGTGTGCACGTTTGTGTGCATGTGTTGAGGTCACAAAATCAGAAGGAAAAGAGTGCATTCTTCTTGACAGAGGAACTCCCCCCCCAGCTCATGGTCCTGTGATGCTGTACCTTCCTCCTGACATTCCTTTCACATTGAAAAACCTTCAAACGTGACCAGTTTCTGTGTGCAACTTTTACGAGCTCTGCAATTCCACACAAGTTTATAACTAAATGTAGCTCATCATTATGGCAAACCTCTGCTCCAAGAGAGGTTCAGGTACATCCACAGTCCTCTTGGGGACAAGAAAGGGACCACAGCATGCAATCCCCTGACTGGCAGTCTCTGAAGGCTCAGTAGAAAAAGCCACTGTGGTGTAGGACAATGTGGGGAGTGAGCAGCCTGCCTAAGAGGGGAAGGAACTGGTAACCCCAAGAGACACTACAACTCACAACAACATTTTAGGGAGTCTCTTGCAATAAATGCTTTCCAGGTGATTTCCTGGGGTATATTTAATGAGCTCCCCAATTACAATTGCAACAGGAATTTCACAGCATTATTCTAGTTCTTTGAGAGCTTTCTTTTTCAACTAAAAATATCTTTGTTATAAAGGTCTTGGATTGGAACATAATCAGCAGGTTATAACTTTGTATTAGAGAAGATCTTTCATCCACTTTGTATCACAAACTAGTGTTAGTTCAGGTATTAAATGCAAACAGATGTTTGAAGAGTGGTTGTCAAAGGAAGAAATGAGATCTTGGAAAAGAGGAGTTTGTGTATTTTTCAGTGAACATTTACTAACTAGGCTGTAATGCAGATTTCCTTTGTCCATGAGTCAGATGAAATTATATAGTGTTTGCTGCTGTACATCTGCTTCCTTTGCCTCTGTGAGGAGGCAAACCCATGGCTTGTCTTACACCTATTGATCCAGCAGTTTCTCATTCCTTTTTTTGTTTTACCATTTCAATCTCTTCTTTTCCTTTTCTTTGTTGCTCAGTGTAATTTCAACTGCAGTACTAGTCACCTAGACATGCAGATTTTTATATATTTATTATTCCTACTTGCATAGCAGCTGTACTGTACACATTGCTAAGAGAGTGGTGTCTCATGACCATCAGTTACTTCTTTTTCTTACCTTGGCATGAAGGAGGTTGAGTTGCACCCAAAGACAGTTCCTTTGCAGTGAACACCACGCAGCAACCATGAATGGTGATTTGTACGTGCTAATGTCATGCACAAATTAAAATCCATAGTTAAGGTCACATCTTTTTTCATGTGTTTTCTGACTAAATTTAAGATCTTTTTGGGTTCCTCAATAGTAATTTTCATTGTTTTGCCTGCTTTTGGATGATGCAATTTTACTATTCTCAATTTATTGGATTTTGAGGTAATCTGTATTTAGTTTTCAGGTAACATTGTAAAGTATCTACCCTATGGCTTCTATATTGTTTGCCTTACAAAGATGCCAAGTGAAGCTCAGTAGACAAAAGTACTAAAATGTGGTCTCTTTGTGTATAAAATAATTATGGAAACGTTGCTATTTGAAAATTAAACCCTACAATATAGGAGAAGGTACAGACTGTGCAATTACTGATCAGCCTTGGGGTGGGTTGTTCGTTCTTTCATTGTTATGAAAGTTCTTTGCACCTCAGGATTATCTGTGGATTTAACTCTATAATATCAGCTCCCTCTATGGACAAAGCACACCTACTAAATACTGCTAAATTCATTATAATTCATTATAATAGTTTAGTGATTTGGTTTTATGCAAGGCTTCTGTCATCCTGTGTGATCCTGTAGTTTGGGTGAAAAAAGGGGTTTTATTTCCATCTATCAATGTAATTTAATACAGAGAGTAAATAACTGTAATCCAGATGTTCTCTTATCTCACAAATACTTTTGATATTAATAATAAGACATATTCCAGTGAAATTTTAATGGAAGTCTTCTTAAAATAGTGAGGCTGGGTATTTTTATTACAATGTTTTACTATATATTACTGTGTTGTGACTAAACAGAAAAGTAAAATTAGAAAATTATTTTGTATAATGAAGAAATATTGTTTATAGGCAAGAAATATTTTCAATTCCCCTTCCACCTCGGTTTTGTATGAAATGTTTCACAGATTCTGTTATACTTCTAGACTAATCTTTCTATACTGCTTTCTGTCACTTTTTGGATACACACTGGTATATTGAGTTGGAAAGCAGTTGTCCACAAAAGCACTTTTAACTGCACATTCTGCCTGCTGTATTATATTTTTATGACAATGCCTGTGGCACAAAAATAAAGGGAGGAAAAGGAGAAAATTAAAAAAAAAAAAAAGGCAAAACTGGCACCAAATTACCATTTTTACCAGTTTTTTCCTATTAATTCAGACATTTCATAGTCAAATGGTTCCTTTTGGTCAAGTGCCCATATAATTGAGTTGAGAGTGTTTGACCACACTGGCCTATAATGGTTATACAGGAACAGAGGAGAGAGGCATTTTTTTCTCATGAATAGATTCTGGAACGACATGATCGATCTCCAAAATGTAAATATCTCCATTCTAAATATTCCTCGCTACAAGGAGGCCACCTTTACCATCTCAATTTTAAGTTTTTAAAACCTCTCTCTTTGTAATACTATTTCCTCAAAATAAGTCGTTCTGGCTGCGTGGACATTTCCTGTCTCAGAAGGAGTCTCTTTTTTAATGTAGAACTGAAGTGTAACAGGGGGAGCTGCAGCATCATTTCATTAATGACCTTGGCAGCAGACCGACTACAACCTTTATTTATTCCATCTCACATTCACTTTTCGTGCTGGCATTTCCTGTGATATTGCTGCTCTTTGATCTTTCACCAGATCTTTTGGGATCTGGAGATTTGCACCTGAAGATGTTCACCACAGCACCTTTTGGCACACACCTGACTCCAGCCTATCCTTCACTGTCAAGCTCCCCATCTGTTTCCATCTGTATTTGTTTGTGTAGCTCAGATTAGGCATTTTCACTGCTATTTTTCCCCAGTTTGTGATAATCTGAATGTCTCCAGTGGAGCTTTATGTAGCTCTGCTTCCTTGATGCCTTTTTGTTTGCCTGTACTGCAAATGCCCCATCTGACCCCAGAGCTGTTGACGGTGGGACAGAACTAAAGCTCCTGCTACCAAATTATTTGGGAAGGTACAAACTGCTGTGCCTCAGATTGAACCAGGAGTCACTTCCCATGCCAAGGACTGAGCAGGCTGAATTTAAATGGCCTAATACCATCAAGTGCTGTTATTAAGAACGATTTCTGTCTGTGGTATCTGAAGACACGAAGACCTGCTCATTTCCCGTGTTCCTACTGTCCATGTCCCAACCCCATCATTATTCTTGTGCCTGCTCATGGCTGATTTTCTGTGTCAAATTCCCTTGCAGAAAACACCCCTTTCCCCTGGGCTTTATTTCTGTTTCTGTTCTGTCTGCCCAAGCCAAGTCTGTACTCGCTTGCTGGGCCATCAAAGGGCAATCATTTCACCTCAAAGTTTAGAAGGAAATGACAGCCATCCTGGCAGCTTCAGCCTCTTTGAAGTTTACTGGAGACAGCAAGAATTTGGAAAATATTAAAATGAAGTGGCAACTAACGATGTTTTTGAGACTTCTATCAAATGCCTCAAATCTGTTTCAATAGTGCTGATTTTTACACCTAAAATGCCAAGATAGATAAAGGACTGCTAATATTTTTGCCTTAATTTAGACCCTCTCTTTTCTGCATAAAAACATGTAGGATTTCTTTCTTCACCAGCTGTTGTGGTGTCATTTCTGCTATAAGATTTTGGAGAACATAATTGTACATTATGCACAATTTTCTCATTTTCTTACACTTTCATGCTTCATGGTAACTCTTTTACTAGTCTCACTATTTTATATTCTTTAAACTGTTTTAAAACACATATATCATAATGATTCTTTTATGCAGCCAAAGCATTTGAAATCTCAAATATAAGGATTTAGGTACAGAATTAAGATATGTCTAACTCTCAAATAAATCTTTGCCTTTCAAAAGTGTAGCGTTAAATATGAATTGATTCTCAGAACAGATTTTAATCATGTGAGCTGAATCCCTGGCAACACCAATGCAAAACTTCACTAAGAAATATAAAGACTTTATTTCATGGTTTTCATGTGCCATCAGCTTCGAGTCCAGTAGAATATTCTAAATATAAAGATATATAGTGTTTCTCTACAAGAATGGAAGTACTTATGTTGCAGCTGTAGGTTGAAAACTGATATTTTTATAAAACTAAATCCTTAAATAGTATCTTAGTAAGGTAGGCCATCAGTGCTGCAAGCATTTTTATCTTATGTAATTCCTAAAAAGAAATCTGGCAAAAATAGTAAGGGTTGCATCTTTTGAAAGACTAAAGTCATGTGTTCCCTGTGACTTAGAATGTGCTAAATTGGTGGGAAGCAGGTGGAAAAGTCAGTGGAGTTTGGTTATAAAATATATCATTGTGAACCATAATGTCTCTAATGAATTAGTAATTGGGGCTTCCTTTGCAGTTAGAAAACTTAAGTGTGTATTGATCATATTTATTTAGGTAAACAAACTTATTTCAGTGAATATGAAGAACTTCTAAACTATTATGCAATTTAGCTATTCTGTGACAATTTTTGAATCAAATAGCAATAGTAAATGATCAATATATAAAAATAATCAATCATTTTTTTTAAAGAGCATCTGTACCTTCTCCCTGTAGAGTTCAAGCTAAGTGCCTTCATAACCCATCCTACCAAAAATAAAATTAGTGTCCAAAAAAAAGTTCAAGCAAACCGGTTTACTATGCAAACCAGTAAAGGGATTTATCTGAGTGTTGGATTGGGCTGGAATAGGCTTAGGAGCAAAGAGAGGCAATAGCCATTCCTCTGCAGTGATCTGCAAAGGCAAAAGAGAGGCAAAAGCATCACCAGCAAAACTGGCTGGGACTCTCCTGTAAGAATAGCACTGGTTTTGTCTAGAGCATTTTGTATCTTTCCAATCCTTCTTTTATTATAGAACAATGTCAGTCTCTAAGCATGTCCACCTCTAAACTTTGTTAAATCCTTGGAAAGGCAGGAGTAGTTCTTAGAACAGCATGAGGGTAATGCTCTATTTCACCTCCCTAAAGATAACTCACGTTGAAATTCATAAATAATTCAAAAATACTTGGCAAAACCATGATTCATTGCACAATATGCAACAGAGGCAGATGAAAAGTGACTACTTCCTGCCGTTTGCACAAGGAGAGCTTGAGGTTCTGTAGTAAACTTGATCATATTTACAGCAGGATGAATAAGCAATTGAATTTCATTCAGGTATTTGTTCCTGGTTTTGATGGATTTGCTGAGTCTGCTTCCATGGCCCCCTTGTGTTTGCTTGTATGCACAGAGAGCATTCTGAATCCCAATGGAAGAAGTATTTGCATATTGATATTCACACAAGGAAATTATAGCAGAATAGCTGTGAGCTTATCCAGGCACCTGGCTCCTGCAGCACATATCCTGAATCTAAGCAGTATTTAGGGCTCTCTGAAGCCAGGAGATACTCTTGTCCCTTTAGGACAACTCTTTATGCTTTCACTCCCATGCCTGCTTACACACACATATATATATCTGCAAATACCTATCTAACTATAAAGTTCAAAATTTGAAATTACAGGACGTTCATATACCTTTCATTAAGCCTGTTATTGTATTACTCAAGAATTTTAGACCAGGACTCTGGAATGAAGATTGCAGTGATAATAACAGGAGTTGAAGACACAGAGCTGTAGTTTTAAACTCAAAATGCACTCAGAATGTTGCAAGTGCCATGGCAGAGTTCTGCTGACTCCTTCCATGAGGCTTCTTGTTGATCTCGTAGAGTCACTGTTGTCATCCGTGTAGCTCTTGAGAAGATGCTGGTGGTCTCTTTAATGGGCTGACATCTATTAACTTTATACCATCTTAATTGGATCCTTTCAGATGTTCAGCCAACTGGTCAGGCACGCAGTGTGAGAGGCCAGCTCCCAAAAGCAGCAAGTCTGACAATATCAGCACAAGTAAGTACTTCAAATATCTGCTACCACTTGTCAAATTTGCCTCTCTTTAGACACCTAAACCTGGTGATATTTTAGCGTGTGATGTTCTGTCGTGAAATGTGTTGGTTACCCGTATCTTTGCCTTTAAAAAAGCCCCCAGATGTAGATATTTCTCGATTTCTTGCCTGCCACTGAGTGTTGAGTGAGGTGGTTTGCATGCAGACTGTGCTGAACACTCACTGCTCCGAGGGCTGACTGCACTCTTCTTAAAGCAAGTGTATCAGGTGCCAATCCTTTGGCGATATCAGGCCTGTGCAGAGAATGAGTGCGAGACCTCTGACCATTTAAGCCCTACTGAAAGCACCAAAAATAGAGTTGTAAGTAGTGCAGAACTTTTGTGTTGGCTGAGGTTTGAATTTTACCTACTGTGAAAATCATCCTGGAAATAAGAATAGCTCCTGTTGTATTCCTTTTAAACATGTCTGGGAGCATAAAGGGATGGGTTTGCTACACTGGGGGCAGTTTAAGCTGGACAAGGCTCCCTGCAGAGTGTTGAGTGTGCTGATGGGACCCTGCTGTAGGTGCCTCCATCACTTTTAGCCCAACTGGAGCAGTAAAATGAGTTGCTCACTATTCAGGTCAGCCTGATGCTTAGATGAAATCATCCCAGCGATCCAGACAAGTGAAAAAACCCTTAAGGCTGGAAACAGGCAAAAAAGCAGCCAGAACCTAGATCAGTGTTTCACGTTGAGGGAATACCTGCTAGGATTTGGGAAATGGCTTCTCCTAGACCCCAGGATACCAAATGTCAAGTCATGACTGGTGGGCTGTTTTTCAGGGTGGTTTTTTTTGTTTTTTTTTTCTTGAAAGTTTATATGCCAAGATAAAATTAACCTATTTTTCTTTTGGGGGAGCGGGGCATCCTAAGTAGAACTTAATCCAGCTACTTATCAAATGTTTTCTTAAAATGGCCTTGTTGTAAGGTCCTTTACATGCTGAATCTTCATAGGCTGAAGCAAACTCAGAATGCTTCAATTTTTTATTCAGTAGCACTTCATTTTGTGTCTCTGACAACCTGACTTGGCTTTCAGTAAGCCTTCAGGCAGAATTCAAGGCAATTCTCAATTCTTTATTTAGACTGTGTTTAATGTAGAGCACAGACTGCCAACAGCTTATTTTTTTTTTAATAAACCAATAAATGAACCAATGAAACAACCTGCAATATTTTTGTTTTCTAGCTGTTAAGTATTGTGATAAAGGAAATTCATGCCATTCCACACTGGCTTTATGCTGGAGCCCTGTAGTTTATAAGGGCCAGATTATTTATAACATAAAATTATTTGTTGCATGTGTTTCTTTACTACCAGGTGCTTACAGTAAGGCTGAGAAATTCTTTCAAGGGCACAATTGCTGACCTTATTTTTGCAGGTAGTCTCATTTCAGTGAAATTATCTGCCAAAATAATATTAAGCCCATTTTCTTCTTCCCTGTGTCCTCCTCACCTTTAACATCCCTGTCTGATCTGGGCACTGTTTTTCTGCTGCATTAAGCATTATTGTAGTTTTTGTGATTGCCTGTATCAACATATGAAAATTGCTGGCTCTCAAGTACAGTGCAGTAAAATGCAGCAAAGCAGCAACCATCTAAAATGAATGTTGCTCACTACTTTTTGTTTTCCCACAGATAAAAGCAATAAATATGTGTAAATGCTAATGAATTCTTCAATCAGAGCCAAGCCTACTGAATATTTGAAATTAATGGTTGCGTGACCGAAGATGAAGGTGGCAGTCAGTGGCCACTCCAGCCCAAATTGCTCAGTAATTCCCCACATTTTCACAGGGTATTGCAGCAAATGAGGGCAGGGAATGAGTCCAAAGCATATTGGTATCCAGGAAGAGGAAACTCCTGATTTGTTTATAAAAGTACTTGTGTGTACACTATTATCTGTAATGAAGTTGGGTTTTTTAATGGGTCAGCATTAAAATCTCAAATCAGTGAAGCTCATCAAATTTGTTGGTGTGGGAAATTATTCTTTTTAAGTTAATTTAACTGGTTTACAGCTATGAAGGCATGAGTGTTCAATGATGTTTCCTTCTCCCGTTTTAGGAAGCATAGCAATCATTGTTCCTCTCGTTTTGCTGGTGACTTTGATCACTACTCTGGTAATTGGACTATTTCTCTGCAAAAGAAAACGAAGGTAAGTCATTTTATTTTGATGTATGAAGCAAAAAGATAAATCTTTAAAGTATGTGAATCTGTTTGATATAAAAAAAAATCACTTTATATATGTTGAGCAGATATTAAAAATAAAAACACAAAACCAAACCAAAAAAAAGCAAAACTAAAAAAAAATCCACACAACAAACAATCCATAACTTATTTCTGGATGCAGTGAGTTAGTTAGTTAGTTAGATTTTGGTTCCTGCTGGAACAACCATGTCTATTATTTATACTTTTATTCCACATACATTAGATAAAAAATTGTATTTCTTACCACTTTGCTCCATCCTGCCAAGGCCATTAATAACAAGTGCTAATAACTTTATCTAGAGACTTGGAGAACTTAATAAATAGAATTAATGTACTGCATTGAAACCACATAAATCATACTGTTCAAGTTATAGTGAAGATGTAAACCGATCAAAGTATTTGCTGTAGAGTCCCAAGCCTTGTTGTTCTTACTGTGTTCCTTTGGTATCTTGCATAGGAAGCCAAATTCCAGCATTGATTTTGGTCTCTTGAACTGAGCTGCCTTAGAGCTGATAATGAACTTGGGCAGTGGTTTGACTTTGGCCATTCCTGCCAAGGAATGGGTGGTCGGGGAGGGCAGGGAGTGTTTCTGCTGCACACGCACCTGAGAGAGCTGCTAATTTTCTCTTGGTCAGAGAAACAATGATGTAATGAGGATGGGGATGCAGATTTAACAAGGAAAGATTCCTAAGAACAAGGACATGGCCCGCTAGGGAAGACCTGAGTGGCAATCAGACAGCAAACCATTTCCTTCAGGTCTGTAGCTGTGCAGCTCTTTGGCCTTGAGCAGCTGTCTGCCTTTCTCCTGGGGCTTGTTACCCCACCTTTGAAACCAGGATAATGTCTTTTTGTTATGCTTTAGAAATATGGGATGAATCTGCTGTTTCTGCAAATGTGACCATTTACGAGACTATTTCAGTCCTCCAGGCTAAAAGAATCTTGTAAGTTACTCTGATCTGGCATCTCCACTGCAAACTCTGGTGTAAACTAGTAAGCATTAATTTTTAAAACCATTTTGTAAAGCCAATGAGATAAACACATTTCCTGTCCATATTGTTAGTAATGCTGACCCTGCCAGGCTCCGTGGGTGTCATTACGGGCTGCTGTACCTGAAACACCAACTTCAGGGATAGCCAAATCCTGAAAACCAGTTGCTGGTCTGTAAATTATTTAGGTTACTGAGAATCACTTCTTAAATAATAGATTTAGAGGAGAGAAATAGAACTAGCCTCACTTAAAAATTTTCTTCTTAAAATTAGATTTGAAATTATAATTTAGGCTTCTTTTATCTGTTCAAAGAAGACTGTCCAGTACTAAACTAGGTGCAGCTGTTCAGTCCTTGTATGCTACAGTCAAGCAGGAAATATTTTTAGGAAGTATTTTTTTCTATGCTGTTTCTTAAAAATACAGATAATTTAGTATGTTGGTTTTCAAACACTGACTGCATCTTTCTCAACCAAGAGGACTCAACTGTTGCCATCCTGACTGTGACCACCCTATTATTCCCGTGTAATTCTAGAGAACATATTGCATTTGGAAAAAAATTACCCTCTTGAGGTTGTTTCAATTGCTCAGGCTGAAATCACCTCCTTAGCTAAAAGAAATGAATTCAGCAACTGAAACAATTCAACTCAATCACTTATCCTTACTGATAACTAATTCAAGGTTAAAAATATAAGGTTCTGTCTTTTATTAAAGCTTGGGAAAAAAAAAAAAAATTCAAGTTGAATGTCAGCTTTCCAGTACCCCTTGGCAGGGAATTGGAACTGGAGCTCTGAGAAGTTCATCCATTTTTGATGCCTCGTAATGAAACCATTTGCTTGTTCCCCGTTTCCAAGTGACTTTGGGCAACCGATGTGAAATAGGAGTGGAATGGCTGAGAGAGGGACCGTGACTCGTGCTCGCTCCATCTTCATTCCTGCAGGGAATCTGCAGGGACTTGGCGAGGCTTTCCTTGGGAAGTGGGGGACATCTGGAAGTAGTCAGAGGAAGGCAGGGTTACAGGATGAGTTAGCACTTGGTGTGAATTCATACCACTACAGCCAAACTGAGGAAAGCAGTAAAATTCTGCCTTCAGCTTCTGTGGGACCTGTACATGGACTCAAATTGCCACTTTGCATGGAAAATGGTAGGATTTTCTGATTGTCTCTGCAGGAAACTCTATTTCATCCCATTAGTTTTAAAGAGAAACAAAATATCCAGGAAATTATTGAAAAGTCTCTAGCTTCTCTTCTTATGTATTTATGTTTTACAGGACAAAAACTATCAGAAGACAACCCATGATAAATGGAGGAATCAATGTGGAAATTGGCAATCCATCATATAACATGTATGAGGTGGGCCACGACCACAGTGAAGGTGGTCTTTTAGCCTCAGATTTTACTGTAAATGCAGAAAAGGTAATTTTTTTCCTTTTTCTAGTGGCTAAACTACTTATTTTATGTCTTAGAAAGGCTTTGACTTTAAATGTAATGAATAGAAGCATAGAACAATGACATTTAGATTCAGTTAATGACTATAAGAGCAAGTTAGATTTCATTAGAGTAAATGTCATGTATATATTAACAGCTGGTTTGTAGTCTGATGCTTGCTGCTGCTGATTTTTCCTAGTGTCTGGATTTTACCAAAATAGTGTTAGAACTGAACTACAAAATGAGACACATCTGCCTTAAGTTACAAACCACAACTTTTTAGCCTAGTGGCAAATAGTGAATGGAAACATATTATTGTAGAGCCTATGTTTGAAGCATCAGAGTGTATGATACATAGGAGACTAACTTATTTCACACCTGAAAACTCCCAAAGGCATAAGGAATTGGGCTTCCTGGCGGGATGGATAGATTAACTGTTTACCCAAAGCCAGGAAGTATTATCATTTCCTTGTAAGAGATGCTGTCATTGTGCAGCAGCCACTGAGCTCCCTGAGTGATGTGACACAGGATGAACAGGGTGATGCTGCCAGCTCTTTCCTGGAGCTCCCTAATCAGACACCCACCAAAGGGCAGCCATGGTTCGGTGCCATTCCTGACAAAGCACTAACAGGATTACTGATGGCTCTAGGAATGCCATTGCTGAATCCCACAATTCAGCAATGTGGGATGCTGAATACAGGAGGTAAGCTGAAAATGGAGTTACTCACTGCAGGCAGAGCAACTGAGCCAGTGCTTATTGTGAAGTCTGGCTTAATCCTCGGTGGAAAATGAGTGTAAAATGCTGAATTTTATTTTTTGTGCTGAGATGTACCTGCAAGAAGATTTTTTTTAAATGCAGATCGCTCTAAAATGATGTTTTATTTTAGAGTGCTCTGAGTGTTGAGTAAACTGCTGCACTGTTTACTTAACAGTGTTGGTAATTGCACATGGAAAATGCTCTGTTAGCACAGGCACTAAATTTTTCTGTTTATACAGGCCAGATACATAGGGGGAGGGCCCACTGCATTCAAGCTTCCCCACACAGCTCCATCAATCTACCTAAACTCTGACTTGAAAGGACCACTATCAACAGGGGTGAGAAATGATGATTCAAATCCATTTCATTCCACATCAGCCCCTTTCTAAAGAAAGTTTGTCTGTCATTTTTGAATGGAGGCATTTTCTGTTTGTTTTTAATTTCATTTTTGTTCTTTTAATGGAAAGAAGAACAGCAGCAAATAATACATTTTCTATTTGAAATAAAGGGTCCCTCTCTGCATACAAAATTTCATCTCTAGCTGTCATTGTAATGTGATCTAAAACTGCAAAGGAATGAAAAAGCAGTAATGTGATGCTTTTCCATAATATTATATAAGTTCTATAACATTATGTAAGTTTAACATGGCATTCACAGCCATTTATCTCAGTGTATTTGCAGTTCTTACGTAATTACAGGCATTTATCCAATTTATCAAACTGGAATATAATCCCAAAGAATGGATACAAGTGCTTTTATTTAAGAGGAATTTGATGCACACTAAAATTAACAGCTTCCTTTAATATTTGCAGTGCATTTTTTGATTGTTTGGTTTTCAATGGATTTGTATCATAAACCAGTTCCTTCTAAAACATCAGATTTTTTACTACAGTCTATCAGTGTTTGCAAACATCGAAATTCAAAATACAAAAGAGACATCAACATTCATGTTCATGTGCCTCAGTATATATTCATCTTTCGTGCCATTTGCATTTTTGCATGACTGTGCTATGTTGTATTTGGTAGTTTAACAAATTTTCTAAGGTGTGGTTTTTCTGATGGAGCACAGATGATGAAAGCTGGAATATTTGCCCATCTATAATATTAACTCTTTTAAGTTCTAGTCAGTCCAGTTTCTTTCTGTACCTCACTGTACTGTGTTATGCCATCAGTACCCACTCCAAGAGGTACCATGAGGCAGAAATTATTATTATATATCATTTTAATAACTCCATAAGGTGTCTCCATATAGATGGCGGGTGACTTTGTTCTGTTGTGGTTATCATCCTTAATAATGGTCATCAATGAAATAGAAAGTCCTGGCAACTGAAATAGAGCTCAATTTCTGTTTTCCCAAATTTCTGATTATAATCACGACAACAAATGTAAAGATCTTCAATGGGGTAGAACTGAGAAAGAACTGAGAGTAGATTCTTCTTTTTTCCTTCTGCCTCCATTCCAGGAAAGTTGGGATCACCAGGCAGTCACTTTTGCATCTGTAATAGATGGAATAGGCAGCTTTTAAATAACTAAATGAGTAGCTGCTGTAGCTACTCAGCTTGAGCAATATCTGAATACTGGGCTCAGAAACAGTGTTGAACAACATGGAAAGGAAGAATTAAGTCACCTTTTATTCCTTGTTCCCAGGGCATAATCACAATTATTTCAAGTCAAGAAAACCTAACCACTTCTGCTTCGGCTAATTTAAAGTATAGTCATATCTTCTGTACGCCAAACAAATTAATTTCCCTGTTTTAGAGCCTGCTGGTGTTCCACTCAATATTTCTGGAAGCACATCTGTGCTGTTTCTTTAGTTAGAAGGAAGAGGAAGGTTTTGACCACAGGATACCCTTTCCAGTTACTGTAGGTAAAAGCTGCACATCTGCTTGGATAGCAGAGGTTTTCTAGAGACAGTCTGCTATTGGAGACCTTTACATGGCAGACCTTAGTGTTTTCTCCTCAGCAGGAGTGACAGCAGAGTAGGTTTTCCTCCACATTATACATCCTTCTGTGCTGTCAGACTCGGGAGGTTTCTCACACACTGAAGTGCTTTGCAGCACTAAAGATGGACTTGTCCTATGCTGAAGTACCACTCATTTCAGTAGATGTTTTTCATTACAGTCCAAACTACCAAAACCATTGAGAAAAGGCTTCTCAATCTCTAACTACTGTGATATATTAGCAGTTATGCTGGTTTGTTATTAAAGTTTAATTTATATTACGCAAGTCTTGAATTTCTTGGTCAAATCATGTTGTGTATTTGGGCCACAGAATTCGAAAACATGGTCAGCTATTGATGGGATGCTGATGTCTTAGAACAGGTAATCCATGGAAACTGCTGGCTGCAGTTTTCTACTGTTAAACTTGTCACATGGTCTCACAGTGCACCTTCTCTATAAACTCCTTCATACCTATTCTGAAGTCTTCCAGTGTAATAAGGTGGGCAAGTCAACCTCAGAGACATTTTTTGTCAAGGTTTTTGT
Source organism: Xenops minutus (assembly GCA_035221455.1). Lineage (NCBI taxonomy): Eukaryota > Metazoa > Chordata > Aves > Passeriformes > Furnariidae > Xenops > Xenops minutus. The sequence continues at coordinate 4,904,063 of JAWWEE010000162.1, forward strand.
CTAATTTTTTGTCATTTTTTTATGGTTTTAACGTCATAATATGCTGCATGTCATGCCATTGGTTATTTTAATAGCATGTCTCATCATGAATGTAATTTTTAACTAAATAATTAACTCATTATCAGGTTTTCAGACGTCCAGGTATCTATTAAATATGTCCTCTTATATTTAATGTGTACTTGTTTTTGCTTTAACAAAACCATTCCCATTTCCATAAGTGCTGATTGTGGATTAATCTGGCTGATCTAATGTCCTCTTAATTCCTCTGCAGCCAACAAATTACGCCAATCCAGTATATGCAAAGTTATATGTGGATGGACAAAACTGTCGAAACTCCTTAGCAAGTGTTGATGAAAGAAGAGAACTTCTTCCAAAGAAAATAGATATTGGGATAAGGGAGACTGTGGCATAATCTGCTGTTACCTTTTATACTCTGTATAAATGTATAAAATATAAGGATTACTTTTCTATGTACCAACAGTATTATAATTGTTTTGGCATCAGCATTACCTCTGTTTTTTGTTTGGTTGATTGTTTTCTGGGTTTTTCTTTTGCTGATGACTTTTGACTGACCATTTGTAAGGTATTTTTATGAAAAAGAAACTGCACTACGGTACAATTTACAACAATGCTGCTGAAATAACACACCTTTAAATTTGTTAAAATGGCAAACAGCGTATTCGTTTGTAGCGTGAAAATGAGCAATCTATTTTCTATGAACTTTTTTGGTTCTACTTAATCGATGAAGATGGTATCTGCACTTTTTCATTATGTAGTCTGGAAGCTGTAGTACAGTGTGTAACTCTGTTCATTTTAAATGGTGAAAGAATGATTGAATGGTCTACTCTCTTCTTTGTGCCCATTAGAATTTCTCTTCAGATCCTGATGAAGCTAGATAACTTTTCACAAACAAACATAACTTGCTTTTAAATTAGCTTTAGGTTGCCAAGAAGTAAACAAGACTATAGAAATGAGACATCTAATGATCTGCATGAACACAATGATTATGTTTCAGAAATTCAGTGACTGTACATGATATACTAAACATATATACCATGTAAACAAGCTTTGTATTTATTAAAACCTTATAGAACATAGTAAAGATATATCTTGGAAGCTGAAACCTTACTTGCTGTGGGACAAAGCATATGAACTCCAACAGTCCTGTAGGACAGTAGCCACCCTAGAGCACAAGAGGGCATTGCCTACACATGCATTATATGTTTATTCACTTAATCACATGCATTCCTTATGGATTAATAATTCCCCAACACGTACCAAGCAGTAGGGAAAAAACCAAACCCCAAAGCTTAAGCACACTCAGATTCGGTTTTGACAATCACAAAAAAACCCCACTCATCCGTGTTTAGTGGTAATAAAGAACTCAAAACACAGCAGTTTCTTTAAGTTAAGATGAACTGTGATATTGTGGAGGTAAAAAGAACCAAATTGCATATTAGTGAGACCTTTCCAAAGCCCAAGGTTCAGTAGTCTGGGTTAAATATCAAAATCCAGTTAGGAAAAGTGAAAAGCATCAGTATCAGTTTCCAGCACTTCTCTGACCCCATCTTTCTGTTGTTGCTAAGAGGCAAAACCTGACTCACCTTTTTTAATTTTGATGGAAATAAAGAATACAACTGCTTTCAGGTTTGAACTGAATCAAAATATTTTATACATAACTTTAAAGGCACAAAAGACGTATTCACACATATACTGTGGAGGACTCTTCCTTCCTCTGCTAGACATGACTGACTTTTAGCTATCATAATATATTAACCTAACAGATTAAATATGTTTGTGGTTGCTCTTTATTCCCTTTGTACAAGCATTACAAAAATAACTGCTGTTTTATAAAAGATTTTTGTTGTACTATTGTGCATGCAAACTACCTATTTCTAAACTTTGCCATATTGGGGCCTTTATAAAACTCTTGATTTATGTAATACTAGTGCAATTTTGCTTGAACAATGTTATGCATATCATAAACTTTTTCAGGTTCTTGTTTAAGTACATTTTTTTAAATTGAACAGTATTTTTCATTTTGGTTATAATAGTCATTTTGCCTATGTTTCTACAATGAAGTGTTAAATACTTTATAAAAAAAAAATTGTTGACTGATTTATTTAAATGAAAATCTACATACTTAATTCAGTGTGTTGACTAATTTTTAAATTGAACTTGCAAAATGAAAGCTAGAGAAAGAGCAAACTGAAGCAGAAGAACGTGACTTTGTACAAATGGCTAAATCCCTTTTCTTAACGAGAATTTTTGCTTTTTATACAAATTCTATTTGAATGTTTTTGCAGCTCTGCACGTGTTTGGATAACTTAGGTGTATAGCTGTATATTCTGTCAATAGAACTTTAAGACTATTATTTTTTCTATAAAAATACTGTATTAAATAGTTTCATACCACACAGCTGTGATTCCACAGGTTCTGCCTTTATTCTGCTGACATCATCAGAGATGGATTAGGCCCTCAGTTTTTATTAATTACAGTTGTTTTGAGGTGTAAGTAGTTGCACATTTCAGAAATGTTATTACTGTTTCTTTTCTGGCAGGGAATCTCTTCAAAATTTTACCTAGTGGGTGTGAAAATAACATGAGGTTGAAATTGTGAGCTCATACAGACCTGCTGAAATGTCCTTATCGTCATGTCTCGTGTTTCCTTTCAGTGAGACATTTTTATTTACTTCACCCTTGCTTGAGAGGAAATGATTTTTAAAGAATTAACTTTATTTATTTTCTTAGAAATACTCAGTTGATGAAACTATTAGATATTGGACATTAGATCGGAATATGGGTGTGAGTATGCAGGCAGAATTTTGATGGGGATACTGAGCTCTACCACTGCCATGCTTGAAGATCTTTACACATCAGTGCAATAACACCCAATGGATTTTTTCTGTTTGTATTTTTACTTCACCCAAGTTCTCCACAGGATCTGTTTTCACAATCCTTTAACAATCCCAGAATCCCCAGGCTCTGGGGCTGTGCAGAGCACACAAGCAGCTGAAGGGTGAAAGACTGAGAACCTGATCAATAACCTAAATGTCCATTCAGCAAGATATTTTTGGGCAGGAAATTCTATAACATTTTACAAAAAAACAAGTAATATGTTTAACTTTCCACATTTCCACAGCCTTCTTGCTGTTAGTAATGCCACTGATTCCTGCGTGTTTTAAGTTGACACATAATGAGAAGTAAAAAAGAGGGCTGATATCACTGATTAAAGCATCTGCCTCTTCAGGGTGCAGTTTTTCTGGTCGCTTTCCTGTGAAAGCACCAAGTACCAACATTCCTGTGACATGTTAGTACTGCACTATTTCCTGGAATTCATCTGGGTAACACTTCTCTTCCACAGTAGGAATGAATTTTCATAGCAATGTGAAGCAGTTTGTGGGTTCCATAAATAGCAGGCATTCAAAGTATTCAGGGACATGGAACTTTTGATAAATCTAACCCTGAAATACACTGGTCATTGACTTTTTACTCTTGGGCCAAGGAATAGCCACATTTTCATTTAAGACAAAATTACGTGTAAACCTGAAGAGTGACTTTGTTATGTTACATTACAAATTAGGTCCTAAAATTCTTTGCTGAATGAAGAATTTCTGTGCAAAGCCTATGGAAAAAAAAAGCTTTTGTGCCAAACTTTTATTAATTATGTCTGATGGATCTTCTTCTTTTCCCACAGAGTTTATAGTAATGTATTTCCACACCAATGCAGAAGAGTGTCTGCCTTGTGATAAACATCTTGGTCTATGCCAGTGCTTGCATAAATTCTAAATTACAACAACAAAAGTTCAAAATGACAATTTAAGATTGGTGATGCTCTTGGTACTCTGAGTGTTCATTCTACATGACTGAGGTTGCCAACATGAGTGCTATCCTGGGAAACTTATTGAGAATATTTATTTTGTTGTGCATTTATTGTTTTTTTTTCATTTCCAAGACAGCCATGGTGTTTGATATTTGCAGAAGGAAAGCTCTGTAGTGGAATGCCTTTAAAATTTCTACCTATTTTCTAGCAGTGAGATTACGGAGAAGGTCCTCATATAGCAGCAATTATTTTAATCAGCTCTTAATGACCAGAATCTGTCCAGTCACATGCATTACTCAAATTCTCAGCATACACATTTCAGAAAATTTGTTTCACATGAAAGTTCATTATGTATCAGAATTGAACCAAGTATCTTCTCATGCATTCCACTTTTTGGAGGATGAAAAGATGATCTAGCAAAGCAATGTCAGTGATGATAAAGGACTCTCAAGGCAGCCTGCCTTAAGAGTAAAAATATTTTTCATGTGGAACAAGCAGACCAACAGTGAATCTTGTCTGTCTAGTCCTGGGCATCACTGCAAAAGTGCTGAGGCATTTGGAATTTTTCAAGTCTTAGATGGACAGAAGGATGGCTGCTGGAGGGAGTGATAATTTATCATCCTCGTTCAATAATTTATTGTGCTTACCATCTCATGTGAAATACAGATCTCATGAAAGTAATGGTTTCTAATTTAATGTCCATATTCTAAGGTAACAAAAAGGAGGAAAAAGGCATAAATCCCTATGCCAGTTGCACATCACTCAGTACGTGTTGTGCCTCTCAGCCCTCTGACAGTGGCCTTCAAAGTAGTGCTTGAATAGAAGGAACTGTCAGCTGGCCTCAAAAGGAGGTTAAATGAGTTTTTCCTGGAAAGATGATGTTACTAGTATCCTCCCCACCTGTTATGAAACCAAATAATGATCCATTTTTGTAAAAAAAAAAACACCAAAACCATGCCCCCCCCTTAAAAAAAAGAGTAATTTTAAAATATCAAGATATGTACCTATACACAATGTGTATAGTATTAGAACTTACGTATAGTAACTCTTGAGTATGAACTCATTTTTACAGGTGAGTAGAAAGGAAAGTCTGAAATTACCATGGAAACTCAAGGGAAATATTAATTTAGGATACTGTTAAGCTCATTTAAAGTGTGTGTCCAACCTGGAGGAAAAAAAAAAAAAAAGAGGATTATACAAGCTGGACACTGAATTTTTCTTAAAATATTTCTTAAATATACAATTTTGAACATTACTAGAGTTGGCACCTGAGGAGATTTCAGAAAACAAGGTGTGTAGTCCAGCAGTTTCTCATGCAGCAGTTTCTTGCTCATGTTTTGTGTCAGTAATGCACAAGCAGCAATGTCCTGTCACATAAAGAGGGGTTTAATGACTCATTAGTGAGAAACAGAATAAGAAGCATTTGTAGCTTCATGAATGCAATAGCTGAAGAGATGATCTGCTGTACAGATGAGTGTTCAGGCACCTCAATAGCTCAGGAGGTTGCACTCGAGCCTTGGTGGGTGGGTTTCCCCAGCACTGACACATCTGTGCTGATGTTCACATCTGGTGACCTGTGTGTGTTCTGCACACCGAGCTCTGTAACAGAGCCTGAATCAGGGCAGGAGCCTCAATGGCATCGCTCTCTCCAAACAGCAGCAGGCAAAAACACAGGGGTTTAACTCCATTGATGACTAAGGTTTGGGAACTCCCCCCCACATGGCCAGTAGGGTATCCCAGGTAGTGGAGTCCTGGTCTCCTAGAAAAGCAGAATGGAGCTCTGAAGAGCCTGTGGTGGCTGGGTGTGAGAGCAGTGACACCTGAAAGGAAAGCTGTAGCAGGGAGCATTCAGGTGGGGCTTTCTGCCCCCTGCCCCACACCTCGTGCTGGGCTGTGCACATCATCACACTGCCTTTGTTTTATGACTAGAACAAACCATGGCTGCTCCTGTGGTGCTGGGAGCAGCTGCTTGGACCTCCATTGTCACCAGTGGCAGGTCTTACTCCATCCAGGAGGCTGCTTGTCCCCTTCATTCAGCTGAGCAGCCTGCACCTTCTCCTGAAAAATGGACAGAGATTGGATAAATTCCCTGGTTTTCCTCGGGGACATGCCATCTGTATGGAATTCCCAGTCGTATCTTTGTGTGTTTCCCTGCCAAGAAACAGGGCACAGAAAACGTTGTGACTTCATTTGAGAGCAGAGCAGGTTTACTCCCCTTTTTCCTTTCCTGAAATCTCAAAAGATACAGTGGGAGTTGGGACACGTCCCTGTGGATGCTGTGCCTACAGTGCTCTCCTGTAGACACACTTCTGGTGTGAGTGCACACACAGGCAGAGCCTAAAGAGAAGCAGTGCCAGGTAAGTGACCTTTCTTTCCAGAGGGGACTTAGGAATGAGATGCAGAATGTGTCCCACACTGTGTTTTGCTGGAGCAAGTCTCTAAACTGGTTTTCTACCTGTGTGTCTGAGGGGTCTTGGTAATTTAATGGAGAGAGTTTTTCCTGAGATCCCACAGTGCCTGCTGTTGTACAGTGTCTGACAGCAGCATGCTGATAGCTCAGTTTAGTGTCCTCTGAGGGTACCAAATGGCATTACACAGGTTATAGGTGGTCCTTCGTACTGGGATACATCCTTCCTGGCGACTCCTGCAAGTCCCAGATTTCATCCAGTGGTTAGTGTGAAGCACAGTAAATAGACCTTTTCTGGAATTGTACACTGCTCCTGTAAGCCTAAAATTAAATACATACATATGTTAAAACAACAAAACAAATACTAAAACCAGAACCAAACCAACAAACCCCACATTTTTATCTGTTGATTCTAAAGCCCAGATCTTGTCAAGACCTTTGGTTCTGTAGCTCTCATCCTTGTCCAGAACTTGCTGTTGTGTAATTAGCAAACCCTATCTCATCTGGGAGTTGGCTCCCATAGCCTATGGAAATTTGACAAATATTCTGGAAACTTTGAAAAAGTTTGAAGCTCAATACCACCTTGGGAGTTGTCCAAGAGAAATTCTGCACACTTGGGGAAATACAATCCGAGATTAAGTATTTTATAAACCAGGAACCTCAAACTTAAATGTAAGTATAGCAGGTAGAGTCATGTTGTCATTTTGAGATGATAGATATCCATAACCAATTTTCTTTTTAAAAGGAAGAGGAAGCAATGATCAAATAATGTTCCCACATACTGGGAGAGGGATCTGCCACATTTTATACATCAGAAGAGATGTCCCTCAGGAAGAATAAAACAAGATAGGGTGAGTGTTCTGGCTTGTGTGTTAGGTTAAGATACCTTCAGTGATCAGAGCCCATTTGCTGGACTACTCTAACCCATGAAATTATGCAATGCTGCAGGTCTGTCCTTACTGTAGGAGTCACACTGTATCCAACTACAGATCCTTAGCAGTCATTTGAACTTCTTTTAAGCAGTGAGACTGTACCAGGATGCTTTGGGTAGCAGAATCAGAGTCACTGTGCAGTAAAGGCCACGCTGCCTGTGAGCTCCCCAAGGCTGGTGTGCAGCCCCTGCTTCCCCACACTGGAGATCCCATGGACCTGAGGTGCCCTCTACACTGGCTGTGGTGAGCTAAGGAGGGGCAAAGAAATCCATATCTACCCTGTAGGGCTGTGTGGTTTAATAGGCGGCTGCAAATAGGTCTGTCACAAAGAGAGAGTGACCTTCTTGGGATTTGTCTGCATGTGCGTGATTGGGTTCAGACATTGTTCTGCCCTGATGTGTCTTATCTGACACTTTTCAGAAGATCTTAAGCCTTTGTAAAAGATGTGTGATGATTTTCTGCATGTATTTAGCTATTTTAATCATTCTGAAATCCCTGAAATCCAGGTTGTTCATTATCCTGAACTGTATCTAAAGTAAATTATTCTACAATTGTAGCTTTAGTTAATATTTTTGTTTCCTACATTGCAGGATCAGATATATTTTTCCCCTATTCCTAATAGACATGAATAAAATAAAGCATAATGTCTCATTTGAGATTGCTATTATATATGTATATTTACTACCACAGTTGTGTCTGACAGGATTAAGTTGTCCTTTTTTCTGCTTAAAATTAAAACATTAATGTAGCTTTCAGTGGTAGGTACTAAAACATCTTTATAAATATTTGAAAAGATGCTGCTCAATGAACTGTGCAAGACAGGAGGCTGACCTCGCACGACTAATTAATTACCACAATCAGAGGAACTCCAGACAAAGTATCCTCTCCAGCAATTTGAAAGGTAATTAACATTCATGTCTCGTAAAAGTCACTTGACTTCCAATTATGATTAAATATGCAAGGTCACGGGGACACAGCAAGTGGAAGAGCTGAAAGTAATCCCCTAGTACGGTGGCAGCAGTTGGGAAGTAATGCCAAGCACTGAAGGACTGCAAGAAATATGGATTACACGTCGTCGTGTCCCACTGCGCTGGGGGGAGGACTGATGGGGGCATCTCCACCAATGTCTTTGACCCCACTTCTTGTCATTGCCAAAATTCTTTGCATCAGCAAAATTCTTCAGTTGTTATTTGCAAAATTGACTCCCACTGGGCAGTTACAGTCACCCAAAGGCCTAAGCAAAATATTGTTACCCAGTTTTAAGAATATCTGTCAAACTCTATGACTGCTCTCGTGCATTGTACCATCAAATGAAAATTCTTAAAGGATTGAACAGCATCTCTTGCCACTGAAAAGTCCTAATTAAGCACATCTGACTGGATATCAGTGCCCTTCTTTAAGGAATATGAAGATTGAAAGAAACATGCTACTTTTAGGGGATTATGATCAGCAGGGTAAACCCCTTTTTTCATACCAAGTTCATACATGCATTACCATTTATGTCTACAAGTATTTTAAAATGTAAAGAACCTATTTCAATATTTGAAAATAATAGTATTTTGTTGTCTCATATATTTTTAGAAGCAGACTTTTAAAAATAGATATTATTTTGAAAATGACTGTTTTAATGAGGTAATAAAATAATTTAGGATAACAAGTACATTAACTCTAAATGAAATAGCAAATCATTTATCATAATGACAATGTAATCAAAAAGTAGTAGTCATATTGTCTGTTTAAATAGCCATGTCCCATAAATACAGTTTGACAGCCTAAATGCTGTCACATATTACTATATCACATCCTACTTCTGTGGCCATTGTTACCATCAGAACAATTGTTACAGTCCACCAAGGAGAAAAATGCTGAGCTCAGTCACCCCACGTTTGTTGTCACTCTGGGCTGGTTAATTGCTACCATGTCAGCCAGGAGCAGGCAATAACCTGTGAACACTGAAATTCCATTTCAATGCTGCCTCAGGTGTTTTTATTTGTACAGCATGATGTAAAATATGAAAGGACATTTCACCCTGAGAGGAGCTCGGTGACTCTCCAAGGGGGAGGGTAGGAAACGTCCCCCTTCACTGGGACAGGGAGCAGGTAATGAGTCCTTCAGAAAAAGAGATGCCTCTTGACCTAATAAAGCAACAGTTGTGTCTTGAATTGAAATGAGGAGCTTCTTAATTAAGAAAAACCACCTACAGAGTCTTATAACAGCAAGTTTCAGGGGGCAAGATTAAAGCTGGTCCAGCCTTTGGGGAACTCCCAAAACCTGCGTGGCTCCATGAACAAGTGTGGTCACCGAGAAGGGACCGTCTCCAAAGTGTGCAGCAAAGGGATGGAGGCTCCAGGGGGTCCATGGAAAGCCACCTAAAATTCAAGAAAGAGGAGTGAGACTTATGATTTAGGGGGTTTGCTCATTTGCAACTGCATGGTCTATTTTGAATGTTGATATTATGAAGAAATACTTTGGTTTAGGTTTTTCCTGAGCTGGATGAAGCTTTGAAGGAGGTCAAAGTACAAGATAACAACGAGGCACTCCACAGGTGAAGGTGTGGTAAGACTGTAAATCACAGGGTTAATAGCTCTTAGCAGTTTCTTTGGCTTCTCAGAGCATCCTTGAGAGGCTCCACAGGGCACCTGAATGAACCTCCACTGATGATGCACGAGCCCTGCTGAGGGACTCCACACATCTCATCGTGAGAGGATGAAATCCCCTTCCCTTTTGCTGGAGATCCAGAGGGTTCCACCAGCAGGCTGAACAATATACTGGGGACCTCACATGAACCCTCCATAGCTCCAGGAACTCTTGTTACAGCGATTTTGTGATGTGTCACTTTCTGTGAAGGAATCACAATCAGAACTAATCGTGGCATGTTACATGAGGAGGGGCTGATTGTAGGATTCAGTGTCCCAGATTCTTGCAGATGAGAATTCAGCATTCCAGTGCAGAAGGGGAAACAATTATACCCCAGGACTTGCCAATTAACTGATCAGTTTTCACCACCCAACTATTCTGTTTCAAGTTGCTTGGAATATTTAAACAAGGAAAGGAGTCTAGCCAGAAGATCACCATATATATGAGATGAGATTCTTTTAATTTCTATTTTCAGTGATTTTAGACAGTATCTATGTGCATCTAAAGTCTGTAGGACTAAGCTATTGGCAGCATCTTATTTCTTAAATTGTTTTCTACACTTCCTTATTCCTATTCCAAAGTATTCAAATGCATTTATATTTCTTAAATGTTTTTATAGGGTTTTTACTTCCTACTTTCTATGAAGCGGTTCCCTGGCAGGTTGAAAAAAGTCAGGGAAATTAACTGGATTTCCATGGACAGAGATAATATAGAATAGAGTTCTTTGCACAGAGCTGTTCCTTTTAGTTACGCTTACTGTAATTTTAGAGTCACAATTACAGTTTAAAAACTTGCGATGTTCTGGAAGATTTGAATGACAGCAAAATGGAGTCATACTCACTACAGATGACAGAAACCCTGTGGACAGCACTCAGGGAGGGACCTCTTTAATTAAGAATAACAAATACAGAATCACAGGGCTTGACAGTCCCTCGGGCAGTCTTCTTGCCTTCACCATGTTTCCCAAACAGCATCAGCCGCAGCTCGACCAGCCCCTATAGGCATTTCTCCAGGGTTTTTGAAGAGTGACAGCAATGGCCTTAAACAGCCAATTTCAGCACTTGCTGTCCTTTTTTCTTTTTTTTTTTTTTTTCTTTTTTGATCATGGATATGTCTGAGTTTCCAGCTAAAGTTTTAAGCTGCTTGTCCTACATCCATCATGGACAAAGTATAGTTCTTTCTAGTAGTTCAGCCTTTGCGAAAGTGAGGTGTTAAACCCATTGTGTTGTGCACATCTTGGTCTCACGAGCATCTCCAGCCAGCCTGTGGTTGGCATCATGAAGACCACAGGTGTCACATTGTCCTCTTTCACTGCAGCTCTGGTCTGTGCATGGTGTCTGGAGATATCAGTGGGTGACATGGGACTCATGGAGACACGTTCCTTTCTGTCTCCTTCCTACTCCAGTCCAAGAGCTCTGAACTGTCACCTCACTGCTTGTGAAGCCAGGGAGGTGTTTTTTTCTTTTGTTGTTTGGGGCTCCCCTTCAGCAGTTAGGCACAATTACTACCTCCTGGAAAGAGAATTACAGAAAAGGCAGCGAAAAAAGGGAATACAGAGCAGTCCCAGGGAAGCCTTGGCCCCACATTTCCTCCACGAAGGGGAGAAAAATGTTTCTGTGCAAATGCTGTAGCTGCATGAGGCATTGGGTCTGCTCTGCGTAATTGCAATGATCACACCCATTTTCCCCCCAGCTGCTTTTGGCAGCCCTTCACTGGCACTCCACTTCCCTCCTCTCACTCTTCACCTTTGCTCGTGCTCGCTGTTTCCTGGCCCCAAGGAATTGAAATGGTGCCATTTCTCCTCCTGGTGGCTCTTGCATTCACCCTCAGCCCACTCTGTGCTGACCTCTGGGCATCACTCACGAGCTCCAGCGGGTGGGCAGCTCAGCTGGCTGGTCTGCCTTGTTTCCCTCAGGGATCATGGCAACCTTACAGAGGAGTGAAGTTCCTGGAAATTCTATTTCTAAAGGATACAGAGGGAAACAGATGTTTATGATAATAAGGGCATCTTGTAATTCAGTTTTCGTTGCTGTCACTGCATAGAAATTGTTTTCATTGAAAATCCTTCCTGACCTAACCCACAGCAGCCTTGCAAAGCTAAGTGCCCCATTATCCTACTTTTTTTCCATGTAATTTCAGTTTTGAATGCTTTTAAGAGTTCTCCATACCTGTTCTGCTTCCTAAACTGGGGGAAACTTGGTAGTAATCATCACAGAGGTGGAACTGCTTTACTTGATGCTGCTCGTGGTGCCGCTTGGCTTCATATCTGAATACCAAAATCACTTTTGGAAGTGTTTCTTGTGTCAGCGTGAGATGTGGTGACATTAGATTTTTAGGAATTTTTAGGAATGTCGGAATGTTTGGGATCATCATGCTACAGAGACACATGGATATCTTCTAAAGTCCAGGTACATGGGCAGGAGAAAAAAAATTCTGATTTTCATAGCCTGGTCTCACATACTTAAATTTCTAATAGGAAATGGATATTTACATAACGTGGGTTTTATGGGTGCTCTGAATTCCAAGTTTGACAGGAGCTGAGCAGTTACTGTGACATAAGGAACATGTATCCAGTGTCCATTGCACAGCTCTTGGTGGGGCTTTCCTTAAACTATGGCAAAGAAAAATGCCACCCATAGGAACTAAACAGCTTTACTCCTAAAGCATTGCGAGGGGAGAATTTTAATGTAATCTACTTAACTATATTATCAACACGCTTTAACCTGATTAAATCAGCTTCTTTATGCTCTAGGATTTAAAATCTGGTCTCTGGATGTTTCATGTATGAGCTCGCACTTCATCCAGCGTGTGTGGGAATGTACAGTGGAAATTAAAGACTGCTCAAAATTCCGGGTAGCAAACCTGCTTCTTAATGACAGAATTTTTTTTAGGTTCACTGTGCAGTCAGGGTACGTGAGTTTGGTTTTTTTCTCTCCTGAACCAAGTTTACTGCTGAAGGTAGCAATGTAGTTCACGCTAAAGCATAAATCTGCAGGCTGAAACCCTTCTAAGAACACACAGTATTGCTATTGAGAGTAGTCAAGTGAAAACTTTGAAAAATTATGTATTTTAAAGTGCTTGTAAAACCCTGTTGCCCTATAGTTTGCTGATATACACAGGTGCCCTGTTTGCTTTCATTTTTCATCAACAACAATAATAATGTCACTGCGATGAACATTGCTTGGATGGTGCTGATGGGCACCTGGGTGTGAAATGATAGGCACAGGCCAAAGGCCAAAACAGAAATATGGCCTATCACTCTGTCAGAGGAACATCTTCTTGTCCACAAAGCTTGGAGGAAAACGTGTTTTTCCCATGTACACCTCAGGACATTCCATGATTTAAAGCTCTAAGTAACAGTTTGGCCATTTGCTGGTCCCATGGGCTCTTTTGTGCTTTGATGGAGCTTTTTGATGGCCCACAGTAAGTATTGCCCAAAGGGAAGGGACTGGAAAGACCCCACCCCCTGGAGCAGAGGCTGGTTTTGGCGGGGAGCACTCCTCTACATACACCAAAATTTCACAGGGAAGAGTTCCAAACTGTGTCACACGGCCTGTTCTTGCTCACCTTCATTCTCAATAGTTTTTGCTCCTGAGACTATTTTATAAATTCAAAGCATATTCAGAATATTTCACTAGGAAAACACATTGATCTGAAGTGAATGCTTAGATTTTAACCAATTCCACAATATATAGAGTATATCTGCTGGAAGAAGGAAAAATCTAGTTCTTGGGAGACAGAGAGAATTTAATTAACTTGAGTTACCTCACTGCTGTATTCACGGACCCAATTTCAATTCTCTTTGACATGCCTTTTAAAAAATCCATTGTTGTGAAAAGTAAAGTGCAGCTTCACTACTGAAACTCATTTTGAGCTGCTGCTTTCCTCTGCCACTTTAAAGTTCAGTAGAGACTGCACAGGGAGCCCTGCTTGGTTCCCAGGCCAGGAGAGCTTGGGCTGAAAGCAGCACAAGGTCATTGAGCCCCTTCCTTTGCACCCATCCTGTCCCTTTGCTCCTCCTGGCATAACCAGGTGGTTTTCTCTTCCTTCAGCATTTGTGTCCCTATGGAAATAATAATGTTCTATACATGTTATCCATTCATTAGTGCTGTCAATTAGCCCCTGTAGCCAGCATCTTCTCTTGTCCTTGCTGTCAACCCTCTGACACCTGTATATACCTTGTATTGCATTGTGTTGCACTATACCATTACATTAATCATATTATTTACAGTTTTCAGCTGATATTTTGAGTAGAATTTCTCTGATTTAATTTCTGTTGATCATATAGATACAGCTGGAAAAGATGGTGTTGTCACTTAACAGAGAAAGAAAGTGCATAAAAAATTACTTTGCCTCCTCACCTTACCCTTTTTCATCTGGGCTGTGTATGCCCTAGTCTTGCAAATACTCTGTAGGCGTGGGACTCCCAGTGGCTAATACGAACTGTGCTCATAAATTATGGGCTACCAGTGTCACTGGGGGTTGTGGCACAGCAGAGGATAGAGCAGTGGGAAGGCACAGCTGGTGGCATTCTCACGTAGAGGGCTAATTGTTCTTAATGAACCCAGTGAAGTAGAAAGCAAGTATTCACCCACTCCCAGCTTTAGCTCTCCACGGCCACAGGAAACTGCTCAGGAAAACGATTTGCTGAGGAATAAAGGCTGTGGGAGGCTGTTGTTTATGGCAGGGCTTTGTGAAACTCATATAATGCTCCTCTGGTTTTGCTATTGTTCTTTCTTTCTCTATAAAAATAAGGTGGAGTGAGGCACTTTGCTGTGGTGTTCGTGGATCCTGTCACACAGCACCACTGGCTGCTGCTGAGGGGGATGGCTGAGAGCTCCAAGCTACAGGAGCCACAGGCACTCTGAGAGTGAAAGTCATGTTCAGCTCTGGCACAGTTTCTGTCTGTCTGAAAACCAATAGGGGCATTTGTAAAATGGAAGAGGAAAAAAGAAACTGCAACAAAATGAGTGCCTGCCTGTCTATAAACATCTTACCTATTTTTGGAGGCTCAGTTTATCTCTGCTCCACACATCAGTCTCTTCTCCACCTCACTCATGACCATGGCCAGCCTCGCTGAGATGAGAATTCATTTGCCTGTGTCCATGCACTTGCTGCTCCTGGGCTGGGCAAGGGAAACTGAACAAACCTTCCCTTTTTTGGAGCAATAATACCTATGACTCTGAGGTGTGCTTCCAGCAAATATCTCCTGTGCCAGTTTAAAAACCCCAGTCTTCACTGTTTAATCAACTGCAAAAGCTGTTTATTGCTTTCTATACATGAGTGTCTCAACGCTGAGCTTTAATTAACTGTGTCAGCCTGGCTGTCATTCGACACAGCTTTTATTGGGATAGATGTTAAATCCCGTCTTTCATAACTGTGTCTTAAACACATCTGTACTGAACTCTTTTAAGTAGTAATTAGTTTCCATCAGCTGTCTTTTATTCGTTTCACATTTGCCCACAGGCAGCCTCATTAAAGTCCAGCACAACTTTCTTATACTGCAGCTTCTCCCATCTCCTTGGCCAGGGTGGGGAAGCTCTGCCTCAAACCCGTCTGCTCCTCTCCCAGGGCTGATCTGCCCCAACCCAACCTTCTTCTGGGGTTCCTGCAGCTCCCTCAAAGTTGCCTCATGCTGGTGATTCCCACGGTGGTAGCGTACTTTCAGCCCTGGGTGCTCCTGAGAGTCTGCAAATTCCCTTCTCTCCTTTTTCTGCAGCATCCCAGGCAAGCAGCCTGTCTTCCCTCCTGGCCACTTCAGAGCTCCACAGCCCTCCCTCCCACTGGTGTGTCCTCCTGGCTGCACTTCATCACACGGGCTGTCATTTCTCTGGCTTTCCAGCCTGATTTAACCAACTGCTTACCCACCAGCAGAATATTTTATATTCCTCTTTTATATTCCTCTTTATAAATGTTAGGTTAGAGCCTTCTAATTCTACTGTTGTGGATCCTTGGAGAGTTTTTGGAAGGGAAAAGGATGTATTTCTCTGCTGCTTTACCCAGAAGCAGCTAGAAATCTGGAGGTGACATATGTGAGGCTCTCTCCTCCCCTCCAGCCTTCTCCTGGGGACGGGCAGAGCTTGCTCTCTGAGGAGCCTGCTGAACATCCCACCCACGGCAGGGTTCCTGGAGGGTTCCAGTCCCAGCTCCCACATGGAACACAGCTACTGACTTACCCACTAACAGAGGTGCTTTTATGCCTCCATTACCTCTGGGTTCGTGTTTTTGTTTTTTATTTATTTATTTATTTATTTCCCCTATTTGTTGGCATTTGAGGCACTCACTGTTTTTTGCCAGCTAATACAGCCCAGCTGTTTGTAGGTTAAGCAAGGTGGCCAATTTCCTTTTCATGGCCCTTTGTTAAGAATTTAAGGGGACTTAGATACCAGCCCGATGCTTTCCTCTACATGCACTAGATCACTCCCAAATACAGGTTGTCTTCTGCAGCATGCTGACCCAAACTCTCCCCTCCTGAGACCTGAGCACTCCCGCCCCAACACTGCCACCTCTCAGGCAGGAGGGCACCCAGCTAACAGGATAGGAGAAACCAAAGTGAAAAAAAACCCCAAACCCCAAAAGGTGCATTATTTCTGACCTAAAACTGCTGTATATTCTGGGGGTTTGTGTTTAGTGGTGCGGCTGAATGTCCTCCAGGGCTTTTGTCTCAGTGTGAATTCGTGTTTCAAGCTGCCTTGACATTACAGAGCTCTACAGAGAGGACTGGAAATTATTGGAGTAAACTTGCCCCCATAAGAGAGGTCCAGATGGAAGGCTGTAAGTAGAATATTTAGCGTGTAGAAATGTACATTTCTGTGCACCCTGATACTGTTGCTGTTGTGATTGTGCCTGAAGTTTTCCCATCATTTTTAGTTTCTTTGGGGAGATGCTATGAGACTCATCTTTCTATATAATGTTATTTTTGATGAAGCTGGCTTGAACTACCATGAAAGGGTCATGCATTTATATTTAACATTTAACTATCGCTATTTTCTCAGGCCTTTGGGGAATGATCTGTTTTAATATACCTATGATTTCTACCCTGAATGTGGCTACTATTGCTTGTAATAGGAAAACATAGCAATAAAAAAAAAAAATAAAAAAAAAATCAGTCTTTCCTTTTTGTCTTTATCATTCAAGAAGTGACCCAACCCACAGAGCTGGCAGCTGCTTGTGCTCAGGAGCCTTGATACCAAACTGCCCCTAAGAGCTCTCTGAGAAAGATGGTCGAGAAGCTGTCAGAATGGCTCATTTAGTGAGGAGAAGAACTACTTGTGGGAAAACCTTGCCACTAAATGGTTTCCCGTAAAATCCTAATGGCAGATGTGTGGATGTTTGGCCTTACTCCAAGGGACACACATCCTAAAGTCGAGATCGGGCATATTTTGAGACAACACATTAATGCCAACGGGAGGGTAGAGATGATACATTTTATATCCTTTCTGGAAAAAAAATTCTCTAGCCTAGGTGCAGGCTATTCATAAGAAAGGAGAAATTATTTTTCTCCTTCTGTCTATTTATATAGGGTGTCTGTCCTGTGTTGCAGTGAAGGAGGAGCAGTATTTGCAGGTACCAGCTGTAACACCCTCCTGGAGCTGCAGCTGGCACTGCTGCTGCCATCACATCGCACAGTCTGTGCTAGACAGGTGTGCTCTGAGGAAAAGTAATAGCTCTGAACCCTGTCCTCTCCCTCACAGCTGAAATACATGGGTTTGGTGAGCGTCCTCTCCTGCCAGCATACATCATGTTTTCTTCCCCCACGCTCACACTTCCCTAACGCCATCAATAATGTCCTCCTGCTTCCGTATATTTCTATTTTTCATTTCTTCTGCTTCATGCCTGGTATTTTATCAACTCTTGCTATTTATTCACCTCCCTCCACCTGCAGCTTCCTTCTCCAGCCTAAGCACAGTGCTAAACCAGTATAACCAGTAGCTCCCTGCCTTATTCCCAAAGGCACCTGGGATGTGAGTGTGCTAGGGAGTGTTCTCCTGGAGGGTGGCTCTCCCCTGAATGCTGCCCTCCTTCACCCTACTGTCCCCCAGCTCTGTCTCAAGAGCAGCTTTTGCCAGACACCCCCAACCCTCCCTTTCACCCTCTGTGGGTATTGTGAAGGGGCAAAACCTCAGTGAGGGATGGATGGGGCACCTTCTCCTCCTCCAGTCACGGCATTCCTTCACTGCTGCCATTGAAATGTTGCCATTGAAGACAGTTTTGTTGTTAATGGAAGAAGCTCAAATCTCCACTCATTGGAAAGTGCAAAGAGAGACACAGTGACTCTTCTTGTAGTCAAAGGTGGGGAAAAAGTGTCAGTGCTTTTCCATAGAATTGAACCTGTATCCCAGCTGCACAAGAAGGGATTTTTCACACACGTATTCCAGCAGTGGTCATTGGAGTACAGGCTGTGCTGATGTCAAAGCTGCACATTTGCCAACTGCATGGTGCTTCAAAGCCACCTTTGCCTTCCAGCCTGAACTTTTACTCTCATTCCTACCCTAATCCCTTGACAAAAGTACAACAGTAGGTCTCTGCCTGGGTATATAACACTCTCTTTGATCCTGCACAGGACCAGAGCCCAGCTCCATCCTGCTTCCTGCAGCATAGCCAGAGAGGTGTCCCAAGCCAAGCCTCATTGCCTGCCTTGAGCAAACCAAGCCATGGAGTGGGTTACTAATTTGGCAAAGCTGGTGGATGGAGCCCAGAGCTCTCAGGAAACCATTCACTGCTGTCTGGGTAGAGCTTGTCTCTCCTCTTCCACCAGCCGTGGTTGTGCTGGCCGTGCCTGAGCTCAGCCCCATCCTGCTGCTGCTCCACCGCCACTTTGGGGGTGATGTGGTTCTTTATTTGATTCCTTTTCTGCAGCAGCCCAGCTGGAGACGGGAGATAATATCCAAAATAATTAAACTGCGCTCACAATACAGCTCCTGCTCCAAGACATCATCCAGGGGAGGTGTGTGAATGGGAGACCAGAGTGTCAGAGAGTTGACAGCCGAGGCGGACACGAGAAGAATTATATGCATTCAAGACACATTAAAAGGACAATAACAGCCTGGCTTATGGCTATTTATTCTTTACGAGTGACTCTGGCAGCATTTTGTTTGAAGTTTTGATGGCCATATGTTTTCCAGGGAGGCACAGCGCTTTCCTCTGTTTGTAAACTGTGCTATAATTGAAATTGAATTTTTATGAAATCTTTGTGAAATATGATAACACATTAAAACACTCTCCTTTGGAGAGTTTCCTCATTGATTTTTGTTGCATTAAATCTGTTTACACATCAAAGGAAAATATTGCGTTCTGTCTGTCTTCATTTCAGTCACACCCTTCCTTTTGTTTCCCAGAGACTACACATGGCAAAGCAAAATCCCCTCCGTTCGGAGTTCTTCTAGCACTCACACTTCTCTTGGTGAAATGATGCTTTACACTATAATTGGCCTTCTTTCTCCCATCTGCTTACCAAACCAGAACCTTTACAGTGTCTTTTTCTTCCTTCACCTTTTCAGCAATTCGACTGTATTTATACACTGGGACTAATCCTGCCCTCCTGAAAATACATGGGATTTGATGGCTGAGTTTGTGTCTGTCAGGATCAGTCTGCTATGGACCAAATCTGTAGCTGGAGTACACACAGTCATGGCTCAGTTCACTTCGGAGGAGCTGTGCACATTTATCTGAGAATCTGTCCCTGCAAAAGTTGGGGGGTTTTTTTGTTCTGGCAGAAATAATTTTAAATTCAACCAGGCTTTTCAGATATTGCTGTAAAGAACTGAGCTTTTTTTTTTTGTTAGTGTGTGAAAATATTTCATTTCTACATACGCGTGTGTGTCAAACTATTTAGTATGGTATTGAAAAGTGTACATGAACACCAGAAATGGTGTGGGTGAAAGGAAAGCACGAGCTTATTTTTAGTCTGGTACCAAGGCAAGAGTGAATCCATCTTAATGATCAAACTAGAATAGAAAGCATTCTTAGGACTGATAACTAGATCCCTGATGACAAACCTTCCCTTGCTTTACTCACGAGGCTCCTTGTCAGAGCTCTGGTGTTGTGATAAGGCCGGTGGTGTTATCCAGCCCAGGCTGTGTGTGTGGAGTGAGGACAAAGGCCCATCTCAGACCCAAAGCAAATGATCTATTCTGATTATTTTCTCTGTAATAGCTAAATTCTATCACCAGTGCCTGTTGGGTTTGCCTCTGAGTTAAAGCTGAGCTCTCACCAAATATTACTTTAAATTCTCTGTTGCATGTTGCAGAATTGTCCTGTTTGTAACTATTCTCTTTGCACTTGACTGAGTTTTATTTTCTTCTGTTTTCAGAGAATAAAATGTGCTGTTCTTGTTTGGATCCTGGGCCTGCCAAAGCTGACCCTGCACCCAACCCAGAGAGCCTCCCACTGCTTTCAGCCCCACTCCCCAGCAGAGGTCCATGGGCTGGTGGGAGGCATCCACAGCTCTCTGCACTGCCTGGAGGATGGGATTGCATTGCCTTTATTATCTTTGCTGCCATGGTGTGGCTACAAGTGCTTTTATCAATGACAAAAATTATCTACCTGCTGTTAAACCCCAGCAGAAGCACAGACCAAGGTGGCTTTCTGGGTGGATACACTCCAAGCTGTCAGCAGGCTACTCGGTACATTTTCTCCTTGCTTTTCTTTCCTGTGTCTTTGTTTTGGTTAATCTTGGAAAAAAGTTTGGATGAAGACAAAGAGTATCCAGAGAAGAGGTGGCTCAGGGGTATCTATAGGACTGCCTTCTCCAGCTGAGGTGGAGGGGCATCAGCCTGTGGGATGCAGTGATGGCTTGGAAGGACAGAATGTGGAATAAATAAAACCACAACCATGTGTATCAGTATTTGGAGGCAGCATTTCAATGCTGAGGTCACCTCTAAAATGTCTGTCCAGGCACTGAGAGAGAACAGTTCCCATTTTAAGGGTACGGTATATACGCATTGAGAATAATCTCCCAAAATGTTAGGGATGCTGTCTGCTGGGAAAGTGCCTTTAAGGAACAATAAAGTTAACACAGACACATGTTTAATTGATTTATTTATATCATGAATTAGTGTCCTAGAAAAAGCTTGTAAGGTGGCAAGGTAAATTGGTATTTATTTTCAAATCAATATTTCTTAAATCATAAATCTGAACTTAATGCTCTCTGTAAATACCACAGTGCACTGGTCCCAGTGGTTTCTTCTCCCTCTCCCCTCCTGGCCATGTGCATGGCAATGTGTTTGAGGTGAGAAAGTTCAAGATTTGGTGGTGCCAAAATCATGGTATTTGTTGCAAAGCCTGATGAAGAGTGTGGTAACAGCAAGTGACCAGTTTTTCTGCTCAGAGGCTGCTGGTCCAAAGAGGGCAGAGAAGAGATGCAGGGGGATTGTCCTGCATGTTGTAAAGGGAAAGGTGAGGTCTGCTGTGCCCAGTTTGCTGCTTGGAGGGTGGAATTAGGAGTGGGGAGTGTATTTTACAGCTCAACACTAGCTTTCATTAGGTGTGACACAGTGACCCAGCAGGTGCCTGTACATGTGAAAGTTTCAGAAATTTATATTTCTGACCTTTATAGCAAAAAAAAAAAAAAAAGGAAAAAAGAAAAAAAGAAAAAGACAAATCTGAAATTATTTTCTGATCTGACAAAATGGGATGTCTTCCACTGCCTGGTGCACTAAGCAGTAAGCCAGCTCTGCCCATGCCTGTCTCTGTCTCCCAGGGCAGATTGTGATGGTGTGATGGGACCCTAACCCAGCCCAGTCAGAGATAGTCTGCACTTGCCCCTTTCTGGTTGTGAGATTTCAAGACAGAATAGTGTGTTTTAAACTAAAAGAAAAAAAACAAACAAACAAAAAAACCCACACGAACTATTTTTTTTTTTAACCTCAAGTTCAAATCTGCTCAGTATTTGCCATTAAGACAAAACCAGACAAACAAAAACCCTACAAAAACCCTTGGAGGGAGCAGACCCGAGACAGAGCGAAGCAAGCAGGGGTTTCTGAGCCCCTCCTCCAGCTCGCAGGGCTGTGCTGCTGGGGGCATTTGCTGCTGCAGTTCCTGAGCTGCAGCAAACCCTGCACTCCTCTCTCTCGTCTCGGGCAGCTTTATTTGCTTGTCTCCTCTGAGGGCAGGCTCTTGGCTCCTCATGCTTTACTGCAGCCTCTCTCTATGAGCTCCACACTCCCCAGCTGGAATTCCTCTCCATCCTGCCCCTACATCATGCAGGATGTGGGGCAGGTGGCCCCCACGTGCCAGCCCTTGTGCTCGAGGGACCACTTGCTCCTCTGCCTCCTTTATGGGCCTTCAAATAAAGTGGGAGAGAGAGAAATCAAAACTGCAGCCTGTTAGAGGAAATAGAAGGAAACAGTGTGTTAAAGCTAACGAGGCGCTGCAGGCAAAAGGAAAAAGAAAGATAAAAATGAGATAATTCGAACAAAAAAAAAAAGGTAGGAGAAAGTGGGAAGAAGGGCAGAAAAAAAAAGCCTGTGTAGCAGGATAGAAGGATATCATAGAATCATGGAATGGCAGAGATGGCACCCACTGAGGCCAAGGCCAGAAGCTGTTGTGGTGCCCCAGCTGTGGTGACACCAGGTAGATGGGAAATCACAATTTGTGTCCTCTGCAGGCACATCTTTTAAAGAGTGAAACACCATGTGGGGTTTGTATTAAACCTTAATGATAGCACCTCCTCCCGTGACAAATTGTGACATAAAACGTTAAGAGTTGCTGGGGCTGGATATACTTCCCCCTTCCATGTGACAAATCCCATTGGAGAGAGGGCAGGCTCCAAAGCCTGTCCCTTAAATCCCACAGTGCCCTCAGTGTGGAGGTGCCAGTGGAAAGCAGAGATTGTCCTGGCAGGGACCCTCTCCGTGCCAAGAAGTGGTGCAGAGTCCTTGGCTCCTTCTTCCACAAATTGTCATCATGCCCTGCAGAAATAAGAATAATCTGTGTTTCTGACATGGGAGGGCATGGGGGAGCAGAGGCTGAAGGCTCTGCTTTTGTGTGTGTGTACATATAGACAGGTGTCTGTCCATATGCAAATGTATATGTTACACATACACATATTAAAAACTGTGTATAGATGTGAGTCAGTACATGAATTAACTGCGTTAAATAGTGTTCTTTACCATGGCAGGGGGGTTGAAAGAAGGGATCTTTAAGATCCCTTCCAACACAAACCATTCTGCGATTCTATGAAATGTAAAACCAAACATCCCATTTACAAAAAAACGATGCCTATGTTTTCAGAGCCACGTCCACAGCACTCATTCCCATCCCAGAGGAGCCTGCAACCCCAGGAAGGACTTACCCTGCATGTTGTTATGGGCTCCCAGTGGTTTCCAGCACACTGCCCTGGATGCTCTACCCACCTGCATGCCAGGTAAAATCTTGGAGTCCCTTTCTGGGTATTGAACATTGGCCTTATCAGATGCAAAATGCCATACGACAAAAATAGCACCAGCACAGTTTAGGAAACAGTATTTCATGAGTCTATTAATTAGGGAGTCACATTGTGGATGGGAGTAAATATATGGCAGGTTAGTTTTGGCACAATAAAAAGTAAATGTACGTGCTAATAAATAGTTATGCGTTTCTGCCAAAACTTTGATGGTAATTGTAGATTATCGGACACTTGTTAAAATGAGACCCATAATACATGAGCTGGGTTTTTCTATTAATTGAATATAGTGCACAAATTATTTCTTATGTTATATCTCTCTTTATAATGGGAATAAAATGCAATAGCTGACCAAAATGTTCCCTTTTTTAATTAAAGACAGAAACATTTGTTTGTACAATGAATACATTGCCAACATTAATTTTTTTTAACACTTGTTCCTGTTTTATTTCTTGGTATCTCTCAAGCTTTCAAATCTTTCTAGAACTATGCTCAAAATAATATTTAGCATAGAGAAAAACACTAAATATTTCATGGTATAATTAAATCTTATTAATGTAATTGTCTGCAGAGTTCATATTAAAAATTTACAAGAACCCTTTTCCTTTTTGTTAGAAGTTATAATTTCTTCTGAATTTCCATAAATGTTTGGAGCTTAATCAAGCTTAACTGTGGGAAGCATCGGAAGTTTTCTCATGATTTGATGTTGAATCTAAGTTGCTTTTCTTGTATTTTTCTTTTAACCCAGCCAGACACTTTGTCACGGAATTAGTCCTCAAGTAATTAAGGTACAAAAGATTAAGTATTTGTTTTAACATTTGTGGATCTAGATGCTGGCATTAAAAGTTTTCTAATTTTCTAGCATTCTCTTTTTTGTTTTTCATGAATAGACTTTTTTAAGGATAGTTAATTTCTTATTTCTTATTTTTCCTTTTAAGCAGCAGGATGTTTCTGTCGTTCTCTAATTTCCAAGGCCTTTTTAATAACATTGAAATCCTTGTGAAGTTCTCCCGAATCCATCAAATATTCCTCTGAGTGGTTCTGTTTATTGGCATTCCCACAGTAGCACGTTGGTCTGTTAAAATCCAGGCAGCCATTCATCTGCCTGGTGGCTCCACATCTAAGCAGACCTTCTACTCAGCCACTGCTGCCATTAAAATCAGCTTTTTCACTTGAACTTACTTTCATTGAAGCCACTGCTGACGTAGAGAGGAGCTCATTTAGTGATGCTTTTTCACCTTTATGCTAACTCTGAACGCATCATTAGCAGGAGGATGTTGACTAATTTGGAGGGAGTTTAGAGAAAAGCTGTAAAAATGGTTAGCAGGTCAGCAAATCAAGCACTGTGCGGAAAGATAAAATGAGCTATCAATGTCTAGGCTGGCTGGAAAAGCATGATTAGAAATTCTTAAAGGATATAAACATAAAGAGTGGAAGAATTTAGTTCGTTAAAACTCTAATGAAGGGCTGACACAGGTTATGTGGGGACAAAGTAGAAAATCCCTCTTTAGATGTTTATGGTGACCAAGTGGGGTTGGTCAGGACACCACAGTGCTGGGAGACAGGTCAAAGGATCTCAGGAGCTCTTGCTTAGTGCACAAGGGTGTGTTTTAGGTGTTAAACAGGGAAAAAAAATGCCACCAAAGCCCTGGAGAATAAGAATAGATAAAAGAAAGAGAAAAATGACCACTTATTTGTGGTGACATATATTGGGCTGTGGGACCCTCCCTTCCGAACTGCTGGGGGTTTAGCACGCAGGGATTTCGAAATCACAAAACAATAATATGAAATTGGGAACAATGTGACATTTCCAGAGACTTTTGGCCCAAAAGCCCACAGTGGGGCAGCTCTAATAGCTGCTGCCACCACGTGACAGCGCTGCTCCAGCATTGCTCCAGCCCAGAGACTCCGGGTGGTCGGAGATACTATTCACTTGCAATTTGGTGCCTATTTTATTTCTATTTGACTCACAGCTGTGCAAGTCAGGGACTCTGAATTTGCAATTTCAGTATCACTGCAGAGTGATACACATGCAGGCTGTGGGTTGTACCCACTTTCCTTCACCTGTCCAGAAAGCAGGTTATAAACCAGGCCAAAATCACATGTCAGAATCCCATAGAGCAGCTACTTTGCAGAGTCTCAAAATGCTCTTTAATTTGTGGATAGACTGCATGAACACTGGGTTATGGAGTTTATAAAAGAAATGAAGTTAGGGAGAATTCAAATGAAATATCTTCTTTGGAGAGTAAACTCATTTGTATTCCAAAATGCAATTATAGAGTGGCCTCGGGAAACTCGGTGCTCTTTCTGGTCAGCAGCACTGGCAAAGTCTTTGCACAAGATCATGGATGGCTTTAATTTCCAAAGAAAAAGCTCACTGAGAGAAACACAAAACCCACTGTAAAGGTAAACATTTCCTAAGCCAGCTGACAACCACACTAGAAATATTAAAGAAGCTGAGGAAGTGTTAACTGAGTTCGCCTACAAATTGTAAAGTGCTTGGAGAGAAAAATGCTGGCTGACTGCATCCCAGGATCCAGTGATTAGGAACTGAATGAGACCTAAAGACCACACATTTCAGTGATCTGTCTCTGTCAGCGGTGAGATGCCTGAAAAAGAAATAAATAATGAAACTCTTTCCCTAAAGTCAGGATACAAAGATACAAAATGCAGTCCAGCCCGCTAATATCTGAAATATAAACGTTTGAATTTTCTTTCCAGCTTCTTTGGGAGCTACTAATGATGTCTCTGGATACCTTGGATGTCCACAGGATTATCTACCCCCTTTGAAAATTCTTATCCTGTGGCAAATTTAATCTACAAGTGAGGCTATAACATAGGGACAGCTCCTACACAGGGATTAAGCTCCTGTTTGACTTCAAGTAGGGATGTGCTTTAGGCACTCCTGCCTGTTTGCTTTTAAGTGAAATTCTGTGTGAGATTATTCAACCTAGACTGCCAGGCAAAACTTCTGACAATCTTTGTAAATTCCCCATCTCTGGAAGGTTTCTAGGCCAGGTTGGATGGGGCTTGGAGCAACCTGGTCTAATGGAAGGTGTCTCTGCCCACTGCAGGGGGTTGGAACAAGATGGTCTTAAGGTCCTGTCCAACCCAAACCATTCTGTGACTCTACGATTAAACAAAAAGCCCCAAACAAACCAACTAAAATAAGCCCCAAAAATGAGAGGAGAGAAGGAACTTTGTTGTGCTGTATTTGCAGCCTTGGAAGTGGACACCCTTCCCTCTCTGCTTGCTGGGAAGGAGTAGAGCAGGGGAGCAGCTTGCTGCCCTGACTACAGGATGGCTTAGGAGAGGAAATCACAGGAGTTTCTCATAGCAGCTGGTCACAAAAGTGCTGCCCAGATTTGTGTTTGGCTGTAATCTTCTATGTCCACAACAAAGGAAAGACATTGTTGAGTGACTTCATGGCAGTGTCCTGCTGTCCCAAACCAAAACCAGGCACCTTCATCCAGGTGAGGTTTAAAAAGTAAGAAAGTGCAGTAGCTTTGCCCACTCCAGTGGTTTTCTATGTCTGTCAGTGGTGTATTGTTTTGCTTTTGTTTTTTCCAGAACCACTGCCCGCTGTATTCCTAAGGAAAATTTCCATAATACAGCGTGTTTTGCAGCAAACCCACAATACACACCACTGTTCCAAGGGGTATTGCAAGTGACATTTGATCCAAAGGCCAAAGCTTCCCTTATTAAACAGCAGAAAGGAATATATTCTTCCAAGGGAGAGCTGTGTGCAGGGTAGAGAGCAGAATGTAATATCTTCTCCTGCAAGCTGGGGTGACTCTGCTGTGAGATGGCAACCTCCAGACTGTGTGTTGTGCTTGAAAAACTGGTGAAGCATGAGTTTAGCTCGAGGGAAATGCTGATGCAAAGGATCCTCCAGGAGAAAAATGATGAGTTGGAAAAGTAATTTATCTTGCTCTCCCATCCTAATAGTAAAAATGTGAAAAAAACCCCACCAGAACTAACACTGCCCCCCAACCACCTGAAAATCTTCCAAAATACCAGCCATCAGAAGTAAAAATGTAAGAGGAAAAGGAAAAACCTGCTAAATGGCAGTAAGTTGCTCCCTGTGTTTGAAAGATTAATGACAAAAATAGGGAAATTTCAGGAGCGATTTTTTTTGTTAAAATGTTGTTGATATTTTATAGCAATATTCTCATGAAAAAGCCTCATGCTGTGTATGGTCTTGATGAAAAGCAGACTTTATCTTTTTTTGTGATTTCTTTTTTAATTGATTTGGAAAAAAATGCACTTTGGAATCAGATCCATCCCTAACACGGTGTGTCTATAAAAGACTTCAGTATTTTCTGTAAGATGTGGTTAAGTGAGAGAATTACTGAAAACTGGGCTGTCTCCCTTCACTGTACCAGAGTTTGGTGCGACCTAATGAATGAAAAAGCTATGCCAAAGGTAAAAAATGGTATTTTACCTATTAAATGCCTGGAGTATTATCATTTACAAAGGCGAGAAGACATGTTTATTCTTTCCAGTGCTTATAGCTCTCTGCATTCAGCAACACACATTACCATAATTTGTTTTTATACAAAGTGCAATATAAGCGTGCTCCTGCAAGCAAATTTAAACACATGTATTAAAATCTCCTTGAAATTTCTCAGCTGGGAATCAACAGAAATCTATTGCAGGCCTTTGCTATGCACCTATGAAAGATCTCTTTAGGATCAAGTGAATCTCAAACCAGCATCCTCCCTTTCAGTGCCTGACCTGCTCCTCTCCTTGCCCCCATCCCTTGTTTGCCTTCCAGATAACACGAGCAATGAGCAATTTCACAGCCCCAATTAGTGACTTTACTGACAGCTCGAGGTAAGAGGAGGAATACAACACTTTTCTCTGTCTCTTAGCAGTCTTTTTAAACTTGTCAGTGCTGGTTTCTAAACACGCCCTGTACCTTCCCTGAGCGCCTCAGAAACGAGACATTCAGTGCAAAGCTTTGTTTCATCTTTACATCCAAAGTGCTTTATAGAGGATCACGGCATCCCCTATTGGCATGGATCTGGCTATCCAACAGCAGCAATAACACAGGAACGGGAAGAGGAAAAACAACTTTATTTTTCTGAAAGCAGTCAGGGATTTGGATTATGTCTACTTGCTGGGAGCTGCCTGTGCTAGTTCTTAGTGGGAAATCTTTGTTTCAGAGCTCTGTTTGGATGAGATGATGTGTCTGTGAAATGGGGGAAGTTGGGAGGAGCTGGGTGCTCCAATGCCATCACCACGGCATTCCCACTGTCTGACAGAGTTCATCATGATTATTATATTATAATATTAAAAGCTATGATGGAATGAGCAGGTAGTTTTTTCCCAGAGAAGACAGTTTCATTTATTTATTGTTTAATGTGAGGCTGGTGAGGCACTGGAATAGTTTTCCCAGAGAAGTTGTGGATGCTCCATCCCTGGTAGTGTCAAGGCCAGAGTGGATGGGGCTTGGAGCAACCTAGCATAGAGGGTGCCCCTGGCCATGGCAGGGGGTTGGAACCAGATGATCTCTAAGGTCCCTTACAACCCAAAGTATTCCGTACTTTTATGATTTATCAATATAAAGATATAAATAATAGGGGATTGGCATCTGTTTGTCAAAGTTAACCAGCATATGATTTAGCAACAGAATTATTAAGATTTAAGATGAAAAATTCAGTTAAAAGACAAACATGAAAAATCCCTTCTTCAGGCATCATGCCTTACTCTGAAGTGGAGGGGACTTGATGGAAGAGCATGTGACTTCCAGGACCATGTGTCCCCAAAATCTTCCATCCTGAGGACTGTTGCTTCCAAAACATCTTCTCTAAAGAACTTCTCTTAAGAACTTAGTGCATCATTATCTGGGCCACACTTGGAGCTGTTAATATTATTAATAAGGATATTACGACTTTTGGCCAGCCTAAAACAAACTATCAATGAACCCAACTGTTTGAAACTAAATATAGTTCACATTAAATTTTAAGGCTTTGAATTACATGAAAAGCTTCACAAGTTCTAGTCCAATCGACAGTAATTTCAATTTGCCTTCAGCTACTGTGTCTCTGTTATTTTTCCTTGTTGGTGTGGGAGATAACAAATGTGTGAATGACATTTCAGTCTGGTAATTGGGCCATTTATAGTTCCTTGTTAGTTCCTGCTGGATAAGGGCTACGGTGCTGGTTTTACATAAGGATCAAGCACATCATTAACAGCCAAGCACTGAAAGCATGCCTGCAATACCTGACTGCGAGACTAGTGTTGCCATGTAATACACGAGAAAGAAGTGATTTTGTGCTTGTCATTTCCATTAAAAGATGGCACTTTTGGCAACTAAAGCAATCCCTTAGTCTTTTTCCCTATTGACCTATTGAGCTACTGACTCAATGACCCTTCCAACATAGAACATTCTATGGTTCTGTGTTTATTTATGTTAGGTAAGCCAGGACAGAGAACCGCAGCCCTCTTTTCCTCCCCATGCTTTTTTGGGCAGTTTTCACCCCAAAGGCTGTGGAAAGGCTCTGAATGTCTCTTTAGAGTAGTCCTTTTGCTGTCTGCCTGTGTCAGTGTCAGAGCCCATGAGGGCTGAAGGATTCCCCAGCAAAGGTGGGGTGAATGAGTTATAAATGGTTGTGACAAGAACAATTGCTCTCAGCATTGAAAAAACATCAAACCCTTGCAGATAGTTTCAGACACAAAACTGTTACCAGGGACAGAGTTACCATTCTTCCTTCTGTGTTAACTGGTTCAATAGAAGGTATCCCTCTCACCCCGAAAACTCATCTCTCTTACATTTTGAGGCCATCCCATCTATTCCACTACTCCTACATAACATAAGCAGGAAAATGTTAGCAGCATCTATTCATCTGCAAACCATTCCCTGATACCATCAGGGACTGGGGTTTTTTTTTTACTTGGTTGCATAAAAACAAGATGCTCACATTATAAATGCTGGGTTTGTAAAAAAACTGATGTCCCCACCACTGTCCACTGAGGGTTTGTAACACCATTTTATCTTTGGTTTTGGCTGCATTGTTTCACTTGCAGAGGCTGCTGGAAATTTGCAGTAGCAAAACGGGAGGAATTTATTGAACATGTGAGAGAAAAAGCCTGTCTAGACTTGTTGAGGTTGTCACTTAGGAAAAAAACCTGTGAGAAATGCAGGTTGCATTTAGCACTACGCCAGCAGTGACTTGGAACCTTTTTTATTATTAAATTCATGGTGCTCCAAAGTGAGTGCAAAATGTACCTGACTTCTCTAATGGGTTTTGGAATCAGAAAAATATGTAAATGCCTTAAGATCTTTCCAGTGATGTTGTCATCATCCATCTGCATTACATTCTTGCTTTAAAGTGGAAGATTCCTTCATGATGAATAGGATGCTTAAAGGGAAGGCCTCTATTGCCACTTTTAGTGATTATTAATGAAATCACAGTGCTCTCAGTCTGTTAAAGCTGCAGCCTAAAATAAGGCTTGGCAGTGATAATCGCTTCTCTTAAACCATGAATATATTAAGAAAGCTTTTATGGAATATTTGATGATTTGTGAAAACTGTATAATTTGCTGGGTTTGCTAGAAATTTAGAAAAGTATTTGAAGTTTCTTAGGAGAATCCAGCATATTTCATATTTTTTGAATTTCCAGGCATTGGGTCAGGAGGAGGAGCTGGAAAAACCCAACAGCTATTGATAAAAAAATGTGACAACACTAAAGACTCTTAATAGAAGAACAATATAGGAAACCATTACAGGGAGCAAGTGTTTATAAAGAAATCACACATGTGTTTTTACTGGTTTTCCAGGACTGGTGAGGTGCCAAATGGCAACTAAATTTGCAACATGGAACATGAAGGCATTAAGAAGAAATCCATGCCTAGGTTGTGAAAGCTCAACAGGCCACAGCATGAGGAGTGTCCTTAGAGACGTAAGGCCAAAATGTCTTCTGTCCCAGAGTATCTTATTCTGCTGTTACAGAGGAAACTGAAGTTGGTTATAAAGGTACAGAATAATTTCATGCAAAGATATGGGAACTATGTTTGATGTAGTAAACTATGCTAAGGAAACAGTTTTAGAATTGGTCAAAGCTGAATTGTCAATTAAATCCTGTCAGATCAATGAAAATAATGAAAACAATTCGAGAGTTTTTGGAACAGCCAAATGGGTTAAAAATTCAAAATTTTAAATTGCAAATGACAGAAGGTTGTTTGTTAACATTTATCAAGCTTAACTGTCAGCTCCTTTCTGGTTGTGGAGAGGAAAAGTGTATGGTAGAGAAGTTGGTGATATTTTGTCTTGCATCATCTAATTACTCCCTAAATCATTACAAGACACCTTTGAATCTCTTTGGCAGAACCTTGGTCCACTCTGCCTCTTCCAAGCCAGTGACAGAAAGCAGCTGGAACTGCAGGGAGGTTGGGGGAAGGGGACTGACCCTGCTCCTCCCTTGGCCACAGGGCTTTGTGGTCCCCTGGCACCTCCACATGTCACACACTGAGACACCACCTCTGCCAGGGGCAAATGCTCCTTCCTTTGATTTGTGGCGTTTGCACAGTGTTCCCATGGCACTGCCATGCCAGCAGGAGCAGGTCACCCCCAGTTAATATGCTGCCACACGTGCTGGCGGGGTTTATTTTCTCCTGAGCTTGGTGGCTGCGTGTCCTTTGTCTGGCAAGAAATTACTGAGCATTGTAAAACTTCCCATTTTATTCTTTCATGCAGGACATTTCTTGAGCTACATCTTTGAGTTTCTGAGGGTTTGAAAAGGAGCCAAAATGCTGTTTCAGGTCAGTTCATTCTTATTTGAACAAAGACAGGCTTCGAGCTCTAAGCATGTCTTCTTAAATTCAGTTCTCACAAAGGCTTTGCATGGAGTGATCACCAAAGCAGGTATTGTCTCTTTTTAAGTATCTTTGTAGGGATATTTCTTTATAGTTTTGGCAAGGAAATTGCTTAAGAATAGCCAGATAACGACTGCCTAAAGAATATTAATGGTTTTTAGCTTTTTTTGACTCTGCAGTAAGCTAAAGGAAGACCCAAAAGACAGAAAAATATAATTTTCAGAGCTATTGTTTTTAAAAGTTCTGTAATTTTGATTGCAGCAAAACACAAAATACTTGAAAACAGACACATCAGAAGAACATATCATTTGAGGTCTGTTAAGGAATGTATGTAAGTTTTCACCTTTAAGCAGGCAGATGGATTTGCAGTAAGAAACTTTCCACAAAACATCTCTCAGCAGTAAATGTTCTTAGCATTTGAGGAATTAAGAGTTTAGAATGGCAATAAAAAGAATTAATTTTATTTAAATTGCTCAAGCCCACACAAAGGCTTCTAGAAAAGCGATACTTTCCTGCAGAGGGGGATGAAGAAAGCTGTTCTCCTGCTGTTGGAGCAAAAAGGGCTCCTGGTGGCCATGCTGGGGGGTGAGAAGACACTGAGATAAGACCAGGGTAGATGAGGAGCTGCAAAAGAACATCTGCTTTGTGTGGCATAGATGAGACTCCCAGAGTCTGATTTTTCATGAGGCACAATGAAATAATGAAGTATGTGACTCAGAGACTGCCCCCACCATGCAACTTTGCATCTGCTCTTCTCTGAGCCAGAAACATCATCGTTAACATACTCGGCCAGGGGTAGGAGCTCAGCATATCTCACACAGGGCTGTTTATATTTTACATTCATGAGGATATTAAGCAGGTTTTCCTTGGGATTTGTTGTTTGGGTTTTGTTTGTTTTCTTTTTCAAACCATCTTCTCAAACTTTCCTGCCCAAGAGACCAAGTCTGCCAAGTGAAGAATAATTTTACAGATCCATTTCACATCCAAACCCAATGGAAATGCCGTGTTTCCTCTTCATCTAGCAAGGAGAAATAAAAACAAAACAAAAACCGATCCCCAAAGCCATAACTAGTTATTTTTTCTGTCTTTGACTTTCGGATGAAGAGCTCTACCTGTGTCTCCTGCCAGCTCTCACAGACAACATCTTCATCTTCTCCCATCTCCTCCCCCTCCCAGGATGTCTGACTATGCCCATGCTGTGTTAGAACTCTCACACTGGCAGAGGGTAATGACCCAGGCCAGGATTTGTTCTCTCCCTTCTTTTATTATCCTCTCATTTCCCTCATTCCATCACTAATATTGGATAGGTCTAATCACCCTCTGACCTCCTCAGGTCTCTTTCTGTCACAGTTGTCCCAGGTCAGGGCAATTCTGGTGGCCCTACAGGGTAAGGAGAGAGAAATAAGAAGGAAATGTAGCTGCTTAAAGCCTAACTCGCACTCCAGTGGCACAGATAAAGAGCCTCCCCCCTCATTCTTATCTGTAAAGGCCACGTGGAACTTTGTCTGCATAATTGTGAGCCTTTCCAGAAAGTGGGGTACAATTTTGCATATCCAGTGTTAAACATTTCTATCTTTTCTGTGTTTGCACAGTCTTTTATAACTTGGAGTTTATTTAGTGACTACTGCATGTACTATTCCAAGAGTATCATGCTGCAATATTTGCAATATTTGTTTTGCATGTGTAATGCATATAATGCTTCTTTTAATGGAAGTTTTAAAAAGAAATGTAGAGTTAAATATGCTTATAGATAATCACAATCTCCCGGTGTGTTTGTTAAAGATTGCTATCATTTAAGTGCATAGGGTTCTTTTTCTGAAGCAAAACAAGATTTTCTAGTTGATAAAAAGAACACATACATTCATGCATTCCCTATATTTTACATTATCTCTCAGAAATAGTCTTCAAATTCAAGCAGTTATCACAATCAAATATAAAAAAGTACCATAGATGTCTCAGTCATACAGACTGTGATTTAATAAGTACTAAGTTATTCAGGTTTCCAACTCCACTGAACTAGAGTTGTCTGAGAACCAAATTTTTCAGGTTCCCTTGAAAATTTCTGGCCTTAAAACTTAGAATGAGTTTTTGTCAGAGCAAAGTTAATGCTTCATCTTTTCTAGGTTATTAAGTTTTAGTCTTACACTGCCCGTAAGAGCAGCCATAGGTACATAGAGAGGGCAATTGACTGTCTCCAAAGGTTAACCGCCTTCTGCCTGAAAATGAGTACAATTACTCACCAAAAAGCAAATGACTAAAACCCTCAGCTGAGGAGTTTTCAAATGCAAGCACAGTGGGCACGTTCAGCCGAGGATGGATGGAATTTATAGAAAGAAAGAGAAAAATATCTCTAGAAAGAAAAGATTAAAGTGATTCATGCTTGTGTTCCAAAACAAATGGAGATTATTTGGGGGTTTGGAAGAAAACACACCATTTACTCTTCTTTCTGAACTTGGCTGCCTGGAGGTTGTATTAATTTGTTTAGCTGCATGGTGGAAGGCAGGGGAATGAGGGAAGGACACAGGTCCCTGCGTGGGTCAGTTCATCCCTGCTTGCAGTATCATGAGGACAGATTATTCAGCAAATTGAACAGTGCATTAGGTATTGCTCATTGTGGGCCAAGCCTGGCTCTGTTAAAACCTTTGAAAGGCTTGCTGTGTGCTTCCATGAAAGCAGTATCAGGACACAGGACTGTGTGACAGTAAGAGAAGGAAAGTCTGAGCGACATAATCTAGGAACGCAACATAATTTGGACAGTAAAGACTGGTAAGCCTTGTAGCATTTGGAAGTTATGTTATTTTTACACTTTGGTCCTTGGTTTGGATTGGAAATAAAAAATAGCATCTCTTACAAAACAAAAATTGTTCAAAAAACAAATCAAACCTAACTAAAATTAAAGTCAGAATTACAGAGGACTTTTCTGCCCCAACCTGTGTACCTCTGTGCCTCAAAATCTCCCAACCCAACATGTGTGAAAACCTACTTTTCTTCCTTTTCTTTTCTTTGCACCCAGCTTTGTTTTAAAGGCATCTCATGTTCCTAATTTTGGTGACACTGACTAACCCTGCTGCTTGTCCTACACCGTTTAGGTTTTATTGCTTTAAAGCAAGAGAAGTGGAGAAAAGAATTCAGTCTTTTTGTCAGATGAAGGCAGAAGATGACCCAAAAATATTTTTAAGTCCTAGTAGCTGATAGCCCCACTCAGGAGCAGCATTTTCTGGGTTTGCAGCTGAGCACCTTCCCATGTGATGTGCAGCAGTGCCAAGCACTTGCAGATGCACTGGTGGCAATAGGAGGAGTGCCCTGCACCTACCTCATGTCACATAATGCTGAGCACTCTCAAAAATTCACCCCCCAGAGGTCCCAGGCTGGACATCCAAAATCAGCAAGCCATTTTGACCTTCATCTATTCGTACTTCAACAAAATTATCAGGTTGCCACCCTGTCCTCCTGGTGTCCATGTAGAGACCAAATGGTTGCTCGGCACAAAACTGGGAGAATAATGAATGTGGTTTGAACGCCAGCAAGGAGTGTAGCAGGTCAGCCCTCAGCACGAGGTTTAAACAGTGCTGGTGAATGTGATACAGCCACACAATTAAGAGTGGGGCTGACCTGAAATATTGACTGGCTGTACTCATTAAAGGAGCCTGGGCTGATCGGTGCACCAAATGAGCCAAGGGTCCTATGGAAGTAATCGCAGGTCTCGGTGTAATTACAGGTTCCATCAATACAGTGCACACAAGAGCAAAAAGGAAGGTTGCCCAGACAACCTGGCTTATGAATGCTTGACTTTGCAATATTAATGACAAATGCTAATAAATTATTAACATTGATATATTGTGTGTGGTGGGTATGAAATGTAACAGAGTGCTTATCTAACCTTCCTGTCAGGTGTGGTGTAGCAAGACACAGACCAAGCTCAATAACTAAGACAAGAAGTAGCATTGACCCAGGCTTTCCTAGGGCCCTAAACTACCCCACCTCAGCTCCTTCTAGATCCTTTTCAAGCAAAAGGCTGGATTTTCACTGCTGTTTTCTTCAGCAACAATTGACTGCAGGTGCAATATCTATAATTTTTTACTGAATTTGATGAATTTAGGCGTAAACCATGGCAGGTAGCTCTGGTACAGACCTGCCAGCTTCAGCTCCCTTCCCTGGGATACACACAGCCTATCCTGCCCACCAGAGCCCATTGGGATATCATCTGCCTGAACAAAAGTTGCAGCTCCTTTGGAGCAAAGACTTTATATCTTCTGGTTTTTAATAATAGTAAAAAAGTTAGTACTCTTTCCTATCTTTTCCCCTTTTAATTTTGACTGATGTATCCTGACCCACAGCAGTTCATATGAAATGCAAGCTTCTTCCGAAAGCTTTTCTGAGCATATGTTTTGTCGTTGTCTAAACTCGTTAGCAACTCCATCTGTTTCACAGTCTTAATTTCCCAACATCATAAGGTATTCAGGAATAATAAAAGGTCATTTAGGCCTTGCAGCTTTGTTCCCTTTATCTCTGAAAGTTTTGTACCCAGACATTTCACATTCTGTCTGGTCTCTTGGGCAATATGTTTTAATAAGCCTCTAATGCAGGACTTAATTATCAGAATCTCAAAATCCATGCTCCTGAGCATCCTTTCCTCCCTTTTCTTCAGACAGCCTGAAAATTACAGAGAAGCACATAATTTTCTTAATTGCAATTTGTTTTCTTTTTGGCCATTAGGTGAACTTTAGTAATGTGTTTAGAAGCAAATAATTTTATATTTACGTGACCTGTATTAATTATTTTGCTGCCTGCCCAGCACTGTAGCCTGAGGTTTTCACCGTGAGATGTGACTGCCCTCTCCCGCCAAGGGCTCTCGAGTGGCCAGGGTGGAAAATACCTGCTGAGAGGCCTCTGTGTACAGGGAGAACTCAGAATATAAACCAGAAAACTGGCTGTGGTGGACTAGGCTATGGAGTCATCCAGTTCAGGGCTTCCTCTCTGGCAGTGGCTGTTGGCAAATGGCTGGGGAATGAAGGCACACCTGCAGCCTGGCACTTCTGCTCTCACCTGCACAGCATCCACGTCTATGTAGATTGGCCCCAGAAGTGTGTTTCTTCCCTCTATTAGTTTAATTGCTTATGAGCCTTTTTATGATTTTAACACCTTATAATAATCAGTTCCACGGTTTAATTGTGAAAGCATGAAAAAAAAATACTGCCCTTTGCCAGTTCTTAAATTGCGTTAATGAATTTAGTGCACCATCCTAAACTCTTCTGTGGTAAGAAATAGCAAATAATTGCTCCTCATTAACTTCTTCTCTGTTGTTCATAACTTTCCTGTGTGACATCCTACCTCAGCCATCTCTTTCCCATATTATGCACCAGCCTATTTAATCTCTCCCCAGTTGGAGGCTGTTCCCCATATCCAGCAGTCTTTACCTCTCCTCTACACCTCTCCTGGCACTTATATGTATCTCACATTAAATAACTACCTACTTGGTTTCTAGTCTGAGTCGTATCAGTTGAATTGTGTAAAGTCAACTCTGTGTAATAGATGTAAGAAAAACTGTTCTAAAATCATGCTTTGATGTTACTTCAGAGATAACTTTAGACTAGAGATCAAACCAAAGCACTAAATAGGGCCCCAGTGTGAATACATGCATTTCCATGGAGCAGTACTTAGGTCTCTTTTACAGAAGACACTTCCACAATTCCTGTTTCAGACAAATCTGAGACACACAAGGTGTGAACGAAATGAGAGCAGGACCCTTGAATTCTGTATCTGTTCCCTTTATATGAGAAAATACAGCCTTTTCCCTCAGTCACTGCTCGTTATCCTGGATCAGGCACAGACAAGACCAGGAAACCCCAGATCTGTGTAACCAGGAGCAACTTACAGGATTGTCCATAGAGCAGGAATAGGAAGTGATGCCTAAATTGCTCTTAGAGAAACTAATTTTTGAAGTAGGCTTCTTAGGATTTGCACTAATTTTATTTGAAACATTTACTTACATCTAAAGATTGCTCAGAATCTGGCCCTATAATCTAATTATGTGTGTATGTATGTACATGTATGGCTGTGGGGCATGCTCAGCCCCAGTGCTGGTGGGATCTCAAGGCTTGGAGTTGCAGCAGCCTCGCCTCCACCAGGCTACTGGACCAGAAGACTTGTAAGATTTTTAAATGGGAATTAAAAAAAAAGAGCTTTTAAATGGAAATTTGCTAATTGGCACAGCGAGTGTTCCTGTCTTCTGTGGGTGCATTTTACTTTTAGCTGTTGGAATTTGCTTGGCATCAAAGCATCGAGCTAATGCAGGTTCTTCAACAGAGCGCTGATGGCTCAGACTTCAGTTTTCTGCTACATTTATTCAAGAATAAAGAAAATTCAGTCATTTGCTGAAGCCGCATTAGAAGTTAGGTCAAGTCTACTGAATTTGTACTGCTTTTATGGAACTGTTTATGATGTATTAGTTGGCCCAGTTACAAAATATATTTAAAATGGAAGGACAGAGTTTTTCTTTGGCTTTGTTTTTTTTTTTTTACTCTAGAGCTGCACACTTAAATATACAAACCAACATCTTCCCTAACCTCTCTCTGCATGTTCCCAGCTAACTTGCCTTAGGGGAATGATGGGGCTTGCTGTGATTGTGTCAAAGTTATGATAAGTAAATTACAAGCTACGTTACCTTTTTCTTTTTTTTTTTTTCCCAAATATGGAACCTACAACTGAGTGATAATTACCACACTAACTCTACATTTTTTCTGCCTTAAAGGTGGCTAAATAATATCTTGTATTTTCTTGTGAATGATAAGAACATACTGTACAATATTATTCCTTCATCTAAAGATCTGTCTCACTGGGCTCACTAGTGAAAGTTGTGTTTATGGCGAAGGTCTGGCTTGGTAGGGCATCAGCCAGCGGTGCTAATAGTTCTCTGCTGGGAAAACGACTCCAAAAATGTAAATGCGAAAGAAGATGCATTTCAGATAAACTTAGAAAACGAAGGAGGGATAAACAAGCCAGCTGGGACTCGGTGGCATTTTGTGATTCGTGTAGGTCCTGTTCCCCTCTTGTTAGCAGGCTGTGTGCAAACAGTGGCCATGCATTTTGTCCTGATTAGCCTGACGGGTTGAAAGATTAGCTGCGTTTGACGTGTAACGCTGGATGCAATTAGGAAAATAGGACCATATGTTATAAGGACCTTAGCTGGATAATGAGAATGGAGAGAGAGGAGAAGTGTGTTCCAAAGTCTCAGGGA
Source organism: Xenops minutus (assembly GCA_035221455.1). NCBI lineage: Eukaryota > Metazoa > Chordata > Aves > Passeriformes > Furnariidae > Xenops > Xenops minutus. Next base: position 4,943,302 of record JAWWEE010000162.1, read on the forward strand.
AGTGATTCGTTTAACAAACAGAGGCTGTCAAATCTCGACTGACTAGACAGAAGGGCTGTTGCATGTAGTTATTACTGCAGAGGATTTGCAGAACATGATGAGCAAATGGCAGATCATTTCACAAAGCAAAGACAAATAAGTTCACAAAGACAAAGCCATCAGGAGTGTGCTCGAACTGAAAACAGCGTTGCCACGGGTGCTAGCTCTCTTTAGCTACAAAACTTAGAGTTACAAATAACACATTGAAACAGAGAGAAAACCTGCAAGAAGATGATAATTTACAAGTTGTTTGGAAAATAAAGATCAAACCAGTCTGAGCTTTGCACACCAATTTTGCTACGGTGGGTTTTGTCTTGTTCAAGATGTGTGATGCTGCTTATCAGACACACCGAGAAGGCTTCTTCCCTTTTTTTTTTTTGACATTTCTTGAGGAGTACAACAGCTGCCAGGAAACCCAAGAGCTACCTGGTGAGGTACAGCCAGGAAAACTTGTCCTCAGAATCAGGCTGATCTCAAACATTTTTACCCTTGTCTTTACTTATAAAATCACTGTCTGTATCACCTTGTCTTATAGTGCCATGCCTCTTCTTTCCCCAAAATCAGGGGCGTAGCTGTATGTGTGTGCCTGTGTGAGCTTCACATTCTACAAACCTCTGGTCACACATTTTGCTCCTCAGCCACTTTTGGCTGAGCTCCACAACTTTTTCTGATTTGCATCTCCCATAACTAGGCACTTTCCACCATCCTGTATTTGAGCAGCTGATCATTCCTGTTTAACCATGACATTTGTTCCTGCTGAATAGTACCTTTATTTGCCTTTTCAGATCATCTCCACAATTCAAGACCATTTGGATTTTTTAAAAAACTTATTTTCGTATTCCAGAGTGCTTGCAGATCCCTTCTGCTCCATGCTAGGTATAAAATTTACAATTCTGTGCTCTGACCTTCACTGGGCACTAATAAAACATGGATTGGCAGGAATCTGAGGGGGCAGCAGCTCTCTCAGGAGCTGCTTGACCAGTCCTCACCTTCCAGCACTCTGGCCCCTCCTGCCTTCCTTCTCAGTGTGGGTTTGCTGATGGCTTTTCCCCATCCACCCAGCGAGCTCATCGGTCATGTTAGTGTAAGGAAATTGCCTGGAGTAACACAAGACTCTTTTATTGTGACGCAGGGAAATAGTTGGCACAACTCACAATGAAGAAACTTGTCACAACAGTGTCACAGCTCCTGCTAAATTTGTGTTGGTTGTTACCCATTTCCCTAATATCTCGCAAGGAGTTAATTTAACTATTTGTTCCAATATTTTTCTGCTAAGAGAGGTTAAATTGACTGGTTTGTAAACCTCTGAATCTTCTTCTGTATTTTGTTTTGTTTAGTTTTTTCTCCCCAAGCATTTGTGGGCTTGAATGTTTTAAAGATCTTTGACATTTCGCAGTATTCCTTTTCCTCACCCATTTGCAATGTATTTTAGCTGAGAGACTTGAAGTCAGACAGACCCACCCATCACAAAAGATTATGCTGTAAAACCTTTTCTAAACATGCACAATCTATTTACAAATGTTTCTCAAAATCTACAGTGCTTCATTTTTCAAAACATCAACAAAACCCCCTCTGGGAGCAGAGAAATGCAAACACTCGAGAGAACAGATGAAACCCACGAAAAATACTGGTGTGTTGCAGTGTTAACCTGGTTATCTTACCAAAAGTTATAAAACATTTTAAAGACACCTTTCCCCTACTCTGAGTGATTGTATTTTGTCCTTCTGTGCTGCTTTCATTCCTCTTACACACAGAGAAGGCAGGATTTTTTCTAATTGTCGCCTAATTAAAGACAAAACAAAATAAAAAGATTTCTAATAAAATAATGACTACGTCTTGGGGCCATCAGCTCTCCCAGCTAGTCATTAATCCCAAGGAAATGAGCCAGGCTTGATTGTTATAATTAAAATATATTGCTAATGTAATTTAGAGCTTCCTAGAAACAGATTTCTTGAACATATTCTCATCTCTCTGGTCCACCTAAGAAACTGTGCCTTAATTTATCCATATAGAGATTAAAAGATGATTGCAATAAAGAAATTTAGGGCGTTACTCAGAAAAATAAGATAGCTAGAATTTCAGCCAGCAATGGAAATAGCAGATTTAATTTTAACATGTGGTTGGGGCCATACCAAGGGTGCTGCTCCAAACAGGATGGATGTCCAGAGAAGGGAGCAAGTCATGAAAACACCATCCTGAAGCCTTCTGTGTGTGCTTCCAGCCTTGATTTCTGCATGCACCTGAAAGCTTATGAGCAGCTCCTCTCATTTTTATAAATATTTTTAAATATTTATATTTTATTCATTATGAGTATCTTAATTGCCAAATCATTTTAATTTAAATGTAAATACTTTTAAATCATTTTCTTTAAATAGTTTAAATACTCAAGGTGTAATGAGACTCTAATATGCTGTACAAATGACAAAAAAGGTACAGCAAACCATGACATTGAAATGTTTTGTTTCAGTCTTGTGAGTGATTAGGAGATATCTGTGTTCTTAGAGCTTTATTTTGTCAAGCTGGGAGTAAGACTAAAGAGATCAAGATTTAACAGATGGGTTTTGAAATTGATAATGCATGAACTGTAGCTCTGGTAGACTCTATGCCCTTCCTCTCGTGATTGTCACCTCTTAAATATACGTGACAGCAGTAACCCTGAATTTGGCCTGTGTTTTGCAGCTGGAAGTGCTGTGCTATGAACAAGCTTCACAGCTTGGTGGAAACCCTGACCTCCCTGTCATCCATAGTTATGTGCTCAGTGACTTCACCAGCTCTCACTCTTAAGACAGATTAAAAAAAAAAAGGCAAATGACTGAAAACCCCTCAAATCTCTGTTTGTTTGTTTGTTTGTTTGTTTTTAAATTTTTTTTTATTTTTTGATCTCTGGGCAGTAGTTTCCAATGCATTACTGGGAGCAGCCTGATCTGGTGGATTGGACTAGATGACCTTTCCAAGATCACTTCCAGCACAAACCATTCCCTGATTCCATGGTTTATGTATTTAAGGTGTAAGTATGATGCCCCAGTGCCCATCCTGTATTGGCATCCCAGTCCAATGCTGAGGATTCAGTGGGACCCACAGGTGACCACTTTGAGCCAACAATACAGCCTGACTGTCCCCCAGCACTTCCCAGACCCCTGTACTGTCCTGTTTAAGCAGAGTACAGGTATGTCCTCCATCTGTTTGTCTTCTAAAGTTGCACTTTTATATCAGCACTATGTTTAGAGGGGCATAATTGCCTCCATAAACAACAGTGCTGTGTCGACAAGGTCCAAGGGTTCCCACAAAAATTGGTTTTGCTGTATCCTTGATGCATCTCATATGCTGTAGTTCTTTTATTGTTCTTCTTCTCTCCAAAATGATAGCTTTCGGGGGTTTATGATACATATTTGATGATGGTAGCTGATTAGTTTGAACTTCTGGGGCTGACGTTGCCATGGATGTGCAATGGAGCTGCTGCCTCCCCTGTCCTCTTCCTCCAGCAAAAAGCAAGGAGAGTTGACTGCCAAGTTACCAAAGGATGAATGCAAAGTGTCAGCCAGGAAAAAACTTAATATTCCGACAGGAAGACTGTGAATATAAGATCACATCATAGGTACCTCAGCTTGAATGGAACAGGCTTACTGGTGATTAGCAATCAGCAAGTAAGGAAAATACCTGGTTATGTGCTAAAATCCAACTGCCTCCAAGTCATCTTCTAAAACAAAACACAAATTATCCTTGATAAGCTGTCTTAAGTCAGTGTTTCTTGCATAGTTTAGAGAAGTAACTTTAAAAAGTGTTGCTGTATCTGTTCTCACTGCACAGTAAGACATGTTGAGAACTGCACTTCTAAATTCAGGTCAACCTGGTCTCCTGTCACACAATGTAACAGGGAATAAATAACTGCAGGAGGGCTGTCAATACCCTTGTTGCACGCAGTGCCGTGCTTTCCACATTTGCAAATTGTCTATTATTGGTTCCAGCTCTTCGTGGAAATGTGTTTGGTATTACCAGGAAAAGAAAAATTACAGACACCACTAACGTGGTGAAACAACCCAAGACAGGTACCTGTGAGGGCAACAAGAGTGCCACAAACAAAACAAACCACAGAGAGTTCTGGAATACTGGCTAGGAACACAGGAGGAGCAGCTGTGCTGAACCCCCCTTCATCTCAATTCCCATTTCACCCCTCTTTTCTGTGAGCCCCATGGCAAACTTCTGACCCAAACCACACTGAAGTGAAAGGAAACTCTTCTATGGGCTTCACTTTCTCCCTGACCCTTGCAGAAAAGTTTGGTGCTGAGGAAGGATGTGTTTCTAGTTGGTGCATTAAAGCATCCATCATCATATTTGGGTTATTTATTTTGTTGCTTTGAATATCAAGTAAGAAACTGGGAAGTCACACTGTCTGCAGGGCCCCAGTGACAAGGAAACACCTTAGAGAAATTTTGTTTTGATGGACAGAGTAATTGCTGGATGCTTCAGGCTACTGATGTAGCCAGCACCCAGATCACGTGTGAGACGGGGGATCTTTGCCCAGCACAGTCCCATTTGTAATTAGTCACTGGTGGGGTATTGTTTTCTGCCTCCCTCCTATGTACAGAGTGATTTCTGCCTCGCTGATGACTGTAAACATCATTCCAAGCACTATTTCATGATCCCTGTAGGAATAACAATGTAAACAGCATAATTATGTTCACCTTTGAGGCATATCTAGAAACTTTGTTCTTCCAGAAGAGTGATAACAGAAATGAGTGCTGTTGACAAGGTAAACAGAGAGCCACCACAACCTGCTTGTTAGAGACAGCTAATGCTTGAGGGAACTACGCATTCAACACCAGAAAAAAGAGTGTTATACAGTTACCTTGAGATTTATTCAGAAATCTATTACTACGTGGGAAAAAATATTGAAAGCAATACATTTTGAGATCTTTCTTCTGAAGGGGCATGAACACATACTGCTAGGAAACCATATTTCTCTAGATAATTATTGAGAGTACCATAGATCCCATGCATATTTGTGTCTGTTTTAACCCCCACTTTTACAGCTCTGGCAGGGCTCCTCCAGGGTCGATCTGCACTCGAAACACACACACTATCTCAAACCTCAGCATTTGTTTGCCTAAACAGTGCATGGCAAAGCATCCTGCCTTGGGCTCGCAGGTTGTTAGCTCTTCACAGTGAGGAATCCTTGGGAATATTCCCTCTCCCTGCCAGTGGAGCACGATCAGATCCTGTTTCATGGCTGCAGGTATTTCCAAGGGGGTTGATACTGAAGACACACACGGTGATACGGTGAGGGCTTACAGAGCATAATTTAAGCCATTGCTTTCGATTGAGCTGCCACAAAGTAGTAAGATCTGAGAGGAGGGAAGAAAAATGTCTACAATTCTGAGAAAATTCGCTGCAGATTTCTCAGTTTCTATACCAAGACTGACTATTTTTTTGATTTCTGCCTGGAGAGGCTGAAAGGCTCTTGAGCCCTTGCACACAGCTTTTATTCCACTGTTCAGAGCTTCCCTCCTCCACAGCTCAGAGCTCCTCTGAACAGCAGAGACCATACTGCAAAAAGCAGTTCCTTCCTCCAGTCTGAGCCTCCTGCAAGTTGATGGGGTTTTTTTAAGCTGTCCTTTTCTTCTCTGGCTTCTGGGAGAAGAGCTAACATCTGTCGTCTTTTTTACATGTGAGCCTGTTCCTCTCTGCAAACATGAGCCCTTTGAAAAATAAATGTTGGATGGGCTGGTTTCTGGATATTTTGTAGCAAGGTATCATCCTGGTTTGAACAGAAACCCTAATATCCTCACAACCCTCTATTTTTATATTAATTTGGGTTAATTGCATGGGTGGCATGTTCCTGAGAATGAATGCTGGCTGCCAAACACACAGAGGCATTTGTGGTACACCATTTTCATAGCACTGAAGACAGTTTCATAACTTAAAAGAAATTCTACAAATAGATGCACCTGCTTATCTGCAGATGGAGAACATAAAGTGTGTTATTACTGTGAAACTTCTGAATGCAATTTATGTATTTGGCTTACTCATAAATTATCTTCACAGGTTTAGAATAAGCACCTCCAGCTTTCCACTGCACAGAGAATGCTTCTCAGCTTTTAAATACTGCTTTTCAGCAGATTAGTCCTGCCTGTAAGACATCATAAGGTAATAAAGGTACATTTTCCACCTAACTGCATTTGGGGATGAAAAATACCTAACGATAACAATAACAACAATTCTTGGCATTATTATAGCAACCTTCATCCAAAGATCTCCAAATGCTCTCCAATAAGTAATTAATTAGGCCTCACAGCACCCTGGAGAGTTAATTACAAATTATCAAGCATAATCTCAAACTGCTTCCATTGAAGCTATTCTTGTACTCTTTCCAGAGGAAAACAAAATATGCTGGCTATAATACTATGACCTTTCTCTCCTCTGCTTCATTTTGAACATGTAATTAGATGAGAATTTGAATGTACCTAGTTTTAGGGAAAGCTAATATAATCACTGCTGACCAAAAAACTCATTACAATTTCCAGTTTCTTCAGTGAGATGATACTTTTTCATCTTGCTCTGTTTAATAAAACAGCAGCAGCAGCAACAACACAAGAAAAACTGCTAAGTATTCCAGTGGAATTCCAGAGAGATTCTAAATTTTGGTTGTCCATCTGTTCTTCTTTCACAGGGTTGATGCTTTTGAGGATGTTTGATCCAGACTTTAGTTCTGACACTGCAAGAAGAGGAGGGCAAGTCTGTGCCGCCTCCAGCCTGAGTGTTCCTCCTGGGATGCAGCAAGATCTGCTAATCCAAATAGTATAATTTGGGTTTGAGAAGGTATTTGTCAGAGCATGTTGTGTCCCAGGGAATATCAGATGGGAACAACAGTATTTCATCTCACGTTTTCAATGCAGCCCAGAGTATATGAATTCAAACACACGTATGGAGAGAGTGCTCTAAACTGGCTTTCTGAAGCAATTAAATCCCAGCTCTTAGTAAAATAGAAATAAAAATAAAGGGAGGCAAAGGAAGGAAAAGATTGAAATCTAAAACCTAACTAGAAACAACCTGAATTTCCACGAAGCAGAAGACAAGGTATACCTTCTGTACACTAGAGAGCTGAAGCTGTGACTTTACCTTCATCTCATATAATCACAGAAGTAATTAAACCCTCTGTTATTTCTGCCAGGTTATGTCACTTGTTGCATATGGCCTTGTTTTTGGTACAAGGTGAAACCAGTTTACTTTGATAACCATCTGAGGGCAGAGATTTCTCTTTTCATATACTAATTTTTGAAAAGAAGTGAAAAAAGAGAATAATGATGCCCTTGTTTGCAAGGATAAAGCTTGTAGACAATTTGCCATCTGAAAAAGTTCCAATATTTTAGCAGTGGAAATACAATACCTATTCATGTTCCTAGGAAATATGTGCAAGAATCACACAGAGGTTTCAAAAGCTCCTGTGATTTACATGTGAAATTTACAGTGAAGGCCATTTTTTGTCCCTCTGGCATAGAAGTCTAAAAGCAGTGATGGGAACAAACCTGGTGCTGTGGTAGCTCATGGAAAGTTTCTCTTCCCTGCTTGCTGCTGTGGTGGAATACATGCACATAAGCAGAGTACACCTACGTACCAGAGCAGTACAAAGTGCATGAGGCACCTTCCCTTTTCTTTTTCTTCAATTCTAGAGGGAAGTCATTAATAAAAAAAAATAAAATGGTTATGAAATTTCATAAGGGCTACTAGTGGCCCCGTAGCAAATTTATAGACAAATAAAAATAACTTTTGGGAAAATAATTGAGGACTCTGAGTTGTAAATATGTGTTTATGGTTGATCTTGTGCCAGTGCTTTATCCTATCAGAGAGGAGAGCTAATTTTCTGAAAGCATTAATTTATTAAGCATCCATTGGCCTCATTGTATTCTATTTCCATATCTGCACAGACAATCCCAGAGAAGTCAACAGCTTCATCCAGATGTGAAAGATAATTTGATCCCAGAAGTGATTCCAAAGCATAATAGAAATGAATATTATTTGTCTCTACACTTTTGAAAGTGTAAGAAAACAAGGAAAGATGTGGAGTCTGAATTCAGTTTGATTAAAGCTCTAAGCATTGATTGGGTGCAGAAGATAATTTAGAGGCATACACAGAGAAGTACAGGGCTGGGGAAGGCATAATGAGAAGGAGAAGAAAGCCCAGGAAAAAGCTGCACTGATATAATTATATAAGGGAATAGGGTTGATGGGATGTGTTATAAAATACCCACATGCAAATAGGCACAGTGACTGCTCAAGCATTCTGTTTCTCAAACAAAAGAAGATGCATGGGAAGAAACAAGGACTTGTAATTGCACTATGGGACAGAATTGAATTGAAGAGTCTCCTTACAACCCCGAGGAAGCACGGCTGTTAAGCAACCCCTCCTAGCACAGACTCATCCATCTCCTGGAATTGAATGCTTGATTGGCAGCCTTTCCTATCGAAATATTGAGTGAGGCAGATCTATCTGCTCAGCTGTGTGTACAACGCAGCAAATCTGCACAGGGAGAGCAAGGGGGATTTTATCTGCTGCTCTGGGACACAGCAGCTCGAGGTTTATTGTCAGTGGATCCAGCCAATTAGGACATCCTGGACAAAGCTTTCTCTGGTTATGTTTACCATGACTTTTCATAGGAGAACTATTCTTCTGTATCAGAGAGGGACTAGTGCTCAATATTTAGGGGAAGCTTAGGTGATGAATTCTCCTTCAATGTTAGTCTTGAAAAGAAGACTGAAGTGAGTCGATACAGTGTTAATCTTTTACCAGCAAATTTCTTAATTTCTTCATAGATTTTTAAGCCACTTTTCATTTTCTGCAATTTATCAGATAAAAAGGGGCAATTATGAATAATAATACCATAGAGATTCAATACAAAACAAAGTATTTACTACTATGGGAACTCAAAAAGGGAGCCAAAATGTTATATGTGAACATTCTTGCAAGCTAATGAACTTAAAAAATTGCACATCCTGTCAAGATGAAAAAAAATAATGTTCACCAACTAACACTTCGACTTTGTTTTAAAAATACACATCCTCTGCATAATTTATGTGAAGCTATTTAGGCTCTACCCATCATTAAAAGGCTAAACTGTGGCTGTATCTCAAGCACGCAAGTTCAAATGGGGCTCACCTCTTTTTTAGCTGCTAAAAAAAGAGGGTCATGGTAATTTTGGATTTTTAAAATAATTTAAGAATGAAAATACAGCTTTATGAAAAACATGTTTCTGCAGCCAAATCAATCTAAATGTAGGCTTATTCTGCACTCTGTTTAGTTTTGTTTTTTTTTCTTTCTCTGCACTCTTGTTTTTTTGTGTGTTCTGTGACTGTTAGGATACCCTGTTAATATTAAGCCTTTATTTGCTTCAGGAATGATGCTGCTGTGGAAAGATGGTCTAGTGACGTTTTCCAGAGTGAGACTCGTCCTGGGAAAGGTGATGATGCCATTCAGGTAAGTTTTGTGGGGTGCAAACTCACTGACATCAGTGTAAAGCATAAACAGACCACTCAAGGTGTGTTTCGTGTTCATGTCAGCACTATATTTTCTCCCTGGGTCCTCACGTGAATCCCAAACCACATTAAAGCAGCTTTCAGCGAAGTTCTGTTTAAAAATGATAGTGAGAGCTTATTAAAAAGTTCACCCAGAGAACACAGACTATTGATTGTCTTTAAATGAAGAAAAGTTGACTGATAGTAGCTGTAACAGGAAAAGCTGTTTCATGTATGTAACAGCTGTGGCAGAGCCTGTCCTTGGGCATGACCCTGTCCAGGCAGAGGCAGAAGAGTCCCACTCAGGGCAGAATTTATCTGCACTGGACTGGAGGGACAGCAGAAGGCATTTCTTTTACTTTTGCTTTCCACGAGAATGGGAATGATGGGTGTTTCTGAGCATACAGTGTTTGACAGTGGTAACTGAAAGCTGCTTAATGTGTAATAGTGCTCTTATTTTCTCAACAAGTCTTCTTGAAATATTTCACATGGTCAAAGATACAGGGAGAAAGGAAGTTGGCCTTGCTGTTAATGTAATTATATGAGAAGAAAGGTAATCAGCTGTTTCCATGCACTCTGATAACGAACTACAAGCTGTGAGAAATCTGCTTGCATAATAATAAGAAAGATGCACAATAAGCGCTGCGTGTGATTAATTATCTGAGTACATTTGTATCTAATTTAGCATCAAAGAATGACACGTTCAGAATATTTTGTCTGTCTGGAGCCTGGAACAGAAGTATGAATGAAAGAAACTCAAGTGCATTCTGGCAAATGCTGCATTTAACGTGTTTGGTTTAGAATATAAAGCCTTGGAGGAAATTAGTAAGTGAAGTTCTGATAGCAGTGTGTGCATGGCTGCCATTATTGTTAATGGTGAACATGTGCTTAACACCCTGAGCTCTCTACCAAAACTTTATTGAAATAGTTGCAAAAAGATGTCCAAAATGCTGCAGAGCCTGAAGTAAAACAGACTGCTAATGGCAACTAACGTGTGCAATAAAATCCATGGCAAGGGAGCACGCTGATGAGGGGATGCTTTTCAGAATCTCATCTTTAGAGAATAATTACTAATTTTGAAAACTCCGTCAGCAGACGCTGCAATAGACAGAGCACAACCCGTTCTGTGATGTAACTAAATAAATCTAGAGTGCCTTCAAACAATTCAGACTTCTACAACCATAAAACTGATGAGAGAATAGGCTTCAGTCATTTCTCCGAACAGCAGCATATTGATGCATTCTTGTCTCTAATTTGCATGCAATCAAAGTCTAAAATTCATCATCCTTTGATTTCTGCTTAGTGCTGTGGACAAATCTTTTTCAAATCTAAGAAATGGCAGAGCTCAGAGTGAAAATTTTGAAATTTGAGGGAAAGGTCAAGAAGGTTTTGCAATAATAAATAACCATAGGATGAGACATATTACAAACCTCTGTTAATTTGCCTGCCTTTGAAAAGGTGGGGGGTTTTTAAGGTTTCTGATGTTATATCTTGCTGAAAAATAAATTATGATTGTCATTGCTTAGACAGTGGCAATTACTCTGTGATTTATTCTGCTACCTTAGCAGACCCCAAACTGCTTCCCTGTCCTGCTCGGGGCTCAGTCCTTCAGCCCAAGTCCTTGTGGTCCAAAGCTCTGTTGATGGGCAGCTCTCTGAAACTCGACGTGGTAACCATGGTGAACAGGCACCTGAGGCAAGTTACTACCATTATTCTGTATCCTTGAAAACAAAACCCTAGAGAAACTATTTATTAGGTTTTACTGAAAATAGCAAGCCACAGAAAGAAGTTGGGATAAGAGAAGAATTATAACCAGAATGGCTTTCATAATGGAGCATTCAATACTTGGAAGTAAAAAAAAACAAACAACACCACCTTGTTGCTGTTCCTATTTATTTGCCCAGAACCTACTATTTCAGAGTTATTCCTTGGGATCAATACCAGCTTCAGGACCCACAGAGTAAATCCAGATGACTGGTGCTCAAAGTCTTGTTAAGTGTTTGGGAGGTTGTTTTCCTGGCTGTTCCTCAGCGTGCCAGCCAGGCTCTGCAGAAGCTGCAGTGGGAAGAGGAATGACAGACACAGGGAATGGCTGGGGCTCTGCACACTGCTCAATGGGAGAAGGACAAACAGAAAGCACAGAGAGGAGGAATTGTCTGTGCCTGGCTCTAATGGATATGTGGCACAATGAGGTAATTAAACAAAGAATAAAGATATAGAATGCATTTCCACAGAATAAACAAGCAAGACATTTGCATAAAGTTCACATCCCTGTGGACATCTACTTGCTACTTCTGTGCAAAAATCTGCACTAGAGTGAAGCAATAGATAGTAGAACGTGGTTTGTGAGTGCTCTCAAGTCTCACCTCTATGTTTTTGAAATCAGATGCTCTCACGGAGCAGCCTGCATGTCCATCATATGTAAGACTTCCTAAAAGTGGCCTGAAGTACATAACGTGACTGAATAAAAGTCTTTCCAAATTATAAAGCTGAAGTTTGTTTGTTCTAAACGCTGAAACACAGTTATTTAAGGAAACAGCAGTCTCTTATGTGCAAGAGGAAAGAAGTGATTTGGAGCAAAGACAAAGCTCTACAAGATGTTTAACAAATGCTCATTGTCACTGCAGGTGACTGCATATAGAAATGTAAATGCTGCCAGAAAACACTCACCTGAAGTACCTCCATACACACACAGTGCACACAGACTAGGCTCACAAAGACAAATATTTATTTGAAAGAACAAAGGCACTTTATAACTCATCTGAGTTCGGCATATTATCATTCCAAGAAAAGGTGTTTCTTTTAGGAGGGATGAGTATTTTAATAATGATGATTTACCCAACACTTATTCAACACTTCTGTGCATGTACCTTATTATTCATGGTTTATTAAACTGGTTAAAGTGGTCAACAGGCACTGCAAATGCATTTACTTTAATGTTGCATGTTACATTAGAAATGGCTGGATAAACATATCTAAGACATTTAGCAGTGTGAAGTGCAACCCTAAAATTCAAGTAAATGGGTTTTTAATAGTGGTTGATGTGTTATGACTATGCTGTGCCATAAATGTTTTGCATACTATTTTTGAGGTATTTACACATTGCTACATTCTATCTGGACTACTCCCGTGTTTATTAAATTATATAAACAAACATTAAAATAAAAGTAACAGTCAAGTGAAAAGTTCTCAGATCTGCACAGTTTTTATATTTCAATGCTGTTAAGTTTTCAGGGCTTTTGCTGAAAGCAATAAGATCAAAACTACAGTTCAAATGAGTAGCTGAGGTGTTGACATGTTTGTCTGAGTTCTGTTGATATGGAAATCCAGAATGGCATATATTCATGTTTCCATACATTTTCACTGAAATCGGATTAGGTATAACTTAAAGGCCAGTTCTTGAAGGCTGAAAAACAGCTTATGCTGGGGTATTTCATTAGATCTAGACCTGTTTATAGGCAATATGGGAACTATATCTATAGTGAGAATTGTATTTTTAAGCTAAGGTTTTCAAACCGTTCCCCTAATCAATCTCTAGTGTTCAGTTGCTTATAACCCTCCACACTTATATTTGCTTTTGGGTACATAATTAAAGCCACGGTATTTTGGATTACAACAGACTGTCTTGTACCAGGGGTGCTTTTTGCTGACTTTCTAATAAAAATTTCCCCAAAGAGGAAATCTTTGCAAACCTCAGTGTGTGTCCCCAGTTTGACAGAGTTGCAGAGCTTTGCATTTGGGTGCACAGTCCTCACTCCCACTGCTCCTACTGAGGGCTGACTCAGCCTGCTCATGTTTTCTAGTGGAAGGTGTCCCTGCCCTTGGCAGGGATGTTGGAGCAAGATGATCTTTAAGGTCCCTTTCAATCATCTGATTTTGGGTCTCGAGCTGTTGGAGCAGTCATATCTCCTGGCATTGTAGGGTTTCTGGCACAACAAGGCTCAAGAGGACAAAAAAATGCTGTCTCATTCTTGCTTTTGTCTGTGCTGGTGCCAGAGACAGGTAGGGGATAAGAAAACATACCAGACTCAAATAATGAATGGTAAGGACTGAGAAGGGTGAAAAGGAGGGAAAGGAGTGGGACCAAATGAGATGATAGGAAATGGATGGGCTATGAGCTCAAAGTAAAAGTAAGAAAGGTGATGAGAATATTGGGAGCCACAAGATTAAGGGACAGGAGCGATGATGATGCTGCTGCTGATGCCAAAGAGGGAACTTGAATCAGGGCAAGGGTGCTAGTCAGAGAAGCAGTGGGGCAGGAGATAAGAAAAATGGCAGCAAGCAAAAGGAGTGAGGGGAAAGGGAACTGAAAATGAGAAGTGAGTTAGATCCTCATAAAGCAGCTGACCACCAACACACCTGGCTCAGCCGTGTCTGTGGAACGGATCATTTACTGCCCACTGCACTGCTGGTGAGGCCCCTTCTGGTAAAATGGGCTCCTGTGCCTATATATTGTGTACAGCTATGCAGTGGGTCGTAAAGAGAGAGCACAAAGAGGACACTGCAGTTCATAACTCCTTTAGTGTTTGGCAGTCCCTCTAAACACGCTCTTGAGACACAAAGGCACACTTCTGGAGAAGGGCAGTCACAAGCTGTCCCTCTCTGATGTGTCCCAGTGGCTGTATGCCTATGCTTTTATGTGGCTGCAATGAAGAAGATGAATCTGAGTAATTCAGCTCTGGAATGGATGTGGTGGGAAAAGATTTCTCTGTGCTATGCAGTGGAGCCTGTAGTGAGCCTTGACTCAGGCAGCAGGCTGGGATGAAGGAAAGAACTCACCAGGTGTCAGCCGTGGGGTAACAGGACCTGTCTCCCTTCTGGTTGTCAGTGGGGAGAAGAGGGGTGTTGGTTAACTGGTAGTGTTTGGAATCTCCTTCCCTTTCTGATTCCCATCTGGGCAGTGACTGGGAAGTGCTGAAATCACAGAAATCTACCCAGAAAATATTGTGCTGTGATGAGGAGGTTTGATGCCTGGAGTTGGGAGTGTCCAAGTTTCTGTTGAATAATGAGAAAACAGGTCTCCTTATCTGGACAGAAGGCAGTAATTTTCATGATTTTATATACTGTAAAAGCTCTTCTGGCATTAACTACAGCCTGACTTGCCTTAAATGAAATTTTCTTCTCAACACCTTGTAATATTTCCAACATGGGAGGAAACTTATTGAAAAATTAATATTAGAGCATTTCAACACCGTTCACATCTCTGTTTAGCTCCAAATTATATGATTCTTGAATTAGCTACTGTCTGTTTTCAGTAGTTTTCCATTACAAGGGGTCAGGCACCAGAGGAAATAGTTTTCTAAACCAGAAAGGAATATTAAATGACACAGCTGATAAGTATGAACAGTGGTGCAGAAGATTTATTGAGTAATGTGTTAGGTTGATAAATGATAACATTTATTTGCAATTTGAGGATGTGACCCAAATGACACTCATTAGCTCAGCTTGTGTAGAACCGATTAGTTTTGTAAATGTATTATTTGTCTGGTGCTATTGGAAGGAGAGCCTGTTTTAATTGATTGGAAATCTGTTTTATTTCAGTGAATATTATGTATTCTGGTTTTAATTGTATTCTGGTTTTTTTTTTCATCCTGAATGTCAGGGATATTACAATCTATTACTTGAGCAGTGGAATGCTTGGCATCTTGCTTGAAGGCTGCAGTGAGTGCATTAATCCAGACATGGAGGGCTTGTAATAGAGCAAGATTTCTCTTACCCACTGGGCTTCTTAGGAGTGCACTGGGAGGGAAATGAGGAGGCAGCTGGCTCATGGACAAGTTGCCCTCCTTCTGCTGGTGGAGCTTGAACAACATATGTTCAGCTTCCCAAAAAGGTTCCTGGATTTAGGAGCATAATTCCATTTACATGGAGCTTTTTGCTCATGCCCATCACCAGTGCCAGGTGAGGATGCTGAGGAAGTGTCTCATGCTCTCTCCTGGACCCTCAGCTGAAAAGTGTAAGGGTTTGGGGAACCTGAGAATGAACTTCTTTGCTCTGGGATTTGCTGCAAAGATCCAGTGACTTTTAAACAACTACAATTTTCCCTAGGTCTTTCTGCTCCAGAAAATGGAGTAGAAAAAGGTAGTTTTGTTTCAGGAGAGTTCAAAAAGCCTGAAGAAAGTCATAGGGTTTCTGGGAGTTGTGTCTGTGCAATAATCTGAATTAGGCAAGAGCCTTGAAAGGTACTTTCAGGAGAAACACTCGGCCTATTGAAATCAGGATAAAGTTTGTTTACACAGAGATATTGATGTGAAACTCTTCAGAGAGGAAAGCTTGCATGTTATTGAAGTATTTCTCTGCAACCTTTCCTAAACCCATTTATGTGCTTTCTGAAGGCTAGAAATGAGTTTTGTTTTGATACTTTGCTATCCCTTACTGCAGTGTAAACATAAGAAAATCAAAACTGAAATGAAACCTGAGAAAAACAAAAATTTTGATGTAGCCATGAGAACTCCCTCAGGCTCACATCTCTCTTGTAACAGGGGATGAGATCTCAGCCCTCACCCCCACCTGGCAGCCACACATGTGCCAGACTGAAAAAGTGCTGGTGAGACCAGAAAACTATTTCCAGCCTGCTTGTCCCAAAGGTTGGGGTGATCATGGATAGCTGTTTCATTTAATTATAGCCAATTTCTCCTTCATGCAAATAAGCTGCAATTTATTGGAGAGAGGAGACAAAAATGAAAGGGGCACATTTGTTTCAATAGGTGCTTTATTTATTAATACCCTCCTCCTTAATATAGGGTATTATTTCCTAAATCTCAACAAACAAACAAACACAAAACCAAACCAAACCAAAACAAAAAAACTAGCATTTTCTTGGTGTCCAGGTTTTCCAGGATACCAGACTTTAAAGAGAGGAAAGTCTGCACACACAAATGACACAAGAAATAAGTAATTAGGTTAAATAGCTCCTGAGGAGTTCTGAAAGGTGGAACCACAATGCTGGCTGGCTGTTGTTCTAGGAGAACAAGCACTTCCTTCCCCATAAGAAGAATTTTCCCTTCCTAGGAAACACTGGTATTTTTATCATTTTCCTGGGCAGAGCTGATAACTTTTGTTTGGAAGCACAGGATCCACCCGTGCCCCTGTGCTGCCATTCCTCCCTCTTCCAAGGGCATCCCTCTCCACGGGCTCATTGCCCATTGTGCAGACAAGACAATTTTAGATTCTATTGTTTGTACCTTACAGTATCCTGGGAAAAGGGGCCTTTCCTCATGCATCCCTCTTCCCTGGCCTGGCTATCACTCTGCAGGTTCCTTCAGGGCAGGCATTTTTCATCCCAAGCAGAACCTGCAGCAAGAAAGTATTTCCTGACAAAAGGGCTTGCTCGGCGAGTGTTTTCTACCAAAAAATGGCTCAGCTGTGATCAATTATTCTCCGCTGATGGCGATTCATTTTGTCAAGAAAGCAAAATTCCCAGATGTGTTTGGTGCTGCCACAGCCCCTTGTTTGTTTGTGCAGGCTCAGGGCAGGACAGCAGAGCTCCTGCTGTGTGAGCCAGGGAGCCTGTGATGCACAGGGCACCTACAGCCCTCTCATGGGTGACAAATGCAAAAAGAGCTTTATAAAGCTGCACTTTGGTTCCCTTTGGTTCCCTTCAATATGGATTTGAGAGCCATCTTAGGGTGTGATGCTAACATTTTCCTGTCTCTTCTTATTCTCATGTTATTCTCAGTGCCAGTTTAGAAACCCTTTTCCTGGGTGTGACTTTTATTTCTTTCAAACCCCACCTATTTCCTCAGGCAGTTGTGAGCTACTAAAGCCATGTTGCTCAGGGATGGGCCAGTGCTATTGCACGTGCTGCAAAAGGCAGCTGAGTGCAGCCCTGCAGGTTTGCCATCCTGGCACTGGGCTTGGTGCCAAAGTTTTGTGCCAAAGCTTTGCTCAAGTAAAGCGAGAGAAGACAAAACCCTCACAATCTCGAGAAATCTGGCCAGTGCTGCCATCTCCAGGGTGCGCTGCCTGAACTGCATCCCTTGTTCTCACTCCTGAAGCAAAGAGAAGCTTTAAGTCCATCTCTGCCCCAGCTGTTTTCTTGCATGTGGGAGATCTCTATGAAAAGCACAGCACAAGATGATATTGAAATGATGTTTTATTAATCAGCATAGGAATGTGTTTAATCTGGATTTAAATTTCCTGGAACAAATATTTGTTTGTCTGCTACTTTAAGCAAACACATCATGCAGGCAGATCTTTGGAGCAGAAAATGCTTTGAATGAGAACATAAACCTGCTCACAAGTACAGAGCTGCTACTTGTGTCTCCATAATGACATTATCCCTTTTGTTGTTCACATATTATCATTTCCAGTGCAAAATAAATATGCATGGTAGAACTGTTAATGAATATCACTTGGATGCAGTTTCAGGAATAGATCTTGGGCATTCTTCTGAGGATGTGAGAAAGTATAGCTCTGTTCTCATAGGATTAGCCAGACATGAGCAAATCAAGCCAATGATTGCATTTTTATTTCCTGATAACTATAATTTTTGGCTAGTTCCAGTCTGCCAATATTTAAAGAAAAAAAAAAAACAAACAAATTTCTTGTGGTGTTTTATATGCTACGTGGTCCTTTCCTGCTGAGAAAATGTTCCCAGCTTTATAGAAACACCCAAGTAGGACACACAGCAGCCAAGCAAAGCAGCTGCAGCTCATACATGGAATTACAGCTGGAAACAAACACTTTAAAGTGATACATGGGGCATGTCTGTGTGTTAGCCTTGCAGCAGATGATGGCAGTATAAGCATTAACCCACTGTCTTCCTTGCACTTGTGTGACCTTGTCCTTGCTATGGCTGCTCCCTGTCCTCTCTACTGAGCATCAGCTCCAGCACTCCATGGCTGACAATTCCTATCACATCCACCTCCAAAATCAACATCAAAATGTTCTTATTTATAGTAAATATTACCCCCCATCCCAATTATTTTCTTACTTCCTTGCAAGTAGAAGAAATTCTTGTCTTTCCTTGGCACAAAGCATGCCAGCCCCACAAGACTGTAGACAGTACCGAAAAACAAAAGCAGCATTTCCCCTGCATTCTCTGCTCATGTTTGCCACATAACTCAGGGACACAGGAATTCATATTGCTAAACACTGAGAGGAAGGACACAGCCATTTCATTATTAGCCCACAGACAGAACTAGAAGAACTGGCTACAATTATTTGATGCTGCAGCACAACCCGGGAGTTGAGTGTTTCACAGTTTCTTCTCACTAATCAACCTATAACAAAAAATTGCCACCATAAGAGAGCATTATGCATGTTCCAGAGCAGAGCCTGAGTTGTTTTGCTGAGGATTTACTCAACCCTGTGTGACCTGTGTGGTTTATAATACAGGAGCAAGAAAGTTTTGAGCCTTTCTAAGCCACGGGCTGGATGCTCATAAGGATAAACATCAGGTCCCAATACAACCAGATGGAATGGCCAACATGTAGGGATTATTAGTCATCTTCTTTTATTTTTCTTTTTAGTTTTGTTATGCTTTGGTTTGGTTTTGTTTTTTGACTAGTGCTCCCATGTGGCAGCTTCTGTAACACTCAGCAGTGTCATGGAGGCAGATCTTTCTACTTAAGAAAGAAAAAAAGAGTAAGAACTGTACCAAAGCTGGACCCACCAAATTTTAAAAACATGTGTTAACTCAAAAGATTGAAAAGCCACCTCCAGCTTTGGCACTTCAGTCAGCTTTTCGAGTGGCATGGTAAAGGTGAGGAGTTAGATTTATGCTATAGATGAGAAAAGGACTCAAGAAGTGTAGCATATATAGCCTGAAAGGAAAAGCAGACTAGATAATGATCTCATTACAGTGTCTAAATATATAAAAAGATTATAGAAGAGCCTGGTCGTGACCTACCTGGCTGGACTCTGTGGAAATTAAGGGAAGATATATTGACCATGACGGACACTGAAATCTGCACAGAAATGAAATGGGTAAAGTTTTAATAATAAAGCCTTTTGAGCTGGTCTGGAGGACAAAGTCTTGAAACAGAAAGTGCATCTGAGAGAGTTTTGCAGGTAACTCAAGCTGAGGTGTGAAGAATAGAGCTATACATGTGAACGTTGGATTCTTATTAGTGTTTCTTTAGGTTCAATAATAGTCTAAGCATTGCAAAAATTATCAAGACAGCCAAGAGGAACCTCTGTAGAAGCTGCATTCATGGTTGACATACTGGAGGATAATGGTTTAAAATATACAATCCGTAGAATAGAGGAGAAGAACAATATGTTGGGAAAAAACTTGTCAAACAATCAGCTTGACTCAGGGCTGTGTTTATGTGGTTCATGGCCAACACTAGTGAACAGTCTCTGCTCCTTGTATAGTATATGTATATATATAGTCTTAAAATTTTCTCCAAATTCACAGCTGGCATAAAATGTGGAAAAGGCTACCCACAGGTGCTTTAGTAAATGAACTTCCATTAAAAACAAAACAAAATTATGAGTTTTTAATTAGTGAAAGAAAAATTCCATAAATATGATGCTGATATTGGTGAGGAACTGAATAACCAGGATAGACAGCCACAAAAATTGGAAATGAGGAAATGAAGACCATTGAGAGAATTCATTCAGTCAGGGTGTTTTACTCAGGATAGAAAATACAAAGAGTAAGTTATCAAGAAAGGTCATAAAAGGCAATGACATAAATGAATTTAAGAGACAGCTAGACATTTTTATGGGGAGAAGGGATTGAAGAATTCAGAGCCGGTGACAAATCGGGGAGATGGGGTTGAGATAAAATTAACAAGGACAGGCTTGCTTGTGGCCAGAGGCACTTTACTGTCCAGCAATACCTTATGTCCTCTGTCATCACATCCTAATCTAATGCTGACATCTGAAGATAGCATGAAATCTTTTACACCTCTTACTATATTAAAAAGCAGAAAGGGCTTTCAGTGCTTTTTTCCCCCACAGGGAAAAACCATAAAGTCGCTTCTCCACTTTTCAGCACACGCACGTCGTTGTGGCGGGTGCCGAAAGGACTCAGTCCCCAGCAGCACATCATGGCCTGGTTATAAACTCAGAATGGTCCCTTGGTTGCTTTAAGACCCTCCACAGAGGGCTTTCAATCATATCTCCTTACATTTGTAAGCAAAATGTTGTCTAATTTTTCAAGTTACTTTTTTAAACCATGGGAAAGCCACCCCAGATTCCCAGAGAGTTGTCCTTCTTCTCCAGTGCTGGGTTAACTCATCCTGCTGTGGCATCACCTCTGCTTGCTCATCCATTGCCACATTCTGACAGGGCTGTGGCCGGCTCTGACAAGGTCCCTGCACCTCCAGCATCCAGGCTCTGCATCCAGAGGTGTCTGATCACTCTTGCAGTCCCCAGACTTTAATGGCTTGGTGCAAAAATATGACCTTGAAAAAAAGGAAGAGCTGATCACACTTAATTTTTCTGGACTTGGAAGAGAGAGCTAATCAGGAAACCGTATGTATCCCACTCTATTTAAGAGTTAATGCTCATGAAAGGAAGATTGAAGGAAATGGGCCTTGGCGTTTCGCTGAATGTAGATTTACATTAGTTCAGGCTTAAAAGTACAGAGGGCAAGAAGAAGGGATGGACAAGGACATGTGGGATGACAGGACATCTTCACAGACTGGCATGAACAGCAGTGCTATTGCCAGCAGGACATGGGGCAGAAGGATTTTCCCATGCAGTAAACAAACCTCAGGCAGCTCAGAAACTTTTCTGAGAGGGTGCTGGGCACCCCTGGGGCACCAGGTCTGCCCAGCAGCCCACACCTTTCCCTGGCTCCAGGAGAGCTTTCAAGACCAGAGGTCAAGCAGCAAATAATGCATGTGCCACCTTCAAAAAATGATGCAAGCCTCATGTAGCTGTGCTTTGAGTTCCCAGTTCTTCCCTGGGAGGGTGGGCAGGCCCTGGCACAGGTTGCCCAGAGAAGCTGTGGCTGCCCCTGGATCCCTGGAAGTATCCAAGGCCAGGTTGGATGGGTCTTGGAGCAACCTGGGCTGGTGGTTAAGGTGCCCCTGCCCACGGCAGGGGATGGAATGAGATGGGCTTCAAGGTCCCTCCCAACCCAAACCATCCTGTGATTCTGTGATTCCACAGAATGGCAGCAAACAGCTGCACTTTCATGAGCACAGAAAAGCACAGGCACGTCAAGGGAGCCTCTTTTTCCCCCTCCCAGGAGATGCAGCAGGGCTTGCCAACAGCACTGCGAGTGTGAAGTACATCAGCACATTATTTAAGTACACTGATTCCATTAAACACAACCATTTGTTTTCATCTTCACTGCAAACACATCTGCCTAAGTGCTCCAGCTTTGCAGGGCACCCGTGGAGCTTGGAGCATTATCCGTGGGGATTGTGTGCACTTGGAAGAAAGCAGAGAGATACAGCAGTTGTTAAGGGGAAAAAAAAAGGGCAGTCAAGTCTTTACTAGTCTGACAGTTCCTAAAATAATGTTGCTTCACCAAAGAATGAACATGCTTATCTCTGATCTACAGATCCTGACTAAAAGGTTACTTTTCCCTTGCCAGGAAAGCATCCTTAGAAGTCTGTGGATGCCTGAACAGAACGCCTGGACCCTGCCAGATGACTTTGTGGCACGAGGAGGCTGCAGAAAGCCATCTTCTCACACATGAAAGGAACCTTACAGAAGAAATTTAGAGGATATACATTAAAAAAAGGCAAGTTTCTAGTACTCAAAGCTGTATGTGGCCACCTCATTATTTTGTGGAAAAGCACACATACTAAAAATCACAAACCCTGAAAAGGGTTTCCTCCTCCTCCTTCTTCTTGGTTGCTTCTAATGAATATTTTGAACAAAACCCAGCTTCTGCCTGGGATTTGTAAATCCCTGAAAACCACCATTATTAGGCAGCCTGAATTGTGTGCTGAACAGCACAGCAGCTCCCTGCTATTGGCACCGTCAAGGATTTATGAGCAGTTACAGGGGGGAAAAAATCCCCTACGCAAATCAGTGTATTTATGTGGTAAACATCATTACACTAACTTTAAAAGCACGCATTTCCCACAAGGAAAAGTTCAAGTTCTGTAATTATCCCATAATTAAGTCTTTGCTTACAAGTCACGTGAACCTAAAAACAAACCTTTATCTTCAAATGCCAAAGAGGCAGCCGAGTTTTACCAGCCCTGCATGGACATGGGCAGGGCAAGGGCTGCACACCCAAAATGTGGATATTCAGGAGCCCATGAGCTTCCTCTGCCTGTGCAGGTTGGCCTCTCGCTGTGCCCCCTCTGCACAGAGACCTTGTCTGAGAGAAAAAAACTCAGACCTTCATTTGCCAAGCCAAGTCAGAAGGAAAAAAAATCCCAGATCTTCAAAGTTTCAACACAAAGAATTTAATCCCCAGAACATAAAACAGCAGGTGGGGCTGGCTTTGTGCTTCCCCTTCCAGGAGCTTATGGAAAACAAGAAATCTCAGCATCTTTTGCATCGTGCATCATCCCTGTGGACCACCCCCCACACTATTCCTCAAAGATTACAAGGATGCCTAAGCATTCAGAAGGGAGAAAGAGTATTAGCATTGCCTAAATTTACCAGCACACTTCCTGAAATGTGCAACTCCTCCTTATTCCAAGGGACATTATCACTTTCCACAGCACTTTCCTGAATCAGGGCCGACAATCGTGCCTGCAGAAGGGAGATTATATTTTGGCAATGTTTTTTTTTTTGCTCAGCTTCAGCTGTCAACTAACTGGCAAGGAACAGAGCGAGCCAAGAGCACAGCTCTCCTTCCCAGGTACCCACATTCCTGCTCCTAAGCATCCCTTTGCTGCATCTGCAAGGCAAGTCACAGCTTTCCCTGGCAGCCAGCTCTTTGATGAGCCAGGACATTCTCAGTTCCTTGCCAGCACAAAGAGGGATGTGCTGTCGTGCAGCCAGAGAAGAAAAGGCTTTCAGAAGTATCACCCCTGGTTCTCAGCACACAGACAGCACCGAGGTCATGTCTTGCTGCGTGTCAGGCAGCCTCAGTAATTCCCAGCTCCACTGCAAAGGGACATCTCAGCCCCAAAAACCCCTCTCATCTTCGGGAAGAAAGGCACTGTCGGTGCAGATGGATATTGTGTGCCACAGACAAGTCATGCAGCAGATCCTGCTCAAATCTGTGCTGCACAGAGTGAGGGACTCCAAAAATCCTCAGTCTGAGCTTGAAGCTTTGGACTGAGAAACGTGGTAGCAGAGGATGAAATTCTGAGAGCAATTTCTCCGCTGGGCCAGGCAGTTTTCAAACCCGTTAGACGACGTCAGCTGCTTTCTGCTGCTTTAACCTTTAGCTTTAGCTCCTTTTACAAGCTGGAAAGGTCACATCTCAAATGAGGCAGAACAGGGTGAGCCCAGGAGCCTTTGCACTACACAGTTAGCTGAGGAGGAACAGATCATGTGGAATATTCTGCCTCTTCCAGAGGAAAACATCAGTAGTTCAGAGTTTCCAAACAAGTCCATAAATCTGTACCTTACATTTTCATTTCAGTAATAGACTGTATATGCTAACAGGAAGAGAAGAATGACAGTGTTTTGATTATGCAAATCATGGTTTCTAACAATTTATATTGTATATTCCTCCCTTTGTCTTCAGCAATTGCTTGGAAAATAAAGAGACACAGCGACAGAGAAGATATTTCAACCCCACTGGAAAACAGATTAGAACCTGTAACTTCAGTCTGGCCAATCACTATTAATTACCACCAGTTCCACAACTTCTCTAATGAGCATTTTCAATGCCTGGGCCCTGGGAAAGCCCCATGCCAGGTAAATCACAGCGAGCACAGGGCAGAGAGCTCGGTGGGGTGGGAGCCCTTGCCTCCAGAACCAGCCAGGCAAGAGCTAATTAAAGCCTTGTGTGGGAGCCTGCAGGAGGTGCAGGAGAGTGTGAGGCCACAACAGGCTCTGGATCGGTGCCCACGTGCAGAAACACACTATTTAAAGCACCAACAGTTTGTTGAAGCCATGCAACATTCGTTCCTCCTCAAAAAAAAACCCAACACCCCCTCCCCAGCACTTTGGAAGAAGAAGTCGCCACAGGTTTCCAATTTTCCTGTTTGACTCAAGGGATTATTTCAGCTTTCAGAGGTCAGAGACTAATCAGGGCAGGAGAAACAAAAACAAATGAAACCCACTTATCCTTTAGTCCACATCTAAAGACCCAAAATAAAAAAAAAAAAGCAAGCAAGCAAATCAGCTTATGAAACAAACCATTTGCTTTGTTATTCCTCTCGCGGGGAAGGGAGACTTCAAAAAGGTGGGGATTTGGGCAAAATCCCAAAGCTGCTCTTAGAAATGTGCACCCTTGAGCAGCAGAGTGGCAGGCAGGGTGTGCCAGGGCAGGGCTGAGCACCCCGGGGTGTCACAGGGCTGTCACCCCCCTGTCCCCAAGCCACACTCACCGCTCGGTACTCGTAGTAGATCTTGTCGAACTCGGTGCCTCCGATGGTGATCTCTGGAATGAACTCAGGGATGGCTGAAGGATCCAGCACTCCATCCTTGTCCTGAACGCTGCAGGGGAAGGAGGGAAAGAAACAGGAGCAGTCAGGGCACTTCCTGCCCCAATGACAGCAGCACTTCTCAGTTTGGAGGAGCTGTGGCTGCCCCAGCCCTGGAAGCATCCAAGGCCAGGCTGGGCAGGGCTTGGAGCAACCTGGATAGTGGAAGATGTCCCTGGTGGACTTCCAGGTCCCCAGCTGTTCTGGAATTCAGTGAATAAAGCACTACTTTTCTGTTCAGCAGCACTTCCCAAAGGTTTTGGCTCTTTTCCACTTGTGACAAACATTTATCCTTTCCCTCATGACATATACTGTGTTTTCCCCCTCATCCTTTTGCTCCTGCCCCAACTTCTCCATTCCCTTCCCTGGGTTTTTCCTCCTTGATGCTCCATCATTGCTGAGAGCCTTTTCCACGAGGCTTTTTTGCTTTATATAAGCAAGGTAAGCCCAGTGTTTTTACTGAATCCCATACACTTTATCCTGCTAAATTCCCATGCTAAATGGATCAGTACTGAGACAGTGTCGGATTTGGAAGCAGGCAGTGCCTCTAGCACTGGGAAAAACCAGGGAAAATTGGCTGCAATGCCAGATACCTGGATCCATCAGAGATCCACCCTGCACAGCACCAGCACTTTGAGACATCCCGAATTTAAAATGCCTGAGAAACTGCTAGAAAGGCTCCTGCTGCCCGTGGTATCACACACGGGCCGACAGTGCCACCTGGACGTGGTTGGGGAAAATACAGACACTTCCAGTCAACGCCGACCAAACCCCAAACTCAGCACAAGAAACCCTGCAAATTGTGCTGGTTTCAGTGAACTGCATTTCTTTACAAACACTGACACACACACCAAGCACGTGCCCTGAGCAAAGCAAAGCTTAAACCTTCAAGCAATTCATTTTGGCCCCTGAATCACAAATTTTGGGACCTTCCCTCCCAGCACTGAGGAGTTTCAACAAATAAACTAGTTTGCCAACATACCCTGAATATTCACAGTGCAAATTATCCTACTGCAGAGAAACTGGTAAGGAAATCCAATAGTCTGAGATGGGAGGAGGTGAGGATAAAAGACCAGGCTAAACACTTCAGCTGTTTCCTGTGAACTGTGACATTATCTTCACCTGCATTAAATGTGTATTTCACATGTTGGAAGCCACAAAAACGAGCCTGGGCACTTGGGAAGCAAAACTTCACACACAGAAACCAGGTCTAGTAGTCACCCAGTGTCCAGTTCCTCCATTTTCCTGAATCTCAGCCAGATGGCAAGTGGTAGAGAACAATTCCCAGGCTCGACTCATTTTAATGAACAGCCAAGAAGGCAAACCTGCTGCTCTTCAAACCTCTGTGCTCTCACTGCCCAAGCAAAGAC
Source organism: Xenops minutus (assembly GCA_035221455.1). Lineage (NCBI taxonomy): Eukaryota > Metazoa > Chordata > Aves > Passeriformes > Furnariidae > Xenops > Xenops minutus. Next base: position 4,969,685 of record JAWWEE010000162.1, read on the forward strand.
TGCAAAGCCAGTGATGGCTTCTCCAGGCTCTGCACCTCCAGAAATAACTTGGAATCCTGACTCAAAGCACACCCAAAGACACCTGCCACAACAATGTCCAACCACAAAACCGCAGGCGCTTGCCAGGACTAATTCCCTGCTCAGCAGGAAGCATTTAAAGGCACCTTCTATGTTTCCTTAGTTTTCTCTCTCTCTCTCCCAGCAGAAAATTATCACTATTGGCTCTTTTCTGAGTCTTGGCCACACTTTCTTGAAGTAGCACCTCTACCTGCAAGATTATGTCACATTTCAAAGGTAACAGAGCACATGAGCCAGTGTGTGGTCCCAATAATACAAGAAATTAGGTTTTAGCTCACAGAACCCTATTAACAAGGGTTCTTCCCACAGGAATCACACCTGGAAGTGTCTAACAGTCACGGGTGGCTCATCTCTTCTCCAAAAGCACCTACTACACACCTAATTCACACTCTGTCCAGCATGAGCAGCTGTTGAGGAATCAGAACTGACACATTCCTGCTTCTTTTGAGAGAAGGAATTCCTGCTTCCCTCAGCAGGATACACACATTTTCCAGGGAGTTTGCACACAAGTAACTGAGGTTTTCCTTTCCATCAATAAGCACAGTCCCACAAGAACATTAGAAAGGCTGGTGAACCTTGCCAAGGGTGCAAGGTGGGGTAAGGGAACCAGAAAAAAATAAATAAACCAGTCAGCCCTACAAAACCCCCTGAGTCTGCAGAGCCTGGGCCCTGATTTCTCAACACCTGATGTTGGCAGAGTCACAAAAACCTCAAGTAACCCACCCCCAAGTGCAGGAACAGCAGAGGAACAACTTGAGACATTTAAAAAGCCAGAATGGTTTGTGTCGGACTCTGCACTCGGAGAGGAAGGAAAGATGTGAAGAGCATCCTCTGGGAGATCCCTCCAGCTCCCTGAGACAAACATAGCCATTTTTACCTGTTCCCAAGAGATCCCACAGCCACACCAGAGCAAGGGAGAGCACTCAAGGGCAAGGCAGGGAGATAAAAGGGATCATTATGCAGCTGATTTCACATGGGTGCGGCTCACCGGTTTGATTAGCTGGCTTATTTGCATTAATTAGCCAGAGGCCCTGCTGGGGTGTTTGTGCATTAGACCCTCTGTATAAGGACTGAAAAAGTTCTCTTCACCCCTGCCCATCCATCCCAGTTCCTCAGACATGCTGGTACAAGCTGAGGGTGGAAGAGAACACTGGGGCTGACACAGCCCAAGTCAGCCCCAAAGCCTGGGAGGTCAGCAAAGGAAGCAAATGCAGATGGAAACCCAAACAGAGCAGAATTCAGATTAGATACTGGGCATTTGGGGGAATTTCTTAGTTCAAAAGGTGGGTCAGGCAGTGGCACAGCTGCCCAGGGCAGTGGGGGAGTCATTGTCCCTCAGAGTATTCAAAAGCCGTGTGGATGTGGCACTTGGGGACATGGCTAGTGGTGGCCTTAGGAGTGCTGGGGGAATGGTTGGGGTTCAATGATCTCAGAGGGCTTTTCCAACCTAAATGATTCTGAACACCAGCTGGAGCCTCCCACGAACACCCACGAGAGGGCAGCACGTGCCAGCATCCAAAGAGGCACCAGGAACAACCTGGAAAACCACTTTCTAAAGGAAAACTGACTACTGGACACCTGGAAAGCTGAGCAAGGCTGGGCACCATCAGCTCCTTGCTCCTTGGGCACTGGAAAAAGTGAGGAAAGCACCAGCCTTAAGGTTCATGGACGAGCACCTGGGATTAGCACTGGATGCTCTAGGATGCAAATCCAACAAGGACACAGAGCAGGCTCCCTGCACTTCTGGAGGTAACATGAGACAAGATTATGTCCAAACCTGCACATTTTTACAGGAGGCCCTTCCAGTACATTGCCCAGGATTTGCTCACCAAGTTTTCCTGCACAAAACTGGCACAGGACCTGCTGTCACACTTTTATCAGTGCCCTGAGAGCCCAGCCCCAAGTGCAGATTCAAAAGCAAACACCAGGAGCTGAACTCCTTGTGGGTCCCTTCCAACTCAGGACATTCTGTGATTTAAATAAGCAGTTCATTGCATTGTCAGATCTTAGAACAGCCACACACTGCCAAGAGAAGAAATAATTTAGCATTATCTACAATGACAAGAGCCTTGCACAGGAGACCCTCTCACCCTCCTCCAGAGTTCAGTGAAAAATGGAGTCCTTAAAGTAATTTATTCCCTTCTACAGCTGAATTTTCACAGAGTACCTGAACAGCCTGCTCTAATTGAATGCTTTGCTCTAACTCCCTCCTACACACTGCAATTAGCAACCCTTTCTTAGTACCTGCACCAGAGTGGAGCTCCAGGAAAGCAACTTATTTTTCTCTTTCAAAGGAAAGCTGATTGTAATACTTTTGCAGGGTCTAAGTCACCAGATGTTACCTCCAATTACTACATAAAGAAACCTCGTCTCAGATACTTAAAATGCACCCAAATCATGACTTGTTCCCCTCAGACACCACCCCACACTGTTCCTCTGCAGTCTCTCTTCACCCCTTGACAGAAAAAAAGCATAGAAAAGGAATATTATCTCTCATTTCAGGAGGCATTTCAGTAACAGGCAAAGAATATCAGAAGCCTGAAAACAAAGTTTAACTTACTGCTCCAATGCCTGTCCCAATAAAGACAGAAATTCAGGGGTAGATCAATTTCAATTTAAAAATCCCCTGTGTTTCTATTGCCCTGTGAGACAACCAGTAATTAATGAAAATAATGTAACTCCTAAATTTTGTTTTTAAAGTATAACTACACTGAATTTGCCACTTGCACATTCAGTCTAAAGTTTGATCTCTTCACATCCAACTAGGCAGGCAAGGCTCTTAAACAAAACCCACCTTTACACTTGGCTGCAGTCTCTGGTCTAATCAATCAGCAGTAAAGTGTCACACCACGGGCCAGTGCCAAGCTCCAGTAGTGCAAAATGTAAACCCACCTTCACAAACTCCAGGTCTTTTCCCTGAGATCTGATGCCAAGGAGTGCTCAGTGACTGCATGACATCATACTTACTAAAGTCTCAGGTGATGGAAGGAAACATCATCCTGCTCCAGCCACGGCCCTTTGTCAAACTTGAGGAACTCGATGTCTTCGATGACCTGCAGTCAGAAGACAAAGGTCACACATTAAGGTGGTTTCATCAGAACATCCAAAAATCATTTAAATAATCAAACCAGATTATTAAATGAAGAAGGCTTCACTGCTAGAGCTGCACTAGCAAGGCAAATGTTTAGAGATAACATTATCATCTCTCAGCCCTATTTTGGGAGGGCATGGTCCTGCCACCAGCACTGGGCAGGCACAGCTCTGAAGAGCCTGGAGCTTTCAGCCTCGGATGGCAGGGAATAAACAGGCTGGGAGGTGCCTTTTTCCCAAATTCTTACCTGATCATTCCTCCTCAACCTGCTGTTGAGGCTGGAAAGCAAAGTAGTACAACCCCATTTCTTGAAGGAGAATGAGGAGAAAATGGCAGTAAGCCTAAATGTGACCCTTTTTTGTTACATTCCATGGGACACCTGCTTGTTGTTGGGTTTATTTCCATGGCTCACTCACTGACCCAGGGGACATTTGCCTCAGGGGGCTGTGTGGATCACATCTCAGAAACAACAGCACCTTTCAGGCTGGGAAGCTCAAACACATCTGCAGTAGCTGCACTGATGGCTCCAAAGGTCGGGATTTCACTCTCCATCAGGACCTACCCAGGCATGGATGAGCCCTGAGCACAAAGGAGAGGTGACACCCATGGCTCAGCACCCTGAACCCTTCAAACAAGGAAGGCCAGCTCAGCAAATCATTCCTTCAGCATCCCCAAACTTATCAATCCCAGATTTGAGCTTCATTTACAGCCTGGCTCCAGCAGAAGGCACATCTTTGCTGGGCCACCAGGTAATTGCTCATCACACGTGGCTGGAGCTGGAGGGAACCTGACCTGGTGTCAGGAGGAGGTGGAGACAGCACTCTGCAGCAGCCTGGGAAGGAGTGGGTTGTTACAGCTCCAAAAATCCCTTTTCAGAGGCCTTTTCCACAAGGAAAAGACAAAGCTATGAAGTCAGGTCCAAAATCCTGATGACACACTGTCAATCCACTGACAAGTGACCAGGTGTCAGTAATGAAGTGATAGTATAATAAATGAAAATCCTTGTATTCCTTACATTAAATCCACTGTAATTATTTCCTTTATCTCTTAAAGACTAATTCTGCAGACAAAGTTTTAAAAAATACAGGTGACATGACACGACCAAAGCTTATTTAGAGGCCAAACAAGGTTAGATCATAAAATCATCAAGTCTAGAAAAGCCCTCTAAGGTCATCAAGTCCAACCATTCCCCAAGCACTTCCAAGGCCACATCCACATTTTGTTGGACACTTGCAGGGAAGGTGACTCCACCACTGCCCTGGGCAGCTGTGCCAGTGCTTGACCACCCTTTTCAGTGAAGAAATTGTTCCTAATATCCCATGTAAGTGTTCTTAATGCCTTACACAGGGGCAGTTGGCACACAGATGCTGCAGGTGTGAGCACAGAAAACCTACTCTTCACATAAAGCCAATGACAAGTAAGTTAGCTCAATTCAATTATTTCATTTAATTATTTCATTTAAGAACTGAACCTTTGCCTACACGCTCCCTGCTACCTGATGACAGGACTGATCAGAGTGGCTAAAATGGGGCTCAGAATGTGCTCCAGGGCAAAGAGAAATCTGTATCCAAATTAGTTTTTTCTCACTTACCACCATATCAGGAGATCTCTCTCCCAGCAGCTCATTAACCACGCTATCAGCTTCCTAACCAGATAGAAGAACAGCTTCCCAATTTATAAGGAATGCCCTGGCACCCCCTGGGAATTACCAGCAAAGATCCAGAGCTTTCAAAATAAAATTTAAACATAGAGAGCTAACTCTTGTGTTCCCAGTTTCATCCTCATGTAAAACCAGCCTGAACCACCCTAATGAAGCTCATTTCAGCACTCATTACTCTGTTGGCCACCACTACCAATGGTAATTACAACGTGAAACCCCAACTGACCTTTTCAAAAGACACTTAAAATCATTTCTAAGCTCTGTGTCTGCGATGAGCAAATCAAAAGTTATTAAGCTCTAAAACCATAAAAAATGAAGCTCCCAAATCCCCAGTAATCTGTAGATTGAAGCGAGCTAATGAACATTGCTGTCCACCAAGAGGATAGCCCTGTGGAAACACACACCTTACAAGTCAAGGCCAAATCCCTCCTGCCAACCCTTATTTCCAGTTTCCTGCTGTGCCACTCCAAAGGTGAACTGAATCTGAACAGGAAAGGGGGAAAAAACAGCTTTATTCTTTGAAGCAGGACAAGTAGCAGTATCTCCCAGTGACCACATCGTGGACTTGATAATCTCAGGGGTCTTTTCCACCCTTAATGACCTGGTGCTTCAACTTCCAAATGATAATCCTTCCTCCAGTGCAGATTTGTCCAACCAAATTAAGAACTGCTCCAGTGCATCTGATGACCCTATTTACGGTGATGGCTCAAGATCACTGAGCTTGGGAGACTCCCTGCTCAAACAATAAGAGCTTTAAACCCTGATTTAAGGGATTACAATCAAATCTCCAGCAATAGGGTTTACTACAAAAAATCCAGGGAGGAAACAAGCTGCTTTATTCTGACCACTTTAGGACACGTCCAGAGAGAAGGATGGGGAGAAAACAGCCAAATAACCCCCTTCCCAACTTTCCTTTGCTTCTACCAAACATCCCTGGATACCTTCTTGAAACACCACAGTTCTCAAATCTTATCCTTGCTTTTATGTTGTGCCTCAGGAAAAAATAACTGTAATTGCTCTAGATTCTCATCCACATGACAACCTTGTGTTTTTGTTCATTTCAGCTCTATTTTGTATGCATTTTTCCTATTTATCTGCTGTCACACTGAACCCACCAGCCCTTTTTGTGGGTATAACCCCACACTGCCTCACAAGTCTACTGCTAATAATCTAATAACAACCTCCATTATCAAGTGCAGGAGGATCCAAAAATCCACTCACAACAGCACAGGACCCCAAATGTAGCACAAAGGGAACCACAGCACTGCAGCAAAGGGGGGTGAGGAGGTCAATTTTTAGGACCAGGAAAGTCCTTTTCAATATTTTCAGCTTCACAAAGTCATATGTTAGAACTTTGAAGGATGCCATGGCCAAAAAGTGTCTTTTGCCTGATGAAGGATCCTCTAAATATTAAAATGAACACCCTGCACGTGCTAATAAGATTAATGAAGTACATGCTACAGTTCCACTCAGACCATGTGGTACAAACATGGGATGAGGAGAAAACTGGGCTGCGTGTAAGGAGGACAGAAATTTCTCCTAGTTAGGATGAAGATCCAGAAAACCCTTGGAGACAGTCCATGGGCTGCTCTCCCCTCTCTCCCTCCTCCTTGGCAAGCTTTCATGCAGGATTATTATCATCATCATCAAGTTTAACATAATCTTACTGTTATTATTAGAACTCTATCCCTAGAACTGAAACAGACCCACTATGAACCCGATCAGGATCACAAAAAACACATTGCTCTTTCCATCAAGGAACAGCAGCTACAGAGGAACTTTAATGATGGACAAGCAAAAGGCTTCTGTTACCCCACCAGTGACCCTCCATGAGCAGGAATGTCCACCGAAAAAAGGCAAATAATACTAAATTTGCCCCAAAAAGAGTAACACAGTTGAGTAGGAGGAAGCAGTGATCTCATGTCAATCCTGTCTCACAAGAGATTATTTTTAGCAGTGAGAAGGCAATTTTTTGGCTTGGTCCAGAGTTAACAACTCATAAAACCAACTGGAGTCATACATACAGCTGGGTAAGGCAGGGTTCCAAAACCTGGAGCAGCTCTGAGTACCCAGCTCTTTGCTAGAACCAAACCATGACTAGTTTTTTGGAAACCAGCAGCTATTTTATCACACAGGAACCTGGGCACCCACCTGGGTCAGGGGAAGCTGCACAACAGCAACAGCCAAAGGGCAGGCAAAAGGGATGGGGGTGCCACTTCCCCTGCCCTGACAAAGTGACACTGATGGGAACACTGGAGCTGAGACCCTGGACAGAGTGTATGGGATCAGGGAATGTACAGAATGCATGGGATGAACACAAGCAGCAGACTCACCTTCTCCACATCCTCAGCCTCTGCTGCCGTGTACTGCAGAACTTCACTGTTCTCACTGCAAAGAGGCAAGACATGAATGCCCCTGGGCCAGCTGCCCTGCCCACCCTCTGCCCCCTCCAAAACGAACACAAGAGGCACAGACACCACACCAGAATCACCCCAAGTGGTTAGAATGCTCACAGGGATTCCTGTGACACCCGTACACTGCTTCTTTCCTGGTGGAACATTGGTTTTAAAGGGTAAATGGCCTATGGAATCTACATAATTTTATTGAAAAGAATAAAAATCACACCTGTGCATTTGTTTTCATTTAATTAATGTGACTCCTTGCCCTAATTACAACTTACCCAGTCTATTTGAAGCTAAGTGAAATTTTTAACCAGTCTAAGCCAAAACTTCAGCAGACTTTTCCTTTTTTACAAGTACCTTACTACCTGTGAGTAACTTTTAAGAGAATACATTCACTCATTACTATTTACTGAGGTAACTGAACCAATACAAATGCAGGCAGCAGGATCTGCAAGAGTAAAAGCATTTAAAAAAGGCTACAAGATTGTTCCTGGCTACAAGATTGTTTTCCTAACCACCCAGCAGCCTGCAGAGCAAAGGCACTCACAGAGCAGGGCCACAACAGGAGTTCCCACATAAAAATGTTTCATAGTGCACATGTTCAGCTGACCTCAGTAACAGCTGCTCCCAAACCTGCTCCAGACCTTTCCTTTAGCTAACAACAACTTAAAGAGAACATAAAGTAAATGCCCAATGTGCAGTTGTATCAAACAACACAGCAAAGCTGAAGAGCAAGGAGGAAAATGGCAGAGAATCCCAGATGGTTTGGGTGGGAAGGGGCCTCAAAGTCCATCTCATTCCACCCCTTGCCATGGGCAGGACACTTTCCACTAGCCCAGGTTGCTCCAAGTCCTGTCCAACCAGGCCTTGGACACTTCCAGGAATGAAGAGAAGCCACAGCTTCTCTTCAACATCAACCCAAGGGAGAGGTCAGACTCCAGCAGAGCCTTATAGTGGCAACTGCATTAACATCACAGATCAAACCACTTGATCCCATCCCTTGATTTGACTCTGCAGATTATCAGGGCTTCATTAAGGGAAAACAGCTGCTCAGTGACTCTGCAGATTATCAGAGCTTTCCTTAAGAGAAAACAGCTGCTCAGTGGAAGCAGTCTTGGATATGAAAGGGAACATTAGCAATCTCAAGGCTCTGGGCCAGGAAAAAAAGAAAAATCAAACAAAAACCAAACACTGTCTCTGTTCCAAATCACCAGGCAGCACCTGCCACAGCACCCAGCTCACAAATCACTCTCCATAAAAACATTAAAGACATTCATAAACATGTCAGACTACAAAGGAAACACCCATTTTAAAGCACATATCCACTATAAAACATTTCAAGCAGCATCTGCAGGTTGCTCCAGTTAAACAGAACAAGGCAACAGGAGCTTTGCCCACTAACAAACTGCATTTCAAGAGAACAGGCAGAAAGCTTGCAGGAGTTTGCTCAGCAGTCTGTAATTCCTCTTTTTAGCCTGTCTGAGCTAGATTTGGGGCACTCTCAGGAGCCAGGGAATCCATCTCTAGGCAGACCAAGGAGTGACAGCCAGGCATGAACACATGCATGGCTCTGCCAGCAAACAAACAGTTAAAGGCTTCTGTTCCTGTCCAAGGCAGGAGCCACCCTGAGGTCCAGGGATGCACAAAGCTGGTTTCACACCCTCCCAGCTCTGCCCCATCACGGGCACAGGGACAGAGATTGATGTGACAGGTCACGGCGAGCCCATCCGCTGACAGGATGCCAAGCAGAGGGTGTTTGTTAACGAGTGTACTGACCATGCACAGACCCGGGCAGGGAGTTGAAATCACAGCAGGGTTTGGGATTCAGCCTCACTAAACACCACGAGATGTAGCTGGGGCTCTGTGTGATCCAAAGAACAAGCAGCATCTTTCTCCTTGCCAATAAACCCCAAGCAGTTTTGCCCTCAGGGCCATGGCAGTGCCAGGGCTTCCCAGCCTCCCTCCCTCCCTCTCCATCCTTATTGCCCATCATTCCCTGGCTCTGGGGGACACTGGGAGGCAGCTGAGCGTGTACATCACACCAACAGCTCCTGCCTGCTCCAATGACAAGCTCAATATCCAAGTTATCCAGTTCAGTTGCTGACAGAGCCATTGCACTGACCTGCCTAGGGAGACAGGCAGGCCACAAAACACCTGTGGATCCCCCTGGATTTCAGGGTAACTCCAAAATCAGCCTCATGGACAGCCCAGAACTCACACCACTACAGACAGTTTGGGTGGCTCAGTGACCTTAGAGAGTTTCCTCTCCAGAATCCTACTGGGCTATGAGGGACCAAGGCTGCCTTCAGATTTTTAGGACAACCTCAACTCTTTCCTAAGAACTGGGACAGCTGGCAAACCATCTCATCCCAAGTTTACAGGGAACACATTTTTGCTCCTCAGCTTGAAAACCCAGGGCAAAGCCCAGAAGGTGACAAAGGGGAATGGCTTCCCACTGCCAGAGGGCAGGGAGAGATGGGATTTTGGGAAGGAATTCCTGTCTGGGAGGGTGGGGAGCCCCTGGCACAGGTTGGGCAGAGAAGCTGTGGCTGCCCCTGGATCCCTGGAAGTGTCCAAGGCCAGGTTGGATCACCCTGGGCTGGTGGAAGGTGTCCCTGCCCACGGCAGGGGGTGGGACAAGGTGGTCCTTTCCAGTCAAAACCATTCTGGGCTTCTACCACAACAGAAAGGAGTTTTTGAGAGATAAGAATTCCAAAACAAGCCTGAGGAAAGCTTATATTGCATCACACTCTCCTCAGGCCATACAAATGCAAACACACATCACTCCTAAATCCATTTTTAATTTTCCAACATTGGCACAGGCTTCTCTGATGCCAGAGGTAACTACACCCATTATTAGGCCATGAATGCAACCCCCCAGCATTAGGACAGAATATTGGACCCCGTGGAAAGAGGAGGATTCCTCATGTGACCTGATCTCCTGATATTGGCAGTGATTGTAGGATTTGCACACGATTTTACTCAGAGACTTTAGAGACTAAAACACTTTGGTTTGCTAACCTGATCTCTGGAAGGAAGGTTTTCTTGTAGGCATCCTCAATGTTCTGGAGATAGGAAGGAGACACCTTTTTCTCATATGGCTAAAAGCAAACAGAAAAGAGTGTTGTGGAATTTTCTTTCTCTTCCCTCCAGAAGACTCCAGCCTAAGCAGAAGAGCTCATTCTGGAATAAGCAGTTGAACCACATATAGATTAATGGAACTAATTAAGACATTTGGAGTGCTCAGAATTCCTTATGTGGCACTGACTATGCAGAGTAGCCCTCAAAAAGATCAAGTTTCCAAGGAATGACCCATCCTTGCTACCTGCACACTCATTTATATGATCACCCAGAAAACAGAGGATTGTCTGAGTCTGCCTTTTCCAGAAGAGGGCCAATGGGCATCCACATTTCCAGAGTCTCAGCCAAATTCATGGGCAACCATCCACTCCAAAATCCTTCCCTGAAATCTCCTGGGAATCATATCTGCTGTGAAACAGTTTGCTTTCCACACAGTGGACTTTAACGCCACCTTTGCAAAACACCAGGAATTTCTCTAACCTACCACATGTTCCTTCAGCTCAGTCCTAAAATTTCGTTACATTTTCTGCTGGAAATGCCCATCACATTGGCAGGATCTGTGTCTCTGCATGGTGGTCCCATAGGAAAGCTTTGCTTTTTCACAACAGCACTCTCAGTATCAAACATTCCATCTGCCAAAGCAGCAGAATTCCAAAAAATACCACTCCCAAGCAAGCCCTCCACTGCCAGAAGTGTCACTGACCCAAAAAAAGTCACAAGATTCACCAGCAATTTCTGCCTAAAGGTCTCAAAAACACCACTGACCTTTATGCTCACAAGGGCAAAGAACTCTCAATACAGGAAGAAGTTCCTAATTGAGAATTCTTTTCTAATAAATCCAAGCTTTTTTTTTTAATCTATCAGGTTTCCCACACTTGAAACATTTCACTGGACAGCCTTGATTTGGAACAAGGCAAACATCACTTAATCCTACAACATTTTTGAGAACAGTTACAAACACACATGCAAATATCACAGAAGGGGAAAACCACCATAAAGCCCAAACTTGCTTTAGATTAGCCATTCCCCAAAAGCACCTCACAGCTTTGCTGGCCTAACAGGAGTCCCAGCAGTAACCCACAGCCAGTCTGACTGGGAAGGCTGCTTTTATGAGCACCTGAATTTTATAGAATTTCTTGGTAGAGAAATGACAATATATTGATGCAGTCAAAAAAAAAAAAAGTTGATTTTTGATTTGTTTGTTTGTTTTTTTTTTAAAGCAAGCATATGAAGATCTGACACTAAAGGGACAAGAAGCTCCTCAGAGGCAGAATTCTGCAGCAAACCCCACAGGTTTTGTAATGAGACTGCAACAGACATTAACAGGCAACAACAGAGAGAGAGAAATAAACAAAAACAAGAGATAAAATTACCTTGCCTTTCTCCTGAATCCTCTTCTGCACCTCTGGGACAGGGACATCTAAGTAAATGACCAGGTGAGGTGGCAGGAATTCACAAATGCTGAGATCTTTGATCTCCTTGTAGTGATCAAGGCCTGTATAAAACATAAATAAATCCCATTTGCCACCTTTGCATTTGCAAAGTCTCCTCTTCTTGGCTCACACAGCAAGTTCAGGGTAGGCTTTTCCTCAAACAGCATTCAGAAAGTTTACAGAATAAACAACATCCAGATCAAAACTGATTTAAACTGCACTGAGATAATCTAAGAATCAGCTTTATCAAAGAGGAGGTTTATTCCTGACTCAAGCTCAGTGGAATGTGGCTCTTCCTCCATCATTTGGACACAGAGAGCAGCAGTAGCTCTAACAGATATTTGCTCTCAAAGCATATCAATACAATCCATTACTTGGCCCTGGAATTTTCTATTAAATTGTGGATTCTTGGGCTTTGCTCCCTCACCAAGGCAGAGCAGCAGGACACAGGTCATAGGTCATTAAAACCAGCTCTCAAAGACATCCAGCAACTTAGAGCAAGTGTTAAAAACCAAACACACCTCCTAAATCTGTGCCAAACCAAAGAGCACAAGGCTCTCAGGAAAACAGCTGCCTTCACCTCCGGAGCAGCCAAAACACTAGATTTAATAAGAACAGGCAGCAACAGTTCCATGCTCATAACCCCAAACCACAGAGTCACTCAGGGTAGAAGGAACATCCACCAATCACATGGCCCAACCCCTCTGCTCAGAGCAGGACTGAGTATTTCCAGGAGAGACATCCCAGGCAATCTGCTCCAGGGTTTGACTCCCTTCACAGTAGGAAAGGGTTGCTTTCCTTTCAAATGAAATCTTTTGTGTTCCAATGAGTGCCCTTTGTCTTTTGTGCCCCCACTAAGCACAGACTGGCTCCATCCAGCAGGGTCCCCTTCCCTCCCCTCCCTGAGTTATTTAGACACAAACACCACCAGGTATTTACAAACACCCTCCTGAGCCTCATCCAGGCCAAGCCCCAGCTCTCTCAGCCTCTCCATACACTGGACATTCAGTTCCTCCGTGACCTTCATGGCCCTTTCCTACACTCACCCCAGGAAGTTCCCACTTCTTCTCAACTGGTAGCCCAGAAATTGGGCACAATAGTCTGGATTTGGAGCATCTTGGTGGCATCCTTTGCTCCAAGGACACAGTGGTGGCTCACACTCAACTTGGGGTCCATCAGGACCTCCAGGACCTGCCCTGTGTAACTTCCTAGACATTTTCTAGCTCCCAGCATGTTTCAACCACAGGCTGACTGGCCTGTGGCTCCCTGGATCCTCCTCCTCTGTCCTTCTCAAAGGCAAAAGCAACATCTGGGTACTCTGAGACTCCAAGGGAGAGTCAGCCAAGCCCTCCTGCTGGGCCACCAGTGACCCCACAGCTAATGCTGGGAGAGCACAGTCAGCCTGGAGGACCCCTATCTCCAATAGCACACTCACCCACATTTCCAGGGAACTACAGGAGCCTCTGGCCCACAGGACACAAGTAACAGTGCTGGGGCCCAGAGAAGCTGTGGCTGCCCCATCCCTGGGAGTGTCCAAGGCCAGGCTGGATGGGGCTTGGAGCAACCTGGGCTAGTGGAAAGGGGGTGGGATGAGATGGGCTTTTAGGTCCCTTCCAACCCAAACCATTCCATGATTTATGAATGCACAGAGTACACATTCTTTAACACACCAGCAGCACCAATGCCTTGAAGAGAAACTGGCAATGTCCTTGAGGCACGGAACAGCAACATATGAACAACTGATCACCTAAAGGGATCCCAGCTTCCAAGCAGGCATGTGTCTTTCTTTTTCAAAAAGTAAACTACCACACTTGTGACAGGTTATGGTAAAACAACCCGCTTTTGCATGCCAGGAACTCACATCTCTTGTGGATATATCCCTGCTTGAACATGGCATCCAGGAACACGAAGTCGCTGTAGGGAGAGCGCTCCAAAACCACACCTTGACCTGCAAGGGAAAACAGATTCCAGGCTGGAACAGAAGGAGCTCTGCAGCCCTTCCAGCCCAAACCACTCTGGGAGTCTCTGATCCTAAGCAAGTGTTGGGATAGGAATTCTTTTCTCACCAGAAGACACTCAAATTACAACAAACCCATCACAAAACTGTATTTCAGGGACCCAAAAAGGCCGAGCCTTTCGGGGACCCAAAAAGGCTGAACAACAGTCACCACCAGGAAGCTGGGGGAAGAGCACAACTCACAGCTATCTTGGCATGCCTGAAGTGTCTTCTGGAAAATAACCACCAGGGATTGCCAATGGCAAATAATGAAATTGGTGACTGGTGTGTGCAAGGTGGTTTTCTAAAGGGGCTGTTACCCTGTGCTCACTAAGGAGGGGATATACAAAGTTTAACAAAATAAGAACCTTTCACTTTCAAATGCAGAGAGCAGCAAAGCACTTGGAATCTCCCGAGGTGGGAGGGACCCCCAAGGACCACCGAGCCCCACTGCAGGACACCCCAACGACCCCATCACGTGCCTGAGGGCAGTTTAGTCAGGACTCAGAGTCAGAAGTCACCTAGGCCTGATGTCTGTGAGCCCCACCTGTGCTGAGCAGGTGCTCCAGGGCATCAGCATACTGCAGGACACGGTTCCCAAAGATCCAGGCCTGCATCCGGTAGGAATGTCCATCAGGGCACTTGGGGTCCGTGTAGAACCTCTCCATGTTGCAGAACCCATTGAACTTCTCTGGGAGAAGTGTCCCGTCCCCCGAGGTCCTGTTCTGGTAATGGATGTCGGCCTCTGGGAAGTACCTCATTCCTGAGGGAAAAACCAGCTGGATTTGACACACAGCTGCTCTGGAATAGCCCCCAGTCCGTCCTCTGGGCTATCACACCAGAGGGCAACAACCCCCAGCTTCAAGCACTGCCAATTTCACCTCCCCTGAGCATACCCTTGGTGCCACCAGACCCTCCTGCACATCCACAGGGAAAATCCAGCCCCTCCAGGAGTTCCCTGAGCACCCTGACCTGGGCAGGACTGGGATTTCCCTCCCAACAAACTCCAGCCTCAAGCACCCTTCACCTCCCCACTGAGGGCTTAGCACACCTTGGTGCCATCAGACCCTCCCTGCACATCCACAGGGAAAATCCAACCCTTCCAGGAGCTCCCTGACCCCAGCAGGGCTGGGATTTCCCTCCCAACAAACCCCAGCTTCACAGCTGTGCCCCACACCTGACAGACACCCTCACCCCAAGCATTACCTACAAACCCTCCCTGCTCCCCAGCTAATTAAGCTCATCAAGAACTGCTGCTTTGAGGAACTTTCCTCACACAAGGACCACACAATGGAAGTGTTAAACTCCATGAGCCGCCAGAGAAAGAGCCCCAGTGAGACACACCCAGTTTCTGTGCCAGCTGCTCTGCCAGCTTGCCCTTCCCAGAGGACAAATTTCCCTCCACGGTGAAGACCTTGCTGTATTCGGTGAACCTCTTGGTGGTTCTCTCTCCCAGCATGTAAGCCAGCCAGCCATACTGCAAGTGCTGCTCCGGGCTGCTGTGAATCCTGGCCTGGAAGAGAACACAAGGGAATCAGCACATTTTGGGGAGGGGCTTAACTGAAACTGCAGCTTTTTCAGAGCCCTAAGATGGGACAATTCCACTCAGCACCCGTGGCACTGGCAGCTCAGCTGGGCACTGAGGCACTTGCTGGGCTGGGGAGCTGTTTATGGAACCAAAGGTTGGGAAGACACAAACCATGGCACAAATTCCAAGGGTTTTTTTCAAGAAGGGCTGCCCTGACCCCACCCAACCAGCCCGACTCAGGGCCACATACACGGCCTGCCCCGGGCAGATCCTGCACCAGGCTCCTGCTTGGATCGTTCTGCTTGGTGTCGGGCTCGTAACGCCACCACACCCTCCCCCAGCCCCTCAGGAGAACTACAGCTCCATTTTAGCGCGGTTTAATGGGTAAAAGCCTGGACTGGACCATCCTGGGGGGCTTTTGCTGCCTCACCGACCCCCCAGTTTCCACCCCGCACAGAAGCGACACTCCGTGAGCCCTGCCCCGACGCCCGCCGTGCCCCGGCTTCATTCCCATTTCACCCCGCCGCGCTGACAGGGCCCTCCACCCTCACCCCCTGTCCCCTCCCTGTCCCACAGGGCCTGTCCCCCCCCGAGGGACAGCCCAGGCCTGCACCCCGAGCGGGGGGGCACCCCCAGCCCCCTGCCCGGCGCTCCCCCGCGCCCCCCCCGAGCGCGCTCACCGCCGGCAGGACACGGCCCTGCCCCAGGGGGCCATGGCTGCCCCCGCAGGCCCCGGGGCGGCCCCTCCGGGCCCGGGAGGCCGCGGCCTGCCCGAGCCGGGACACCCACAAGGACATGGCGGCGGCGGCGCGCGGAGATGACGTCACGGCGGAGACGCGTTGCCCCAAGGGGAGGGGGATATAGGGGAAACCACGCCCATAACACAGACCACACCCCCTCAGCGAAGGCCACGCCCATTGTTTTCAGACCACGCCCACCCGCATACAGGACACGCACTCTGTTGCCAGACCACGCCCCCTGTTGATAGACCACGCCCCTGACATCTGAACACGCCCCCTGGTGACAGACCACGCCCCTTAACGTCAGAACACGCCCCCCAGTGGCTGGACACGCCCCCGCCGCGCCGTGTAGGCTTTGATGGGACCGGGAATGGGATAGGGAATGGGATAGGGAATGGGGCAGGGAACGGGGCAGGGAATGGGGCAGGGAATGGGGCAGGGAATGGGGTAGGGAATGGGATAGAGAATGGGATAGGGAATGGGGTAGGGAATGGGGCAGGAGATGCCTTAGGAAACCTCTTTGCTTAAAGCTGCTCTAGGTCTTAATCCATCTGTTTCCAGTGGGTGAAAAGAGGCAAAGGAGGTGGATTTTCCCAGAGGAAAGCTGGCAGTGGATGCAGGAGAACAGTGTAGAGCAGCCTTGGGAAGGTGCCTTTCCAGAGCCCTGCCAGCCTCGGGAAGAGCCGGGAGCAGCCTGGACCACCTCCCTCCCGCAGCCTCCCTTCTCCACTTGATGGAGACACCGGAGTGCCATTCCAGGCCTGAGCTGGATCCTCGCCTGCCTCATTTCAAAGCACGGCCACATTCCTGGGTCTGGGAAGGTCACAGCCAGGCCTTTCGCTCCCTTCCCATCAAACTGACACCATCCCTGCTGACCTGGCACATTTGTGATCCCATTAGCGGCTTCTGCTTTGCCCCCTGGCAGGAAGCGATCGAGTTTCATTTCAAGGATTTATCCCTGGAATTTGCAAACGGCTTCAAAAACCTGCCCAAACAACCCCCACAGGATCTGGGTCTGGGTTTCCTTACCAGCTCCATCTGCAGCTCTCCCAGGTTACTCCAAGCCCTGTCCCACCTGGCCTTGGACACTTCCAGGGATCCAGGGGCAGCCACAGCTTCTCTGGGTAACCTGTGCCAGGCCCTGCCCACCCTTGTTAATTAATTGGGGGGTGAATGGCACAGAGTTTGGTGATGGATCCTCATCCAGCAGAGGATGTCCAAGGGCTCTTAGAGGATGGAGCAGGAAAGCAGCAGGTCCTGTTCAGCGTGGGGAGCCCTAAGACTGGTGCAGGTGGGAATTGCACTCCCACGTGTCCACCCACCACACGGGAGCAACATCCCTGGAAATGTCGAGGGGGGGGAACAGGCTTGGTTTTTAAGAGAAAGGATTTATGCTGGCAAGGTTGGATGTGTCTGGTCTTGGTGTCCCTGTCCCTGTCATCCCTGTTTTCACCCCAGCAGCTGGATGTGGCTTTTGGGGGAAGAGCAAAAGCTTTGGACAGCAGTAACCCAGGGAATTGTAAAGTGAGAGAGAGGGAACTCCCTGGAGGGGGATCAGTGAGAAGGTCAGGCTCTGCAGTGATGGCCCGTGGATGTGGTATTTCCCAGGAACTGGTGGCCCCTTGGGAATTTGGTGTTCCCTGGGAATGGTTGCGCAGGGGTATGGTGTTTCCCAGGATTTGGTGTCCCCTATGGAAGGTGTCCCATAGGCATGGTGTTTCCCAGGATTTGGTGTCCCCTGTGGACGTTGTCCCATGGATGCAGTGTTTCCCAGGATTTGGTGTCCCCTATGGAGGATGTCCCACAGACACAGTGTTTCCCAGCATCTAGTGTCCCTTATGGAAGCTGTCCCATGGAGGCAGTGTTTGCCAGGATGTGGTGTCCCTTATCGAACCTTCCCAAG
>JAWWEE010000162.1:4987696-5013256 GCA_035221455.1 Xenops minutus
TTCTTCCCTGGGAGGGTGGGCAGGCCCTGGCACAGGTTGCCCAGAGAAGCTGTGGCTGCCCCTGGATCCCTGGAACTGTCCAAATCCAGGCTGGATGGGGCTCGGAGCAACCTGGGCTAGTGGAAGGTGTCCCTGCCCATGGCAGGGGGTTGGAACAAGAGGGTCTTTAAGGTTCCATCCAACTCGAGCCACTGTATGATATGTGCCCCTGAATGTGACTGGCACTGACCCCAGATTTGAGGGCAACATCGGGGTGGGGAGCTTTAAAATATGCATGTCTTGAAGCAAATATCCAGTTGCAGAATGTTTCCCTCATGCTGACAAATGCAGCAAAGCTCCTTTATTGGCAGAATCTTTTTCCTTCCTGCCAATAGCTTCATCTTCTTCACATGAATTAAATTCACACAAAAAGCATATGTGTCTTTTCCTTTCTAATCCGTTTCTCTATAGATATACCACCCTTAGGCCCCTTCTCAGAGCAGCTTCAGCACATCCCAGTTTCTGTAGGGGTTGCTGTAACTGACTGCTTAATCTAAACTGTGTTAATGAAGGCTGAATACAAATAATACTAATTTGGGGAAAAAAAAGCCTGATGTGATTAGACTTTCATTGAACACAACAGCAAAACTGGAACATATTTTTCTTCCTCTTTAACTACTTCTACTGTAATCTGAATATCAAGATCTTAAATCCATCAGGAGCCCAGCAGGTAGCCCATTTCTCTGAAGAACTTCACCCTCAAAAATAGAATGAAACAGGTATTATGAGCCATCAGGGGTTGGGCAGCCCTGCAGACTCAGTGTGTTTAGCTAATATGGAACAGGAGGAGGTGGAAGTTCTTGGATCTGTTTTTGTTTTAAACAGCCCCTGTGCTTCCCAAGGAGCTGTATTGATGGACTCTGAAAGAAAGCTGAGGTCAACTCTCTGTCTTGATGAGTTAGTGGAGAAATATTTAACTGAGACCTTATGAAAACTACTTAGCTACAATAATAACATCAAATTGCTGCTGAATGTGTTTCAGGAACTGTCATTAACCACACAGCTATACAACCTAATTCTATTTGTTTAAATAAAGATCTCCTGAGGTCACATTATTCTAGTATAAATTTGAAAAGCTCGGCTGCTGAAAACAGAAAACTGGAGACAGAAAGCAGGGTTTGGATGATGTCCAAGCTTTATCATATTCATTCTTTACCGTGGGCATGTGGGGACAGAGATCTTGCTAGGGCTTTATGAGCTCCCTAAGCAGCAACACCGTATGATTCCTTTTGCCATTCTGTGGTGCAGCTGTGAGATGAAATCACCAGCTCAGTCTTGTCATGGGGGTCCTGGAAGGAAATATTTATGATGGCTCAGGGGAAACTGTCCATTTCTCTCTTCTTTTGGCTGATCAGATTGTCACTCAGCAGTAAAGAGAGGGAACACAAAAAAAAAGCTGTTGCCCAAAGACAGGATGGGGAACTGCTGGTACAAATATTGCTTAAGAGTGAACATATTAAAAAGAACATACCAAAGGGCTTTCAGTTAGAAGGGACCTGTAATGGTAATGTAAAAAGGAAAAAAAAAATTAAAATAAAAACTAATTTAAAAAATAAAAGGTAGATAGAGATACATTTCAGTTATTTGCATCCTAGTCTTTCTCTAAAGCATCTGGGTTCCAAAACTCTACAATAAGAAGGCATCCTCAATTATTAAGGTCTTCAGTTGTACAATTTATGATGTGCAGTTAAAAGAATTAAGTGTAAAAGAGGAAAGTCCCTCACATGCTGTCCCCAGTGCAGCTCCTGGCACTTCAAAGACGTGCCATCATCCACGTGAGTCTCACTTGAAAGTGCTGAATGAAGAGAGGTATCAACGTGCTTTCTTTTGAAGAACTGATGGAGGCTCACTCAGGAACAGCATCCCTGGCTCAATGTGCATTAGAATTCTTAGAAGAGAGGTAGTTCTGCACCTTTTAATAGTAGTTAGTCTGAAGTTAGCTGAAGTTAGTTAGGTGGTTTTGGGATAGAGGTGAAAGACTTCCTGAGCCAGGAGTGAGATCAATTTTATGTCTCTTACTCAGCACTTTTAGGTGAGGATGCAGTCCATATCCCTCTCTTTGTCTGTATTCCACAATCCATAAGTAATATACGGTGCATTATTCCAGGAGAATTAGACATGCAGCCCAAAAAAGCGAGTCCAGCTGCAAAGGAATCACCAAAAAGAGGATGGAGCACAGAGACTCTGTAAACACAATCAACACTGGTATGGACAGACTAATTATAAAGTGAATATACAAAAGTGTGGTTGATAACAAGGTATAAAAAAAAACAGGTCAGAAGTGTCTTAATCGCCCACTCCCAGCCAAGTGAGAGGGGCTGGAGTGCCCCTCAGTGCACTCAGAAGCCCTGCAAGAAACATTTTAGATCAATACACGGGAAAAGCACTTCCATAGAACCACTGAGAGGAGAAGAAAAAATGGTAAATAATGTAGCTATTACCGGGAATAATATGCTTGAAATGGAGAGGGGAAAACCCAAGGGATTATGCAAGAACTGTGAGGATCCAGATGAAATGCTTATGTAGGAAAACACTTATTTTTACTCTGGAATGTAGAGTAGCCAGCTGTGCCTCTCCTTCCATGGGTTAAACTGGAAAAGTGCCTGCTTAGGACCCATTAAAAACATTTTTATTTGTGTAGTTTCCAAATCAGAGCATATTGCAGATGACTGATGGCTCTTAAACTCCATCCAGAGCAGGACTGACCCACAGGAGCAGTTCTTTGAGCAGGGAAGGAGACACTGCCTAAAAACCTGCCAGAGCTGAATGTGATCAAGATCTGATTTTAGTCAAATCAGTCCTGAAATCAAAGATATTCCCGTGGCTTTGTCTGAAGTAAGAATTTGGTCTAAAATCTTCATTACATGCAAATTCCACCAGGATATTGCATTGTTAAGGTCTCTGAACACGTTTGAAATAATCCTCTTTTCCTTTAGGTAATGAATAGAAGAGATGGAATCGCTTCCCCAGACTTTCTGAGGAAATTGGAGTGATATGCTAAAGATTTAACAGCTTTTATTTCTCTTTTCAGATCTTAGTATGAAATATTAAAGCACCAATATATTTAAGGAGACCAGAATTTGTTGTTATAATTAATTTTCTTTCAGAGAAAAAGTATTGCCAACTTCTTTGGGAAAGAATGTGAGTGATCCTTTAAAGAAAACGAGAGGAAATGTATGAAAACCTTTTTCTTCTTTTCCCTAAATCTCGACCAGGAAGCCTTATATTAATCACCTGGAAGAGCAGACGTGCCAAATGGTGCCTGTTTTCTTCCTGTCTGGAGACAAAGGAGTCTTGCCAAGTATCTACATATCTAGGAGTTTTTTTGGCTTCTGTCTTTAATATTATAAAGAGCCATTTGCTTATCTTCTAAGTTTATTTATGGATTATGTATTTAATTTATGTATTATTCTAAAAAAGACTAATAATGCATTTTAAAAAATTCTGTAGCTGCTGCTGGTTGAAAGAGCTGTACATCTAACCACGAGACTCTCATGTAAAATCTGTGGACAAGGAAAGCAGAGGAAAAACACAATTTCAGAGATGAGCAAGAGGAATATTATTAACTGTTTTTCCATACTAATCACAGGAAGGGTTGCCATTTGGCAAGAGGGCTCACCTCCTTGCAGGTACCCCTGGAGAAATGGACACTGCATTTGACACATGTGATATTCCTGGATGAAGGTCATGGCTTGGGGTGGTCTGATGGCCCCAATTCTGCATCCACAGTCTCCTCATCCTCGGCACCCACAGGTGCTCAGCAGGATGGAGAGAGAATGTGGTTTCAGTTCTTTTGAATAAATATTCTTCAGTTCAGTTCAGTGGATCCACACTTGTCATCAGCCACAAGGAGGTTTTGCTTCAGGGTGTTGTTTTGCTTTGGTGGGTTGGGGTGTTGCTTGCTTTTTATTTTTTTGCAGGATAACATTTTGGAGTAAAAATAAACCCCAAAGAACAGGACCCTCCTTTTTGTGTGCAACATATGAAGGGATTTAAAATTATTATAATTTTCTAGTTTGCTTGTTTATTCAAAAAGTCAGTGGAGACATCTGGTGCTTTTGCAACTAGATGAGCATGCCAAAAATGCAGTAATAATAATAAACCCGTGAACAAAACCTTCCTCAGGGCCACAGCTGGAAGGAAAATGATGTCTGACATAAAAGTGACTAACCATGTCACCTGTTTCCATTTACCCTTTGCTGTGCTGCAAAATAAGCATGTGAAAAGGTAAACCCATCTAGCAAAAAACAATATATCTGGCATATATTGGTTATCTTATTATTTTTCCTCTCTCTTGTTCAACTTCATCAAAGATTCATTTAAAATACTAATGTTCCTCAGCCTATTATTTGAAGTTAAAAGAAGCATATGGTGCTCTGCGACAAAAGATAATTAGATTTCTTGTCTGCCTTCAGTATTATAGTTCGTTAATGCACTTTAATGGAGTTTACAAACAGAATTGGCAGAATAAATGATAGGACAGATTAAGAGGTTTAAACTGATGAGTGTTGATTTTCCGAGTTTGTTTCTTGGAATATCCCAACTGTCCTATGGCCCATCTCCTGCAGCATCCTTTACTCTTTGGGCATTGCTTGGTGCTCCACAAGAAAATCCCGTGATCCTGATGGTGATGGAAGGGCCCAACCAGAACAGTGTTTTCCTCCTCAGCACTGCAGATCCAGCCTGAAGCAAAGGGCTCTGAGCCCTTCAGTATGGCCTCATTTGAGGTTCACTCTACAGTCACTCCATCCATACCAATGGCTAATCCTTCATTTGAATCCTTCTATACTCCTTCCCTGTGTCCCATCTGACAGCAACGAGTTCAGGAGATTGCAAATGCATGGTCTAAACCCCAGTCCTTTCATGAGCCTCATTTTAGTTTGTGCTTTTCGTGTTCAAAGTGATGCCAGCCATGTCACTAAATAATAACTTAATAATAATGTCTTTGGAATCTATAACAATCTTCTGACACCAGATTTCCCACAAACACTGTCTAGACATTTTGATGAAGCCTTTTCATAGAAGGAGGCCTTGAGAAAAGAAAGGTTTGAGGCAACATGTGAAGCCACTGCTGTACATCTGTTAGGCTCACCTCCATCTGCACTTGGAATGAGAAAAATGCTTGTGAGGAAACAGAGCAAAACACTCCATAAATTCACTATATCTAAATCCTCATGATTTTTTTAGACATAATATGTTTCTGGAAAACAGAAAATGAAAAGTAAATTAATATCTTGGGTTTTGATATGCAGCAGCACATCTGGTATGCTAAAAGATGGAAGATTATTAGTTCAGGTAGAGAAGCAGGTGATGAAGTCATCACTTTGGCACACAGAAAAATGCATAGTGTTCAGCTGCCTGCTGCATCCAAACTGCTCTGTAGGGCTGCAATTGCAGACTCCTCCCAGTGAAGATAATGAAATGTTTGCATGTCTTAATGAATAGCTCTCTGAAGTGTGCTGCTGCATAGCTTGCCTGTTGTCCATCCTCTGAGAAGGTGAACCCAGACCAGGAGAGGCACAGAGAAGGGTTAAAAGATCACCACATGAGGAGGGCTTGTTTACTCAATCACTCTTGTTTCTGTTAAAATACTGAGTGCTGGAGATAGGCTTGCCCTTGGTAATTTAATTTGTTGAGCTCACTACTGGCATAGCCTTTTTGTGTAATCCAGACTCAACAATACTTGGGTCACAGTGACAAGGTTTGCATTCAAGAGGAACAGCTTTCATTTCTCACTAAAATGGCAGGGAAAGATAACCCTCTTCTGTGCCATGTGTATTGCTGAGGTGCAGGAGGCAAAGACCCTGCCAGCCTCTTTGAAGGGAAGGGAAAATATAGTCCTGCCTATATAAAGTCTTCCCTTAATGCAGGATGACCCCAGCCTTAATTGATTTAATCATTCAAATAGTATTGTTTTATTTCCTTTATTACTTGCCTAATTTCATTTAATGCTGAGGGGTTTGCATGTAATAATTATTTTTGCATTGGCAGACTTCTTAAAGACAGAGGGGGGTTCTATTTCTTAAAAGAAATTTATAAGATAAAATATTAGACCTCTGCCCTCCTTGGCTGACAAGACATAGGCAAAGTAGTTTTTTATATCTGTGTGTTAATTTAGAATATTAAAAAGTCATTGACTATAAAGTTTTATGTGTCTTTTTTTTTTCTTTATTTTATTTTTATTTTTTTCCATGCAGACCTGCAGCTGATTCATTTCCATTGCAGCCTATTCTGGGTTATTTGATATTATTATCCTCCTATACCATAACATGAACGATATATATGATCCTTTTTGCTCACTAAAGTTTTCATAAATGTTTGCTACAAAGCCTTTGATTTCTAGTCATTAATGAATCCCAAGGTCTAGTTATGAGGCAGTAAAAGTAAACAGCCACTCGTAAATGATAAAAATGCAGGATTTCATCCTTTCCTTGGAGAACATAGCATGATTTCAAGGCTGTCTGTGATCCATCTTGTCCATCTGGTTCTCCTCATTTAGGACGAAAAATAACAAGATTGGTCTCAAAACCTTCAGAGTTGGGTAGAGTGAGAAACAAACTGAGAAGCAACTAATAATAACACAGCACTTAAACTTCAAACCAGTACAGGGAGAAGAAATTGCTGCATTTGGTGAGTCCTGCACAACCTATTTAAAATGAGCTCCCCAGAGCAGGTGTGGCCATACATCTCTTCAATATTATTATTATTATTCTCCTATACAATAGTGCTTACATTATGCAGGATTTTAATTTCCTAATGTTGACACAAATACTTGCACTGCTACTCACTAATAACCAGGTTTTAAGTCCTTCCCAGATATTGACCCTCCAGCAGAAGGGGAGACACGACACCAGGGTAGTGCAGCCCTCAAATCCCCCCTTCAGAAAACTTAGAAGAAACCAGAAGTTGGCTTGAAATGGCTGGGTTTGAAACCTGGCAACAAGGAGCTTTTAAAGCTTGATTAAAAAAGAAAAAGGGGAGAAAAGGGATGTAAGCATCTCCTGCCAGCTCAGCAGCATGGAGGCCAGATTTGTTTAAGCTGAGCAATGGGCATGTTTGCCTTCAACTCTTTTGAAACAGGTGACAGATATTGTGCCAGAAATAATTTACTGGCACAGTTATTGTTTCTTCTAGTCACTGTTTGACCTAGACCTAGGGCCAAGTGTGTTCACTCTCCTAACATAATCCCAAGCCATTTGTTTCCCCAAAGGTGAGGAAGTTTACAGTGAGAAGAATTAATGTGCACAGGCTCACAGAAAGTTTACAAGTTGGTGGCAATCCAGAGCTAAAAATGTTTGAAACACTGTGCAAGCACATGCACGTCCCTACTTGAGAGTCAGAGCCTGTTTCTACAGCCAAAAAGGGGTGTCCTAGGAGTCTAGTCCAGAAAAATCCTTCCTTCTGCTCCAGCTCCTTTCCAGCTGAGAGGCTGCACATCGATGTACCCAGACTGTTAAAACAGATTGTGGGCTTTGACAACAATTAACATCAAGAAAATAGATATTGGGGTTATATATTTTTGTAATACCTTTGGAAATTGTGGAAGGGAGATGTGAAGATGTGTGGAACTATAGGAAAGTGCAGGTTTATTTCAGGGTTTGACCGAATGGCAAATATATCTTTGCTCTGAAAAAGCCTTCTATGGGAGGTCTTTCACTCCTTTACAAATGTATTTGCAGGAGAAGATGCCAAATATCCCAGTCTCTCTCTCTTCACTAGTTTAACATCTCTTCCTCACTGTCTGCTCCTTTTGTTTGCTATCTGCTCCTTCATTTCATGTATGCTTATTAAACCTCTGACCTTCTTCCATCCACCGTCTAGAGAAGGTGTAAGAAAAGTGTACAGAAACCTTTAAATTTGAGAAATTATGAATTATACACACGCTCAAAGGGAAGGGGCAGTATATTCTTATGTGAGCAATGCTAAATCTTCTCACGATATATCGTGATTTCACTTTGTATTAAATATAATTTCCAGCTCAGTTTGTATCAGTTAATTTCATATTGACGTATTTGAACCAAATGCCCTGGTTCTTCCTTGTATTCATACCACTGTTCTCATCTTCATTTTTTTGCCCTCTCCTTTGGTGTCTCTTTTCCCTCTCCTGTGCATCACAAGTGATGCACTTAAATATCCTCTTAGAAGAAAGAATTCTGAGCAACCTCATATAGTTGTATGTGTCTCTGCTCATTGCAGGGATGGGATTAGGTGACCTTTAAGGGTTCCTTCCAACCCAAACTGTTCTATGATTCTGTGATCCTAAGACAGTCTTTATGCTGGAAAAAACCATTCACTAGACACCTTTCTGATGTCAAAGATGAACTATAGTATAATTTACTGTCATTGTTTTAGGCTTCTGTAGAGAAGCTTTCTTCTTATAATAGAAGTAGTAGCTTCAGTTCAATTGGATCAACATTTACTCCAATTTCCCCTGTCTGCTTGTTTCCTTCCAACACTCTCGAGATAATTGCAGGAGTCTGATGAATGACTAGAGTGGATGCAGATTAGATGTACTCCTCTGGATACTCTGAAGTGTGCTGGAATAGGCAGACCTTTGGTCAGAAACACATTTACATTATGACTCAGCCTTTTGACAATTGCTTCATTAGTAGATATTTAAAAAGAAGGAATAAAGATTCCCATCTGACCCACTCATTTATATTCCTCTGAACAAGTGAGGTGAGAACATGCAGCACTTTAGCACTCAGAAAATATTTGGATTGTACACAGTCAAATTGTTAGATTCTCAGCTATGGAAGGATTTCTCCACCATCCAGATGTGCCCAGCCTCCCTGACATTGTGGCACTGAAATGCAAACAAAAGCAAATTAAAATTTGTAGGGTTTTCTTTCAAGGTAGTCAGGAAAACCTGAGCCCGTAATATCTAAAGGAGGAATTGAATCTTAGTGAGGACTCCGAAGCAGATTTTCTGACAAGATGCAATGAAAGATGTAATGACCATTTGAGCAACCTGGTCTAGAGAAAGGTGTCCCTACCCATGGCAGAGGGTTGGAAGAAGAGGATCCTTTCCAACCCAAACTGTTCTGAGATTCCATGATCTGCTGTAGCTGTTTATCTCCCGTAGGTAGGAAACAAATTTCTTGGGAGAAAGAAACAAGAATAAACTCCAGAAGGAGATTAAAACAATAATTAACTAAATCACCACTTTTCAAGGGAAAGGTGAACTGTTTGGACATGGTTGTATCAAATTCAAATGCAAAATATGTGGTTTAATGCAGTGATTTGAAGTCTATATAGAACAGAAAGACAACTCCATGCATCAACTGAGGTCACTGAGAATAAGAGAAAAATTATGAAGGTGTTTAGAAGTCTATATAATTCTTTATAAGACCTTCCAGCAACAGAGAGATGGTACCAAAGATACATAATCACAAAACACTCCTTGTACTATCTGAAGTGGTCAGTTGTAGTCATGGACTCGTTTGTTGTGGGATTTGTTTCCTGAAAACAGCCCTTACTGGGCACTGTGACACTGCTCTGTGTACAGAGCAAGAGCCTGGGCAATATTTAATGACTGTGCTGAGGAAATCTATGAAACTTCTTGAAAATGGGACAGTCCAGGGCAGCAAGATGATTTTGCAAACCTCAGTTTATCCCAGAAGAGCCATAATGATTCATGGATATAAGCATTTAAGAGACAAGCCACAAATCCTGGCTGTAGTCACTGATGGTGAGCCTGAATTCAAAGCTTGACTACTGGGTCGTCAGGGTGAATAATCTGAGGGCCTGAGTTCATGGCAGCAACCTCAACTGAGCCCTCTGGAGGGGATGGAGAACTGAACATATTTAATACTTGCATATATTTGGCATTTTATGGGTGCAAACTACAGGCTTGTGAATGCAAGTGCTGTGGGACAGGGAAACTTTCACAAGTCCCAGGAAAACTGTAGATGGAATCTCAGACTCGGGACATCTGCCAGGTTCAGAAAGAGAGCAAAAAGATGCAGAGAAGAGGGTTTTGAGCCCTGGGTGGAACAGGGACTGTTATTCTTCTCTTCAAGTGTCTGATGTTAAACAGAAAACAAAAGAGAGGATTGGGATCACAATGAGCCATATTGTGCCCACGCCAAAGTAGGATCAAAGGAAGCAGTATATTATCTTGGAAAGCTTTGGGTCTGGCACTTGAATAAAGTGGATATTCTTCAAATCTTTTCTTGGGAGAAAAATTAAAAATGCAGAATTTGAGCTTTATCTCATATGTGACCCAAGAATGTAGGTCTTTTACTTCTTATTGGGGATGAAATCCTGTTACACGGTTGCCTTTTGAAGGCTGTAATTGCTCCAAGGAACGATGCTTATACAGTATTCTTCACCTCCTAAACCAGCCCAAGCCTTAGTTTAGCAGTGCAACCCTTGGATAGGAATATTTCATGGCCTGTGTAAAGTGGGTTAGGGCTGTTCTCATTCCCATGTCAACACACATGAATTCTGGCCAAAATAAGCGTCCTGTATTATTGGCAGGGACTCCCCCAAAAAATCTTAGCCTTTTTGAGGGGGTTGTGACTGTAGGGCTTTTCCAGCTCCAGCAATGTTTTTATTCCAAAGATGGCAATATTTTGGAGCAAAATGTGTAGGTCATGACAAGAGTTATTGGCTGCTGATGCCTATATTATGTTTTGGAGGATTTTTTGGTAGAGGGAAATAACAGCTCTAAAGCTCTGCTTTGCAAATAAGATGATAAGAATTATCTCCTGCTTTGGTGGATGGTTAAAAGAACAGAGGTGGGAATGTGTCCATAATTTCCATGAAAAATAAGCTGCAGGTTCCTGAGGGCTCACAGAAGTAGTAATATGAAATCAGGACAAAAGAAAAAGTGTGTTCTATTTTCAAAGTCTTCATTTTCCGAGCACCACATTTTTCACCTGTGCTTGAATTTATCCAGTGAGGGATTTTCATTTTTCACTATGGACTTCAGTGGAGCCAAGATCACACTGCAGAAGTTGATAATGTAGTGAGAAACAGGAAAGCTGGAATTGACATGGGTTTATCTCACTACTATTAGATGTTTTTGAAGTAAAAAATAATTATTTTTGCTTATGTTCACGATAAATATTTCTGCAAAATTTATTCCCTCTCTTTACTGCTTTGGTTAACAAGTGATTCCACTTGCAGATCAGCATGAAGTGCATGAAACAAATGTGAGCATCCAATTTTCTAAATTAACATTTTGAAAACTTTCCATATTTCTTCACAATGAAGTTTGAATCCATTATTTACTTCATTTTGTAAGACAAAAGCACTTTGTTATTTACTGTGAATTTATTTTCTGAGTTCCATCTCAAAACTGTCATTGAAATAAAGAGCCAGTCATTGCAGGATTCATATTCTCAGTATCATCAGCCATGAAGCAAATGAAGAACAAGCAAAATTAGAGAGATACAGTGAATCCTTGCTCTCGAAATCAAACTCTCCCAAAAAGATCCTTTTTTTTTTCCCCCTTTTTTTCCTATAGGAAAAAAAGATGAATTTGTGGTTCCATAGAAGTAACTGCATGACTAATAGAAATAGGCTTTGATCTCATCATTTTTATATTGTCAGGGTGCAATGACAGAGCTTTTATAATATTTATGACTCAGTGACTGTGGACCAGCACTTCCTGTGTATTAATTGTGTGAGACACTGACGTGAGCAGAGGTGAGAAAGCTGCTGCCAAGAAAAACACAAGATGGCAATGAGAAATACTAAAATAAAAATGACCTAAGTATGCAGTGATATCCCAAAAGTCATGTAAATGCCAATAATTTGATATCAGTGATGCCAATTCCAATGAGAAAGCATCAAAGGAGGTGGCAGGACTATATGTATAAGAATTTGGGTGGGTGAGAATAGCAAGACACTGTGTTGGTTTACAGGCACTGAAATCCAAATCTCTCCCTGTAAAAAAATACAAAAATCATAAAGAAAGTAAACATTTAGATAAGTTTAAACTTTCAAAGGGTATGGCCTCCAAATCTGAAATAAAATATACAATAATATTTCTTTTTGTAACTTGCAATGTAGTTGTTTTGGTCAAAAACCCTCTCAAAGTGCAGGTGATCACAGAGCAGGGCCTGACATTTTCAGCATGGCCAGGGGGCTGCTGCAAACAGAGAAATGGAGTTTTCAACTGCATTCTCAAGGTGCTTGAAGGTTTTGGAACATCTCAAGCCAAATTCTGTCTTCACACAAACATGTCCTGAACCCAATTTTTGCTTTGAAGAATGATTTTAGTGTTACTAAAGGTATGATGTCATCTGTAACTTAATTTGTTTCTTTTCCTTGCATAAGCAATTATAGCTACCCCCATATATTCACAGTTGACTTAACAGGGATGGTGCAGGAACCTGTTTGTGCAGAATTTATGAATTCTTGTTCCTTAACTTGATGCTTTGATATATCTGAGTCCTGTGCAGTTTGTCATTAGCATAATTTTGTCTAGAAATGATATTTGTTAAAATTTAGTGACCGTTCAGGCACAGGAACCATCATCAGACTGAAACATAGACATTATTCTAGGACAAAATCAGAGTGGAACATGCAAGTCCCCTCAGAGTGAGAGTGACCTGGGAGTTGTTTGTAAATGGCTTTTAATGGGAGGATCTCTGTGAGAGGCCCTTAAAAAAATATATGTTATTTTAATCTATTTTAATAATAGATGGCTCCTTTTCAACAATGAGACCAGTAAAAGAAGGGAAATTGTAGGTGAGGTGAGATACTGGATCCTTGCTTGGCAGAAAAAAAAAAAGATACAGGAAGGACTGTCAGGGTCTATGTGGAAAGCTAATGGGGAAAATTAGGAAAAGAAAAAAATCTGGTGTAAAACAACCATCCTGAAGAAAGATACGAATGTAAAGAGTGTTCTCAGGTTTGGATCCTGGGCAAGATGCTTTAAAGGCAAACCCTGCAACAGCTCTTGCTGCATCCTGGTTTCCAAGGATGAGGGATCAAGAGCAAGAGATCCAGAAGAGCTTGAGAACATTCACATGGGATGGAGTGAGACCCAAACGCTGCAACTCAGTGACTGTCTATTCCCCTGAGTGCTACAAGTGCAATTGGAGACCCAAAATTGCCCCAAGGATTTCTCCTGGACAGGACAGAAGGGGCAATGACCCCGTAAGCTTCCTGCTCGTGCTTTGTCCATTAATGTCATTATCACCACTGTTATTATTAAACAGAGCTTTAAACCGCAGAGAATCTCATAAGAGTAAATGACACTTTTGGTATATTACCTGTTTAATGCTACAGCAATTGCTTGTAATTAGATATAACTAATAAAAAGACTTCTTGCCAACATGATCTTTTTAATTAAGTATTTCATAGCTTCCACTAAAAGTAAAATATGTTCTAAGCTGGTGCTATATTAGCTTGGGACACCAGCCCTGATGACCTATTTTTTTCCTACTTTTCTCAAAAGTTGTCTCATCATTTTGTTGCTTGAGAGATCTAAAGGCTACTGATGCCACTCTCTTCAAATAGCTGTGTTGACTTCCTTTACTTCAGATACAATCATTGAAATTTTGATGCCCTGCATGTTCCCCTTCTCAAAACCCAACATAACCCAACCCGCCCCTCCAAGACCCTAAATATTAATTCATTGTACGTATTAGTGCGTCCCAGAGCTGGGATGGGGACAAAGAATTTGTTTTTAGGGCAAAGGTTTGAGGATGGCAGCCCACCAAGACCCAAGCACAGGAGATGTCAGCAGCAGGAGATGCTGCCCAGCTCTCTCATTACAGTGCCTGGGCTAATCAATCACTGGAATTCGTCCTTAGCTTGGGTGCTTGATCCAAATTTACGGATGTTCAATGATTGCAAAGGAACAGCAGGTTGAGTTTCAGCCCATTTCTTGTATTTATTTTGATCGTGCTGGTTTTTCCAAGCTCAGACGAGAGAAACGAGCAAATCTTTCCCCATCTGTAGCAGGAAGAAAACATTTCAAGTGCACACATATCTTCTGAAAACTGCTTTTTTCACAGTTCTTAGGCCACAGCTTTCAGTTCCTCAAATGATTCATTTCAAAGTTATGTTGACATGGAAAGCTGAGCAGATATTGTTTGCAGAAGGGAAAAAACCAATCTTAATAGAAACATTTGATTTTTTCCAGGGTCACTGTATACCCATTTACAGTAGGGTTTCAGCCTTCTGCTGGCCAGCAGAGACTCCTTCAGGGTGGTATTTAGGATATTTGTAGATTATAGGACAGAAAAGGGGCAAAATATGTAATAGAATTCCTCTTGCAATTAGACCATTTATTATTTTTAGCTGCAGAACAGTAGTAAATATGGCTTTTCCGTGCTTGCTCCTGGCAAACAAACTATAGAAATGCAAAGTTGTGGAATTTCCATTTCATTTCTTGCCTCATTAATTTCATTAACTTACAAATAGATGAATACATAAAATTAAAAAGCAATTTCCTTTTAATATTTTGAAATGACTCTCTCCGAGTATTCAAACCTTTTAATCTGTTCTTTTAAGGTCTCCTTCTAATTGCTTATAGAGACTCATAACTGAGCTTTTGTGAATCAGATAGCAGTGTGATTGATTATTAGGAAGCTAATCAGAGGGTGCCATGCACAAGATAAATGCAATTGGTTCTCAAATATTTGCCTGCAGTCTGTGGCATTTCACTAACTTGGCAGCATCTCTGAAATGATGTGTGGGTGGGATGTGTGAAGGTGTGGATTTGTGTGGGGAAATCAAATCTAACCATGGAGGAAAGGCTATTTATTCTATTTATTCTTTTTTTTCTTTTCTTTTCTTTTTTTTTTTAAATTCCTTATACAAGGACAAATTGCATGGGAATTACAGTGTTTCCCATTTAATAGAAGTAGCCTTCATTCTGATGTTTTTCACAACAGTGACAAATGGCAGCTAAAAAGAAAGGGAGGGAATGTAATCAATCTTTATACTTTTAAAAATAGTTGAAAGCTAAGATGAGAACTAAACCATTTCAAGAGAAAAATAAATAGTTTGAAACAAACAATTATCTGGAGGAGAAACAAAGTGCAGAAGATGATTTGGGATTAAGTGCTGGGTCTTGGAGGAGACAAAAACTCCTGTTCTGTTTTTCTTGCTTGTTTGGGACTCCAGTTTCCATGGCCACAACACTGTTACACGTATGTCCAGAAAGGAGAATATTCCCCCAACAGGCCACAGAGTGAGTCTGAAAGCAGAAAATGTGTAATGGAGAAATTAGGAAGAAAAATTGAATTCTCTTTCAAGAATTCCCAGGTATAAATGACTGTTAAACAGCAACAGTACTGAAGGCTGCAGGTGTGGTGCAGACTAGAAATTGCCTCAAAATTTAACATCTATTTAATGCTAATATTTTAATTATGCATTAGCACACTTTTAATATTTATCGTTATTAATGGAAAAAGCATAAAAATAAAATTTTAAAATAAGGTAAAATATTTGAGTGAGACTTCATATATATGAGAGTAAACAATAAAAACACATAATGTAAAATCTTTTACTATGCCCTCTGGTACTCATTCTAAAAGCTCATATAACAGACAAAAGATTAAAACAGGGAGTCCTGAATATTTTGCTGAACTCAAAGGAAATTAACTCCTGGGAGGATTAGAGCAGACTCTGCTAGTTACGCTCTTGGTGATGGAAGATTTGGAAGGGAAAAGAGCACTTCTCAAATTACAGGAGTTGAGAAATGAGCTGGTCACTCGGAAAATGGTCACTTATTTATTCTGTTATTCAAATGGCCCTCACACAGTCGTGGCCCTCAGCTGGATTTACAGACTTCATGGAAGGCATTCTTCACCAGGCTTGTTTTTGTGCCTGGAAAAAGTGCCAGCCAAATGTTTTCTCAGAGCCACAGCTGTGGGGAGAAATTCTATTATTGCAATGCATGTTATTGGGGAAAAAAAAGACACGTACAGATGCTGACAACTCCAGACTTCTACAAAACTGACCATTCTTCCTTTTTAAATCAATTATTGATTTGGCCTGGGTTCAATGTGTGCTTTAAACTAATGCACCATAATGAAAAGTCATGGCAAGATTACTTAGGGATATGTTTTTTTTAGATTTAGCTGAACTGCACTGTTTTCATAATTTTAATGAAGACACTTAGGAGGGTATTTTTCATGCAATGCCTGGCTCTGGTCCAGTGTGACTCCCATCAAATTCACCTGGTCAGAATTTGAGTTCCTGGACCTTCAAAACTGTAATCTTCAAGTAAGATATTATTTTTAATTAAGGGAAATAAAAAATTTTAAATATATATTATTTATATATTTTCATTTATTATATCACAATTGAATGCCATTCTTTTAGCAGGTGCTAGAAGAGGATCAAACAGGCTTATTTTTAGTTTTCACAGTGGGTGCAAAGACAAGTTGCAACTGAAATTTTTGGATAACTACACACAAAACACATGACAGTCAAAACAGACATTGATCTTAAAGAAGTAGTTTTCCTAATGCAGTAAATACTTTCTCCTTTGGGTTTTTTGTTGCCAAGGCTTTCTTCACATCCAAATCATTACTGATTATGTATAACTCCTTTTTCAAAATAATCTCCTAATGCAATTTTTAGTAGTTTCCTAAGATTCTTTATTGATAGTATTTTGATAGATCTGTCTAACCCAGGTTTCAGCTTCCCCACAGGGATTTTTTAAGGCTTTTTCTTACACTCTTTTACCGTATTGGGGGTGAAGGTCTAATTTTTGCACTGTGTCTGAACCGTCTCCTTTGTTTCTGACTTTGCCTCTGGACTTGCCTACCCAAAACTTCAAAAAAGCATCTAGCAGCACTTTTGGGACACTTTTTGCCACTAATAGAGGCCTGTAGCAGTGCCTTCATCGTTGTCTTTGCAGATGGCTGGAACATGACACGGTTTGGCAGCAGATTTTCTTCCTGCTGCACTCAGAGGCACCGTGGAAGGTAAATTCTCTTTATTTTCCCTTTGGGGAGGATGTATGAGCTGCTCTTGTTTCAGTTCCCAACACCCGTTTTTCCCTGAGACTTTGAAAACCCATTAATGTCTTAACACCCCCACTAAAGTCTAAATATAGACCCATCTGTGGCCACTCTGCTGTGTGTGTGTGTGTCCTTGTCTGGCAACTTTCTTTCACGCCTTTCCAGCATTACACTTGTCTAACACAGACTTCCCAAACTCATCATGCTCCATTGCTTCTGACATCTTAATCTGCTTCTCCACCTCTTTCATCTATTTTTCACTCAATTTTTTTTCTTTGCTCTAGTACAGACTATTCAAAAGGACATAAAATCTAGAATTCCTGATGTTGGTGTTTCTTCTCCTGGTCCTTTCCCCAGCAGATCCTTCATGGATTAACTCCCTCCAAGCACCGTTTTTCACCTGCCAGTCCCATAAAAGAGATTAAAGTGGTCGGTAGTGGTGGTTCAAATGTCAAGGGACCATCCCTTTGAAATAGAATGGAAATACCTTCCAAACTCTGGCTTGCTCCTAGAGAAGTCAGGACTTCTGAGGAAATAAGACCAAGGAGCAAATGACCACATTTAAAGGATGGATCTTTCCTCCTCTGCAACCTGATCCTTTGAAGTAAGAAAGGCAGCAAGCAACACACGTTTGGGGTGCCGAAGGTGACACTGGCAGCCAGACAATGCCTGCAAGAGAGATGAAAATTCAGTTTGCTGAGAACATCTTTATCAGTATCGAGGCTCCCAAAATAAAGCTAGAGTTCAGTGAGGGTCAGGGAGAAAAAATAGTAAAATGCCAGCAAAACTAAGAAATGCTATCAAAGCATCTGACAACCTCAGCAAAACAGCACAATTGCCTTCCCAGTGAAGTTTAATTAAAAAGTCTATTGTTTCCATTATTGCTTAATGATTCCTCCAAAAGTAGAGCAGAAGTTTATTTTAGAGGTTAATTGTTCCTGGAATTTTAAAGAGATATGAGAGTTTTTTCCTCTCTCTCATTTGGCAACTGAACCATTAAGGAAAGTGAAGCAAATGGTGGTGTAAGAATTGGTGAAAACAATCTAGGTCACAGAAGAAAGCTCACCGTGCCATGGTGCTGTTGCACAAAAAGACCCGATCTACCAGCAAATTAACTTTCTGTGCTGGAAAAAAACTTGCCAATGACTTCTCCTCACTTGCTCCTGAATTCTGACTGAGACTCAGCATGAGGAAATGCTGCAGTTGTTTTTGCAAGCAAACAAGAAAATGGATCAGTCAGAGCACAGCACTCACTGTGCTGCCAAGAAAGCTTGATTCTGCTCACTCACACTTGTCTATGCTAATTACCGTGCTGGGTTTTGTCAGCTGTCCAATAAGCCATGCATCAAAACTCCAGCTCCAACATGTAAACCTCAGGATAATGGGAAAAAATAGGTAGGAATTAATAATTTTCCAAAGCGGTGAATTGTGGAATCAATTGTTGCGTGTTGCGAGCACGTATTGTCTCACTTCAGGATGGGAAAGGAGCTCAAGAAGTATTGTTATGCTGATACATATTGTTAAGCTGATACAGGTCTCTGTATCACTTTAATTTTCTATCAGCTCCATGTCTTCCAGGAATACATTATAACACCTGGCAGGCGAGGATTATTCTTTCTTATTCCTCTCCCAAACAATCACATGCTAACAATTATAAATGCCATAAAAAGGCAGAATTTCCAAAAGCAGCAAAACAAAAGTCAATATGATCCTCGTTTCCCAGCCAGGTAGGCTCAGATATTATAATCAGGCATCTTATATCCTCCTTAAGATACGTGCCATGACCTGCACCACCCACATTAATGCAGTCTATAGGTGTTATCCAGGTTGTGCAAGTCACAGAATCACAGGATACTCAGAGCTGGAAGGCACCCACAAGTCAAGGACATACTGGAAATTTTTCTGAGATAATAAAGGTGCTTCAATAGTAATTTCACTAAAAGTCAGTCATAACAGTATAGAAAATGAGGCAACCCCAGTCTCTTGAAAGGACAATATTATAACCTACTGCACAAGTAAAGCTATTTTGAAAGTTGTAGATAGTGTAAACTTTGAATGAGTAGAACAAAAAGAGCCTGAAAAAGCCCCATATTTTAATTCCCTAGGATTTCCTGTAAAGAGAGCATTTTAAGTGGGTACCTGTGGAGGGATTTTTTCATCTGTATGCTCAGTGGCATATCTGGAAGAGTCTACTATTTCTTAGGCTAGCATTTTTGTTAGGCAGCCTCTGATAATCACCTTTACTCCAGCCTAAGTGCCAAGGGGGCTTGAAGGTTTTGGAAAGTCTGTGCTCAAGTGTGAGGTGCAATCGGTGCGCTGGCTGGGTGACCTTGCAGTGTATACTCTGTTTATATCACCAATTTTATTTGCTGTTCATCTACTGCTCCCCTGTTTATTAACTTCTCAGATCAGCTTCTGAAACATGCATCAATATCACATCTTATTTTATTTGCCATTATTGCCACTTTCTACATTTTATTGTTATTACAAGCAGTATTCATTTTCTCACTCAGCTTTTATCTCCCTTACTTTCTATGGCAATGTGGCCATATTTACCATTAGAAATAGGTGACTTGAGCATACAAGAAATGTATTAGCTCAATTTTTCTGTAGTTTTAAAAGGAAATTGATGTTTCATTCAATTTTTCACCAGGTACTCTTAGGTATTGCTGTGTATTTATCCATTCCTTTTAAGAACACAGAGAAGACAAGGAAACTCAGGAACTTCAATCCTTTAACCTTTCTTATCCTCACAGTTTTTGAATGGGTTTGAACCAACAACCTGGTGGTGAAAGATCATTTTCCATCAGGAACATTTGTCTTTTTGATATGCCTTTCTGGCTTTGCTCTACCTGGCATTTGCTTTTGCTCAGGCCCATCTGTGTATGTGTGAAGGTTGACTGCAGGAATCACTCACTGCCTTCTTTCCTCTTGTTAGTGTGAACTCTGAGTATCCAACAATGATTTTTGACACAGCAGTGTCTCCATTCGTTCATTTATTGGCATCGAGGAAATTGATCTCCCCAGGAGAAGACAGTGGTGTCTGACCTGCTGGGAAAGAGAGATTTAATGTTCTGGGACAGCAGTGAGAGCAGAGAGCCCGAGAGCTGCACACGACTCGGTGCTCCCGTCGCTGCGACCTGTCAAAAACAATCATGTCTTTCCTAAACAAGGAAAATTGTCAGTATTGATAACCAAGTGAAAATGATTCCTGGGGGAAAAGTAGAGGCAACTCCTACTTAGAGTTTAGTCCACGGAAGCTGAGAGAAAATGGCTTCTATTTTTCTCTCCTTTTCTCTCATAAGTGGTTCTCTTTTGGGGACTTTAGATATCATAAAAGAAACAGAAAAGAGGAAACCTCCTGAGGAAACACTAAAGCAATATAACTTTACTTCTTTCTTAAGTCTTTCCCAGGTGTAAGATACAATAGTAAAATATAGAGTTATGCTTTTCAGGTAAAAATGTATCATACCAAACATCTTGCTGCAAAACAAATCTTTAAGCTCTCTTTTAATTCTACCATAAGTTTGTTTTCAAGGAAAGGATTTATTTTCTTTCCAGTTAATTCTTGAATTATTAGAAGTGCTATAGCTAGTAATAAAAGAAAGAGTCTTGTAGGTGAGTCTGCAAATCTCAATAATTTAGTTTATTCAGGCACTCACATTTGGTTTATTATTTGCAATCCAACAATCTTCATGCTCAATCTAAACTCTTTAGTTTTCTCTCTGATATATATCTCCATGAAAATGAGCAGCTTGGAAGACTTTGCAGCTCCAGAGATGAGAGAGGACAATTAAGCCTTCAATAGTGCCTTTTAAAAGCTCTTTGTACCTTAAATAATCTAAAAATATCTTTAAGGTTTCACTTGAAATGGCAATTTTGTCAATTGGTATTAATAACTGTGGAGGTTTCATATCATCTCACAGATATTAATTAAGTTAACCAGATCAGTGATGCTGTTAGGAACCAGTGTGTGTATCAAAAACTCTGCCCAATAATGGCAGGAAACAGGGGCTGTTTTATGTAGGAACGCTGCAGCATTGCAGGTTGTCTTCTCTGGAAAGCCTTGTGGGTGTGATGACATTCAGCTCTGTCTGGCGGGATTTGTTATTGCACGAGGCAGCGGAGCGGCTGGGAAAGCGAGAAAGGCGGGATGTGCCTGTGTTTCTTTACACTCTGAATTATTCAACAGCAGTTTTTCCTCTTCCATCAACAGTTTTCTTGTGTTTTGTTCAAGCAAAATAGGCAGTGATAGAGATTTTAAAGTTCTTTTTCTTTTCACAGTTTTGGTAAGTTCTGGGGGTAAAATAAACTGATGGTTTCTTCTTTACTTGCTTTATTTTTTTTTTTCCTAATGTAGGCTATTTAATTCCCAACTGTTTCTGATGATAAATTATGTAAACCTAAAAAAAAAAAAAAAAGACAGAGATATAATGACAGAGAGAGAGCAACAAAATAAAAAGAAAAATGATTCAAAGCTACTCAGACTTTTTGCTGTAGGGTTTTATGCTCTGTGTATGATGTTCGAATGATTGCTCATGATCACTGATGATAAGGAGTTGAGTGTGGGCTTGTTTATATTCTTAGACATCCCCTGTGGAATGCCACTGGTGTCGAGGGGGACACCAACATAAACTCTGTTTCAAAGTCTGCAGTGTCAGCAAATGGAGCCCAGCTACAAACAACTGACTTTCACCTGCAGAATTTCCTATTTTATCTTGTTGCCAGAACTCTGGTGCCAAAGGACTTTGGTACCTAATCCCCCTGTGAGACATCCTTATGTCTACAAAATACATTTCAACAGGTAACAAGCCATATTGTTCCACTGGGCTCATGTTACCCAACTGGGCCTTAAATATAATTATTCCCAGGCCTAACTCAAACACACTCTTAGAAAATGGTTGTATTACAGAAATCAAGGAGTGCTTTTTGTGTGTGTTTTCAGTGTGCCACAATTCACTTCAAATATTTGTTAAAGATTTCTAGAGACTACTTAATGAAAATTTAAAAAGAGAAGAAACACCTGAAAAAGTTCTGAAAAAGGGATAGGCTGCACATGTGAGGGAGAAAGAAGCAAGGAAGAGATAAAAAGAAAGAATAGAACAAAAGAGAAAGAACAAAAGAAAGAAAACGGAAAAAAGAAAACCCCCAAAGAAATAAACTACCACACTGTATTTAATAATTATAATTGCTGTACTCTTTATAAAGGCTTCATTGTATGATTAGAGACTTTAAGATAGGTACTACTGAAAACAGTATTTAAAATTAATTATTTTCCTCTTTTTCCTTTGAATTCTTCATTATGTAAAACATGCACTCCGGTCCTCTTGGAATGTTTTGTTCTTTCCATTGAATTGCTCCATTTTTATTTTAATGCCCTTGTAGTCTGGATATTCTCTACAAATACCTGCCTATCTGCTAAGAACAAACGCTCTTACAGTGCCTGTTTCCCTTTTCCTTTTCAAAATTCTTTTTCAAAATTCCTTTTCTAAGCGAAACCATAGTTTTGTTTGTCTGCTTCTTTCTTTTAACTACCTGCCTGGTTTTGGTTCTTAAACAGATTTCTTACACCAGCACAGTGCCCATGAGTTGGGTCCACACTCACTTTTCTTGCCCAAATTTGCCCAAAGGTGAGGCCAGTATGTGATTACCATATACAACAGATGAAAATATAAATATTCATTATTTTTATTTTATAAATATTAATTTTATACCCTTGCTTAAAGATCTAAAAATGAACGCTTAAAAGTATGTCAGAATCTGCACTCCTGTTGATATCTTTCAAATGCCAAGTTGCTTAATCCAATAATCAGAGAATCACAGAATGATTTGAGTTGGAAGGGATCTTAATGTTCATCTCGTTCCACCCCCTGCCCTGGGCAGGGACACCTTCCACAATCCCAGGTTGCTCCAAGCCCCATCCAGTTTGGCCTTGGACACTTCCAGGGATGGGGCAGCCACAGCTTCTCTGCCCAACCTGTGCCAGGGCCTCACCATCCTCAGAGTCAAGAGTTTCTTTCTATTATTTAACCTAAATCTCTCATTTTTTAGTTTAAAACTGTTGCCCCTTGTTCTGTCACTACCTGCCCATGTGAAAAGTCCCTCTCCCCTTTTATAAGCCCTCTGTAAGGCTACAGTAAGAACTTCCTGGAGCATTCTCTTCTCCAAGCTGAGAAAATTAAAAAAATAAAAAAAATAAAAAATAATAATAATAATAACAATATATAGGTACAAATTCCTGTTCAATTTATCCAATGTCACCCACCTTTGGGCTTGTGGTTTTCAAGATGGCAGAAGAAGCACAGCCAGATGAGCAGTTTAGAACCCTGAAACTTGTGTCCTCCTGCTCCTTTCTGCTCCCCAAAATGCATTGAGCAAATGGCTGTTCACCTAGACAAGTGCTTTTGATACAGGCTTAGAGGTGTCCACTTAAGGAAGCATTTTTATTGAGGGAGAAAAGCCTCATGATGGTTCTTGTTTTCACTGAGGGTTTCAGCATTTCAAGAATTATGGACAACATCTAAACAATGCCCATGTGCAGAGGCACCATCAGGCTGATATACTGAGTATCATTACTTACTTTTTAAGAACCTGGGAATTGAAGGCTGAAATCTCAAGACAGTCCTCTCAGCAGTTCAAGGACTTGGGCTTAGAGTTATCCATAAATTCTGTTTATGTTTATCCAGTAAGAACTTAGTCAGTGAACGCTGCAAGGAATCATTTACTTAAACATAAATGGGGATTAATTAGTCTATCAAATGGAAGCAAAGGAAATTCTGAGGCGAGGATGCACTCATAGCCATAGTAGCACATCATCTCTTTGCTTGATGGCCCTAAACTTTCTTTGTGGGCTGGCTGCCAAATAAACTTGTTCCTTTTGTTTATTGGCCAATTTATACAAATATCTCCCATGAAATGGAAAATCTTCATTATGATGGCCATGATTTCTTATTGGAGAGAATTCCTCAGGAAAATACATTTTGCCCTTTATTGATTAATGATTGTTTTCACTTAAACTGCCTGTAAAGATTCAGTATCAGGTACATTTCTCCCCTCCCAG
Source organism: Xenops minutus (assembly GCA_035221455.1). Classification (NCBI taxonomy): domain Eukaryota; kingdom Metazoa; phylum Chordata; class Aves; order Passeriformes; family Furnariidae; genus Xenops; species Xenops minutus. Next base: position 5,011,733 of record JAWWEE010000162.1, read on the forward strand.
CCCCCTATTCAGCATATCAGTCAGTGCACTCCTCAGTTTACCAGTCCTGCACGAAAGGAAATTAATGGACTATCCCACTTCATTTCATGGCATCCAGTTGATGGAGTAGAGAAACTGCTATAAACACCAGGGTTCACTGGGGTTGCTGGCATGAGTGAGGTGTACAATATTTGGAGTGCATTTTGTCTCATCATCAGCCAGGCAAAGTTAAAATTATCCCAGCAGCCTGCCTTGAGTGAAGCAGAACGAGCGGTGCAGGCTGTGCAACCTCCTGACTATTAAATTGACCCATTGTCTCTTTTATTTGTTCCTTAACTTAATTTTGTGCTATGCTGAAATAAATGAGACCACTTATCATGCAAGAGGAAGGACTGCTTAATCTGGCCAATACAGCATATTAAAATTATATGTATTCCACAGTTTATAATCAAATATGGTGCTCTTCCTGAAATAAGCACTATCTGGCTGTAGTGATAATCACTAATGGGTCAACTGGGTACCAGAGCACTGTAAATTCAAATGATGACTGTGTGGGGATGCTGTAGGTTTTTTTTTCTTCCCTTTGTGCTATTTTAATAGAGAGAAGCATCAGGAAAATAAGGGGAAATTTCCTCTAAGGTATACCAATAAAATCTCATTTAATTCTATCTTATAAATCTCATGCTAGTTAATGTTTTCTTAAAGTGTCAACACTTAGAATTACATTCCTTAAAACTGCATTTCCCTGAATGGGATAAATGACATTCTTCATAGATAGGAAGAAAATCTTGAAAATGACACTTGAAGCTGCAAAAGCAGATAGAAAACACAAATAGAAGTAAAATCTCTTGCTGCTGAAGCCTGGCCCATGAACCCAGAACATCATGGTTAGCATGCTTGGTATTCCTTGCTGAGGCTCCTCAGGATCCTCATGGACACAAGGGAGAGGAGGATGGGGTGGAAACAAGTTGGAAACAAGTATTTTCTGAATGACACATATATTTTGAGAGATACTGGGGGCTCACAGGGTACTTAGTTGCAAGCCTAAGGATAGACATAAATGCTTTGCTTTGGCCTTTCAGATGAAGCAAATGCAGCAGATAGAGAACCTTGCACTGCAGAAAGAGTGTGATTCAGCATTATGACTTATTTATAGTCCCCACCTTGGAAAAAGGAAAAAACAGAAGGACAGAGGTGAAATCACAGGCCAGCAGAATAATGCCCTTAGAGCTTCGTGGCCGAATTTAGCAGCAGACAGATTTCCAAGGCTTCCTCAGTTCTTGAGCATCAACAGCTTTCATTAATTCTGGGGAAATTGCAGGTGAGCACTCAATATTTTGAAACTCCCTTGGTACAATCAGTACTCTGAAACTGCCTTGGCATGTTTTATACTTCCTGTGCTATTTCTGTCTGGGTTTTATTCCTCTATTGATTTTAATGGACTTCAATTAAAGTCTCTTGTCTCTGAATCTTTAGAGCTTTATTTATACAGAGCACAGACTGCTAGATCACTCATCTCCTTGGGGGGGGGGGGGGGGGGGGGGG
>JAWWEE010000162.1:5013266-5090690 GCA_035221455.1 Xenops minutus
AACCTCCCCCCCCCCCCCCCCCCCCCGACACCTTAAAGCACTATTTTTTACATTGGTCTATTATTTTAATTGGTCTAAAATTAGAAACCTTTAGATACCTTTCAAATCATCTGAAGTTTCACTGCTGTTTAATGATTTTTTCTTTATGGATATATTACTATAATTGACAATTACATACTATTGCATGTCATCTAACTCCTATGTTCTGAAAGCTCAGAACTGGTTAAATCTGTATTTTAGTCACAAAGTAAATCCACAAACCATTCCATCATTAGCTACAGAAAATGCTAAGAGAGTTTTAGAGCGGGAGAACATTATTCCCTATTCATAAATTTAAATCACTTCCTCATCCTCATATTTCATGTTTATGAGAATATAGCTTGAATTTGAAGTTTTGCAGCTCTGACTACTGAATTGGGAACTGCTGCCCCTTCCCCTCATCTTTCCAACCAGTGTAAATCTTCTGCACCTTTGCCAATGAGACACAATATCAATTATGTACAAATGAGCCTGTGCAAACCTGCTGCACCATTTCCTTCTTGGGGTGTGATATGGCAGGAGCGGTTGCAATCAGTGTCTGTAACCCAAAATCTTCAGACGTGGACATTTGAGTTCAGATTTATAATCTCACTAATTGGCCAGACTTTCAATGTCATTCTAATAAGTTATGTACATTGGAGTGCTTGGAATTGCCCTTAGAGGCTCTGGGAGTAGCTCTCGGGGAGGAGGAAGCAGTGAAGCAGAGGCTGGTTATAGTCTGAGTTTAACTTACTTTGTACATCTCCACACCAATCTTATACGAGGAAAAGGTCATATGCAGGCAAGCCAGAACCCTGTCTACTGAAACCTTTAGTCCATGTACCACGGTTCACTTCCCAGAAAGCTACTCTGTCCTGGAAACTGCCTTGAAAGATGGAGAATAAAATGAAAGAACAAGTTCTCAACTATCTGACAACTTCTCTCAAAGGGCCACTCTTTAGGAGAACAAAGAACAATACTATGGGTTTTTTTCCAGACAAAAATCTGCTTTGCCTTCTCTCAGAAGAAAATCACTTCAAGGCTGTCATTAACAAAACTACCTGGTGGCTCCTGCTGCAACAGGATTAATCAGTAGTGCTTTCCACAGGAAGGACAGTGAGAACCCTGATTTCTATAACCAAATTCCTGCTAAGTAGTTAAAATCTACTCCCTGATGTGCACATCCAGTTAAAGGTGGATCACCTGGTTTTTGTTCGAGCCCAAATGGCTGGAGCAGTTTGACACACAGAGATTTCTCTCTTCTCGTGGAAGTGAATTTCCTTTTGGTAAATTTACTGTGTAGTGAAATAAATTTTAACTATGTGCTGTTCACTTTGGAAACCTATCTAGCAAAAAACATGTTGAAGTGCAATGTCAGCCTATGATTAAACTGCAGGTTCTTTAGTCTATCTCTAGCAAAAAACTGAAAATTTTTAATCTGAGACCAAATACGCTGTAAATGACCCTAAAGAAAAGCTGTTTTTCTTATCTAAGGCAATATGGGAACTTTCTTAGCCTGTGCCATTCCATTCTGGCAATTCAGGAGAGAGGGTGAGGAGTGAGCCTGCCTTTGGCCCTGAACTTACACCCTTAACTATGTCCACTCATCCTGTACTCCATGTGGAGCAAAGCCTGCCTTGCTGAAGAGAACTCTGCACTGACAAAGCACGGGGCATCCCTGGCCTGACCCATCAGGGCAGGGCAGACACCAGTGCCAGCTCAGAGAGGGTGTTTTCTTTCTGGAAGTTCACTACAGCACTCACTTTGGCAAATATGAAGCTCTTCCAGACATCCTGCCTCGACGCCAACCTCTCCCTTCCAGCAAGGCAGAGGGAGCTTCAAACACCACAGCCTTTTAGCAGCATAATGCATTTCCAGGAGCAATACCCCACATCTCTATTCATGATGTGAATGATGATATGAGGAATAATAATGAAACAGGGTCATAAAGGTTCCCCATAGTGAACTAGTATTAATCTAATTTCCTACAGGATGTTTATCTAAGTCAGAAATAACCAAGCAGTTCAAAACACTTTGGCAAGTCTCTGATGAAAAGAAGCCTGGGAAGTGTGAAGAGTTGCTGGAGAATGGTAAATTGCATTCACTCAGCTGTGCTGAGAAGCCCAAGCTGATTCTGGCAGGGTTTTGCTAGGATCTATCCAGTGAAAATTCCCCTTTTATTTTTATGAATGCTAAGAATCATCAACATTAAAAAAAAAAAATCTAATAATGAGCATTCAATACTTTAATCCATAATAACAAAAATTTTACCACAATTAAAATTTTTTATGAATACTGAAACTCCTATGGGTTTGTTGTTTGTTTTTTGTTAATTAAATAGTAAAATGTAGGTACTTTACAGTTTTGTATGTCCAATGAAATTCTGTATTTATTTTTGAGCACAAACCCCTCCCAACATACAAAAAGGCACTCTGTCATTAACATACTTTAAGGCTGTCAGTAGAGCAGGGTTTTTTCTACAAGGCCATTTCTGTTTTGAGTGCATTTTCCCTGCCTTGCCACATAAAAGACAAGCACTGCTGTGCACAGGCTGTCTTTAAAGATGTGATCACTTTGAAAGATGGGGGAGCTCAACATGAAATTGGTGCTGCTTCCATAAAGGTGGACTTGAGTGTTTCCAAGAGAAAGGCAAGTCTGTACATCTCTCATTTCCCTTCCTAGCGATTTTTTTTGCTATCTTCCCCACTGAGGTTGCTTACCTTTTTAGGATGTAATGTTAATTAGGTTAATTTCAGGGTTTTGGTGCAGCTGGAGCTGGTACTGGCAGGTCTGTGGGCTGTGCTGGAAGGGCTGGGTGGCAGAGCCACGTGCCTGGGCACAGGACTCCTCCACAAAGTCCTTTTTCCATCACTAGAAGCTAAAAGGGTTGCCCTCAACCCAGTGAGCAATGGCAGTCCTTGCCAAACTAGCACAGATGTGGCTGGAGAGTCTCTGGGAACCAGAGCTTCCATTTGAGAAGAATTCCCTAAATCCCAGCATGGGAATGTCTTACACGATGTGTCAAATGGCTTGGGGGAATTAGCATATCTGACAGGCAAGGAATGCAACCAGCATTCAATCTTGTACTTAATGAATAGTCCATATGTCCAGAGAAACAGGTAATTTATAGTCTAACATTTTCTTTTGATCTGTCGTTTGCTCTTTCTCTTTAGAATTAAACCACTTCTCAATGCACAAGGGAAGAAGTCAAAGGGAAGAAGTCTTTTTATTTTTAATTAGAATGTGCTAAATGGTAATAAAGTAATGTGAATACAGTGGAGACCTCTTAAATCCATAACAGTAAATCTATTGCTGCAACAGGTCCATCCTTTATCTGGTGTTCATTTACGAAGGTTTCACCTGAAGTGCCACACTGACATGAACTTGTGCTAATAGAGTAATATATTTAAATAATTCAATAAAGCATCTGTTGTAGACTGCTATATACCTTGTAATTTTATTGACAGAGGTTTGTTTTGTCCTGAGACATATAAAATGCTTGGTTAAATGCCTTGATTATATAGTACTTTTAAAGATATTCACTTGACTGATTTCTTGTACTGTGCAGCTTGTCAGTGATTAGTCAAGATGATTTTTAAAATGCAAATAATTGGATTGGCTCTTAAAAATTAGGATTTCTCACTTGGAAAGGAACTCTAATGTGTGTGGCAGAAGCAGCAATTTGAACATGACATTCCTTTGTAGGCAAGTGTTAAGGTATTAGGTGAAACAACACAAAAGGGTGGCTTAAAGCTGTATATGTAGAACAGGAAAGAGATAATTTCTGAAATATAAATGCAACCAAAAAGTTAGGACTTTTAAAATTTTATTTGTCAGGCAAAATAGGCAAGAGTTTAGACACATTTCCATGAAGCCTTTTTGTCAGTTTGTTTGTTTGTTTTTTACCTCTATACATAGACAGCGTGCTGCTACTTGAGGAAAAGTGGATTTTGGCTAGGACTGTAAGCTTCTTTCTCCTGAAAGCAATTATCTCCACTTTGTGTAAGCAACAGCCTGTTCACTCAGCCCTCTCAGATCCCAGAAGCTGGAAAAGGTGACATGAGGAGTTGTCTGTCCCATTTACTGCCCCAGCAGAGGGGACACGTGGTGTTGGGACACAGCACAGACTCATCTGAGAGGATGACTTTATTTCCAGGTTAGCAGGAGGCTTGTTTTTGGAAGCACTGCTATTTTGTGTTAGGTAGGATGGCTGCTTGGTTTGAAATGGGGTTATTTTCTTAAAGCGACTACCTTCTCTGCTTCTTTTCTAAGACTTGATCTCAAGCCAAGGACTCCACCAGCTCTCCCTGCCCAGGCTCGACAGGGCACAGTGCTGGGGGTTTTGTTAATCATTCTTCTTCCCTATTTCTCTCATTTTTGAACAGGTAGGTTGTGCTCTTGTCAGAAGGAGGATTTGTGACTTCATCTTTCAGCATGCTTTGTGGAAAGGAAAGTAAATAATTTCTTGGAGGGATTATTGGCCCTTGAGGACAGGGCTTTGAAGTGCTTATAGGATGCACACTTGGACAGATTGCGGAGCTCTTCTACTCAGCATCTCGATTTCTTTACTCTTGGTGCACTTTGTTCTTTTATTTTTAACTGAATTATTTTAGGAGACGTTGCTACTTTTGCTTTGCTAGAGACGAGCGTGATTGCACAGATCGTAAGGCTTTGTACCACCGGCTCCTTTGCTTTAATCTTAAATGACAGCTACATCTGTTGGAAGTTTGTTCCTATCTTCTGTTTGGGTTTTTTAGTGTTGTTGGATTTTTTTTGTTTGTTTGTTTGTTTTAAATTGACAGGTTGAAGGAGCCTTTTTTTAATGAAAGTCTTGGTAGTTGCAGACAGTTTCTGAGATGCTCATCCCAGCCTGTGAGCTGCTCCTCGCTTGTTTTGCTCTTCAGTAGAAGTTCCAGGTGACTCCAGAGCTTTTATAGCAGCAGCCCCTGGAGGGAAAGGCAGAAGCAGGCACATATTTAACTTACCTCAGTCGTTCTGTATTCTGCAGGAAGGTATTTTATCACACTGAGGTTAAACTCAGTGGACATGCACGTGGGTTCAGGGGCTGGATTATGGCCAAAGCCCATCACAAATTACAGCAGCAGTTTCAGTCAGTATTGTCCCATTTTCCTCCTCCTGGAGCCAGGTTTTGTTTCACTCTTGTAATATGGTGTCAGGTTTTCCTTGATTCTTCATTGACAATCACAGGATCATGGGCCATGATACCACAGATATTGTAGCTAAAGCTCATTGATAAGTTTAATTTTGTCCTAATACTTTTTTGTAAGGTTTTGGCATTATTATCAAGATTAGAAAGCATGAACATGTGCTTGAAGTTTTTGTGCTTTAATCATTACAATGATGGGCAAAACCCACAAAGAAAATAGCAATAAAAACTTGTTGGAAGGTGTGTTTTCCTTGGAAAAACATACCAAAACTGCTGGATACCAGCTGAGCCTTCTCTGACAAGGCAGCACATGGGACACAAACCAACCTCAGGAATGGAGCTCCCCAAGAGCCCTGCTCAAACCTGAAGCAACAACTATTCCTGCTCAGCTAATAAGACCCCCCAGCCTGTGTGAGAAACAATGCTTGCTGCACCTCCTTTAGTTCCCATAATTAAAAGGAAAAACACAACAAACCAACCAAAAACAAACCCAAAAAGACTAGTCATTATTTAGCATTTTATGGGGTTTCTGCACTGTATGTCTCAATATTTCTGTCACTGCATTCTCATTTAGTATTAGTTTAGTCAACTGGAGGCTGCAGTAGAAGCTACTTGTCCAATTATTTTGAATTTTTCTAGGTTTACTCATGTCGACACGTTCATTTTTAGTATGACACTCTTGATAAAATAACTGAGATGTTGCCCGGTGTTTACATTAGGGAGGAGAGAAATCCAACACTAGAAAATATGTGTGTGCAAACAGTCTAAATAAAGAAAATTGAGAGAGTGCTTTAGGTAGGAAAAAAGAGAAATCCATAAAATTGAGCTTTAACTAAAAACTTCCTATTTTGAGCTCCTTTAAAATATATATTAAAAAAAATCTTAAAATACTAATACGTTCTTTTCTCTGACCTCTGGTATGGCCTGGTGTGCTGCAAAGACTGCCCACAATCATTACAGACTTCCCCCCCAGTTATCTCAGTGCAAAGCATTTCCCTCCCAGCCTGTGGTATTGAACTAACAAGCATCAGGGAAGAAATTTCTTCCCTCTTCGAGCTGCTCTCCATGTCCCAAACACCCTCCCTGTTCCAGATCTGCCTGGGAATTCCAGGGTCTCACCTGAGCAGCAGGAGGTGGCCACAAGCAGGATCTCAGAGTTTGCCCCAAAGGCACACCCACAGCTCAGGTCAGAACCCCCCCCAAAATTGTGCAGGTGAAAGGAATGTGTATCTGCCTCTTCTTCCATAGACTTATTTTCCCTAATTCCAAAATATTTTTAGTTTATAAGGTAAAAATGTAAAAAAAAAGGTAAAACTTGAAATGTTGTTGCAACAACTGCATCACAATGAATGTAGGCTGGGCTTTCAGCTAGAATTTTAATCCATTTTGGGCTGTTGTAGAGTCTCTGGTTGTCAGTTCTAGACAGGGAACATTTAATTTCTCTTAAGCTTCTGCTGTTAGGATTCTGCTAAGTGTCATTAAAACCAGGACATCAAAAAAACCCACAGAACAGCTCCATAGATTCAATTCACAGCCTTATTTAACTATTAGCTATGATTATTGCAATTGCATAATTCCATTAGTTTTTCTTTTCCCCATTTAAAAGCAATATGGAATCTTTAGGCAATCACACCATACAATTAGCATTCATTAGTAGCATTAAGCCACTAAAATCATAGAATGATTTGGGGTGGAAGGGAATTTAATGTTCATTTTGTGCCAACTCTCCTGCCACTAGATCAGGTTGCTCAAAATCCCATTCAATTGGACTAGAACACTTCCAGGGGTGGGACATCCACAACTTTAAAATGTAAAATAGCTTAAATGCAATCTGATAGCAGTTCAGTGTGAAATTGCCTACGAGTATTTCCACTAAAAGTCTATTTTTAGTGAAGTTTGTTATGAAATGTGCTGCAATATTAACCTGTATTCAGACCAAGTGTAGTTAGGTCTGGGTAAATTTTTGAGTACAATTTCATTGTGCCCTACATGCAATGTATGCTTTCACTAAACCACTAAATTTTCAAAACTTTACAACTCTTTTTATTATTTCTGTATCAACAATTACCTAAGCAACCTTGTTAACATCTGCAGAAGTTGCTAGTCATATTTGACTTAGACTACTCATTTCTTAAAAACTAAAAGGTTTTAAGAATGTCCATTTGGAGTATATATATATCTATAATGATGTCAATATCTACTTATGTCTACCAATAGGCATATTGATATATGGAGATATAGTAATATATGTTTTCCTATGTAATATAAAAAAGTATAATAATATCATACTTTCAATGAAAAGAAACACTGCTTTGTTTGTAGTCTTTCTTTTACAAAGTATTTTATGAACTAGAGCAAACAAAGATATACATCAAAATACCAGAAATAAGCTGTAGGCATGGACTGCTGCCAAATAACACTAGATCTGTGTGCTGATCCCTGAGTTAATACAGTGTTTATTTTCAAGGGAAGAAGAAACTGAAACATATTTGCATCCACCTACCCCCTTCCCAGAGCAAATGGTTATGTACATCACAAGAAGAATGATAATGTTTCTCTGTCTGGATTGTTGGAAAGAGGGTGGATTTGTGGCTGGAAACATGAGAGGCCACTGGTTTTGCTTATGTTGCTTGACCTGTCCCCCAGCTCCAGTTCTGATGTCACTCCAGCTCCTGACACCTAATCTCTGCCATGCAAAATGCACTGTTTCTAATCCGAGGGCAGCCAAACCAGCATTGGCAGTGCTTCTTCTCCCAGCTTGTCCTCCAGCTTTTCTGCTGCCTGTGTGGAGTTCAAATGCAAATATATTGGGAATGCAATCCACTTTCACTGTTGTATTACATTGATTTGCTAACACTTTATAAAACAACAGCACAAAAAAAGGCTTTTCTTGTTGTGCATGGCCATTAAATTATGCAACATCCAGGTCACAAAAACTCTACCAGCATTTTCTGCTGAGTTTGATTTTGGCAAGTTTGCCCAGCCATGTCTCTGTTTGTGCCAGACCCAGGACAGGTGGGATCAGGAAGCGTAACACCAAGAGATGTACCATAAACAGGGCATGAGGCTGGAAAGAGCAGATTTGATCTCAGCACTCTAGGGGTTTATTTTTAAGTTTATTTCTTATTATGGAGCTTAACTCAGGTTTCTTTTTAAATACAGGTGGGTGCTGAACACAGGAGGCAGTGAGAGTCAGCAAAGCATTCTCTGGGTCCGGGACATGCAGGTGGGACCAAGAGTTGCCTCCACCGTGGTGTCTCTTCTCCTCTGCACTGGGAACACAGCAAAGCTGGCCTGGCACTACCCACATGCAATGCTGGAGCCTGCCCTTGGACACTGAGCTGGGGAAACAGGGAAAAAGTGATTTTCCAAGTCATTGTAGGGTCCTGACTGACCACACCTGCCAGAAAAGATGAAAACCCAAAGCAGGAGAGATGGAGGGATTTTATTTATTCTTGGCAAGGAGAGAGCTCTGCTGGATTTGGTCAGAGAGAAGACATTGGGAAAAAGTCATGATCACTTTTTCAAATGAACAAAATTTGTATTATAATTATTTTTTCAAAGACAATTGACACAGAGTTGCATACATTTAATTGAGAACACTTTTTGAAAGAAGCTTTTATTTTACTATCTAATTAACAGCACTCTGCCATTTAATCAAATCACTATGGCAGAGAACATGGTGATGCCCTTCAATGAAAGCGTCAACGTGAAATCCTTGAACATAAGAGGAGCAACAATAGTCCAACTATTTTCACAAGATGGTTTGGACAAGCAGATGACCAGATGGAGGAGAGGAGAGGCAAACACTCCACTGCTGGCAAGCACCCAAAGCTTCTTGAACCTCATGTACTCTTCCCTAATAAATATGTCATTTCAATACCAGCCATGGTAATACAGTGATAACAGCAGGAGAATAACTCTCCTTATAATTGTACGAGACATCCAGATATATTCCCCTGTCTCCTTGACTAATGTTTCCAACATGACTTGTTAGGTTCTGCAATGATCAAGCAGCTATTAAAGATAAAACTGTGTTAACCTTTTCAAAAATTAGAAGAGCATGACTGGAACTGGAACTACAATGGCTTCCCGGAGACTGGAGCAAAAGGGTGAAAGATCATCCTGCTGAGACATTAGAGAGGGATGTATTATTTATTTAGTGTGTCTGGAACGCATATGGAAGATGTGGCCCCATGCAAATGCCTCCTCCTTCCTGGGGAACTGCTCTAACCCATGGAGGCAGGTAAGCAGAAAGGTCCTGGATCAGCTTTTATAGGAGAGTTAAATTATATCTCTATTTAGCTTCATTCCCGGGCACAAAGTCTAGTAGATTGATCATAGAAAAAGAGCTCTGGAAACTCTGAAATCAACTACATTTAATTTTTTTTCCCTTTTGAGTTTAAATTGTAACCCAAACGACCTTAATCCTAAGGAACTTGTTGAGAACCAACCCACCCATCACAGTTTGTTCACCTTTGTATCTTCAGTCACAGATCTGTGAGAGAGTAATATTTATATTTAATACAGCAAAACCCTCAAGAGTGGCAACAGGGATGTCATGTCATCCCATGAGCTGACAAACTAGAGGTGCTGGATTTTCAGAAATTAGCTTGTCTGATATTGCAGGCAGGTAAAAATTCACCTTGACATGCACAAGCAGTAATAAAAAAGCAGGTCTTTGTTTACTGATAAGTATAATCTGTGGACTACAAGTGACAAACAGGCAATAAATCCTGTCTAGAAATAAGAATGACTGACAGTCCAAAAGTACACTACCTTAGTCTACAATGAAAACCTTTTGGATTTGTTTTCCTAAATAAACTTTTGACTTATTAGAGCTGCTGATAGAATAAAGCTCATAATAAGAATAGATAATAGCAGAAGGAAAATTGCAGAAATGTAATATACAGTCCCAGACACATGGAATATTTATAAGGTCTGACTTGTATTAAACTAGCATCTCAGTCACTTTTTAGAGATTTTAATATCTGCAAGTAATTCACTGTCTTCCCACAAGGACTGGTAAAAAGATCATCTAAATTAGCGTGTCTAAATTAACTGTTTCCCTCTCTCAAGTCAGGTTAGCAAACACTGAACCATTCCATTTGGAGACTGGGCTGCTGCCTGCTCTTGTAGAACCAAATGGAAATAAGCAAAATCCACAAGGAAATACAGGAATGATGAAGCTGCCCTGTGTGTGGAAGTGTTTCGTGATGTAGGAGCTGCTGTTCTCTCCACAGAGCTGAAATACAGCCCATAAAAGTTCAGACAACAAAAGAGTGGGTTCGGCAGTAACGAAAAGTGCCTGATTTAGAGATAAAAGAGAGACTTCTCCCTGAACTTGGATCTTTGTAGTAATTTCCACCTTGAGAAACTCACCCTAAATGGGCACAGAATCTCACAGGGGCTCTCCCAGTGACAAAAAACAAGCAGTAAGCAGTGCAAGTAATTTTTCACCATTTCTCACTTTATTTTTATTTCGTTAAGAAACAGAACAAGCCTAATCTGCTAAACAAAAGCATTTTGAGATCCAGCCAAGAGCTCATTTTCTTGAAGCGTCTTCTTAGTTCAGCTGGTCTTTCCACATCTAGCCATGAGACAAATAAATGTACCTCTATCACATTACATACGTTTCTCATCTTGAATCTCAATCGAGGCTTCAAAACTGCAGGACAAAATAGGCTTTTCTCATACCAGTGTGAACAAGGCAGCCAGGGATGGTATATTTTGCATATGTTCTCTGATAATCGAGTATCAGAGTCCCATCTGCTCCATAAAATATTTGCCTATGAAAAGAAATGGAAAACTAATCTCCCATTTTGCCTCCTGGAGGATAAGCATTAAAATGGTGCCAACAGGTTAATGTGTTATCTGAACTGCACTGGTACAGAAGGATGCTGTTTGCCTAAAAGAGTTCAAGGTCACCCTCTTCCTTCACCCAAGTCCTGTGGCTGAGAGAGAGGATCACATAGGGGTGTACAAACCCCCAGCCAACACCCAGCCCACGCTCTAGAGATTTAGGAAAGGAAAAAGATGGAAAGGTAGTTTGCTAGAAAAGGAACATGAGGCTTATACTAAAAAAACCACCAAACCCACTTGGTAGTTAAAAGTATCAGAACATCTTTTCTTATTAGGACATCTGGTTCCACCTCTAATCTGAGCAGAGTTGTGAGAAGTTATTATGGAACCTGGCAACCTCCAACCTTATTCCCAGCACTGTGTTCCAGTTGAGGGCTGAAATATTGCAGGCATAAAATTTCTATTGAACTGGGACAAAAATGGAGTGAAACAATAATGGTATGTAAATTATTGGAGAATAAGAGGGCAATACTAAAGCTATCAACTAGAAAATCACCTTAGTACTGTAACATTTTTTTTACAAACATAAACTTTGTGAAGTCAGAGATATTAAAAAAAAAGTATAAATCCCTCTGGTAATAAACAATGAAATTAAAATCCAGGCAAAATTAAATTTGAAAAGATTAATGTTCCTTTTCATATTTTGATGACAACTATAAACATAATGTAATTTTGTGAATTTACAGCTTTAAAATGCAAACTGATAGCCCACAACGGCACAATTTCAGTCACAAAGCAAACAAGTCCTTTTTATTCTAATGTCCCCACAGATAAATTTCTCAGTAGTAATGAAATGGCTTTGAGTTCCTTAACTACCATTTAAAATAATGCAGAAACCTGCAATAATCTATAATTGAAAGCCTGTTGTATTTAAAATATATTTAACAGCACACTGATAATTGTCGCATATCATCCCAGATACCTAAATACAAAGTTTGGAGGATTCTTCTCCAAAACCATATTGTGAAGTTCTGGGGCTTAAACTGCGTATTTCTTTTTCTCAGTCCTCTGAGATATAAACACTTTAGTGGCAATAACCTTGTTTAGCCTTCTGAAAAGCCATTAACTATCCTACAAGGACCGTGAGTTCACTGGAGGGTAGAAGAATATGGAAATCCTGGTGGAAGAGTTGGACTATAATGACCTGGGGCAAACTGTGGTGAACTGGAGAGCTCCTCCACAGAAGGAAGGAATATCTTGCATTATTTGGTTTGTATACTGCATACACTCACCCACCCCCCAAACTGTGCACACAGTGGGAAAGAAGGAAAATCACAAAAGGAGCAAGACAATTGTGAGAGAAGGTACAATCTGAAGGAGGTGCTCATGCACTTTATGGAACTTGAACTGAAAGTCAAGTGGCAAGGGACAACTCATGCTCTTTTCTTCAGTGCCGTCCCTGCAGTCGCAGTGCAGGCTTTTCACAGGAAGATTAAGTTTTCCCTTGTTGAGTGAAAAGATGAGCTCTCTATAAATAATGAACACGATGTCTCCACCTGTTTTCACATGTAGAAATTGTGTTAAGTTTGCCCTAGCTGTTGATTTCTCTTTGGAGTTCCTCTACAGAACGTTTAGTGAAAAATGGACACTTCATCTCCACTCTCTCTGTAATTCTTTTCAATTCTAATTACGCTTAAAGAACCTTAATGATCAGATCTCCACATTTCTGAAGTCAGAATTCTTCTGCTATTTTTAGGTAAAACACAAATAAAAAAAGACATTCTAGGGATTTTCCATCTGTATTCAGCCTATCTGCAGAATGTAATGCTAAAAGGATATTTTAAATCTCTTTTCCTCAGTGTTATTTTCTTCTTTTTTTTTTTTCAGAAATCAGTTCTCACAAAGCACAAATGTGCATAATAATCCACTTGTATGAATAACCAGTCAAAACAATTAGGAGTGAACAATGTCATGGTGTTGCCATAGAAGTGACACAGTCATGCTGCAGACTAACAGGCTTCAGAAAACTCTTCAGAGGATTTCACAATTTAAGGCCTTTTTTCCACCAAAATTATAACAAAACCTGCATTAACTTTGCAGAAATGGGTCTGGCCCTCTGCCAGTTGCTGAGGGGGTCTGACAAGGAGAGGGGAGGAGACACCACAGTAGGAGCTTCCAAGGGCAGGGAGGAGACAGAGCCTTGGTTCTGCCAATTGATTGCAATTAAAGCCATTGATCCTTGTTAGCAGTTGAGGGATTTTGCAGCATGTTGCACAGAGAGATAATGAATTGAAAGAGGAGAGTCTTTGAGTGGCAGGTTCAACACCCCCAGCACCCCAGGACTAGCCCTGAAGGCACATGTGTGGGACAATGGGGAAGGTTTGGGCTTGACCCAAGAGTGTCAGCTGTCAGCACTGCTGGGCTTTCCCCTTGAGTCAAAGAATCACAGAATGCTTTGGGTTGGGAGGGACCATAAAGGTCATCCAGTTCCAGCCCCCTGCCATGGGCAAGGACACCTTATGTTATCCCAGGTTGTTCCAAGCCCTGTCCATCCTGGTCTGGAGCATTTCCAGGGATGGAGCAGCCACAGCTTCTCTGGGCAACTTGTGTCAGGGTCTCACCACCCTTACAGTAAAGAACTTCCTCCTGACACCTAATCTAAACCTAACTCCCTCAGCTTAAGGCTTTCCCCCTTATCCTGTCCCTCCATGCCCTTGTCCAAAGTCCCTCTCCAGCTCTCTTTTAGCTCTTTAGGTACTGGAAGGTCTCTAAGGACTCTCCAGACCTTTGCAATTCCCTTGCAGCCAGCTTTGCTTAGTCTCTCTCTGGGGCTCACTCACCATTATTCTGGTTTTCCAACTAATGCACACATTGCTAGTCCTATCAAAAAGAAACATATGCAGTACTTGCCACTGACATCCACACCAAAATATTTTTAAATGTGAGACTGTAACAGCCATTAAATATTTAAGTAACCTGCGGGAATTTTAATGTATTCTACTTGAAGAGAATACGTAAAGTAATGATAAAAAGGTGAAAAGAAATGCAAAAGCTGGTTCATCTGAAAGCATGTAGCAATTTTCAGTTGTATTTTATATATGAATGCATAAAAATTATATGGAAGAAATTAAATGTATCAAATGATTTATAGGTGGATTAAAAAGGCTTGCAGTTTTTTTAGTTTCATACATCTTCATGGAAACAGTTATAAATCTCTGTAACTTAAATTGCTTATCCAAGTTCTACAGAAGCAGCATAAACAGAGCAAGCAATTATCTGTAATAAACTTTTTCTTTAATATTGTGGCTTTTTTTTTTAACATACATATCATAATTTATTTTGTGCTGTATTACATTTTACTTGCTAGGTTCACTTTTTTTTTTTTTTTACAGTTGTGCAGAAACTGTCATCTTCCTGGTAGGATGAGTAGGGTGACCCAGTCATTAGGTGTTAATAACATAATAATGCAACATAATCTGTCCTTCTGGAAATTTATATATAAATGTGTATGTACATATATATATATATATATATATATAATGTTGTTTTCACCACCTGTAAAGGCTGCTTCGACCTATCTTAAAAATATATCTGAAGTTTCAGGAATAGCTTAGCCTGGATAACCCTGGTGGTTTCCATTCCCAACTGTGGATTCCTTGAGTCATTGTCTCTTTGTAGGATGCTGTAGATGACATGACAGCTATTGAAGTACCAATGTTTTCAGTGTGCATTATGTTCATCCAATATCAGGCTCTCCTTAAGGGAAGTGATGTGAATTTTTCTCTGGAGGAGTATTTTTTCCTTAACAGATTGGATGATGGCTATCTCATACAAGGCAGCTACATTTCAGTGATGTAAATCCCACCCTGAGTCTGTGTGCAAAACAAGAGAAACATTTAGGGTTAAGAGTGAGCAGTATTATTAGGAAGACAGATACGCCATACGAATCACAATTCCTATTTTTGCAGTAGAAGAGAATTTCCTACAAGCAGTTTCTCCATCTTTAATTTCTCAGAGCTGATCCTCACAGAAGACCCAGGGAAATGCCTTCAAAAGACAAACCAGGATCTAAAAGCTTAGAAGGCGACAGGTTAATATTACCTGTAAAAGCTCTGGGTTTACAGTACATTGCAATCTTCCTCTCACCCGCTCTACAGAGATAAGCACCTTCATATTTCACCCAAAGTAAGGTGATGGTCCCTTGTCCCCTGTTAAGAGCCCTCCCTGCACTGGTGTGCCATCTCCCTACTCTGCCACAGAGTGATTAACACAATTAGGTTGAATTATGAGCTCTTGGGTCTGACCTACATTAGGCTGAATTCTGTTCTTCTTGTCAGACTGACAAAGGCACTCTGGCTTGAAAGTCTATCTGTTTTCTAATTATATTAGTTGGTTGAATAAGGGATATTACTTTTCCTTACAAAAGATATTTCTCTTACTGTTCAGTAATGCATTCACTCACAGAAACATTGTCGCTATTTCATTAACTCGATTCCCTCAGACTTGGTGAAGGGCACATGGTAAAATGTCATTTGGATATCACTTCCCCCCCTCTTCCTCTTCCCTGGCTGAGCTACGTCCCTGCTTTGGTGCCAGGGAATCCCATAATGTCAGGGTTTGGGTGCAACCAGTTTGAGCTGTTTTCCAGTCCATTTGCCAGGTCCGACCCTCTCTTGAGGTGCCCTCTTCCAGCTCTGATGGACCGAGTCACATTCACAGGCTGGGTTGGTGACATCTCACAGCACTGGCTCATCTCCACTCTCCCCTCCTGCAGAAAGGCTTTACACTGCCCCTCTGTGGAGCAGAGGCTTTCACCATTCCCATCTGAGCATCCTCCCATCAGCACAGAGCGGGCAGGGGCAGAGAAAAGGCTGCTTGATATGAAATAGCAGAATCTCTTTTTACTCCACTGCTCAGTCTATTCTGAGTTCTTTCAGGCAGGGCGAGTCCTGCCGTTTCACTGCAAATGCTCTGCACAGAAAGTACATGTACATGAAACCATTTCTGTGACCATGTTGGACTTCCACTCTGCAAATAACTGGGAGTAGAGAGCTCCTTTCCCTCAGGAGCTGCTGTCTGCTGAAAATTGAGAGTGGCTGGCATATGCAGATGAAACACTTCTTCCTCCCCACCAAGGTATGAGAGCAGAGATCTCCCTACCCTTCCCAATTTCAGGCCAAGGGGTTTCGACACACACACAGCAAATGGGAAGATGTGTGCTTAGGTAACTTCCAACCTTCAGAAACATTTTCATTTCAAATTCTGACTTCCTGCCATGCACATGTTCTTCTGTAAGCAGACTCCGAGGCAATCTATTAACAACTCTGGAGGAGTGATATCTGCAGAGTCTGTTTTTCAGCTTTTGACAGCTGAGTAGGGCTAATGTTACTGTTTCAGAGTGTCACCATGGGTGTAATGTATATTCTGTACATTCAATGAAGTGTCCTTTGACGGTGTAAATGAAACAGCTTATCTGAGGCAAAGAGCTAAAAAAACCCCATGCTAATATTTTAGTTCATTTATCAGCACATAGGGAAAAAAAATACATGAGGAAATAAAAGCTAGCCCATATTTTCCAAACCCATATTTTAACCACAACCTACTGTAAGTTTTAAGCTCTGTCTCTTTCTGATTCTACTTAAGTAAATATTTTAGTAGAATGTAGTGCATTTCAACAACAACAATCTAGTCTTGCGTATTTTAACTTTCTAAAATACTAATAAAAAAAATTAAAATTAAACAATGAAGACATTTCTACAGTCATGAAAGCTAAAAGCTCCCAAATTTCAGACCTGAGCTCTGAAATGAGGGGTTTTAAAGAAATATTCTAAGTATTACATAAGGGAAAGTTACAAAGGTTTTCAGGGAAGAAATAAAGAGAATTTTGATCACATTAGGGATTTAAAATGAATCATGAAAGTCTTAACATTGTTCTTGAACTTTCCCAGAACAGAGGTCTTCCTTGGATGAACGTTACAAGGAGGGTGGAAGAAGAAGCTAAACTAAAGTAGGATTGACATGCATGATGAATTACAGTTCATTAATCCAATTAATGAGTAATTCCAGAAGCTTTAATCCCAGATAAAGCTCTTTATCATAGCTCTGTTGGCTAGTGCTGCTCTAACTAAGAGCCTGTCAGCAAATCCATTGTAAACTTCTATTATATGAAGCCTGCCATGCACTGCCATAGCTTTTTTGGAAATATTTTGTCCAAAAAAGTAATGAGAAATACAGAGAAAGCAGCAGTCTCTACCCTTAATTGACATTAAAAAAGAGCGCTTTTTAAAAAGACACAGGCCAGCTGAAAGTAACATCAAATATTGAGGAGTGCTCTTGGGTTAGGAGGCAAAGGTATGTTCCTGTCTCTGATGTCACCTGTGTGTATGATTTCTTTGTGCATGTCCTGTTGACTGATGGGAGCCAATAAAGTATAATGAGGGGTTCGGGAAACAATCTCTGCTCTATTTTTGCTCTCTCTAATTTTTTGGTAGCACTATCTAAAAGTGCTCCCAAAGATCATTTCTGCGCACTTCAGAAATACAATCCCTCCTCTGCAAATCTCACAGGCAAAGAGGGATGAAGAAAGGGAATAAAGAGAGGGAACAATATGAGTTTATTCACTGGTTGCCTTCGTTCTCTGCAGACAGCACAGTAGAATAGAGCACATAAGAGGGAGTTAAGTATCAGACAAGCACCAGAACTTCTAGTGTGTGCTTAAGAAGGTAGAACTATGGATTAAAATCTGCATATTGCACTGTGATGGGAGTGAAAACAGCTGGGCCTTCACTGAGACCCTTCTGAAAAATCTCAGGCTGACAGCTCTGGGTACTGCTGTGCAAGGCTTTTGATTTGGGGAGTACCTGGCTACTCAACACTATGACCACAAATTAATTAGTTTTAATGATGGAGAAGACTTGCAGTACCATGAGAGTGTGTGCAATACACCCAAAGGTGGTTCCTTGCTGCTTTGAGCAGCTGTGACAGACCATCTTCCACATTCTCAGATAGCAAAAGCTGCATTCCCAAGACACAAGATGCTGCTCTGATGACTATTTAAGTAAAAATGCCTCCTTTCTGACGTTGCCAAGTTGCCAGTTGTGGGATGATGACAGTTCACACCCAATTACACACAGTGATTGATTCATATTTCTTGATCAGTGGCTTTGAAGCCTTCTGCAACAACATTGCACAATGACCCTTCATTTCAAAGACCAAATCAGATGATTAGTGACAGGTGGAAACGAGAGTCAGAATTTCATGCATGTCAAAACTACTTTTAACCAGTCTCTGTCTGTAACAGTGGTCTTGAACTGGAAGAAACTGCAATCACTCCATCACAGAGAAAGGATTTGATGGAAACAAGTAACTGCAGAGACTACTGGAGCAGGAACACAGTTGTCTCAACAGTACTGCCATTTAGCAAAAGCAACATCACAATTTGAAATCAAAGGCTAAATGCTTGTGCCACCTATTGATAGAACTTCAGATTTCGGGATCTTGAAAATGAAGTGTAAAACGGGAGCTTTGATGAAGACTGAGTGTACTTCAGTGTGGCAAAGCATATTAGTACAGCTGACTGGTCTCCACCTACGTGTCTGAATCAGGGTCAAAAAACAGTGTGTTATTTAAAATGGTCTTTTACCCTATTAAAGCCAAAATGGCCTTTTGGTTAAACTCCCAAAGGTTCATCAAAAGGGAATGTTACATCCTTCGGAATACACAGTAGCCTGTAGAAAGGAAATGGACTTGATCCACATGTCTTGGTCTTGTTGTGCAACTATAATCATGACTGCATGATGCCTGACCAGGAGAAACAGCGTGTGGCCCAGTATTTGACTGAGGAGAGCAATGTCTGCATTTGTTTTAGTGCCAACCACGCTCAGCAGAGCAGCAAACAGATTGCAATGAAAGTCACCCTGATCTCCAGGGCCCCTCGGGGCAGTGCTGGCTGCACCCTGCTGCTGGTGGGGCTCACACAGCATCCCAGGGCATTCACACTCCCCAAAGGGCAGGGCTGCCAGCTCACTTGGGGCTGCATCTGGAGAGGGGAAGAAAGGGAAGCACCCACCTCTGCAGATCCATGAGGAAGAGAAGAGGTTCCCTGGGAATAGTTCTGCAGGGTGGGAGTCGCTGTCGGAGCCAGTGAATTCACTGGGTCCCAACTTTCTCCCTCTTTCTGGGGTGCCTGCGAGACTTCTTCTGCCATCACACCCACAGGGCATCAGCAGCATTTCAGGGAAAGAGGAATTCTAAAGCACGTGGCAAATCACAGGACCTGCAAGACTTTGAGTTTGAATGATACAAAACTCATTGTGCCAGACAACCACAATGCATGTCATACCATGAGAGGGAGTGGGGAAGTAAGAGATGGTCAGGGTGTGCACTTAGAGGGGCAGAAACCAAGAAAAAGTGAAAAAAAAATAATAAAATCGATAAAAGCACAGAAATGGAGAGAAGAAAAATCACCAAAAATAATGTGGGTTCTTCAGTGTGGGTAGAAGACAATCTTGCAATATTCTCCCAAATGCTTTTAAAGATGAATGGGCATTTATATTTGTTTTCTTGCACTTTCTGAAACTTCAGCGGTAAAAGCTGTAAACAGTTACCTCCAAGGAGCAAAACAAATCCACCCTGTTCAGGCGTTCTGCTATGCTACTGCTTGTAAACTTCCTTAAAAAATGCCTTTTTCAACTAAGAAACTCGCCACATGTTTGTAAATGGGAAATTAAAGATAAGAAATCCTGAATAAAGCAAGTTTCCTTGATATTTGCATTCAGAGCACTTTGCAGCTATCAGTCAATTACCTCAGCGTGCTTTCTTGCCATCCCCAGTGTGGCTGAAAAATGCAAGCTCACAACTTCTCCGTGAGATAGGTGTTATTAAACCATTTTTCTGAGCTGGAAACAGAGAGGCAGGAGAGGTGGGTGGGTCACTCTGCATCGTGGTGGCAGAGCTGGAAAATAGACCTTTAGTCCAGATTATAAACCAAGACATGAGGAAGTTTTTTTCAACAGCTGTTTCCACCTCAGGATTTTATAAACCTCCATCATACAGGTGAATTGAAATTGCTCTATGTCCAGACACAATATGCCTCCTACTACTCACAAAGCTCATTTTATTTCTCATGATAATTAGACTAAAAATATTTCTTCTCCACTGCTTGGGTACAGGAATCTCTGTGTTCTTCTGACTAGGACTAGGATGGGCATGGGAGGCCAGGGGTATGGTCTGGTGGTGTTTATCAGCTTCAGTTGGCAGCTTACAAGGCGTTTGGTGATGTACGTGCCCAGCTCTCACTGTTTGCACTGCTGGCAGATTGTATGATTCCCCTTTATTGCCTTTTTGGCTCTTTCCCTTAAAAACAAACAAGCAATCTACTGTTCCCCGGGGAAGGACAGGGAGTGTTTGTTATATCCAATAAGGAATCCATCCTGGGACACTCATTTTTGCTCTGATTCTGATCATAACAATAGCACTTCTCTTCTACGAGCAGTCATTCACTCTGTTCTTGCTACTAAAGCATTATATATGTTATTTGCTATGTACAGTTAAATCACATTTTATTTATGATTTTTTTTTCTGATGACAGTTCATTTTGTGCCCAGGCAAAAGTGTTTTGGAGTCAGAGGGAGATTTGCTGTTTTGCATTAATTATCAGAGCGAGCTGCACAGTTTTTTCTCCCCAACTATTCAGGGAACAACATTCAAGGAATATTTGGATCCCTTTGCTCAAATGTCAGACAAATCTGTTCTAATGAAAGGTTTTAAATCGTTAAATAGAATGGATTTAGATTTTTCAGTCATTAGAATAGTTCTTCATATAAGACACAGCATTTTTCCCCCTGAATACCATGGTGATGTGAGTCTCCTGTTAAAGACTAAGGATGAAATAATTAAAAAAGGCTAAGTGACCTTGAAAGTCTTGTCTTCCTGAGCGTCAGTAGGGGCTGTGCACATTAATTAGTGTTTTTCAAACTCTACTCTTAATATTTACCAAATGAGAAAAGCTTTCCCTCAGTCAATCAAGGGCAGGACTGGCTGGCCTGTGACTATTGAAATATTTGCTTTTATCATGATTTTCTTTATACATGATTTAATTTGCAAAAATGCATTTAATGTTTTGTTAAAGAAAGCTCATTTGAAAATATTTGTTTATTACAGCTTCATTTGAAAGCATGCTCATGAATAACAGATTCAATTGCCAGCACTGCAGGGTAGTTACTTCTTATCAGTGACAGAAATGTGAGAACAAGGACACAAAAATATGATATATTAGACAGGACATTAGTTCAAAGGTTGCAAATGCAACTAGTTAAATTTTATGAATCGTGATCATAACCAAATCTTAATTTTAGTATGACTTGAGAAAAACCTTTGTTTTCATTTTATTTAATAAAAAACCCCTGCAAAGAAGAGGTTGGTTAAGCTTTATATTTATTCACTTCTTGTTAATAAGAGTGAAATGTCTGAAAAATTCCAATATATAGCAAGGAGAAAAATTTAACAGCACTGTCTATTTTATTGATAAATTATTTCAGAAGTCTCATAGTCAGGAAGAGTGGGGACTAGACTAGACAAGACATTGAGGAAACAAAAGGCAAAATAATCCCATGCTAATGAAAAAGTGAACAGAGTGAATGTTTTCCAGCGATTTTGTGCTTGGCCTGTAAGTTATTGTAACCAAAGGGCAGGGAAAATGTCTTGTTGAGATTTAGTTGGGTCTTTCAATATTATTTTATTAAATTCGGGTGTGATTACATTTCTATGAATGTGAAGTAAATAATTTTAAATAAGGAGCTTTAATATTTTTGTTCTTTACCTAGACAGAGGTTGTTCATGATGTATTTGTTGACTCTGAAGACAAATAACCTTGTCAGAGGATTTCTAATTGCCAACCAATACCATATGTGCTTGCAGAGACTGAAATAGGCACTTCTGTTCCTAAATGTATCTCAAGCCAGAGTCAAATTGTGATTCTCTGGTGGAATTTGCCTGCCTGCCTCTTCCAGGGGCTTGGGTTACTGCTTGGGTAGAGTGCCCTGCTTCAGTTCCAGCAGATGAAATTCCAGCTGTGAAGGGCTCCTGCAATGCAACGTGTCTCAACACAGCTCACTCCGAGGGCAGGCTCAGACACCTTCCCCACACAGGGCTCCAGCTTTTATGAGCCATTGTTTCTGCTTCAAGTAGAGGTAAAGAAAAGAATGACGTTTTTTTGCCTCCATCATACAGAAACTGTTGGGCAGAGGGTTCATAACCAGAGTGTTGTGTTGCAATGCTCAGCAGGAGCTGGTGAGGCATTCAGGGCACGTATAACTTGTTTATAAATTTATTGTAGCTTGGGCCAATACTTTATGCAGCTTCTCTTGATCATCCCTGAATTTCAACATGTTTTCACTAGAAATCCAAGTTGAAGAGGAATAGGTAACGTTGTGTGAGTAAAAGTGTTTCCAGTAAATTGTTTGTAAAGCATAGTAAGATAAATTTTAATTATACATTCCTCTACATTACAAGAGTTCCAGCACAAAGCTGGTCCAAAGACCAGCTAGATGCAAATGAGTTTTCCTCATCTCATTATTTAAGCTAGCTAATAATTTCTGAAGATTTTACATGGGCAACAGTCAAGTCTTGATCTTTCTTAACCTTATGGAGACAATGAGCATTTACACTGGGACTGCTTGAAAACAAGCAAGTAAGTTCAAGCACATGCATTTACTTACCCTTTCATGCACACAAATTTACTTTAATCTTGACAGTTCTTAACAGGATTAAGTTAAGGATCACCAGCTTGTATTGGGACTGGCTCTCAAAATGCCATCAGGAAATAAAGATCCTCATCCTTGCCTTAGAGTGCAGTATAATATAAGAGCACTACTTTTCCACTACAGTAGTAGCATTTAAGCCATGCCTTGTAATTGCTTATTTCTTTGGTGTCTCACATTGGTGTGGTATTATTGATATTTTCATACATTATCTTAGTTAGTCCCACTCTGACATATTTATTTGCTGTACTTGATTTTTAAATATGTCTATATAACTATAAAAATATATATACATATATATAGTTATGAATGAAGTAGCTTTAAATCAAGTCATTTTGATGTGATAAAAGTAGTGCCAATATTACCCTACTGATGCACTTGTGACAACTGAAAGAGGTTTGCCAGAAAGGAAGAACACAACTGCTTTCAAGCTCCTACTCTTGCGTGTTGAGCAGCTCAGATACAGTTATCTGAGACAGGAAATTTTACTAAGAAGTCAATCATCATTTTAGCTTGAAAATATATTTTATAGTATCCACAATTTTAGTGTTTTGTTTTTGTTTTATAAACGTGTTTCACTGTCTCCTATTCACATCAGTTGCAGGTTTTGGATCAAAGGTGATTAGAGAGGGGGCAAGTAAGACCCAGATCCAGCTTTGCACCCCCAGAAGAGTTCCCAGGCAAGTCTGAACTGAAATGACCTCCAGGTCCACAAGACAACCCCTTAAATAGTTTAGTAGGGCACCTAAGGACCAGCTGTTGCCCCTGCTCAGAGATGATGTCACCATACCGCAGCTGATTTGATACCCCTGAGCAGGCAGGACCAGGGAAGTTTAGAAATGTCATTTAAGGTACCTCTGCAGGTCACCTACTCCAGCCTGCTTGAAACAGGATGATCATCAAGACCAGAAATTACAAAAATGGCCAGGATGATCACCAAGATCAGAAACGACCGAGATCAGGAATGATTCTATCCCCTTCTGGAAAGACTGTGCAGTCAACATTGGATTACTGAGAGCAATCATGCAGACAAGGGAGAAAAAGTGAGTTTTCCAGCCTGCTCCCCTGTTATGTTACAGCTGAGAGCTTAAGCCTTTTGCAATGAGCCAACTGCAGGCTTTCTATAAATCATGTCCTTCGCCCACTAACCAGCTGCATTAAAATTAATAAAAATGTAAAGAGTAGGTCTTAGATTAATTAGCAATTGAGTATGGACTACACTTTTATTATCTGTAGATATTAGGCAGTTGCAAGAAGATCTGTTTAGTGCAGAGCACACAGCCAGGAACCAAAGCTATGCATCTATAAATTTCATAAATTTATATTGCACTCTGTGCATATATAGAACTGCTGTTTGCATGTACCAGGCATTACAGCACTGAACAAAACTGCTGCTAGGAAGTTACAGTTTGCAATTGACCTCTCCAGAAAACACCCCTGGAAGCAATGTCCAGGTTTCATTCTGGCTCTGTGTTGCCTCTGATTTTCCAGTTCATCTGAACGAAGCAGAGGAAGGTCAAGTGAGGGGTCCAAAGTTCCACAGCCACTCCAAGGCTCAGCTGGCTCCTCAGGCTTCCTGATCCCTTACACCACACACTGTCCTTGCACCACACAGCATCCCACAGGGCAATGAGAGAAGAGGATAATGAGAGTGCCAGTTACTTTTCTCTATTGAAGACAGTGAGATCGCCAGTTATTTTGTCTCTATCAAAGCTTTATGATTTAGTGTTTCTTATGTTAGAAACCTTCTAGGCTGAGGCTGCTACACAGACTTAAGAGGGGCAATACCACAGAAGTACTTGAAGTAATAGACAGTACCTTCCACTTCATCATTATCTTCTTGCCACAGCTATATTTGTTTTGTACTCTTCCTGATCTGAATTTGTGAAATTGAGTTCTTGACTTGGATGCAGCACTGCAGCAGACACTTTGAAAGCACGCTGACATAGAGATGGAGAGCTGGAGTGTGTTCCCCCCAAATCAGCAATAAAACTGCCTTCAATCAGCGCAGGGTGAGGCAGGGACTGGCTTGGTGCAGTGGCACACCACAGCTTGCAGTGACCTGTTTCAGTGGGCTTGAAAGGCAGTTTTTGAGGAAGACAGACTCCATCCTGCTTTGCCATCAAACTGAGGTCAGGCAGAGCCCGTGCAGGCTGCAGGATTTGACACTGAGAACAGCTACTTTTTTTTTTGGTAGGCTGATCACATTTTTCAAGTGCAAACGTTGAAGCCCTTTGAAAATGAATTGCATATAAGCAATTTAAATAAATTAAGATCTGCAGCTTACTGGTATCCCAGTATTTTTAATGTAATTAATAGCATATCGAATGGATTGCTCTTCTAAGGTAGGTGAATTATCAGAGACATGGCTGTTATCTACTACAAATGCTTTTTTGTTACGTGCTAGGTTTTCTGAAGGTCAACCATGCTGTGATGTGAGTGACTGCTGCAAATATTAGAGATTTCTACCCTGTACCTTTCCTGTTATTATTATGAGAATTGCATAAATACTCAACCTTTGACTTAGTTTTGACAAAAAAAAAAGATGGTGTGTTGCCTACACTGACACAGCAACTGTAGCATGTGGGAAAACAGAAAACTGAATTTGTTTTCCATTCACTGAAACTGTAGGGTGAAATGACTGTTTGAGAGGTTAAATCCCAGTTTGAGTTGCAAGTCAAGTGAAACAATGAAAAATTGCACTTTGATGAGTCAGATTTAAGAATGTTGCTATAATGAAGCATAATTATAATGACAGAAATTAAGGACAGAATTATGATAATTGAAAACTCTGTTGTGGCAGATATTAAAAGACCCTGGAGTTCTGGGGCTGTTAAACATTACCATTAAAATCCTGGTAATTAGAAATACTTGACAAAGGATGGGTGAACATTTAGTAGAACAAAACCTTAACTATTAGTTTCTGATAATCCTGTTAAATTGCACACTGCACACATGTTTAAGTCTCCTGTGACTGATACTGCTTGATGGCAAAGTTGGTTTCCAGCATCTAAACCTTCCATCCTAATGTTTTAGAAACAGATTTAAGCAACCAGAAAAAAAAAAAAATAGAGAAGGAGAGAAGAAAATACTAGGAAAGCTCTTGTACTTTAACCCACTGCTTTAATCAAGCACAGACCAGATATATGAAGGTCTAACTCCCATGAAAGTTAGTTGTGATCCTTTTCTTTGCATTGTATGACTGCAATGTCCTAGTTCCTGTACAGCTCCCTAAAGTTCATTTCAGGCTGAGCTCGTGTCTGTATGATGGGCATTATTCTACTCTCTTTGGTGAATTTTTTGGGTGCTTTTTCTCTAAGTAATGGAGCTGTTTATATTTTCTACTTGGAGAGATCTCCTTAGTTTATCTTTCCTTGGGTTACAAGAGAAGCTGCTTCTGATCATCCACATAGAGATCCAGTGCAGTGAAAGGTCATCCAAAAGACCAAGGATATATAAGAGTCAAAGGTAATTTTCCAACTGGTATGTACCAAGACAGGTAAGACTTGATTAGTTTGTGGATTATTTTCAACCACTTGAAAATGAAGTGGATTGTGTCCTGGAACACAAAGAAGAAAGAAATTGCTGGGCTATTATTAGAGCTAATTTAGAATAGAGCTAATGTAGAATTTGCCACTTGAGCAGCAAGCAGCATCCATTACATTAGGAGGTGCAGCCTCATAAACCCACAGTCCTGGCAGCCCCAGTGAAGAAGCCATGGTGCCCAGAGCAGCACACTGCAGAGTGAAGTGTTTCTGCTCCTCCTCAGCTCCCACCCTGGCACTGCCCAGGACACTGATCCTGTTTGTGTCACCACTCTTTTACCTCCACATTACAACCCTTGTTTCCCCCGCAAAGAGCATCTGCTCTCTGCATGACATGTTTTTAATGTGCTGATTTATCATTGTCAGGTACAGGATTTTTATTGCTGAATTTTGAATATTGTATTTAAGGGGCCTTTTTTTTTTTTTTTTTGATTACACATATTTTACATATAAATTGCTTTATATTACATAAAATGTACTTCTCGAGCAGGCTCATTTTCAGGTCTCTTACATTTTGATACCTTCCTCTGCATGGCTAAGTGGATGTGAATGTTGTCTGCTTGGGATAACTGCAACCCAGGCCACAGCTCTGCAGTAGCAATTCTCCCTGGCTTGGGCTTGGGATGTGATGGTTGAGGAAACAGAATTTTGGGGTCTGACCCCAAATTTCAGCTGTATCTGCACAGTGGGTGGCTCAGGATTTTGAGATTTCTGAGAGGAGCTCAGAAATGCCACTGCCAGCTCTGAGCAACCTGGCTGGAGGTTAAGGCATAGAGCTCAGGAAAAGCACTGCTGACATGGAACCATTTCTGCCCTCCCAGGGAAGGGGCAGGGAATAGGAAAAACAGCTGGTGGGCCCTGTGTGAGGCAGTGCAAGCACAGGAGCACTCATCCCTGGAAGCTGGCAGACCCGAAAGAGTGATGAGAGGATGCTGGCTCCTGTCTTTGGAGCAGCTCAGTGGTGAGCAGGTTTGCAGCCACACTCTCTGGGAGAGATCAGCTGCTGTTTGCAGCCTGTGGCCCCAGGGAAGTGATGATCTGGTGTGCCTCATGTCTCTGCAGGGCCAGGAGAAGAAGGATGCAGCAGCAGCCTCAGACCGACTGCCTGGAGCGGGGTCAGGCTGGCTCTGCCTCCCACCCACATCCAGCAATGGGTCTCGCTGGGCTGGGGGCCACTAGAGAGGTGAAAAGGGCAGCAGCTGAGCTCGTGATGAAAGGGAGGAAGAAATAGTCTTCTCAAAAGTATGTTGGCATGGATATGTGCTTGTGCTGGACTCTGTTTCACTCTAGGTCCTTAAGGGCACTCATACCAGAATTTGCTTTTACTCTTAGATCTTGCTGAAGGTGTTCCAATATCCAAGAAATAAGTTTTGTCCTAAACATTTGTAGATAATATGAAATATTCATAATCAGTTATTGCTTTCTTAGCCCTGTAATATGGAAGCACTGAGACCTAAGCAAGTATGACAAATTTCTGTTCCTGCTGGCATCAGAAAAATTACTTGCATCATGTTTCAGACTTTGAGTTCCTATAAAGTATTCATGAAGATACATGCCAGCTCACTCAGTATGGGGAGCAGCTCAAAAATTCTGCACTGAAACATGACATTCCTCAGATATCTAGAAAGTCTCCAGGTATTGTGTCAGCCCACGATTGGTTGAATATCATCAAATGAGCAGTCAAATTTCTCAAACTGCCTTTGGATGATCATTTCCAGCTGGTGACTGACCATGTCATGTTGCAATGGCTGTAACAGGTTTTGAAGTAAGCAAAAAGGTTAAGTACAACTTGATCTTGTAGAAAGGGATTCCTAAAATTGCTCTTTCCCCAATCTAGCTCCCAACTACAGGCAGAAACACCATCAAAGTACTCCTTTGTGGGGTCTGACTTCATGACAACCAAACAGCCAGGAGACAAGGTGCTGTTTGCAGATGTGGCCAGTAGCTTATGGAGGAAAAGGACACAATACAGGCTGCCAAAAAGAGATGCAAGAGAGTCAGCAAATCTAATAAAATAGCTGCTCAGCAAGGGCAGAAACAAAGAATAAAATGTTACAAGAATGAAAAAAGAAAGGAACAGCTTATTGCTGGAAAAGAGCAAATGTAATTAGGTTATTCCACATAAGCTGCAGAGAAGACTGGAAATCCTAGAAGGAGGTAATGACACTACCAGGTCATGGCTAGAATGCAGCTTGTAGGAGATTGACATTTCTGGAAAAGAGATCTTTCAAAGAAATATTTCTTCTTGCTTGTGAGAAGGGCATCTTCCTCCAGTCACCATGATTTTCATCAAGGCAATTGTAAATACGTTTAATTTTACATATCATAGAATTATTTGGTTTGAAAGGGTCCTTAAAGCTCATCTTGTTCCAATGCCCTTGCCATGGGCAGGGACACCTTCCACCATACCCAGTTGGTCAAAACCACATCCAACCTGGCCTTAGACACTCCCAGGGATGGGGCAGCCACAGCTTCTCTGGGCAACCTGTGCCAGGGCCTGCCCACCCTCATAGTGAAGAATTTCTTCCTAATAGCTGATCTAACCCTGCCCTCTGTCAGTTTGAAACCATTCCCCCTTGTTCTGTCACTGCATGCCCTTGAAAAAAATCCCTCTCCAGCCGTCTTGTAAGTCCCCTTTAGGTACTAGAAGGCTGATATCTATCAGTAACATTTCTTTTTCTGCAAGAAGGAGTATCAGGATGCTGCAGGAAATAACTTGTAAGTGCAGTTCTGTGAGCTGTGAAATCCTGAAGCAACTTTTCCCATCGTTGTTCCGTGCAGCCTGGCTGCTTCCCAGGGAGTGCAGAGCAAAGTAGTTGAAATAACACCACCATCTGCTGGGCAGCTGGTAAATCCAGGCAATGAAGAACTCATTCAGAGAGCAGAGTGTGTGTGACTCCCAGCCACTGCTTCTGCTAGAACATGTTTGGTAAGCCCTCATCACGTAATTCTTCATTATTTCTCTTATTAATGCTGACTGATGCTTTCCCAGCCTGCTTTCTATGTAAGACAGCTAAATAGATACATAATAAAAAAATAATAAAAAAAAAAAAATGTGTGCATTGCATGGCATAAGGAGGGAAATGGGGAACATTTTTCACAGCATTTCTGTGTGGGGAGCAACACCAGTAGAGCAGCTGTGCCCTGCAAAAGATATATTAATTTAATTCCCATCAGGATTGATATTATTT
The DNA here is from genome assembly GCA_035221455.1 of Xenops minutus. NCBI lineage: Eukaryota > Metazoa > Chordata > Aves > Passeriformes > Furnariidae > Xenops > Xenops minutus. The sequence goes on from JAWWEE010000162.1 coordinate 5,042,749, forward strand.
GCTCTCTCAGATCTGTTGCTAGACCTCATGCAGCTGCACCCATCAAGCCTGTAACACAGAAACCTGGAAATAACAGTGCCCACTGACAGGTTGAGGTGCACGCCATGGCCAGATGTGGGGACAGCATGTCACAAAGACCCAGAAACGATTGCTGCAGGATTTCTTGCTGGTGGATGTATTAGTCTTACTGTAGCCCCCATCCAAGGTTATTTCTGATAGAAATGTTTTCCAGTGATGATAAGAGGTATCTGTGATACATAGGTGGTATCCTGCAAAAATGAGCTGGAAAGCCACAAGCCCACCAGTTCAGCTGACACGGGGAAGGCAAATCATCTCCTCTAGCCTGAGGCACAAACAAGGATGATGGGGCTGGTACTGCATGAAGCATTTCCCCTGCCTTGCCAAATGACCAGAGACTCGCTAACAGCTGGATCAGTAGAGAGTAGCTTTCAGAGGAGCCAGAAAAAAGGTGGAAACATGTCTATTAATGTGGGGAGACAATCTGCTGGGGTCCCTAGAAAGGAACATGGGTGACAGCCCTCATGGGGAAAGACAGTGAGATTTCCTCCTTCTGCAGGTGAAGAACAGCTGGAGTCATGTGAGACCTTCCCCCACTCTGTCAGCCCTTTGAGATTTTACAAACTTATAAAAGCTCTTAACACCTCCTGCTATTTCAGCCCCCCTGGCGGAAAGGGAAAATAGGATGAAGTCATTTAAGCTCCTCACACTCCTGCTCGGTGCTACCGAAATTTGAAATGCTTTCCTTTCGTGGAAGAGATGCCCAGAGCAGCCAGCTGAGCTGCAAAGGTTTCCTGGAGGCAGGACAGTGCCACATGCCATGAAACACTGCTGGGTGAGGATCCTGAGGCTGGATGAAGAATTTGGTCATTTTCTTACAGGATACGACATGGAGATGGGGGAATATTCCTTAATGGAAGGCTGAGTTTAAGCATAAATTTACGACAGTTTTCCTCCTGTAAAAATCAGTGCAATAAAAGAATCACTGGGGGTATTTAAGGTGGGTTTGGTTTTTTCTGTGTGACTTTTAGATTAGATTCTGTTTAGTGCTAATGTATATTTTAACAGCTGGATGGTGGTAAATCTCTAGCCTTAGAAACCTACCTTCCCTCTCAGGGAAAAAAAAAAAAAATCCTTCCTTCTAATATATCTATTCACTTTTATTTACTTATAAATGAAAATTAATAGCATCAGATTGCCAGGGTGCAACTTTTCCATGAGTAGCAGGAGTGGGCCCTGTGCATTTATAATGGTTAAACATCATTGGTGTCTGTCACACATGAATGAAGCTGTACCAGGACCTGACAAACCAGGACCTGACAATCTTAGACACAAAGAACTGGGATGACAATTTTTTCTGTGTTTGTTTTTTAACCTGTTACCTATCCCCAAGTTATCCTCTGACTTATGCCAGGCTATCTTTATTGACCATGAGGTGTACCTGCTTCAGTACAGACTCTAATATGATGCAGAGGATGAGGTCAGCAAGCTCACACAAGATTTATACATTCATCAGAACTATCAAGGAATTATTTTCAATAGGACAACTCGGAACAATCACATTACCGAATATTAGAATATCAAATGAGATAGTATTGTAATATTACCAAAATATTTATCAAACACAGCAGGGAGAAGATATTTTCAGTTCAGCTGTGGAATGACCACACCTGAACAACTGGGATCCTGCCAGTGTTTTTGAACAGAATGACCTTCAGGCTGTGATGACTCTGCAAATTACACGTGTCAGTAAAGGAACAGTGATGCTTCTCCTGATGTTACTGCTTCAAAGAACATCGTGTAGAGAAAGGAGACATATTTAAATGCACTATTACAATTGGATCAACTTCATCTGAAACAGTTCTGTGTGCTTTGCAATTGCTTTCTTGAAAACACCAGTAACAGATTCTTTTTTTTTTTTTTCCAAATTTCCCTTCAACAGTTTTTTTGATTTAAAGAATCCTGATTATTTTGAAGTGTCAATTTAACTGTGTCATCCTATGTATTATCATCAAGGCAAGCAGCTTTAGTTAACCCAGGAAAATATTGTTTTCTGGGAATACAAACACTAATAAAGCTGTTGGTGAAATAAATTATCTTTTTTTGTATGGAGATCAAGTAATTCAGTGCTTACTTCAGAAAAGACAATACAACATATATTGTGAGTCCATTAACAGCAACAACAAATCCTTCCTGGCTCTAGAGGAAAAATTAATTATTTACATGTTTCTCATTAACTTTTTACCTACTGTTAACAGTGGGTTTTTTAAAAAAACCCTTTCTGTTTGTGATCAAAGTTTTCAACGAGCCCATTTACAAGCAGCATATTTAGCCATTTTTAATTATTTGCAGTCTGTCACAAAATGACATTAGCAATTTGTAAGCGCTGCTGAAATGCTGCAGGTATTCCAGAAATCCCTGGAAGACAAGTCTTTTTGAGAGGCCAGTGCTTTCATTCCCTGCCCTTGGATCTTGTGCAAATATATCAGGTGCCACATATCTCTTGTCTTCAGCTTACAGAAGAACAGCAGATCTCCTGACAGGCTTGATGCTGACTGACTCTACACTCATCTGTGGATCTGCTGGTCACATATTTCTCTGGAGTTCTGTCTCTCCCTTAGCACACCCTGGTGGCACTGTTAGTGAGATCTAAGCCAAAAGAAAACAGGCTCGTACTCCTAATTTAGGGGAAAAAAAATCACAAGATTTTTTCCAGCCAAACCTGGACTCAGTTTTTGTAAGACAGTCTCAGAGAAACTTATGACAAAATGGTCTTCATATTTCATCTGAAAACCGTATAGAATCAGTACAGTTCTCAATAATTTCAGCAAAAGATATCTTTTTGTAACTTCTTGACTCAGTTAGATCTTAAAATACAGAGAAAGACAGAACTTATCCAAAGATATTTGTATTTATTCTTTGCTTTAATGAACCACTTGGACTCTTATGTCTCTGTGAGCTTCTGCAAGTGAATCTTTTACTAATTGATTCAACTTCCAAACAGTTTGAATAAATAAATTAAAACCAACCAAACAAAAACCAATAGAGAAGGCTAATATAAAGGGAATTAGATTCTTCAATTTAGTGATTCACACTACAAAATGGATCATGCCTTCCCAAAGAGGCTGTTGATGTTCCTTTGCATCACTGCTGTGCCTTATTCCCTCCTGCTCGCCCCAGCCCCTGGTGCCTGGCTCTCCAGGGATGTGAGCTCTGCTCAGGGGCAGTAACCGGGGGTTATGCAAAGGCTGAAATTGTGGCTAATGCAACAGTTCCTGCACCATGGAACAGCCACATTCTGCTCTGTGCCCCACTCTGAACTTGAGAGACGCCTTTGTGATGTGACAAGGCAGACTGCTCATTTTATCAAGCATTGCCCAGCACCAGCTGCTTCTGAGGAAAGTTCAGCAAACTTGATAATGAGCACTGGGGGAATAACAGAAGTTTCATCTTCAGCTGAACAGCAGTTGGCTCACATCTTAAATATTTCATGTCCATTATACATGCTGTAAAAGGTTTGTGTAAGCCCTTGGTTTTCAGATTGGTATTTAGCCTGCATTAAACACACATAGCAAATTCAATGTAGTGTAATGCTATTGAGTATCACAGATTTGAGATTTATTACCAAAGGAAATTGCACTGAAAGAATTTATTGGAAACAAAACAAAACCTGTGACTTGGTGATGGATGACTTTGTTCTCCAGTCTTACACCAATTATTTAACAAAGCATTTGGTACATTTGACTTTAGGCCAAACAACGATGCAAGCTGACATTTTCTAGAATATTTAAAAAAATGAACAATTTGCAATACATTAGTGAGCCTCCAAAAGAGCAAAGCACATTTAGACAGAGTTATAAAATCAGATACCTTGATAACTCAGCCAGTGGTATTTAGTCATAATTTAGCCATTGATATTGAGTCAGTTCTACTAAGTGTATAACAAAATGGTCTAACAAAATGAATCATAAGCTCCATGTCCCTTAATGCTACTTATTGAGTTAACTCTTCAGCAAGATGCCATTACCTGCAGTGATTACACGCTCACAGCATGGAAGTCAAAAGCAAATCTGGCAGGTGCAAACATCTGCTTCTTTATTTATAGCTGCAGAGCAAAAGTGTCCTGTAACCCAGTCCGCTCCAACTTGGACCAGAATTTTATAAAGCTTTGGGCATGCTGGGGAAAAAGTAAAAAAAGCTTTCCTTCCTCCTGTGCAATTTTCTGAGAACTTTTTTAGCTTCATCCAGATTTTCTAGCTGGGTAGGTAAAGGGTTTGGCTAGATTTTTGAAAGTATTGTGAATGCTGAAAAGAGATTTGCAGACCATTACTTTAGGCTAATAAATAATGTTAGTCTCGTGATATGTGCTAATGGGAAACACTGAGTGAGTGTTTTATTGTGGGTAACATACCCAGAGCAGGGCTGTGAGGTCATTCTGAAAATGTGCTTTGTGCTGCTCTGGCACCAAACTCGAACTGAAAGGGTCTGGGCAGCCCCATCAGAGCACTCAGCCAAAGATGAGGGGAAGAGTTAGACGGGATGAAACAACAAACATCACCTTTTCCACACAGCTATTAGAGAAATAGCTGCTTTAATGGGCTTCCAACCATTAAAAGGTAGAATTAGAAGCTGAATTAGAGTATTCAATTAACAGGCAGTCAGCTGTGTAAAACCTATCCTGTGACACTGGTGCTCTGAAATCCAAACAGGTAAATGTTATTAAAGTCTCTAAGAGAGTAAAAATGTTTTCTCTTGGGTTTATATAAATAAACAACATAACACTTTTATAAGGTTTGCTGTGATAGACCACTAATTTCATGAACCTGCATCGCGTTGGTTTGAGCCACAATAAAAAATACAACCAAAAGCAGAAACATTATCTCTCTTGTGTTTGTATTGTTTTCATGAACCTTCAAAAGCAGCAACTGCAGAGTTTTTGGGTGTTTAATAGCAAATCTCATATTGCAAATAAAACTGAAAGGGTGAAAAAGCAAGTGGAGAAGGGAACAATGGGAACGACCTACTGTAGGCAAGATCTGAATTTTAGGAATATCAGAAGCCAGGGGTCACTGTACTGAAGCTGAAATGACCCTTAAGAGGGTGGCTAATCCAAAATGAGGTAATAAAAATGCCAAAATAAACAGCAATGGAAAAGGAAAGGAATCATTCAAAAAATTGCCTGAGGGAGGTGTGTGTATGGTGTGAGACAGCAACACAATTATTTAGGAGCAGCCCATTATCTACTGCCCAGAAAATCACACAGGTTTGCAACATGGAGTTATGATTCCAATTTATGTGATATTTGGAATGAAGGCTTACCTTGGGGAAAAAAAAATCCTCGTGAAATAAAACCTATAAACCTATTCTAGAACCTTCGTTCCCTCTAAAATGTTACTGGTCTATAACAATAAATATTATTCCATTAATTTTATGTTACTAGGGTTTCAAAGGCAGTGGAACTAGATGAGATCTCTTCACAAGAGATGAATTTAAGAGACAACTATTTATAAGAGCTGAAATAATGTGTTTGGAGTGCTTCTGTTTTTATTTAACCTGCTTTTTCCTCCACACCATTTTCTTCAGAAAAAGTCAGTAATGAATTGATTTTTACCCATCTCAAATGATAAAAACTCGGAATTTGCAAAATGTCTGGTTGAGAATACTGAACAGAGGAAACCTTGTGGAACATAAATTATTGGGCTGGCTATAAATTGACCCTTAACTCCCATGAGGTCTTCCTGAGCTCTGTTGGAAACTTGCTTTTCCCATGGGGTGATGTGTATAAATCAGATTAACTTCACTGAGAGCAATGGAGTAAATCTATCTGAGAGAACACAGCGCTCTGTTTCCAACATTTCTCTTGTTTCTGGTATTTTTAAGATGCCCACTTAGAGGTTTATGACAGTGTTAGTAGTAAAAAAAGCAGAGATTTTGAAAACAGTGTCTGTAAGAGGTGGAGGAGAATCTCCCATCCATGGCTGGATTATGCTGTTTATGACCTGTATTTCAGCAGCTCCTGTTTGACCTTCCAAGGCAACACCAACCACCAACTCATACACTCCCCACATACCTTTTCTCATCTGAAGAGTTTATAATTATAGTTTAATACAGAAAATGGAAGGTCATGAGATATACCACTTCCCTTTTCTTCTTAGTGTATTCTGTAAAATCCCTGAAGAAGCCCTAGAAAGAAGCAAAAGGGAAAAGCAGGGAGCAGCACATCCCTAGGGATGATAGTTGAGGTGCCATGGCTGATTTATAGGCCCGGAAAATATTTGCAATGCCCATACTATACTTGTTCTGGGGATAAAGAGAGGATTTAATTCACTAGTGCTATCAATCTGTTACCTTTCAAGGCAGTAAATTCACTAAATTCAGTAAAGAAAGCAATTCAGCTTCATGTAGTTGTTGTTATAATATATCATTTATCATTTACTGTATGTAAGTACCAATAGCACAAACATTTAAAATCATCAAAAGAACTATAAAGAGATGAAAGAAAAAATGTTTCTGAATAAATCTCTGTCTTTTCCAAAGCAATCTACTCTGTGATAAGGTTATAGAGTGAAACATATGTCACTGTGAGCTTGACATAAAATTCTTATTTGTAATTGCAAATGTTTTAACAAAATTGTTAAACCTCATTTCCTATTTGTGTATGACACAGGGAGGAAGAAAAGGGGAAATCTTAAAAGCACTCTTATATACCTTGGATTCCTCTACAGTGATGCAGGAAGGTTTCTCCAGGAGATTTCTCAGAGATCCTACAACTGTATATTATGGTGAGCATCCTATGGAGGAATCTAACTGTCCTTCCCAAATCTGGAGGGATGCCTGTCCTAGCATCCCTTGCCTGCTCAGCAGTCTAAAAGACTTGCAAAGGCAACATCTGTGTTGAAGAAGTAGAGGGAGCCACCAGGTCTGCTCGGGAGGAGCCCTGCCAAGGCCACTGGCAGAAATGAACCTCTCTGAACACAACATCTGCTTACACAGACTCTCTTTTCAAGATTGTAACAGCCAGGATGGAAAGGAGGATGAAAGAAGAGATGACAGACATGTGCATAGTCAGCTTTGATGCTGGTTGTAGGCTGGTTTGGATCCAAGCCAAATTCCCACCTTTTGTTACTAAACCTGGTGGTTCTCCTCTGATTCTCGTTATTATTCCTGGCTGGGACATCTAGGAGGGGATTGGCACTGTGCTGGCTGCCCTTTATGGTTTTGATTTCTTCAAAAAGAAAGGGCTCTGGAAAAGGCTGAATGAAATGGCTCAAGGTGGGAGCAACACCTTTCCACTTCATGCCTTTCTACCTCTAATACTGATGAAAATCTCCCATGGAATGCTTTTCTGCTGCCATTTCAAAGGAAAATCCCAAATGTAAAGTTCCCTCGATGAGAAAATTCAGTTTGCAAATTCCCTGAGTAACAGTGATTTTTTGCATTGGTGTTTTCTGTCCATTATCAAGGCTATCAGTAGCCATTTCTCTTACCCTTTCTTTTTACTACTTGGACAAGATAAGTCAAGACTTAGGGAAGAGAGGCAAAGAAGTGTTTAAAAGTGGTTACAAGGAACAGATTTAATGCTTTTGATAGGTTCACTTACACTATGTCAGAGCCCAAGCTCTCATGCTCTTCCTACCTTTAAAATACCTGGATATAATCATTAGGTTTCTTCATTTTATCTCTGCTTTAGAGTTTGAAATCTTTAGCTCATTGGCTAATGAGGAGTGATGCTCTGAAAACCAACAGAGTTCTCCCTCCCACAAGGGAATTAGAAGCTAAAAGGTAAACACACCCAATGATCTACTGTAGAAATCATCCCCTATTCTCCCAGAGATCTGAAAAGGGGATATGTTTGTGTATAATAAATTATTACTCTAAAACCCACAACTAGTCCTCCCTTAAATGAAGAGCTTGGTCCTCTAAATTACATGTACAACTAGTCTTAAATGATGTGCTCTGTACACAAGAACAAAAAACAGAAAAATACAAGCTCTGATCACTGACCACTGATTATTTCCCCAAAGTGGGTAGAAGCTGAGATGAAGTTCTTGCTCATCAATGTCACTTGAAATAAGAGATAAAGAGCTGTAGTTTGGACTAACAAGGTGTGTGAAGACTGTACCTTGGTTATGATAAATATGTTTGGCATCTTCCTCAAATATAGGGCCAGAGATGACTAAAAGAGATAAAAACCTACAACAGAGAAGGAAAATACCAGATCAGAACCCTTTCTCATCCCTTTGAGAAAAATCCTTTGATGAGAGGAGTCCTTATTGGAGACTGCTGGGACTCGGATAAAATCCATTTTGCCAAACTTTTCACGTGCTTGGAAGCTGCAGAAAGGAATGGAAGAGTCAGTGGACACAGCCAGCCCACACCAACAGAGAGGGGACTGCCCTGGGAGCACAGTGAGAATATTTCTTGTCACTGCACTTGGCAGGTATTTTCAGTCACATAAAAAAAGAAAGCAAACAAAAATGGACAGAGGAGGGGTTTGCATGTGAGAATGTGTCAATTCAGCCTTGTAAAAAAAAAAGAATTATACTATTCAGTGAAGATGTCTTTTCCCTCTGAAGGACCCTGTCCCTCTAGGAAAGTGTGTGCACAGGCAGGGTCATGCTCTTTATGTCACCCCTGAATAACAAATCTCTTCTCTTCCTAGAAAGCCACCCCAGGGGACAGCCTGGCAGTCAGGGTATTCCTCACAGGGAGCAGAAGGAAATGGATTGTACAGCTGTCTGCTGGCACAAGTGCAATAGCAAAGTCTCAGCCACACTCAGTTTTCGAGAAGCAGACCATGGAATACCCCTGTCCTGTCCTTCCCGGGGCTCCCAGGTAGACAGACACTTCCACAGGACCTTCAGAAGTGCCTGAGTGATGGGATTCATCACCCAAAACTCCACTCCAGCCCAGGCCTTCTGCGTGCAGCTATCCTACACTGACTGGGGAGCCTCCATATGGTTGGAACAAAGTGTCAAAAAGTCCCATCTTTGGAGTTCTTTGTTTGCATTTTTATCATTATGTCGCCACTCAGTCCCATTGTGAGGTTTGATTCTGCCTCTGAAGGAAAAAACAAAGATTGTTATTCTTAATACTCTTCCCACAACCTCCCTCCTACCTCTGCTTATCTCCCTGGCTGCCCCATCCTCTCCATCCGAGCCAGCCCAGCTCCTCCAGCCCATCCCCAGTGGGAAGTTTCAGGCAAACACTCCCTCTTTCTTATAAAGGGAAGACATCTAAATACCTACGTGCATATCCATCAGACAATTTTTGGCGAAGTGTGAAATGCTGCTGCCAGCTTCCAGCTGGGACTTTTGGCTTGTTTTGACTCCCTGTCTCCATCCCCAGCATTGAAAATTAATTTAATACCAGGACTGGTGTAGGGGCCTCAGTGATGTGTTGGGGGGTTGGTACAGACAGTGAACTCTTTTGAATGTTCACTACCTACACTTGACTACACCAGTTTTCTGAGGAGTTTCAGGTTCTCCTCTTGTGCAGGTTAATGGTGTGGAAACTATGGGAGTATTTTCCAATATTTTTATGCGTGTTCTCCATGGTTTTAGTTTCACATTATTTTTTAGAATTATGTATAGGGGGGAGGGGGAAGGTGGTGTTCACTGTTTTTTGTGGTTTCTGTGAGGTCTTCTCTTGGAGTAGGAAAATGGGAAACAGAGAACCTTGTTGCCTGACCTGTTTATCTTCCTGAAATGAAGGGAGACATATCCAGCCCTCGAAAACTTAGTTGAGACAATGGGAAGTTTCTTTTCATCTTTACCACCTTCAAAGGCTCCTCTTGATTAAATCATGCTTAAGGAGAAAACAGGTAAGGGGATAAGCAAGTCTACAAAAGTGTCGCTTCCACTCACAATTTTTTTGCCCATTTCCTTTTGCTTTCTGTATACCAAGACTGGATTGTTTGTGGAAAGCTCTCTTTCTTTGTTGCAAATTGAGTTTGATTGCCAATATTTTGGCAAGAATAAATCTCAACTCTCAACAGATTTCAGAGTGATGCCTTTTAGGGAAAATTTAGTGTCAAAGGAAGATCGGACCCCTACTAATGTGCAGAAACTGACACAAAAAAAATCAAGCATTAACTGAGAAAGCCATATAAAAGTAGAAATTGGGTGCTGTTAAAAACAAACTATTTTTTTCTTTGAATATGTTTGTACTCCAGAAATGGATGGGGATCTCTTATGAAAAAAAAAATCAGAAACACTGGATTCTTAATTATCTTGAAAGAGTATACTCCAAACATCAGTAAAATCAATGGAAAGACTCACAAAGGCTCCCAAAGGGCTCCCAGTCCAGTGAGATGACTAATCCAATGAGACTACTAAAAGCAGTGATTTTTCAACATCAAAATCCAAAATCAAAACGAAGAAGAAAGTTTTAAAAGTTTCTTCTTAAATAGCCTATATTTCCCCCAGGGAATCCAGTGGCAGAACTCCTCAAGGAATGTAGTTAAGCCAAATGAACAACTATTTAAACTCCTTGGCTGTACTGCAAAACAATTTTAACAGCTTTGTGTATGCTTTTCCATTAAATGTTCCTCACAGTGATTTGTGTGGAATGTTTACAGTCTTGCATATTACTCTCTTATCAGATAATTCACAATATCCTCACTTAAACAAGCAGACAAAATAATCAGACTTGACAAGTCAAAGAATAGGAGTGCTGGCAGATATGGAAAACACTGAACAGTGGGTGGGGGTGCAATATTTTCTAAACAAACCACCATGAATATCAGGCTATAGGATGTGATTTGATAGCAAATTCCTCAAGTTTTGCATTAAGCTGGTAATATGCATTGCCATACAATAAACTGCTCACACTGACTGGAAGCAGCACAAAGGACCCCTGTGGCAGCAACAGGGCATTTTGCAATGAGGCCAAACTTCAGGAAAATGTGATTGAGCAACATGAGTGATGGAATTCTCCCCCTGCCTTTTGCTTCTGTCTCTTATTGTGCCACTCTTGCCAGTGAGACGACACCCTGAAAGGCGCATCTCACTTTTCAGGACAAACAGATATGACTGCAATAATCTGAAGTTAGTGCTGCCTGCTTTAAAATCCTGCTGAGCAGGCAGGGTTTGGTTTGCAGCCCTAATTTCTGCAGGATCCCCTCCTACCCCCGAGGTACGGGCTGTCCTCGCCCCCCGTGTCCGTGTCAATCCCAGCAGCTGCAGCCCCAGCAGCTGCAGGGACACGTGTGCTCTGTTGGTGTGTGGGAGGGGGGGAGTGTGCTTTCTGTGTGCCTGGAGGGCTTCCCTCTTGGAAACTCTGGCATTAATGACACATTAAACCCCTCTCCAAGAGAGTGCATTGAAAAGAGCGAAAGAAAAGGGGAAAGAAGGAAAAAAAGAAAAAATTGAAACAGGCAGGAGGGCTGATGGCTTTTCCTGCAAAGTTTAGGACTTTGAAAGTTAACTTATAACAACTGCAGATGCAGGGATAAAGCCACCCTTGGACACCATGCAGCAGCTCGTTCCTTTCCAGCAGCATCTCCAACTTGTTGCCTGGCTCTGTTGGATTCCCCTGTTGGCCATTAGCGCTGAGTCAGCGACAGTAGGTAAGGGTTTTGTACTTTTTAATTATTTGATAGTTGTTTGGGTGATGGAGGTCATATGTATTTTAAACTGAGATGGTATTGCTTATGTTTGCTGTTGAATGCAGATTAGAGTGACAGAGGGCTATTATTAGAAAGAGCCTGCAAACCAGAATGGAGGTAATGTTAAAATAAACACCTCAGGTAATGAAGAAGGACACAGTGATAACCAAGCATGCTTGTAGCACATGATGTATATGGGTCATTATAGAACTTTCCCTTTCCTTTTTTACTTCCTTTTTTTTTTTTTCTTTTTAAAGAAATTAAAGACCTGTGAAAATTCTTGCTAACTACTAGAAACAAAAAATCAAACTCTTTAAAGAATATACACCATATTTTCCCATGAATGGAATATATTAAATGAACTATAAAAGGAAAAAAAGAAAACCATTAAAATAAAAATCTATTCCTCAAGGAAAGAATTATATATACCATATATCAGAGCAACATTATAGATTATTTAATTACACATATAATAATACACAGCTATAGAGCCTCTGGCAATAAAAAGTTCATGAGTAATTTCTCTACTACTGTACACATTAAATGTAAGGCTTGTTTTGCTCTGGCATAGAATTTGAAGAGGACATAGATTTTACATATGTGGCTTGTTTATATAGCTTTATTAATTGACTGTAAGAATACAGTGAGAATCATGTTAGACATTATTCAGCTAGTGAAAACAGAGTTAATAAAAGGAACTGAGAAAAGCAGTCAGAGTGCAGTGCTGTGAGTGATTATGGATTCAGCTTTAGCAAACTCCAGGGAGACACTCCCCCTTAATGGAAATATGTTGCAATATTTTAAAAAAATTAATTCTAATAGAGTTCCAACTAGTCTTAACAGTGACTGTCAGCCAGCACTCATTAACTCTATGAAGATAAAACAATCCAAAGCCCTCTTCACTGGAATATCAAAGGGTCACCCAGAAAGTTTTGCAGGACGAAACACAAAGCAAATGACCTTATCGCCTTTATCTTCAAACAATGCTTTTAATTTCTGAAACCTTTTGAAGGGTTGCCAGTTTTATGGAGTGTAGCAGCTACTTATCTGATAGAACAATCTTTTCATCAAGGGGAAATGACCTTTTAACTCCTAGTAACTAAGGAACTGTATTTGCCACTGTATTATTGTACTGAAGGTAATACGTATAGTCTTCCTTATTAAACTGGGAATACAAAACAAGAATTAAGAGCTAGCCTGCTGTCTCTTAGGTGATGCATAAAGATTTGGGAAGCTCTTTGTTGTTGTGGGGTGTTTTTTTATAGTGTGAACTTGAACCAAATGACAGTACTCAAAAAAAGTTTACATTCTGACAGATTGTGTTGTGATATTTCAAGGATATTAACAGGGTCATATGCTCTTTATTTTGGTACTCTAACAAACCTACTAATCCCGTAAGAATTTAATGGTGAATAAGGAATGTCTGACCAAAGAGGTCTTGCAGATGCCTTGTTAGGAGTGAGAAGATGAAAAAGACCAAGGAAGAATTTTATCATCTTCTACAGTCTTATTTTAGGTAATGAAGCTCCCAATAACTGAGGATATTCTCAATATTTGGGCTTTTTGCATCATTTCCCGTGACTGAAAAGCATGAAAGGGTTACCAACAACATCCGTAGCTGCTCTCTGGTAAAAGATTAAGTAAAGTATCAGGGACAAAAGCAACTCAGTGAATCATAGATGTGGGAGGGCTGACACAACACAGAGCTTGTCAGACTTTTCTCAGATGAAATTCTGTAAATAAGTCAATCAAAGAAAAAGACAATAGATTTTTACAAAGGTATTTCAGACAAAAACATTTATCTTAAAATAGATAGTTGCTCGTAACACCAGTGCAATGGAATTGCTTCCCAAGCCCTGTGGAGCCTTTTCAGAATGTACAATTGAAGAAGTTTTTAATTTGGATATGAGTTTCCTGCAAAGGCATCCTTGAAGCTCACAAAATCCACTGGAGCTTCACTGCAAGGTAAAGCTACTCCTATATGTAGTAAAATCAGATACAATTAATTGCTTATGAGTTCACTCCTGTGGGTTTCTCTCAACTTTGAAACACAAAAGAAAAAATTCAAGCATATCCAGAGGTGAAGAAACAGAAGAGAGAGGAGGGTGCCAGGGGAAGGTCAGGTGCCTACAGCATGGAGAGATAGTGTGATCTCCAATGATCCAAATAGTTTCATTTCATTTAAGACTAGCATGGCAAAAATAACTCAGTATGTATTTCGATTTTATAAGTCCTAGTCTTGCTTTCCATAGCAGAATGAAATGAGAATCAGAGTATGTAATGTGGTTTGTAAGCTACCCACAAGCAACCCGTGATCTCACTGGGAGCAGGAATGCTACACTTCTAGACTGAGTGGCCCAAATTAAGCCAGTTTGTGTTTTTTAAACTAAGATTGAAAGCTGAATTTATTTGATTTTGTGTTGTCAAACTGAAGCAGAGGTTTTGCAATGATTTCTGTTTGCTGATAACTTTTTTGTCCCACCCCTTTATATATGAAAAAACACAAGAGTGTTTTGTTCATTCATAGTTGGCAGTTCATTCATAAAGAAAGCAAAATTAGGAGCTGTTGCAGTCTAGGGGTGAGGGAACCTCTATCACTTTACAGTGAATGTGTTTGTGATTCTCCAGTACATCACTATTGGATTTTAGGACTCTAAAATTCAGCAGAGGAGCATTTTTTTGCTCGTTCATTTGCCTTTTAATCTTCTGATAAAAATTAATGACTGTTTTCAAAGCTATACAGACTTAAAAAATATGTTTGGAGTGAGAGGGCTGCCTTTCACCTGCATCTTTCAAGGATTTGCCTATTTCCCATTGACCTGCCAAATGTGAGAGCTGTTTAAACTCCTTAACAGCTATTTATTCCTCTACGTTGTACTAAAACTGCGGATCAATTTATTAGACACCGCTCATAACACTATGGGACATTCATGACCAAAATGTTTCCTTTAATGGTCCTGTTCCTCAAAGACATTTTGTCTCCAAATGCCAAATCTCAAGAAGTATTGTGTACATCCGAGTTCCTCTGCAATCGATAGGAGCTGCGTGCAGTCAAGACAAATCAGTGTTTGTTCCTAAGGTGACAAGACAGATTTCTGCAGAGAGGAAGCATCATCATTTTGTTTTACAGATGGGATGGGGATGTTAAGTGGCTCAAGGTCATGCAGAAAATGCTTTGGTGAGGCTGAGATCTGTTCCGAGGTCTCCTGGGTCACAACCCAGCCCCATTAACTGTAGCACAGCTCGTAACTGGAGCAGAAGCCAATATAGCAAATTGGAGGGTAATAAAAACGCTCAACCTCTGTCCGTCTTCCTTGTAAACTCTGAAGTCAAATGGCTACACACAAACTCAAGCAGACACAACGTATTTTTGGTGGGGTTTAGACTGCTTAACATGCTTTAGGTGGCCAATACTTGAAATTCCCCCCAAATCCCCTTTAATTTTAATGGGAAATGATCCATTCACTTTCCAAAATGCTATATGTCCCTCATCATACAAATATAATAGAAAAAAAGAAGGAAAAGCCAATCCTGCTCTAGCTTCTTGAGAGACAGTGTTACTGTTCTGATTGTTCTTACTCCTTTCTTCTAGTTCTGTAGCTGAATAAAACAAGTCTGGCTTTGGAAATGCCTCTTCCATTCCAATATATTTCCTCCATTTCCTTTTTATGTTCTGGGCTTACTACTCCAAAAGGCTGGGAATATTGTGGAAACAAAATTTTATTACTTTTTTTTCACTGGGTTTGTACTGTACCTCTTGGAACAGTTAAAAAAAAGTTCTCAAGGCAATCAGTTTATGCTTTGTTTGATTTTTGTCTACAAATTTGTTGTCCTGGAAGGTTTGTTCTCATGAAGTGTCTTTCTTGCTACCTCACAGACTGGAGTTTAGTGTTGGACGTTGCTGATACCCAATCCACTGCAGAAATGAATAGTCTTTAACAGTGTTGGCAGCATATGTTGGTTGTTTAATGATTGTTAAGTGCTCTTCAAAGTAGTGTATTTTACCTTCAGTTATGACCTTTATTAATCTCATTGTGGCAGCTACAGTATGTGTTTTGCCTTAGGTAGAGATTATTTATGGTGAAATCTGAAAAACCTGGATTAGATGGAAGACTATTTTTATCTGACTTTGAAACACCAATAAAACCATGTGTTAGCACATGCAGTTGTTTGTACAGCTTTTCTGGGAAGAGTTCTGTGTGTTAAGCTCTTAGGAGATTTACTTAATGAGAATATGTACTCATTTGCTTCTTTCTGACACATCTTATTTTGATTATTCTGATGTCTATTACTTTGATTGCTGTGTTCACACTGCATGGCATCCACAGGGAGCCGCAAGGGAATATTCTACATATTGAAAGGAAAAAAAATTGATTGCCTAATATAGCTGAGGGATTGTAGCAGTCTCCTCTGCTCCTTTTGCTGGTTTCATATTAATTCATCGATTGAAACTGAGTTTACTTATTCCCTTATTTTTTATTTGATTTTTTTTTTTTTCATGAGGCAGCTTCCACGAGCCAGGCTGTAATTTATCTGCACACCACAAGGATGCAATGCATCTCCTGTGGTAGCTGGAGCATTTTACAGCTCAACTGTCTCTTGACAGACTGTTTCAGCAAAGGCCCCCTCGTGGAGCATCTCACTAATGCCTCATCAGCTCAGTAGCTCTTGCACTTTCTGGTAGATACCCCAATTTTCCTCCTCCTTATGCTAATAAGAAAAGGTTTAACATTTCCCATCCTGGGCTTTGCAGTTTTGCTTTTTCTCAGTTTTTTTAAAATGGCTGATCAAGTTTTGTTCAATTTTTCTCAGAAGGCAAAAGCCTGTGGGAAAAGAAACTAGAAGATGATAGAAAGACAAGAGGGTTCTCAGAAGTTCCTGAATAGTACTATAATGAGTTAATTGGTAAATGTGGAAAATTACTTGGGATCTGAACTAGACAGTTCCTTTTCAGAACGGAATTGTTTTATGTCAACACCTGCTCCCTTCTCCTCTCCGTTTAAAATTGTATTTTGCTGATGTTTGACTGTCATGCAAACTTTTCATGGTATTTTATCTCACCGATTTTCTACAGACCTATATGAAGAGCAAAGGAAGGTAAAATTCAACCAGTAGCTTATTTAATCGCTAAGCTAAAGGGGTTTTTTATTAATAACTTAAAAATTTCTTTAGAATTTGCATTATTAAACTTCATTCATCAGCCTGCATTCATCAGATATGTTATTTGTTGATCTGGTCCAGCTTCCAGAACAGAGAGATTCACATCTTTCAGAGATTACTTTAATCATCTTCTCTGTCCCTTTCCTCCAATTATTTACTTTATAATCAACTATGGGCATGCTATAAAACTAGTTGACTGTGACTCAGCCTCCCTCAATAACACAGCATAGATACTTTGATTCACTCAGGCTACCTTATCATCAGCTCTGTTCTTTTCTTAATGTACTAGAGAAAAAAAACAAACCAAACATATAAAAATTCCCAGAGCCATTTACTCAGTTCTTCTATTAGACATTAAGATTTGAGCTAGCAACAAAGACATAAACAGGGTGAAATCTAATTATTTCCTTGTTTCTCTTTTGCAAGAACTACAAGGAAAATGAAGAGAAGGCTCTTTCCTGCCCCACTGTACTTACAACTCTTTTCTCAAGTGCTAAAATATGTGGATATTAAATTTTCTGAATGTGTATAAGCCAGAATAAAAATAAAGATAAAAGAAATCTATCCTTTTCTCTTAGCTACCCAATAACCACCCCAGAAGTTTTTGACTCAGAGTCTTTTAAGTGCCAGTGGGACATGAACATCCACACCACTATTTATTCCTAAAGCATTTGGGTCTTCTTTTCTCTTATAATATCCTTTAAAAGTCTCACTCCTAATTGTTGAATATATGAATCCTCCAGTGTCAAATAATCTTTTGTCTGGTCTAGTTGTTTCACTTGATCCTGTAAGAGCAGATCACTGTGAACACTTACACTGGGGAAGCTGGAGCACTTTGCAGCATTCCCAGTCTGGAGCAAAGATTCATTTGGTTCATCCTCCCCTCCTTGCATGGGAGTACCTGCTCAGGGACATGTCCTGCCCTGTCATCCCCTGGGGCTCAGCATCTGCCCAGAGCAGCACACAGGACCCCTCTGTGCATATCCTGTACCTCCCTGCACAGCACCAGAGCTGTCCTGCCCACTGCAACACACCTCAGAGGGTTTGCTGTGTCCTTAAGGTACTCTAGTCATCTCAGGCTTGGATGTGGAGGGATGAGCTTTAATTCCTGTCCCTGCCGTGTGCTTGTGTGAGGGCATGAGGCTTAAAGACACAGATGTGCTTCAGGACAGCTGGATTCAGACTGCAGACTGTGATCCCAGCACAACCTATCCATCTCCCAGAGGAATTTTATGAGTATTTTCTCCTCTTGACAGGATTCTTTCCTTGGAATACAGATTTGACATAAATCATAAATTTCCTACCTACCTCCAGTCTTTTCTTTCTTCACGTTTTCCCCAAAACTGACATTTTAGTCATGAAAATCACCCACAGTCACTCCTGCTGCTTCCTGATATCTGTTATGCCCTCACATTTCTTGCTCTGTTTGCTGTTACCTGGACCCTGCATGAGTGTGGAGACACTTTCTCTCATTAATACACTTCTGACAATGAGATTCATCTGCTGTTTCCAAACAACTCCATCTTCTGTCTTTGGTCTGAACTTGCAGTTTGTCTCCTGACAATGCCAAGCCTCCTCATTAGGTGCTGGAAGGGTGTGAGGATGGTCAATCCTGTGCTGCTGCCAAGGACTTTGGCACAGAAACACTTAAAAGGGCAAAAAAACTCTTCTGGAAGGAGGAAGGAGCTTCTTGACCTCTGAGAGAAGCTGGTGGCAGAGATTTTAAATACTGCTTGTATACACAATGATTAGCTGGAAAACGAGCTGTCTCCCAAAGTCTGGATTTTGTGTTGGCAGCAGATTTTGTTCTTTTAAGACCCCTAAGCAGACAACTTGATGTTTCTTTCAGTGGGGCTAATGGAGTATAAAACTAAAACATTGCAATGCTATAAAAGGCAGCACAGGTGGCCACGTGTGTACATAAGCACAGGAAACAGCACTTTGGCCACCAGTTATCGCTTCTTCATATAATTATCACTACAATTAACACTGCTGGGAGAAAAGTTATGATGGCCACAAAAAACACACCATGAAAATCCACCCATTAAGTTGGATTTTTGCCTCTGAATTCCATCACTGCTGTTCTAGCCCAGCTCCTCACTGTGATTATCTGCATAACACTTTATGAACTATAAACTAAGCTGCTTTTGATCCACAAAGGAAGGTTTCTTCTGTTGGATTGCTTAACAATTAAAAGCAATTAAACATTTACTTTTCCACTGAAACATAACCAAGAAAAACCAAAAGTGCTGACTGATATTCTGGTATTTTGTTAATCACTCCTAACAGGAAAGATGTTATGGTTTAGGATAGTGGAGCCAGATCAATCTCTTCTGTCACAGACAAGTGCCCTCAGAACAGGTCTATTGATTATGCCACAGAGAATATCTTTAGATCTCTTATTTGAACTGTTTCACTTCCTATTATTAATTAAATACATCTTGAAAATAGGGCTTCAGCATCAGTTTCCCATGTGTGTATCTCCTGTAAAGGTATAAATACCTGTGATGAACAACAGCTTCATTTATGCTATGGCATAAACATGTATATGCTATTTACAAAAAATAAAAATAAAGCAATTCCAGTACAATTAGATGAGTAAATAATCACTCAATCACTCAATACATGTTATTTTGGTCAAATCCTTATTTCCAAGTGCACAAGCCTCCAAATTCCTCCCTTCCTAATGCAAAACCTGCACCAACAAAGCAGTACAGTCTTCTCAAAACTTTCAGATTTCTGTGAAAAGTTTCATTAACAGCATATAAAGTAATCAACACTCAAAATTCCTGACCAGCCCTAACCCAAGAACCCAGTTTTTTTAGAAGAATGAACAGGCTGAATAAAGGGGGCAGTAAATTTCAGTATCAGTTATGATACTTGCTCATGAGACCCCAACAACATGTAAAGGAATTATTTGTGTTGGGCAACAATGTTCTAACACACTGATTTTCAACTGTTCTTTTAATCAAAGGTCCTTTTCTTCCAAAAGAAAGCCATAGAGTATCCTGTATCCCCTATTGTTTTATGCTTAAGGGAGGTCATAAAGGATATTTTGCATTAAAAAAAATACAATTAACTTGTTTTTTCTTTACAAAAATAATAATTTTGCTGAAGGCAAAGGACTCTTTATTTTAGAGGTCTGCTAAGGGCCCAGGAGGTGGGGCAGCAGGTGTTATTTGCTATATGAACTCAAATCTGACACCTTAAGAGCCCTCACAACTTAAATAATAGTTCAGCCTCTAAGAGATGTCTAGGAATACCCATTCTCTAATATCAGATGGTTTGAGTAAGGGACTGGCAACACATTCCTTACATCCAGTGCAGGCAGGTGGGAGTGAGAAAGGCTGCTCTGGATCTTGCTCCATAGTCATATTCAATAACTTCTTCAAGGCCATGAGTTTATTCCTGCTCTTTAAAGCCACCTTCATTTCTTAAAGTGTTGCCTAGCACTAAAGTGCTCTTTTAAGCTGCTGCCATGTTTTTCCATTCTGGTAGAAATTATTGTTCTATATAGCTTGATTTTAAGAGTGCCTTCTGGCATCCATTTGGGGAAAAGGCACTACATAAAAGCAAAATCAATACAAGAGACAGTTATATTTCCTGAGCTTTTTCATTAGCTATAAAATATATACATTCAAGAACAGAGGGGGAAAGAAGATCAGTCCTACCCAAACTGAAGGAGGACAAGACAAAGCATGGGAGAATATGCATGAATGTGCACTGGCAGGAGCATGGACTGCTCTCACTCCAAACATCCAAACACTCCTATGAGACAGGCATCAAGCAACTGGAAAACTGCAGAAATATTAGTATTTTGGTAAATGATATATTTCTTGACTTGTTCTCAGGTTTTTTTAAACCTGAACTGACCACTGGTTGAATATTCAAAGGAAAACTTTGCCTTTGCTCAGCACTGAGAATGAATAAAAGAACAATAAAATAGTGCTGAGCCACATTCCTCCTCAAGTCCCCACTGAACTCCACCCATGCTACCTTTGCTCTTTTTTCCCAAAGTATACCAAAATATTCTTCTTTCTATCTGAGCAGATGTCCTTTAAAGCATCCTTGGATAAACTCCTCATAACCTCATGCTATATATTTTCTAGGATTTACAAGCATAGAGCTGGAACAAATTCTGAAAAAGCTGCAATCTATATTTCTACAATAAGCTTAAAGATATTGTAGCAAACTTTTACCCAAATGAAGTCATAACTCCTTTGTTAAAGCCCAGCTGAAAAATTAAAATTCAAACTGCTATATTAGTCAGTATTCTGACACAGGTTACCAGAAAAGACAGCATCTTATTTTAGCTTGGAGTAAAATTTCAAATCACAGTGTCTATTCAGCATCAGCATGCAATTATGGGAGTGAGAAATTGCACATAAGCCTTTTTATTTTTTTTTTCCTTCTCTTTCTAACACTGGCCTTCTATAATGGCATTTTCATTAGCAGGAAATACCTGTTGTCTGTAGAAAAATAATTTGTCCTGGTTTTTGAAAACTAAATTATCCCTTCTAAAAGATTAGCTGAAAAACACTGTGTAAATTCATAAACAGTCTAGATTAAATAACAAAGTTTTGCTTCTTTCTGGTGACCCCTAGTGATGTGTTTTGTGAGAGAGTTCAAGAGTAAACCCAACACCTTATTTATTTCTGAAACTCAGATAAGGCATCTGGAAGATTTTATCTATGTGATTTTGCCTCTAGCCCATAATTCAGGCAACTGGGAAATAAAAGCCCAGAAAACTCATCAGTGTGTGGTTGTTGATTTGAAACCCAAGTGCTGAGGAGGAACTTGTGAGCTGGCAGCAACAGACAGCACGGAGAAGAAGAGCATTTGTAGGACAGCCACTGCCTAAAACCAGTCTCTTGGGTGCAAGGTACCACCTACATGACATGAAGAAGCTTTACACATATCTCCCTACATTTGCATTTTTGCCTCATGCCCCATCCTCTGTTGTCTTCTCTTAGGCCCCTCAGTGAGGTAAGATAGTGAAGCAAACCAGAACTTGGCTTCAAAACTATAGACAAAGCAGCCATTAAGTAGAATTTCATTTTTATTGCCATAGATATGTGGCATACAGATCAAAACTTATTTCAAGCCTGCTTCATGAAGGTGCATCAGAAGGGTGTCTGTCTCCCTGTTGCCTGGACCTTTCTATCCTGTGACTGTGAGGTGCAGCTTGTGGAACATGTAATTCCATCCTGAGAGAGAGCTCCTTGCTGTGCATCCAGTGCTGCATTACAGGGAAGGTTAGGATTCAAAAGGACAAGCCTCCAGCTATGACTGCCCTGCTTCTGCAGTCCCACAGGTGTTCACCCACCCCATTCATTCTGCTCGAGTCAGGAATTGTAAGATGAGCTTTAGCAAGTTGTTTTGGTGCTGTTGTGCCATCTATCCTTGTCCTAGGACTCTGGTTTCCTCCCATTCTGCCCAGAGCCCACCCCATCATCTGCTGTTCCACATCCCCAGCTCCTGCTCAGTCTTTGCTTGGGCACCGGCTGAAACTTTGATATTTTGTCTCCTCCAGAATCCTTATTACAGGGGAAAAGGGTGGCAAAGCATTTCTTATCCATCTCTCTAACTGTTGCAACACAGTAGAAGTTGACACTTTTAGCAGCCCTTTTGCATTCCTCAGAATTCTGCTCAAACAGTTGAATTTGGGCTTGATACTAAGTAAAATGGAAGAGAGTGTCTATTTTAAGGCAGGGATCTCATGTTAGGAACCCCATAATACCAAGTTAAATTGAAGGCCCTTGGTCCTGCCCAACTCCACTGATTTTCACAGCCATACAGAGAGCACAGTTTGGCTAATTTTTGCATTTTTGCTCATTTTTGCATTGTAACAGCTGCCTTCAAACCCATTTTCATTTAAAAAACCCAAACATTGTGAGCATCCTGACAGGTCACAGACTCCCCTTTGCATACTTTTTTGGTTTTTTCCTCCTAAATTAAGCTATTGAAAAACTAACCTAATATTTGTATTACTAATATGAGGAGAGGCAAGAAAATTTCCCTTCTCTTTTTATAGCAGAAAGATTTATTGCAGGTTGGTAAATAGTGGAATGATTAAGTCATATTAAAGGCATATCAAAACCAAGCAATTTCTGCTTTCTGAAGTTTTATACTTGATTCAAGAACACGTCTGGATTTTGAATGTGACAATATTTCTTCATGGCAATACAAACATTGCTGTTCTTCCCCAATGGGTCACAGTGAAGTCAATAAAATATGCACAGAAGAAATGCAAGCAGCATTTGGCTCTGTATAAAGATTGATAATGTAACCACCTAAAAAAGTGCTCTTTATCATCATAAGATTCCTGAGTTTTTTATAGTTTTCATTGAGCAAAACAATCCATCATACTTGAACTTCATCCACATTCCTGAAGCCAACAGTTAGTACAAGTCAATTTTTAATTATGATATTTTTTATAAAACCTACAATTTATTTCCTGATTTTGTAAAACACTTTAAACAGCAAGTCATCGATATAAATTAGGTAAATCTCAAGTGACCCAAGGTCATTAATCTGACTGAATTTCACAGCAAAGCAGAACACAGCATAACTGTGGTTGTCTGACACCCCAGAGCAGCAAAGAAGGGCACAGCAGTGAGGGGCAGTGCTCTAGACTAGTGAGATTTTTAACCTTTTAAATAAATTACCTGTTGTCCTTAGAATACCTGTTGCACTCTCACTTTTAGGGCCAAAGAACAAT
Organism: Xenops minutus; assembly: GCA_035221455.1. Lineage (NCBI taxonomy): Eukaryota > Metazoa > Chordata > Aves > Passeriformes > Furnariidae > Xenops > Xenops minutus. The sequence continues at coordinate 5,066,256 of JAWWEE010000162.1, forward strand.
GGGTCTTTTAAAAAGAGAACAAAAGGTTCTCATCCAAAGAGCAATGAACCCCTAGTCCAAAATACTGAGCTTTACACTCAACCTGCCAGTGAACTCATCCCTATTCCATTCCTACATAACCCACAGCAAATCCACTTGGCAGCAGACAGGAATCTGCCCAGGAGGGTTGAGAGCAGAAGCACCCCTTTGGTAGCAGCTGGTTTCCAAAATGACTTTCTGCTTTGAAGGTAAACTAAAATAAAAAAATAAATCTATTGTGCCAAACCCCTTCCTCGTGGCTTTTTACTGTGACAGACCAAAGCTGCAGAGCTGCTAGAATGGTGTTTTCTCCAGCCTGTTTGAAGCACAAACTCCCCTTTCTCCTTCCAACATCCTGTTACTCCTGCAGCCTGTGAGGCAATCTCGCTTCTCCAGATCCAACACCTGCTTCTCTCAGTTAAGCCAGTTTGTGTGTGCCTCTTTTTAAACCTCTTTTTTTGGTTTTCCAGCTGTTCTCCCTTTTGGTGGCCACCTCAGTCCTTTCCAGCTGCTATCTGTCTAGGCACAGCTGTGCTGGCTCCATCCTCATGTGCTGGCAGCAGCCTCCTGCCTTCCCTTCCTTTGTGTGCATGGACATCACCTGCATCCTTGTGGACCTAATGCTATTAACACAGCACTGAAATAGGTAAAGGATAAGAACATGGCACAGGGATAAATGAGGATTATTTTTGCTCATGTGCAGCAGAGAGAATCACAGGATTTAGCCTGTATCCTTCAGTAAAATGCATAATTTTTTTGTGTCTCAATTTTTAGTTCTTTTAAAAGAAGTTTGCAGTTGGTGTCTCGGTCTACATGAATTAACATCAGCCAAGGTCCTGTAGACCAAAAAGAAGAGGAACTACTGGAGGGACAGTACCCTGGCTGTTAGACCTTTCCAGCTTCTCTTGCTTTCAATGCCTTTTCATTCACTTTATTAAGGTCTGTGCAGGAGACCAGCAGATGAGAGGGAGTAACTGCAGCATTTTGGGATGTTTGCTAAAATGTAGTTGCAGAGTAGAGCACGGTGGCTTAAACAAAGAAAAAAATAAATCCAATGGCTTTTTTACCTTTCCTAGGGGACAATTCCCACACACTGGGTTCTTTTTTCAGCACTTCAAATGGTTTCTCTTCCTATTTACAGAGTAAGATATACAGTCTGCACTTCAGTTCATATTTTTTGAACTTCAGATGCTCTTCTCCATATTAAAACCTCTCACAGGCAAATGCATATCCTTATTTATACTTCTTATATTAACCCAGTTACACAGCGGCTATAAAATTCCATAATAAGAAATAAGAGCTCTCATTGAGCATTCACAAAACCCTCCAAAGAACAGAGGAAGAACAGGCCATAAGTCTCATAAATCCAACTTAATTTATTCATAGTAAGAGTCTACAAATCAGATATTTTTATATTCCAGGCTATTTATGATGAGATGGTGAACGTATAAACCTCTCCCAACAATAACTCAATAATTGATGATAAAATAACAATAGATAAGAGGTTTCAAAGTTCTTGCATCAAAAAAGTGAAATATGTTAAACAATAATGTGCCCTGTAAGCATTCAGTCAAAACTGCAGTGGGTGAGGGCAAGAAAAATATTTAAAAACTTCCAGAGCTCTTTGATCCCCTGATCCACAATCTTCCAGCTTTGCAGTAATATGCAGGTATTTTTCTTTTATCAAGTAACCGGGGGTGGAGATTCCAGGCATTATGTTTATTTCTGTCTCCAGGGTTTTTTTCAGCTATTATAGCCACAGGAGGAAGAGGTTGGTGTGACAGACCTGTCTGTGTAGCCAGTGTGGCTAGGCATGTCTTTGGGGATTTCTCCTGCCACACAGAGGAGGGCTTGTTTTGGTCACACCCGTGTTCTGAGAGGATGGACTGGAAAGAGAGTTTGGCAAATGCCACCATGCAGAGCTCCCTCAGTTACCTGATAAAAGCCCCTCCTGCACAAATCATGCCATTGCTCTTACTCATTCCTTGCTGCAGAGGCAGCTATCTAATCCATCTTGTAAAAAGATATTTTGCTTGAGTCACACAAACCTTTACATGTAAGAAGGTAGAAACTCCCTAATTTCCACCTCAAATATGTCCACAGATGTTGCTCTGAAAGCAGATGTTTTCACAATTTTCACCCTTAGCCTAGAGTTCCCTTCCCTGCTCTGTTTGTGTCAGCAACACAAAGTGCATCCTCATCTCCCTTTTGCTAGGCTAAGCAAATTAATTTTAATCTATACTTTAAAAGCAAGCTCTTCATTCTCCTGATTATCCTAATAGTCATTCTCTGTGCTTGCTCAAATCAGAACACATACTCAGGGATCCAAATGAGCTCTGTACAGTGGCACTAATTTAACTGTTGCTCTACTGTATTTTCAGCACTGAAAACAGCCTTTCATATTGCAATGGAAACAGTCACCTTGTGATCAGATAGTATATCCATCTCCTATTGACCCAATTCTATTATTAAATCTTGGGCTTGCTAATGTACTGCTCTGCCCTGGAAGTGTTCAAGCCTCATTTGTATGTGAACAGGACTTAAAAGGGTTTTTGGAGATAATTCTAGATAACAGTATATAAGGCATGTGCATACTCAATTCAATGGTATTTGTGAGAAAAAGGAGGAAAATGAATGTGCAGCAACAAAGGAAATTCTGTGACTCAGCTAGGAAAGTAAAAAGCAGGAATCCAGTAAATATCAGTCTTTAGAGATAATAGCTTTCAATGTTCAGCTATTCTTCACCAGTTCCTTATCTAAAGGCTCTGTGGCACAAGCTGAGGAGAGAGAATTTGAGCCACAGAGCCTCACAGGAAAATGGGATGTACACTCTGGGCCCAATTTTCAGCCACTTAACAATAATGAATATTTTCTGTTGATAATTTATATTAGAAAATAAGTAATCAGGACTCTCCCACCTGAAAGGAGGATTCTGATTTAGAGTATTTCTGCTCATAGAACCTATTCCTGCCATTTAAAATTGTTCAAGTGCATGTCAAGGTCAATTTTCTGTCAATGGCCAACAATGCAAAAAATTGTCTTTGCGTGATTTCGCGTGATTATGAACTCCTCTTACTGCTCTCAGGAATTCCAACACAATCATTTCTCCCTTGCTGTTGCCCATTTAAGTTATAGTGAAACACTCCACAAAATGTAAATGCAAATGCAGGTCCTCCTGCTTCCTGCCTGACAGCAGCTTACAAAACTGATGGGGAATCTCTTCACAGTTCTGTATTTTTCTTTTCCCAGGCATCCTGGTGAGTCTGTCTTCCTCCAGGAAAGATAAGACATCCAGCTTGCCTTGTTACAAATCATCTTGGGGAGTAACACACAGCACTGCAAAAGCCCATGTGGTTTTCCTGCCTCCACATCCCAGAAGATGCAGTCTGCACATCTAGGAGGGATCAGTCCTACCTCATTCTTCATAGTCAAGGAGGGATTTTATTAAAAGAAGAAAGTACTTCATGGGACTTGAAGCAGCAGGACAGCAATCCCATAGCCTGGATGGCCTTGGCGGCCACTGCAGTCCCCTGCTCCTTGCTGTGTGCGAAATTGGACAAAATATAAACATGTTGGAATCAAACAGCCTTTCTCTAGAGGGAATTAGATAACAATTTTATTCAAGAATTGTGGGAGATTACTTATTGCTGTCTGGTGTCTGCAGAGAGGCACAGTCTCATCTCACTCAGACTAATGATGCTCTGGCGTTCACGCTTTATTTCAGTCCTCAGCAAGCACTCACAATTAACATAAAAAGGGTGCTACTTATGCATTAGTTTCTGCATCTGATTTGAAGATGCAGATGAATAATACTAAATAAATGTCAACTGTTAGACTGTGGGACTTAATACATTTTTGGAAACAGGCGATGGAAGTTTTAATTACATACAGAAAGATTTTGAGATCACTGAGATCACTTCCATCTGATGCTAATGACTGGTTTCCCAAATCAACCCCGGGATTCACAGCCAGGCTCAGCACCCATTTTGCTTAGATCCTTTCTTATGAGCAGTAATGGCCACTAATGAAACATCCAAAAGCCCAGGTGGCTCTCCTGCAAATGTACATTTCAGAGCCTTGAGACCTGATCCTGCAGCTGCCAGCTTCACCCTGGGAAAACCATTAGCAGCTGGCTTCACGTCTAGGAAAAGAAAATGAAATATGTTGCATTTTCACAGCCATCAATCAGCAGATGCAGTGCCAGGAAAGCTTCATAATGATGTAGATATTGCCAATTGACTTTGCAAAAAACCCATACTTTTCAGGAGGGAAACATGCAGGCAGAAACCGACAGATGATCTTGGGGTACACTTGTGTGTATGTGGTAGCATTCCCTTTCTTATTCAGAGGGGAGGGGACTGATATCAGAAAGCACCTCCTTTGACAGAGTTTTTGGTGTTCACCCTTGTCCCCAAGGGTGGCAGCAGGAGGGCACATTCCCTGCACCCCTCAGCACCACCTCCCTGGAGCCCTGGCAGAGGGTCAGTCCCCAACATCTCATCATTACATGACTGACTTTGCCTGCCCCGCTGAGCTTTCTGTTATTCTTCAGAGAAGAAAGTTGTGAGAGCAGAAGACCTTAAAACGAAAAACAAAGTTGGAACCCTTAGAGTTACATAACGATGCAAGTAAACACGATGGGGAGAAATACAAAAGTACTAATGAACAAAATGTTACTTTTGGGGTTTGGTTGTTATTTTCCTTAATGTTCCGCGAAATGGCTGAAAGTTATCAGCAGCATGACTGCTCTTAAATGTTGTATTTCCAAAGATTTTGTTGCTTTTAGACCTTTTTATTATCTTTACTGTCTTCCTAAGAGAGATACTGAAATGTCTGGCATGACTCATGCTGTGAGCAATCCTTCTGTGAGAACTGAATGAAAACAGGCTGATAACAAGGGTGATTTCATTAAAAGAGCCCAGCCAGGTGACTGGTTACATGGGACGTTATTGAAATTATGCATGCAGAACTCCAGCGCTGTCATATTGTTTTAGATCATGTTTTCCATGGTACAGGAGAAAGTACCTTTGTCAGTTCAGTGGAGAAAGGTTGGAGATGATTGAAGGAAAACAGCGGGAGGAGGCTGATATGATTAAGTCACATAGCCAACTGCCCATGTATAACACAGTAATGGAGGTGAAAGTAGAGGGCAAACTAAAATTAAGTCAAAAGGACGCAGGAGACAAAAGGCTACATGTATAGGACACAGAGAGGATGCACAATGAGCCGACTTGTACAGCAGGCAGAGTGCAAAAATTTCATGCCCCATATTCAGATAATTTCTGTTAATATTGATGTGAACACTGCACTAACTAGTGCTGGAATGGACAGTCTGTTTAGTGAGCATGCATGGAGAGAAGTCTGTTTAATTAATTTTACAGTCATGGGCAGAAAGGTCAGATGACAGCCTGTGAGTCAAAACCCCAGCAGCCAGATTGGACAACAGAAGAAAACAAAAAATTATTTGGGACAAAACCAAGGTCATCTCTGGACTCACTCTGGTGATTGTTCACACCCCTGCAGCAGAAAATAAGGTCTTAATTTTGCTGCAAGCCACAAGGTAAGAATACCCCTATTGCAGGAAATCTTGGTTGCTACAAAGACAACATAGTTTACTTTAATTTGTTCCCTCTGGGTAGAACAAGATACAAATCACAAAACAGATGGTCATATGAGCCATGGGGCAGCCAGGGTATCAGCACTGTAGTGCTCTCCAAGGAAGAAATGATCCATAAACACTCCTTAGAAATTTCTGCAGTTTGGTGCAGAGACTGCTGGGGTTCACATCACATCAGGGTGTAATTTGGTCCCCAACAAACTCAAGGATATATGTTGGGGGAACAGAAAGCTGGCCAGGATGACTTGCTGGTCACCTTTATGGAGTCATTCAGATTTTCATGGTCTGTTTTGGCTTGTTGGACTTCACTGCAGAATAAATTCCACTGACAATTTACATCATTGCTTCTGCTCACAAAGAGTTGTGCAAGTCACAGTTACCATCTCCAAATGCTCCCAGAAGACAGCAGGGCTGCCTGGTACAATCATACAGTCAGCAGACACTACAACAGGAGCAATTTCTACAAGTGTATGTAATCACTAAGTGTATTATTCTGGATAATGGATAAGGAACTACAAAAGCAGGAAACAGTAAGAGATGCAAGTTACAATCCCAGACAGGAGTGAAAGATCTTCTTCCAAGAGAAGGAAACTTTCAGTGCCTTGAAGAACCTGACAGGACATTACCCAGCACTGGGGGTAGAGCAGATATTTCACCTTCCATCTATCAACACACAAAGTCATGAAGAGAATCACTCACAAAGCAGGAAACTTCAAAGCTGTAGCTGTTTGCACCACTGCAATTTGCTCCTCTTGCTCGTAAATTCTAATCCACTCTCTGTGGCATGACCACACTCTGATTTCCTCAAGGACTGGTGCTGCCTTCAGTGCCCAGGAGAGATGGCACTCCATGACAGAGCAGTGAGCCAATATTTCATGTCATTCTTACCTGTGAACATGTGGCTTTAATGCATATACTGCTCAAAGTAGCTAAACCTATCTTGGAGATGCCATTCATTTCCTAATAGGCTTTTTCCTTCCTTGTTATACTAACTATATGCTTAATTTGCTGTCATTAATTTACTTTCACCACGTTTGTGGGGTGAAGGACAAATAATATCAATGTTATCAAGGCAAAGGAAAGCAGTGCAGGTCCATTAACAGGGAAGGACAGCTGATAAAATGACACGGGATTACAGAAGCCATTGTTGCTTCATTCTTCTCAGAGACATTTCATTACAATCATATACTTAGCACAGTTAATCTCAAGATGGTAATAGAAACAGAAAGGACAAGAAAAAAAATAAAAAAGGAAAGAACTAAAAATGGGCATAGCCAGCTAGTCAGTAATTGCTCAATCCACCTTGAGTAAAAGCCAAATCATTGTTTGAATCATTAAAAGTTGCCTTCAAAAACTAATGAAGAACCTTTGAGATCCAAAGGGCAAAATCAGAGGCCAAAAATCAGCAGCTAACAATAAAAAGTAAAAAAAAGATGGTTTGAGAACCCACAAATCAGCCAGACTGCCCTCCATGCAGCTCTCTAATGACTTGAGACTTGCAGAGTTATTAGGAAAAATTAAGAATGAGATTTGTTACTGACGGTAGTTCATATAAATCACAGCAACTCATTTAAACCTGTGCACATGGATTTGAGAGGCCACAGCTGGATTACTGCGACTAATTTTGATCATCCTACTGAAATAAAGCTGGATGAATTAGAGGTGTTTCAGGAAGTGAGCAGCAATGATAACAAGGGGTCTAGAAATATGACCTAAAAAGAAAATAAAAAAGAAAGAGGCTTACCTTAGAGAGTATTTAAAGGGGTTGTGTTTGGTCTTCTCACATGGGGAACAGAAGAGGCAGCAGTTGCCTATTCCCCAAATCCACAGATGGTAAAGAAAGAGGGAGACCAGCCTGACCCAAGCACAGAAGAAGTTATCCATGAGTTAAGTGGTGGGAGACCTTGTCTGGGGAGATCAGTGTCCACAAAACTCCCTTCACCTAGAGCTAGAAGAAGGGGGGAGAGAGAGAAGGGACTAGACAAACCCCCCAGGTGCCTGGCTTAGCAATGATAAATCCTTCCTCAGAGAAGAGGTAAATTAGGTGATTTGGAACAGCTGGTGTGGATTATTATGAGCCAATTACATCCACATGAGTTGATTTTCTTCTCTCGCAGCATTACTAGTCTAGTGAGTAAGAGGCAAGTGTGAGGTTTGGTGTATCCTGTCTTCAACAACATCTACAGGACAACAAGTTAATGGTTGCAGAGACAGGGAAATAGGGCTGGAAGTGTCCTAACTGCTGAGGTGTCTGATCTCTGAACCCAAAGCAGAGCCAGACATGGAGCTGCTCTTCCTTGGTTTGAAAAGTACACAGACTCTTTTTTCACTCTTTCACTCTGCAATGAAACAAAATTCCTTTGAAATGTTTATTAAAGGCACTTAGAAAGAGTGAAAGGGAGAAAGATCTTCTTCTTCCCCTTTCTCCCCACCCCAACCCCCTCATAGCTCTTGGGCCAGGAGATAGTGACATTAATTTGGGAAGTTTTCCTCAGGCAGACCCAGAGCACAGCCCAAGTATCCCATTTTGCTCTTTCTCATGTGTTTTGATTATTCCAAAGTGCAAAGCTTTCTCCCTTTTCTTTTCTCCCTTTCTTCCCCCAGCAATTCTATACAAAAAAATCACAGAGTGGAAACTTCAATGGAAAAACGCACTCTGTGACAGTCTCAGCTGTGGCGAGTCAACATTTTCCAACAGAGATATTTTTCATCAGGGGGCTCACAGCCAGCTCCGACACTGAGACTTCGGGAGCAGCTGAGCTTTAAGTGCCTCATATTTCTGCATATCAGGGTCGTCAGTCAGGCACCCAGAAAACAAGGAGCATAAAAGTAATGATCACCTCTTACATGGCTGGAGTGACTTATCCAGCACGACATGGGCCCCTGTGGCAGTCGTATCAATCACCTTCTCGGGGTAGCATTCTCAGAGTGGGGTTTTTTCTCCAAAACATCAATACTAGCTAACATTTTTTTAAACACTGTCATCCATTTCAGTCAATCTTATTCTTCATAATTTCAGTTTCGTTCTGTTGGGAAATTGGAGTGTATTTCATAGTATGAAGTGTCAGGAGAACAACTGTGTCAAGGAGTGACATCCTTTCCTTTGCCACTTCTATTTGTTTGCTTGAGAAATATGTGCAGTAGCAAAATGTTCACATTCACCCCAGCAAGAGATTAACTGTTCTGATGCACCACCACAGCCTAAGCATCCCTTAGACATACTAAACAGTTTAACATTCCAAATCTCTGCATGACCAGAGATCAGATTTTTAGGTAGTTTGATCTTGCTACCCAGACTTCTACTTTTTCTTTTTTTTCTTCTTTCATCACTTAACATTTAGATAAAATCTTAATGGGTGAAGCTACTTCTCAGTTAGGTTCTCCATGCAATTGCCTTAACCCGTTTATATGCAATAATCTTGCAGAGAGCTTATATTTTTCACTTTTATCATCCAAAAACCATACTGGAATTAACATATGGTATCTCACTCTATTTGCTTTCTACTGAATCCAAATACTCAGGGGCAAGTTGTTAGCAGGAAGAGAGAAAAACAAGCATGTAAAACCCATGCCAAGCCCTAAATAGACAAGGGTGTGAACAAGCCTCTCTTGCTGAGCAACAGGGGACTGCTTGGAGCCCTCTCCTCAGAGGGACCTGCAGATATTCCCCCAGGGCAGCACCCGAGGCCCAAATCAAAGTAATTTGCAAAGTTTTTAGGGAATTTCTGAGAGCTGTTCAGGGAGATAAGTTCTGCATCAAAGCAAAGCTCTCTTCTAAGAGCACAGACCAAGCAACTGCAGCATCTCCAAAGTTCTCAAATGCTATCCCATGTGTGACTGTGTGTCCTTGGCGTGTGTTGTTGAATGCAGGTGCATAACATGACCTTCCCATGTCCTTTCCTGCCCTATTTGCTATGACTTTCTCTTGCATTGCCCAAGAGTCCTGTAGGTCCTTGCTGCTGATGTGGGTTAGACCTCAGGGCAGCAGGGACAGACAGACTGTTTTCCCCAGGATGTTTCTCTCTTTCTCCTCCTAGCAAGGTTTTGCCTTGCAGACAGGGATTTTTTCCCGCTGTCATTGTAAGAGAGGTTAAATCAGCTCTAGTGATAATTTTACTTGAGCCATAAGAAGTGGTTATTTGGTTTGTTTATTCTTTTTAATCTTGGCATTGTTTGTTAACAGAACCACCTCCTGCTTGGTCTGGCAGGAAAACATCAACATTTATTTTAGTTATTAAACATACATATACAACTGCCTTATAAAAAGGCTCAAACCCAGACTTTTCCTCATATTTCATATGCACGCACATATGATCACATCTCAGTTCTTTATATCCTCCTCTCATGGGAAAGGAGATTTAGCTTAATGACTATTTGCAGAGCCTTTTCAAAGAGTTGGACTGCCATTTCTTGTGGAATTGCAATCAAAATAACCTGCTGTTCTAAGAGATCTTTGAAAGGATTTTGGTGATGTGAAAATACTGCAAATTACTATTGCAAGTGAGATTCAATCTGTATAAAAATCTATGTCATTCTTGGCATATACCCATGAAGTCTATGGGCTATCCTGAGAAAAGGTTTGCCTTGAAAGAGAAAAGGTCACTTTTCCTACCTTAGAAGAGGATTTTAAATGGTGGGACACATTCCAAGGATAGGTCTGAGAAGAAAATATGAAAGCTGCAATCCTATGATCAGAGTGCTAATGTTTTTTGGTCCCTGATTAAAGAGAAATATTCAACTTTGATGTACTCTCTGAGGTCAGGGAGTCATAATGAATAAGTAACAAATATCAAGAAATAAGTCTGAGACATGCAGTAATTGTGTGGTTCAGATGGCCACTGTGAGTCAGACCTATCCTGTATTATCCACACTGATTACTGAGACTTTCATGGTAGATCAGAATTGCTGGCAACATGCTCAAATTCGCTTTATGGTGAAGAAGAGTTGCAGCCTAAAAGGGTACAAAATTGGAGGAAGGGCAGGTGTCTCTCAGGATGGATGAAGACTATGTCTTGCTGTTGAGGAAATATGTAGAAATATTGCAGGAGACATGGATACAGAGTGCTTTGGAAGAGTATCTAGGAGAGTCATTCATTTATGTGGCTGAACACTACAGTATAGAAGATAAATCAGAATTAGACATCCTTCCTTGAGATAGGGGAATACTTCTGTTACAGGACTGTCAAGAGACCCAAGCAGTCTCCTCGCCTCATGTTCCCATGCAGATGCTGAAGGAAGAATTTAGAGATAAGCAGGATTATCACAAAAAACCAGTCAGCTGACCCTCTTTTCAGCACTGCTCATGCCAGGATGCCTCTGTGCTCCTTACCCAGGATAAACAGGGCTGGGATGAGTGCCATGCCAAGGCACTCTTCATTCTTCTGTGTATTTATGCTGTGTGCAGGCATCACCTTCCTGATGCCAGAGCCATCGGAGCTGTGGAACTTCCACCTTGTGATGTGATGGAGAGCTGTGTTTTGGATTCAGCTGTCCCAAAGTCAGAATAAAAAGAATAAAATGCAAGAGCTCATCATAGAGAGCAGTCCACGTGAGAGAAGGCAGTGGAGATAAGGAAAACTCAATGATGTGAGCACCCTCAGGGGAATGTTTTGAGTAAACAGAGGGTTAAAATGACATTGGCAACACTTTTCTCCATGTCAGCAAGATCTACCATCATTTCATTTTGAATCTGACAATCTATTTAGCCTGGAGAAAAAAAGGCATATTTTACTGAAAGTTGAAATTTTTCGTTTCAATGTCTTTGCAAATGAAATGACTTGATGCCTCCTGTTTCCAAGATATTTAATTTTAGGTTGAAGAGGAGTTTAGTCTGAATGTCAATATTATCAATCATTCTGTGTGATTTTAGAGATTCTATTTCTCCAGAAGAATGGAAAGATTTCATTTTAGAATAAGTTACTTTTCCTCACTGGACCGATGAATTGCAAATCATCTACTTACTAAATTTTCTATGTGCTGGTAACATCTGTTCTACAGTGGCCTTTTTCAAAATTTATGGCAGCACAGCATTATAGCCATGTCTTTCTGTCCCTCCTACATTCATTCTTTTCTTTTCTGCTTTGCTCTGGGTGCTGTCTGTACTTAGATTATTGCAGCAGAGAAATGTAGAACAATAGCATTTGTTAATCTTTTTATACCTCAAGTCTTCACATGTTTGTCCAGCTCTGCTTTTCATTGTGCCTGCATGTCCCTGGAATAGCCTCAAAATTCCAGCTACAGCAAAATAACCCAAAGTGGGTCCTGGCCCTGTGGTGCTGCTGGAAGGCTATTTTAGAATTAAGATATTCAGTGGTTTAAAAGTGTGTTTGCTGGATCCCTAGGAGCAAACTTTTACTGGATCCCCACTTTGCAGGGATTTAGCCATTCAGTTGTTATTAATGTTGAGTCATGCTGCTGAATCTACCTGTTCTGTAAGGAATAACTTAGCTTTGAGTGCCTTCCTTTATACTAGACGCTTATTTCAGCAACTAACAGAGAGGATGAAATGAAACCTGATTTTAGCCTACAATTTTACAGTGGCGTGACAGAGGAGGAATGAGGGGCTAAAGAATAGCTAGCAAAGATCTTCATAGTAAATTTAGACCCTGGCTTTTCTTTCACATCATGTTTGAAAGTGTATGTGGGGTAAAAGTAGAATGCCCTGATTTGGAAAGGACCTAAAAGGATCATTGAGAGAATTGAGAGACCATCATAGAGAGTTGCAGTAGGTGCCAGAAGGTTAAGTTTGCTTAAATAACATGGGATGAAAGTCCAGTAAGGACATTTACCCCTACTGCAGTGCAGAATAAAGTACCTGGCCCATCTCTAAAACAAGTAAATGCCTTTATCCAAAGTAGTTCAGCTTTGATAGCCCATGAGAGCAATTTCCTTTGCTGCACAGCACGTGGATCAGATGGGCAGGAAGGCAGCAGCACCACGACCAGGAAGCTGAGCAGGGAGATGCCTGAATTCCCCCAGTGAGACTGGAGCAGGGACAGCAGAGACTTTGCATCTATATCACCTACTTCAGCAATCTCATCTGTGAAACCTTCTCCCACAGCTAAGAGCTTCCATCAGAAATCCTAGAGGTGGAGAAGGAAAAAAAAAGAGAGATCTTTTCCATCTCATTACAGCTAATAAACTGACATTGGACAAAGAAACTGGTTTTAATATCCTGTTCCTTGGTCTCTACTCCACAGGAATATCATGAGACAGCAGAACATTTTGATATCAGATTTGTAGATTTTCTTGATGAAATTATGCCTTTTATAAAACTGAATTGAATATGCATCAGTGCAAAAAGAAATTAAAGGAAGGGAAACAGCATTGGCAGCTGCCAAAGTTGGCATATTCTTATTTATAGTGAATAGTTGATAAAACTAGAAAAGAGTGTGGTTTCAGTGGGAGAGGATCTGCTATGGAATAACCAAGTGCTCAGGCCACTGCTAAGCATGTGGCAGTCGTGGTTTCAAGTCAGGAAGAATGAAGATCAAACCCAGCAGAAGATGCCCCTAAGTCACCCCCCTCCTCTCACCTGTTTATATGCTTTGTGTTATTCTTCTGCTGGGTCTATTCTGCAGCCTGTGCTCCAAGCACATTCAGTGCCTCTCTGAGCATATCCACTGCTTGCAAACAGTATTTATGCAACTCAATTCAACATCAAGGCTAAAGAAGGTTAATGGAATCCTCATTTCCAAATGCAGAAAGACAAATATTCTGGGGGATAAAAAAGGGCTAAGTGTTCTTGAGTTCACCTCTGAATAAATGTGAACAGGTGTAGGGGCTGCACAGCTGCTTGTAGCACCACCACTTCTTAGTCTACCACAGGCAAACCCCTTTTTATTAATGGACTGATAGACGTGCTCTCCAAACCACAGGGCTGAAAACATCATATATTTCTGTACTATTGCACCTACACTGTAGGTACTGCAGGAGAGGCAATAGTCACTCAGGCACACGGGACCGCAGCTGACTCATGGACTATTTGGAGATGTAGGTCCACAGGGTGTCTTTTAAAGTAGCATTTGAAGTTTTAGTGGTAACTAAACCTTCTCTGTACTGACTTAATAGTAGAAAAGAGCTGAAATAGATCTGCCAGGCCTTCCACGCTAAGCTTTAGCTGTTACTGTGCTTGTGCAGTGTATTGGTAGATGCCAGGCAGATCTAGCTATACAAACCCTCTGTTCTCTAAACAACTCCTAGAATAGAATCACAGAATTCCAGAATCATTAAGGTTGAAAAAGATCTCCAAGACCAAGTCCATCCTTTGACTAATCACCATCTTGTCAACTAGACCATGGCACTGAGTACCAGGTCCAGTCAATTTCTGAACATCTCCTGCTATGGTGACTCCATCACCTCCCTGGACAGTCTATTCCAATGCTTACCAACCCTTTCAGTGAATAAACTTTTCCTGATGTCCAGCCTGAACCTCCCTTGGTGCCGCTTGAGGTTTCATTGTTTTGTCATAAAACAACTCATAAAACACAACAGAAGTAACAGAAGTAGTTACAGAAGTAACCAAAGCCTGACATTCACCAGGTTTTACATAATCAAATTTTACAAGTTTCAAAAGCAACTCAGCAATGACTGCAAATTACTAAAGAATAAAGTAGCAAATGATAAATTGATTGCCTGCTGTTTCTTTGTGCACTAATTTGTGTTATGGCTTTCCAATCTGAAATTGCTTGACTAGATTTTTGCCGATTGTTTTTTCTTAGCTCAAATTACTAAAGAAATTACTGTGGCCAACTGAACATATCAAGTCTAATGAAGAATTGATCAGTTGTCATATTGTAGGACTTTTCTGAATACTGGTTTATAGCCTATCTTCTTAAGATGAAAATTACAGTTGTTAGACAATTACCAACTAAGAATGCAAAATTGAGTCTGGTTTTGATAACAGAAAGATGGAAAAGAACCTTAAATAGTTCAAGTCTGCCTGTAATCTCCTTATTTCACCTATGGATGGGGATACGCATCTAAAATTTTCTGTTGAATTATTCCCTAGCAAAAGAAATAAGATCTGGTTGCTTCCTGCTTCAGTAATGCTATTTTTAAACCATGTTTTTCAATAAAATGTATGGTATTATATTATAATCTAAAAGTGTACTCTCACTGTTATTGGGCAAGAAGGAGGTGGAAAAGTAGAATTGAAAGCTCAGCATGGAAATGGCTCCATGGAAATAAAAAAATTGCTAAGATTCATCTCATCTGGTGAGAAGAAATGGTACTGCACTATCAGCATCTGCGGAGAGTGGTTCCCACTGAAAGTTCTCCACCTGGAAATCTGATTTCGTGTTCCTTTTTTTTTTTATGAAGAACTAGAAATTGTCAGTGCTGCACCTCCTGTAAAAAACACCAGCACCGTGCTGCCTGTGGTGGAGGAAATCCTTATCCCATCCCAACCCATCCCTGCGTGGGAAACCCTCCCTCAACCTGACCAGCCACTGAGGAACAGAGCTCATTTCTGGCTCAGAAGACCTTCTGAGGACACAAATCTCCCCAGCACATTTTTTAAGCAACCAGAAGCTTTAAAGCACACAAACCTACACTGTGATCAAAGTTAATTCAGTGTAAATGAGAAAGAATCAGTCGTTTACCTTCTGCACTGCTGATCCTGATCAAAACACATCTGCCTGTAATACGCACCATATGGGGCAACAATTGTTCTCCTGTTTATTCCTGTGCCTCCCTAATCCCCTGTGTTCCCTGTGAACATGCATATCTGTACCTGCAGCTCTAGCTGGATGGTCTCATATAGGCATTTTGCTTTACACACATATAATTACGGAATTGTTTTTTCTTATTATGGTAATTGCATCCTAAGAGGTTGTGCAGGTAGCAGCTGTAAATGTGTTGAAGACTCAGCTGATATAAGATGAGCTGAATTTTGTTTTACAACAAAAATCAGCTTATACCTGATGGCCTTATAGCTTCCTGAAACCTTGCTATTTTTATTCATGCTTATGCTACTACTGGTAAAAAAGCAGAGATCTGTGGAGCAACCAAAGCAGAGACAACTCTAAACAAAAAGGAAAATTAGTGCCTGTTAGAAGAGGGAATTGGGAACTAAGTTCCACTAAATGAAAATTGCAAATGCATTTATCTGAAGGTTTTCTTATATAGGAACTGAAAGCCTTGTTCTTACATGGCATGAATAGGCTTCCATAGGTTTCTATCAGGTGCTAGACACACGAGCAGGTACGTGAGATCCCCCTGGAATACCACAATGGCTGGGGGAAACTGCTGGCTGCAATTGTGACCATCCTGTTTCTATAGAAGAAAGGTAATGATGCATTTTAATTTTGAAGATACTATGACTACATGTACAGAAACTGTGTCTTTCCAGTGCTGAAGAAACAAACAACGAGGATTGCTGATAAATTTGGATTTTAGAAATCTATTAGGCTTAATGTCGCACTTCCACGGTTGGGAGTACACAGCTTTATCTTATCACACTGGCCAGGCAGGCTGCTGGCTATTTCTAGCTCATGACCTTTTATTTCAATATTTTTTAAATCCATCCAAAGTGCTAAAATGCATGAGAAGAGCTTTTTGCATCCACAGCAGGAGCTGCTATGAGCCTGAGCCTGTTTTGTATCAAGTCTCTCCAAGTTCTGAAGAGCAGACAGCCTATGAAGGGGTGAAAGGCAGGGTCAAAAAAGACCTAAATTTTAGTAGGAAGGTGGCAAGGTCCTTTCAGGTCTGTGCAATAGCTGGGAAGTGGAGCATGTCCACGTACATTACTGCAGAACATTAATGAATAAAGCCTTACTCCAAAGGCAAGAGCAAACCCAACCATTCATCCTAAATGTCAAACCCCTGACAGAAAAGCCCATTATAAACATGTGAAGAGTGTGCGGCTGCCGAAAGCACCGTTGTGCCAGTGAATGGAATGAATAATAGTGATGAAGAATAGCAAAACAATAGCAGGAAAAATTGCCTCGTCACCCTGCATACATTAGGAACTAAATCACACCCAGGACACACGCACGGAGCTGGCATTTGGCAGCACTAAGCTGCCTGCAGCCAGAGTGCCCTTATCTGTTCTCCAGTCTCTGCTGCATCCTGAGCACACTGACTGTAAGTTAGTGGTGACACTTTGCCCAACATAATATCATCCACATACAGAAATATATTGAAGAAGTGGAGGAAAATGTGGCCAAATTTCAGCGTTAGCCATGGGAGCAGTCTAGAAAAATGTGTGGCTCACAAACTGTAATTAGCCTGCGTCGTGGTTGAGGTATAGAAACAGCTCCAGCTCTCAGAGGGGTAAACCATGGAAATCAAATTTCCATCTGAATAGAGCCCAGTGGGTTCTAAAATCAAAACATGTGAGGGGTTTTTGATGCTGCTATTTAGGAAAGGTACATTTGTGACTGTATGTACAACTGAGATTAGGAGGTAAGAAAGAACCTTTTCATTTGGTTTCACTTTTTCACTCTAAAGGATGAGAGCAAAACAGACCAATCACTAACAATAATTATAATTTTCTTTTTATGGATTGCTCAGACGTCCTTAAAGGCATCACCATTAACTTAAAGATAACTCAAGGAAATTTATGAGTTTTTTACTTCTTTTCTGAAACAGCAATAGTAAGTGATTTCTATATTCAGATTCTCAGCCTGCTTGGGTCTGAGGCAGAGCCAGATTGAACAAGGAGGAGACTTGGCAAAACAGAATATAGCTATTGACATAATTTGGCTTTGTTGCTGTTTCTAACTGGCGCATTCAATAGATGTATTTCACAAAGTACCAAATTCACCTGTCCAGTAGAGCTGCCCACTGCTTTTTACCCATGTGATGTATGCTGTCCCTGTGGTGTCCACCACATTATTCAAGAGCAATTTTCACATGGATGAGAGATGTCAGATAGTGAGCTCTGGAGACTGAAACATTTTAAAGCACTTCAGCTTCTTCTGGAAACATCTTGGTTCATACATCAGTTGTCCACATATGCATTGTCCCTTAAAATACTCAATTCCTTCATCCTTTCTATTATGGAGCACCAAAGAAAGTGCTTTTCATCCTATCTCCTGTGACAGTGTTCCAAACTCCACAGTAAACCACCCAGAAGTTCCTCAGACTTCTCACAGGGACCTCTTGTTTTCACCTATTTTGTCAGCCCTTCTTGACATCTCCGGCCTTGTGCAAAGTGCTTGTATGACCGTCTCTGCATCCCTGTGTGAGCCCATTATGCTGCAAAGTATTCAGGGGATACACAGACTGGAAGAAAAGTTTCACATAATCAATTCCTCCTTACTGAACCACAAGTTGAAAATAGAAATGCAAGCCAAGATAAGAGATACAAGCATGAATAAATATATGTTTCCTTTGGAACTGAATGTTGGCCTTCGATTTGTCAATAGTATATTGGTTTACTTCATAGAAACCCAGGATGATGTGACCTTGTTCCCAGACAAATGAAAATCAGATGCATCATAAAGACAACATCTTCAGATTGTAGGAGGGGGTTTTTTGACTATACTTTCCATTAGGGCTCAATGCTGTTACCTGCAGAAGAACAGAATTCCCCAAGAATTAGGCAACAAACTCAGTAATGCTGCCTGACAGGAGCAAACTCTAGTGAAAGTTTCTGTTCCATATACCATAAATATCAAGAATATAGTACAGAGGATCCATGGGTCTGAGTGAAGAAGGAAAGGGATCTCTTACCACATTGTTGCCACTGTCATTGGTACTCGGACCACTCTCAGGCACTGCAGAAGGATTTATAAACACTATGTTTTGTTTCCAAACACAGCAGATCCCTAGAGTGGAACAGTCTAAAGCCTGCCTTGAAAGAAGAGTTTACTCTGTAAGGCAGGCATTGTAAAGAGTCTTTAATTGCATGTTGAGATCCTTGGGTTACAAGGAGATGCTTATTTTTAAAAACTTCTAAGGGGAACTCTTAAGCAGCAGAATCCCAGAAAACCATGTTTCTGCTTGGCTTGGTTTTTCTTCTCAATTCTCTCTGTTAGTGCAAATAAGATGTCTTAAACATGTCTAATTCTTTTAGGCAGGTGTCAAGCCTCTTCCTGGGTCAATTTTTCTATAATTACATTCATTTTGCACAATGGTTCATTTATCTTTATCAATTTTGCCATATGGATGCTTTAAGACTTGTTCAAGACCTGGCTATTATGAGTGTGTGGTGTTTAGACTATGGGCTTTCTTATAATTTCAGTTCAGTAGGAGGTTCTTCTGCTTCTGAATTCTTTGAAAATAGTTTTATTTACTAGATACTAGGGATTTTTTTATAAAATTATTATATTTTATCTACCAGAGGAGTATACATGGTTCAAGCATCTTAGTTTAGTGATCACTGTTACATTCACAAAAAAATTTCTGCCTTTAAATATTGCTAGGAATTAATTTTTTGTCATCAGCAGGCAGAATAATTGCATTAAAGTCTTAGTAAGTACTGGTGAAATAAGGCAGCAAGCTTTGTCTTTAATAAACTGTCAGATATTCCTTAGATACAAATGTCTTATCTATTAATAAATGGTTGTTCACCTGGAACTTGCATCCACCGAAAGGAATTTTTAAATGCTGTCAGATCTTTGGCTTCTACTGATGTTTTGAATGCATCCATTAGAGCTTGGAAAGACTTTCCCAACATCTGCTTTTCTTTTCCACCCAAACTCTGTTTCAATGCATGGTAAATCATAATATGGGGAAGTGAAGGCACTGACAAGCTGAAAACTTCACAAGGTTTCACCTGAGCTTCGCTGCACCAGTGAAATGCAGCCCCAGGGCATGGAAGTGCCTGGTGATTAAAAGGTTTCCTTTCTGCAAAGCACAAAGAGAAGAAAGTGAACACATCGTTTGTCTGCATTTAATTGGAGTTATAGTTTAATAGCCTCAGCACTTCGGACTGATTTTTCCAAATTAAAATCTTCCATAATTTTCCCATGAAGTGAAAGTCAAACACTCTGAAAAATGCTTTGTTCCACTATGGATTGTAAGAAACAAAAGCAGATATCTGAAAATCTGCCAAAGAGGGAGGGACTTTAAAAAATTCACTGTATGTCATAAAAATGTCAAAAACATGAGCACTCTAACACATAACTTGAAACATATATATGTATTCATACACAGATATGCGCACTTACATATACCTAAATGTATGTTGTCAAATATATTTACAATCTCCCCAGCACCTCCACGCTCTGCCTTAGAGCAAAGCCATGTGAAGGCTGTTGTGCAGCTTCACTTCCCAGTCCTGACTGACGTTTTGGGGGGAAGCCCCAGATGGGTTCCCATGATATGGGAGATGATGGCAAGACAGAAATCTTCGTTTGGGAACACATCTTTCCTGGTCACAGAACAATTACAGCCCATCACCAAAGGGTGCTCCTGGTCAGTTTTACCTGGATCTGTCACTGTGTTTTCATTCACCCTCCACATAAAAATTATTTTGTGATCTGCCAGTTATTTCACAAGGCTTTAGAATGCCCTTTATAAATATATAAAGGCTGGCACCACTTTGCCCAAAGCAAACATGCACCTCAGGCTTGTGGACTATATTTCTTTCAGAGTTTTCCATCTGCCATCACCTATTGATATTATTTGATTTGCAGCCGCTATTCAAAGCAAACAAACAAAATCTCACAGCTTTCTAAACCTTCCTCCGTGTAAGCCACTGATATTTACTGGGAGCAAAAGTGACAGGGAAAGCTCTATCACATTTGTACTCACCTGTCTTTTGGAATAAAAGCAAAGGTTTAACAAACTATTTCCTTCCAGTTTTTCAGCTTGCCTCTCCAATTTTCCTGCCTTCCTCCCTGATATATCTGGTGCTTCGTTCTATGGCCACAAGCACCAGCTGGAATGGACAGACCCTCAGCAAATGCCTGGTGCTCCCACAGCAGCATCTTTTCCACCAACACCTCTGCCCAAGAAATGCACAGGTGGCTCAGCTGCTTACAGACCATCCAACTACCAACCTGCTTGAAGTAAGCTGCAGCCAGAAGAAGTTTAATGTGTGAGTCAGTGCTGGGGGCAACCCAGACCATTGCCCTAAAAACACCTTTCAGGACTCTGGTGTGGCTGGTCCCTGGTATAGCCCAGTGGAGCCTCAGGGCCACCTCATCCAACACTGATCAGCACACCAAGACTGGGCTCCAGGCTGCTGTCCCCAGGACCTGCTGACATGTATATCCTCCTCTAGCTGTGGTCACATTGATGTTTCTGTAGCTGAGAGCCAAACCCCATGTCGACAGCAGCATTTCAGTGTGAAACAACAGGTCAGATATTCACTTTCTGCTATTTTTTCTGGATGTTTCTGCCTTCTGCAGGAGGTTCTCTTCCCAGCAAGCCCACAGGCTGCCCCTCATTTCCCACACATTAACTTTGTGTGAATGTCAACCTCCAGGCATTAACAGTGAGATTCCTTAGGGCTTCAATGAAGACAGGCTCTTCTCCACAGGACTTGCTTTATCATGTCACCAGAGTTAGTCAGATACTGTTTTCACTTAGCAGCTGCAACAGGTATTATTATTTGTTTACTTTTTGTGTCAAAAAAGAGCTACTCAGTGTCTCTTTGTCACAAGTTGCTTCTGCAAAATTATGGTGTTTTTTTTTTTAAAAAAAAGGCTTTTAAGTCTAGCAAAGCAAATCATCCTTTTGTCTTAGCAACAGCACCCTTCCTATATCGAGGGTGGTGGTGGTTCAAGAAGCAGCTCTTTGCAGGACACTAAAGCACTGGCTACCACCCAGCATATAATTCCAACAACTCTGCACTAAGAACCACCAAATCTCACTGCACAGTTTATTTCCTTCCTAAAGGAAACATGGATGGTCATAAATGACCAGCTCCCTGAGAAGCCATAATTTGTTTCATAAGCCTTTTTAATACAATTATAGGAATAGAGCTGAATTAAATTAAACTTACAAGTTTCTCTTAGGTGAAGAAATAAATATTTCCTTTTAAAGACAAACTAGTCTGCATACCACAGAGTAGCAGTGACTCTATGGATGTGGACTCTTATTGTTCCCCAAAACAGGGGTGACAATTAAGATATTGAGAGCTTCATCACTGTACACAAGCTTGACATCTGCACCTAAATTCATTGTGAATTAAAAATTAACAGGAAAGCTTCTTCTGATTAGTGTAGCTGCAGCCACCATAAAGTACAGGTGGGCCCCTCTCAGGTGAACAACCAACAGGGCTTAGCTGTGTCTTCTTGTTGTTTTTAAATAACATTTTTATAATGTAGTCTGATTACAGTGATTCATTTATTTCTGCAGGAAAGCCAGTGGTAATTAACTTCTACTATGGCCTGCAATTTGCATGTGAAAGTTTACAATCATTCTGTCATAGGGCCATAATAAGTACCATTTTATAAGGGAAACTCAGTAATTGAGGGGTTGTTTTGCTCACGCCTTGCTGCAAAGCCTGGGTGAGGTTTTGCTCATGCTCCCTCCTGCTCTGTGCCAGCACAACGCAGTCAGCTCCGTGAGCTTCGGAGCGATCTGCATCAGGGAGAGAACAAAATCCGTCAGGCTGACTCCAGGGGAGCTGACAGCGGATCAATGCACCTTGCTGCCTCCTGGATGACAGCCTGCAAGCATAACTAAACCCAGTCACAGGTACATAAACACGCTCTGACAGCTGATACAGGGTGAAATAGGCCTTTAGAGGTGCTGGCTGTTCGAGCCATGTATACTCCTTAGGGACTGGATGCATGGCTCTAGTCCCAAATCCTGTTAAATTTAATGGGTGAACACCCCTCTCCTTAGGGACCTCGGCTGCCTCCCTAGACTCCTCCAAGTCCCTCCCCGCCCTTTGCCAGGGCTATGGGCAGTGTTCATTTAATATGAGAAACAGCATTTTCTAAATGACCTCAAACAAATCTATGCAATGGATAGAAAGTAATTAGCCATGTGTCAGCATCTAATACATTTGCATTTTTAGAAAAAGTAGTTAATCACTTGTAAGGCCACAACAGGCAGTGTGAATCTGGATTATAACTAATACATATTGAGCAGAAGGCTATTAATGACATTCAAAGGGACTATTTGATGATATTATTATGATTATTGAGAAAGTCAATGCAATTAATTATGTTACAACATTTTTGCAGGATTCCCACAGCAATACTGTGCAAAGAGCTGTTTGCCTTTAGACTCCTTTGTCTTTTGTTCAGAAAACAGCTAATTCAGGCAAGCAAAAGGCATTACAAGCCAAGATTCTGTTCCCATTAATGCTCCTGAAGCACTGAGTGATATTGAAGGGGTCAGCGAGGGTCTGCATTTTTTAAGGGTTTTTAAATACAGGGTAAACTTTTCATTTGTGTAGAATAGTTGGTCTGCTGAAATGTCACTTCTTCCCTTGGGTTGGAATTAGCAAAGGACAGTCTCCATGAGTTCCCCAGAAAGGACTTCTGAGGGAGGGAATCAGATCCTAGATTTAATTAGAGGTGCGATATTTCCAAGTGCTCCCTCTCTAAAATGTCTCTTACCTACAGAAAAGAAAAGCTTAGGGCACTTCTTTTTTATTTAAAAAGGCAATTATATTAATTCAGTGGAATTTTGCATTGGAATTGCCATGGATTTGACAGTTTAGTTCTCTGAAAATTGCAATAAAGGCTCTGTTATGCTACATTTTGTCCCCATTTGTCTTGTATACCATTGCCTTGCCTGTGGCACAATCAAAATAATCTTTAAAAATAGTACCATAAATGGATTGACTTTGACCTTCTGAGTATCTTGTCAATAAAATAAAAATGATAAATGTGTTTCAGAGTGCCACTGGCATAATATTAAAGCAGAGTCACAATCTGAAAAGTGACATTTGAAAAATGATGTTATGGGGAGGGGTCTTATTCTCCAGCAATGCTGTCACATAAGCTCTATTTACAGTGAAAAGAGGGATTTGCTGTGCAATTCCTGCGACGTGGCCTCTGCCTCTTACATCATCATTAGCAATTAAAGATTACTGCAGCAAGAAATTAGCTGAGCCTTCTGTTGCCGAGGCAGAGCAGCTCCACCTCGGGCTCCTCCCGTGACCCTCTGCAGTGCTGACACAGTGAGAACAGACTTGGCCTCATCAAGAAATGGCTCAGATAACCAAGGAAAGGCCTTTTTTTTCTATGTGATCAGCTCTTTGAAGATTAACAACTTCTAAAAGAATCATTGGAAGGCTTCTTTTTATGAGGTGATAAGAAAATAACTGAATATTCTGTAAGAAAATCAAGAGATGTACGAAAATAAACAGGGCAGGCGAGTAAACAAGCACATGTCAAGGGGCAGCAGGTTTGATTCCGACTTTGAGATGCACACACAGAAGCTCTGATGTCTTTGGCTTTATACCTCGAGTCTGACCTGTGGCTTGAATATTTGCAAGTCTAACTTGAGCTGATTTCTAAAAACCCTGCACTGTTTATTTTTACACTTCTGTCTCCCTTTTGAACAGTTCTTGTTGTTGTTCTTCCAAAACAATATTTAAAAGTATGTGAAGTGCACTTTTATGCTTGAGCATCAATTTATATTGTGATTAAAATGCTCATGCAAATAGCAAACTAAATTAATAGTTAAATTAAAAATAAAATCCCATATATTTTCAAAGGTCACAGGGCTTTGGAACCTCAAAAAATTATTTGATTTCTGATGAGGAGTGACTCTGTTAATCACTAAAAGTAGGCTGAAATCATGTTAAAAGGTTCAGGTTTCTGGTCTGGATACAGATATGATGAAATTCTAGGTTGATGAGCTGCCAGCCGAGGCCCTTCCGCACAGGACACACACCAGGCTGAGGGGGAAGCACAAAAGGGGTTTCCTCAGCTGGGCTGGGC
>JAWWEE010000162.1:5102631-5202674 GCA_035221455.1 Xenops minutus
CCCCCCCAAAAAGAAAAAGTGCAAATCATCGAGGTCTGATTGGCTGCCAGCTGAAATATAAGGCTTTGCCTGGTGTGTTTCCTGATAAATAACTGCGTGGTGATTATGCAAACCAGACACCCACAGCCCGGACGAGCGGGTGGCAGCGCTGACAGTGAAATGTGTGGTTCTGCCTCAGCAATCCTACAACCTTGCATCCTCACTTGCTACGTGTTGTTTTCGCTATAATCAGTCTTGTTGAGAGGAAAGAGGCACATGCTGGCAGCACCTCAGAAGAAAATATATTTCGGGAGCAACTTTGCATCAAACAAACATCCTTGACGTTAACACTAAAGAAGAACTATCTGCACCAAAGTCTGAATTCCCTTTTGAAAAAGGCACAGCTGTAACAACCCCGGGATGTCTCTGCTTTTCATGAGGCTCCAAAGCAGGGTCCTCACTGATTTCTACTGCACCTGTGCAAAGATTACAAAGACAACACACTAGGTTTCTTTTATTTATTACCTGCATTTTCATAGGACTGCTTTGCAAACATCTCTTACAAATAAAAGCTCAGAAAGCTGAGTTTTCTTATGAAGGATTGGAATGAAGAGAAGGTACCACACGTGTATCCCGCACTGCTCTCTGCTTCTTATGAGTGCATCTCCGAGCAAAAAGGCGAGCCACAGCTCCCTCTGGAGCTCATCAGCAAGCAGAGGTCACAGGAGAGCAGCGCTGAGCATCCTCCTGCTCCCTCCTGCAGCACACTAAGCGCACCCCCAGCCTGACCTCAGTCCCTCTGTGGGCACCAAAGCACAGCCAGCAAGCTGGGCTTTGCTCACCATTTAAAACCAAGTCCATGTTCTTGCACACATCTATTCTATTCCATCAGGCTCAGTCCTGACGACTTTGCATCACATAAATCATCGCACTGACATTGGGACTTTGCAGATTGGGTCTCAAAGTTAGGAGATAACTGTTTCTCCATTTCAGTAATTCCTGCAGGCAGGATTTATAGCCAATACACAGTGCACAGTATAACTCACACTCGTTCCTCCAGCCCTCCTTGCTCCTCTTCACTCCCCCTTCCTTTTTCCTTCCCGGTAGCATGAGGACTTTACTTGCATGAGAGCTAGAGGCAAACTAATTGGAAATGTGAACACTGAGTTTCAAAGGCAGCTTTTTGCTAAGCAATGTCATATTGTGAAAGTCACTGATTTCCCGTATTCCAGCCTTCCCATGTAATATTTCTGTACATTACTGCCTCACCAGCTGCATAAGCAAGAAGTTTTACTGCTCAACAAATCAGACTCCTACTGAGTTGTCATTTTGACACTGTGTGATGTATTCTCTGGAATGCCTTCACTGAGTAGCCAGATTGACTTAAGCTGCCTGGAATGAGCCAGTTTGCAACACAGAGGTCCAGCAATACCGTCCCACACAACCAAGCAGAGAACAAACCACGTATCTCATCTAAACAGATGGTGAATTCATTTACTTTTCATATGTCAAGGATGTGCTTAAAAGCAACAAGTATTTGTCTAAGATTTCTGGACAGCAAATATCTTTGAGCAGTGGGTGTTTGGAAGTAAATGAACAGCTGCTTATAGCAGAGAGACTGGTAAGTTACTGCTCAAAGCATTAGTTTTGCAGTAGAATTACAAAGATTTGCAGGCTGGATTGCTGACTGGTTGGTGCCCAGGCTGGAGACACAGGAAAAGAAAACACTGGTCCCAGTCCTTATTTTTCAGTCAATGTAACAGAATAGGGTCATGTTAGATGTCAACTCTCTTCCTTGGGCAGGAAATCTAACAGAAGATGCAGGGGAAAAAGTCAGGGCTACTGCTGTCTTTCCCATTCAGCTGAGTACAACAGGATCTGTGCTTTTTGCCTGGGGGGAACAGGGAGAGCTGTGACTTCCCAGGGGAAGGGATAGAGCCAAAGAGGAGACAGTGACCCAAGGTACAACCTGGGTTTTGGTGTGCTCTCAGAGCAGTGCTCCTCTCTGCTGGCTCTTCATAAGGGTTTGTGACAAAACCATTAGTTGGCCTTTCTTAAAAACTGCATTTTGATCATATATACATAGCTGATGCATTTATTTTAATAAGGTTTTGAGCACATGCATCTGTCTAAATTTATTTTTCAAGAAGAGAACAAGAATACATCTGGGTAAGAGCTGAATATAAATCCCAAATAAGCCCAAAAGCCTTATTAAATTTTTTATTCATTCCATGAGCAAAACATTCCCAGACTACAGCATTACTTTTACCAGAGTAGAAAATCTAAATTTTGATAAAGTATTTCTTTCTTCGAATCTTAAAGATACTGAAGAAATGTGCCAGATCTGCTGCTGTATGTAAAAGCATATCTAAAGTAAAAGAGCAGGGCTTCCTAAATTCCTGTACCTCTCTTTGCAGTGGCTCTCTGTGTGAGGATAAGTGCTTTTTGCCCACTAATTGATTTAAGAAACAATACTTTAGGGGTTCTATTTTTAATGAAAATATTTTTTAAATGTCTCTTATAAAAGGAACAATGGATCTACCACTTGAAAACCCAGAGGAGAGATGGTTGTGGAGATTAATATTGTTTGTTTATGCACAAAAAGACACTGGTAAGACAAATCTCTCCAGCACCTGTTCCCATGTAAGCTCAAGCTTACTTTCTAAGACAGATAATAACAGGGGGATGCAGTGATTAGTACAGTGCCAATGCAGACAGCAGTCCTATTCCGAACCTCCTGACTGAGCTCCCACCTGAGGTCCTTGTATTTTGGCTGAGTTATCAACCAGACCACAGTGGCCTATGCCTAATCTTGGCTTCAGACTTCATCTCCTGTGCCACTGCAGCTCTCCTTGGTTACTCTGCCTGACTCTCCCTTTTCCTTTGTGCAGATGAAGATAAACCAACTTGCACCAAGCCCAGGTGGTGGCTTAGCCTGCTCAGCACAACGAGAACGTGCCTAAATGCCAGGTCATTCTGCAAGCACAGAGCTGCAAAAACAGCCAACAGAGGGAAGCTGTGTGTATGAGAATCCTCTCTCACTTCTCATTCAGGCATGACAAGAAAGTAGCTCAACAGAACAATTTATACACATGCTGAAATGGTTCACTGACCTAATAAAACACAGAGCATTCTTAGATGAAGAGAAAATGGTACCAAATGCAAGCCCCAAACAGGATGGGAATATGAGCTATGCTGAGAGTATACTTTGCAATTCCCTGCATTAATTATATACTAGCAGTTGCAAAGATGAGAATAAAATAGAGCTATAGTCTCTTTCAAATTAATAGTGTTGCAATCAGACTTAAAACCAGTCAGTAAATGAGAAAAAGGGCTTGCTAATGATCTCAAAATCTAATGGTTCCTAGCAGAATATTCTTTAAATATACAAAAGTGCACCTACACGTTCATATTTTGTTTATAATGGCTTTCATTCCAAAAGGTGCTGAAGATTTTGCTGCTATCCCATCATCATGCCATTGCATGTCAAGAAAGAGTTTCACCTGACAATGAGTAACAGGCAAAATGAAGATCATGAAACCAAGAGGGAGAGACATTTCAGTCCAAGGAGAGTGGAGAGTTCCCTGCCTGTGACAATTCCCCATTGGCTTCCACAGCTTCCTGAGGTTTAAGACTCTTACCCACCACACAGCACCAGGGAATCTTTTGGAGGTACAGAAAGATCACGATCCTCCTTAGCTGATAGAAAATATTATCATCTGATAAGAGAGACGTGACAGCAAACAGGTATGCAGTGCATTACACACTAGAGCTCAGTCTAGGATCTCAGTAGTTTTTCCATATAGTAGTAATTATTTTTCTTCTTTTTCCTGAACTAATAACAAAATTAGATTTATTTCCTGCTTTAATATCTCTAAAAGGCCTCATAAGTACATCAGAGTACACATCAGAATGACGACCAGACATAATTAGGCAAATCACTGGCATTGCACTACTCTCTATATGGTTTACAATTTTTCAAACCATTTTTTCTTCTGAAATGTGTGCTAGGTCATGCAAACTCCTATTGCTAGAGTTGTGTGGTAAAGCAAATATATTAGAAATGCAAACTGTCACCACACCCATCACAATTACATTTACAGCTCCCTCTGTGTCTTGTAGTAATTTGTTCTCCTGCACTGCATCCCTCAGAGGTTTCTACCAGATTATTTTTTACTATTCAGAAAGGTAATTTATTGAAGAAGTGCTTTGCATCTCTGTCAGAGGTACGTGAAGCGAGAAATAAGGATGAGCAAACCTCAAAATGATTGATAGCTTGATATGGATAAGGATCCAAATTTTAGATCATTAGAACATTTAGAACTAAAATTGCAATTTTGTTACGTGACAAGTATTGCTTCTCCTTAAAATTTAATCTGTAGCTATAATTACTGACATTCAGTGGATCACACATCGGAGGTTACTCTGATAGAGCTTGGAGGGAAAGTTATTTCTTTATTTACAAATCCAAACAAACACAGATGAGAAATTTCAGATAAAATCAAGTTCTGGAAAAACATATGCGTCTAAAACTCAGCATGAGCAAAACGAGTTCATCACTGCCCTTGGAAGTGGAAAAAAGGGGACTAGAAATTGCTAGTGTCCCGAATCCATAACGTGTTTTTCAGAGCTATGTGCATTTGGGACCTTCACAGCAGCAGATATATTGGTACATCCATCTTGCTAATGATCTGTTGAGCATCAGTTATACCCTCTAAAGGGGGGAATGACATTGTTTACCTCCACAAGTTTCTGCTAGTAGAGTCCAAACAATGGTGCCCATTGTTAGAAACATCCTTTTTGGTCAGAAAACACTAATTTTGTGACACCTTTACTTTTTTTTTTTAACCACAAAGGATTAAAGATCATTCAGCAAGATCAAATCTATGTTTGCAGGGTAGAAGCACCCAACCAGTTATTTCTTTGCTGCAGTCAGGATGGTGTTTTATCTGAGCAGGGCTGCTCCGATGCAAAATGAATCCAGAGAGATGGAAAACCTTCTTCCAGTCAATCAATTGAACCTTGCTGTTTGGTGAAACAGCTGACCTGACCTTCCAGTTCTTTTCCTATGAAAAAGATTATCAACATTCCTATATTTTAAGGCTTCAGTCTCATCATTGTGCTATCCCTGGCACAGGGCTTCTCCACCTTATTCTGTTTTGTTAATAGGTGACATATTTTTACCTGCAAGCATCAGAAAAGGGCTAGAAGTGCAGTTTTAACACAAAATCCACTGCTTTCACATCTATTGGTTTCAGGTTTGCTCACAGCTTGAGTTCTGTCAGCTGTATTTTCCTGACAAAACCAGTTGGTGTTATTTTTAAATATCTCCCATGCTCTGTGTCCATATTGTGTCATATCTCCCCAGCTACAGCTCTTTGTTTTTGAGAATGTCACACCAAATCAAGATAACCAGTAAGCAGAAAGGAGGAAACAAACATTAAAACAACATGTACACACAGGAAAACCAAAACTGAGGCAGATCAAGCTTCCTGTTCCTCAAAAGAGCAATAGAGCAAGTTGAAATACGCACTAGACCCGCAGAGAAGTCATCAGTTTAAAACCAACACCAGCCAGAAATAAAAGCAGTGCCTGTGAATCACCTGGAAATGTCAGCACACGAATGGTGACTTAAAGGCTACACTGAAGTTTGTATGTGCCAGTAGGTGTTCTTTTGGCTGCATTTCTGTGTTCTTTGTCAGCAAGCTCCAGCCTGATGCATTGCCTTGGCTGGCCCACACAGATGTTACTGCTTGAGGCTATTTTGTCTCTTCCATCCAAAGGCAGGATGCATTCAGGTCAGTTTTCTCAGCTTCCACAGGGCATCTTAAAAAAAAAAAAAATTGAGAGAAAAAGAAAAGCTGACTTGAAAACTACATTTTCTAATCAGCACTGCAGCGTGACACCTTGTCTCCTCATCAGCGGCCTGGCTCAGGATACATGATGACAGGTAATTTTTGATTCAGAAAGAAATTGTCTGTGCAGCCTCATGGTCAGGAAAGGACATAGATGTTTCAGTTCCTGAAACACTGCAGAGGATCAGATTTTAAGAGCCTGTTCTAATATTTCCTCAGTTTTGACTTTAAGAGGATGGTGATGAAGACTGTCTTATTTCAACAAAATTACAAGCCTTTCACTAGTTATCATTATCTCCTTCTAGCGAGAAAAGGTGTCATGGGGTACTTGCATCAAAAGGAGGCTTAGGTTCAACTAGAAAAGTTTCTATCTGATCATCCACAGAAGCAGTGGCAGTCTGGAAGTAATATCTGGCTTTTTCTAATCACTGTAAACTAGTGAGCAGATACTGCTGGTCAAGAGTGTGACTGTTTGTTTGAGTCACTTCTAGTATATGCAGTCCAGCAAAGCATGTCCAGTACTTAACTTTGCCCCAAGTCACTTTTGGCTTTGCATAACATTGATACTATGCTTAATGCTGTGTATGTTTTAGGGGGACTGTTACTATAGATCAATGGGAACAAGGACATGGAAGACACTGAAATTGTGGGCATCCATCACCGATGCCACTTCCACCAGGAGGACAGACCACTTTGCACACAACATTTCAGGCATTGGTTGATCTTAGTGATCTCTGGAAATGCTTATTTTGTAGGCAAATTCTTCCCTTTGCTTGACAAAGCAGAAGGTCTGACTACCTTAAAGATGTTAGGGCTGCAGAGTTGAACTATGGAGCTTCATGGAGGTTGATAAAAAGAGTTGCAAGAAGCACTTCTCTGGGTCAAGTGAGCCTGGAGGGGATAAGCTATGAAAAGGGTCGCAGGAAATTTTAAGTGATTGTAAGGTCAAAACATATTAAGGCCATCAAAGAGAAATAGCTGCTGCATAAAACAGAAAGCTCAGCGACTTGAGAGTGCCTTCCATCTCACGGAAGAACCGCACATGTTTTGTATGATGTCCTGTGCAACACCTGTGTTTTATCTTAACACCTGCAGCTGCTTGTTACCTTATCAAAATCGCCCCTCATCTGAAATACAGCACCCAGCCATGCTTTTTCTTTGACCTGCATTATCACCTTCAGCATAGGCTTACCTTATCTAACTCACCAGTTTTGGAGAACATAAGATCATGGAAGTCTTGTCTAGTTTTAAACTTGGCCTTACAGAATTGCAGTGCTTTATAGAATCGAGCAAATATTGCATATGAAATTCTGTGTGAAAATGTCAGTGCTGATGGTAAAGGGAATGGGATTAAGGCTTTTGGGATCCTTACTGAATTCCAGCAAGCTTGCACTCAGGATGTGTCGGTAGTACAGGACTCTCCCTACCCCCAAAGACAAAGTGTATCAAAGGGAAGGCACAAATGTGTTAATATCCGTATCATTAGGGCTAGACCCCAAGGCAAATGGAAAACTTATCAAACCACTGTTGTCTCTGGGTCAAGATATCAGGCCTTTTTTAAGGGGAGGGCAAAAAAAGAAATGTCTTTTCAAAGTCATGCCAGTGCCTGGGAGGATTGCAATAATTCGATTTGCTCTCCTAGTGTCTGATAATTTATTTAGTTTTCCTGTGAGAGGCTGTAACATTTTGTTTGCTATTTTGAAATTGGAACTCCTCCACAGAGGCCAAGGAGTGGGACTAGAAAGGATCCGAACTAGTTATCATTAACAAATGTTGAAGCCTGCCTGATGGGTATTGAGATGGAATTGTATTTAAGAAAGTTAAAGAAAGGGAGAACAAGGTGGAGATGTCAGGAAGGAAAAGGGGAGAGATAACACTGCATTCATTTACATAAAGGTGCTTGTGAATTTCTTGGCAGGAAGAGAAAGTATCTGCCCCAGGGGACAAGCAGGCAGAAGTGCTCCTCTAGTTCAGAACAGGCTTGGTACTTACTTGAACCCTCAGTTCCCTTTGAATTGAACTCCTTTGGATTTGGCACTGAAGTCAGAGATGCCATAAGTAATAAAACTAGTTTGTGCTATATTTTCATACCTATTTGGTCATTTGTAAGGCAGCTGAACAAGAAAGAGAGAAAGGGATCCTAGATTGAAAGTCTGCTTGAACCTAGGTGTTTCATTCAGATCAAGACTGGACTTCACCTGGTGCTTAAATTTTGCCAAATTAAAGTGCAAACTGAGCTGGAACAAGTGCAGCTCACAAACTGAAAACTAGAAGTTAATGAAAAAGTACACTGTTTTGCCTCCCTGCAGCTGAAAAAAGGGTCAGCTGCTGTACAATTAAAATATCTGCTATCAGTACAAAGCAACCAAGTATGTGATTATTGTGAAAGGCTAAAAATATACAGAAAGTGTAGGCAAAAAAATAAAAAGGAGAAATATCTACTTGAACAAGTGTTATTGTTCTAGTTACTCTTCCTTGACTTTCTTTTCTAGGAGGTGGAGGAAAGACGTTGCACAAGTTTCACATGATCTCAACACCAGATCTATATATTTTCACCTGAATTTAGGACAACAAGTTAGCATTGGGGACATCATGGTCTATGAATATCACAAAGCCAAAGGTCACTTGCAATCTAGAACCAACCTTTACAGTTTGGGGTCATCTTTTCTAAATTCTAAATGTCCAAACTGCTTTATAATTGAAATACGAAGTCAAATTCAACATAAGACTGTAGGTCAGAAGTCTGTTATTGGAGATGTGAGATCCAAAGGGAGAGAAAAATGAAGAGGGAAAATAAGAGATTAAATGATTTCAGAATTATGGATGCTGTGACACTTTGAACTCATCCCAGGTTTTAACTGCTGGTTGCAGCATTTTTTGATAGCTCAGCAAGAACTGTGGATCCCTGTTAGCCTCAGTAAGCAGAGGCCAAGACTACAGCATGGATCAGGAGAGGTGGAGAAAGAAGGAAATAGAGGATGGCAGTTTAAGGGCTGGGATCCAAGCAGGCCCTATAAGCGTGGGCAAGTCTGCCCTGCCTAAGGGCAAGTCACCATGCTCAGGGATCCAGGAGTCTTGGCACAGAACAAAATGCAAATGTAGCAGCCAAGCAAGAGCAGCAATATAGTGCTAAAAAGCTGCCAGTGCAGCAGCATCTGGACTGAAGGGATAGACCAGGACAAAAAACACCACAAAAGCAATATTTCAGTACATCACAGGAATAATTAGGGAACCTAAATCTACCAATCTAAAAATGCCTGAGCATCCCTGAGAGAGGAACAGAAGGTTATTCTCCCATCAAATAACAGTTGCTGTATTTTTGCATGCTATTCTTTAGTAATCATTCCTATTTTGAAGCTCTTTTCAGGATTCCACCTTCTACAGTAAAGGTCTGAGGGAGGGTTGTGATAGTTCAGAATCCCATATATAGGGATGACTTGGAAATCAGAATTGCTGTAGCATTAGTATTCAAGTTCTGTTCTTCCTGCTGATTTGCTAAAAGACATCACAACCTCGAGGCTAATGAAGGCACTGTAATGCTGTGCTTTAGCTGTCAGCCCCTCGGTGCCTGCAGAAGCTGCTCCCTGCTGAGGAGGAGCTGGGTGCTCCACAGCCACCCACCTCTGCTAAAGGAGGACTGGCCCTGGTTACCACTGTTGGTAATGAGCCACTGGCACATCCACGGTGCCTGCAAAGCCTCAAACATGGCAAGAGCCATTTGACACAAATGTGTTCTCACACCTTCACTGCCAGACTCCTCCTGACTTGGCTCTCGTACCCCAGTGCAGCCACTTGCTGTGTAACACGGCTTTTTGTACTCCACTCAATTATCAAATGCCTTCTTCCATGTGAAATGCAAATCTTTCCCACTCCCATCATACCAGCAGTGCCATGTTTCTGAATTATCCTGTCTCTGATGGGTCCTTCCTACACTTTCTGTAACAAGCAAGGAGAAACAGGAGAGGAGGAATTCAGATACCTATGGAATCTACCTATAACAAAGCATGTTGGGATTGCAGATGTTTGACTTGCCAAAACAGTGAGATTTTAATGCTGAATGCTGTAGAATAATACTGATAAATAGAGCTTAATCTGAGACACAAAAATGACATATTAGATGTCTAATGAAATCAACAAAATATCATCCGGTTTCCCGTGGTTGAAAGAACAGCTTTTGGATTTTATTTGTATGAAAGAATAAAGTGAAAAGGTAAGTACTGTAACAAATACTGGTACAAAAAGGGAAGGGAGGAATAGATCTGTTTAGCCTTTACACTTGGTTGAATGAAAAAACATACCCAAAATTGTGTGACAACAATATATGCTCTTCAAGTCTTTTCTTATCCAAATGAACATCTGAGAACATTAATGAGGAATTTTCCAATAAGCAAGTGAAAGCTCTAACAAGCTTTTGGCCAGGAAACTCCAGAGGGATTTATGGGAGCTTTCAAGCTGCTGTGTTTCAGATTCTCAGATCCAAATTACATTCCTGTTTTTTAATTACAAACAAATGAACCTGCTGCAAGAAAGCAAGTAAGTCTCTGTTAGAGCCTTCCCTCGTTTCCCAGCTACTGTGTTCTTCTTTGGTATGTCCCTGCAGGTGTCTGTGATCCCACGTGCATGAACGGAGGGA
This sequence comes from Xenops minutus, assembly GCA_035221455.1. Taxonomy (NCBI): domain Eukaryota; kingdom Metazoa; phylum Chordata; class Aves; order Passeriformes; family Furnariidae; genus Xenops; species Xenops minutus. The sequence continues at coordinate 5,113,099 of JAWWEE010000162.1, forward strand.
AATGTGTCCACCCAAATGTCTGCGACTGCCCAGCGGGGTGGAGGGGAAACCACTGCAACAAACGTAAGCACCTCTACTGCCCACCAACCAGGTTATTATTACTTAGACCAGTCAACAGCAATTGTAATCTTCTTTTAATACTGAAAAACAATATAGTGAATAGAATCTGTTTTGCTACTTCAGCAGTTTGAAGAAACCCAGTTTTAAGTACAGGTAATACAAAATGCTATAAACAGTTGATGCTTGCAAAGGAGAAAAAGCTGCGTAGGGGAAGCCTGGTTCTGCCTCATGCAGCTCTGTTATACATCTTGTTACGGAAATTCATCTTTACGGCATTAAACTTGAAGCATTGATTTTATGTTTTAACAGCTACACATATTTTGTTATATTTTGCGGAGAAATGTCATACATCTCAAAATACAGAACTATTTAAAGCCTACTATAAAGCCTTCCAAACTGATGTACTCTCAAGGTCATTGGTGCATAATTTGCAGAATGATGTGTTCTTACTCTGTAACTCTACCAGATCTGACTACAGTTACATAAAAATGTAATTAAAAAAAAAAAACCCTCTCACCCTGAAATATTTTCAAGGAATATTTTTCCTTACATGGCTATTCATTACCATGAAACTGACAGATAAACTGAATAAATTTATAATCAAGATGACATACTGTATGTAAACCAGATTAAAATATTGGCTTTTTACCCTTTGGGTCCTGATAGTAAATATGATTTCAGAACCAGTAGTTTGAATTTATAATATTAATAATTTATTCAGAAATACTGAAGGAAGGAAGTGTCTCTCATACATATACACCAAATCATGCACTCCTTCAGGATCTCTGAACAAAGCATATATGCAACAAACATATCAAACTTTACTATGAAAATACTGATTTTGACATAGAACACATAAGAGGCATATGACATGCACGAATATGTCATATGGGGATTATTCTTAGCTGATGGTGAGCTGAGCATTAGAAATAAATTTCTTAAGAAAAAAATATCAAACAATTCTGAATACTGATTATTTGATGAACACAACACATTTACTTCTCTGGAAGTTAGCCATATGGAATAAAGCCCAGCAGGTCACCTTTCAGACAGACCTTGAACATCCAGATATATCACGCACATCTTCTCCCTTGTTTCATGTCAACCCGTTCAGCTGTTTGCCTGCAGAAATGCCTGAATGGTGGAGAATGTATCGGCCCAAACATCTGTGAGTGCTCCAGAGGATGGGTGGGAATGCTGTGCCAGACCCGTGAGTGATCCTTCATCTAATACAGCTTTGCAACCATGCACATTGCACTGGAGATTTTTATGCATTAACTTTTCTACTTTGTGTATATTGTGTTAGGCTTATGGTTGAACTCCATCATCTTAAAGGTCTTTTCCAACCTAAATGATTCCATGATTCCATTATGCGTAAAAGTCAACCATAACAGGATTAGCACCTAAATTCTGCCTTTTATTTGTCAGAATTGTCCTCTGCTGCCAGTAAAACTATTGCTTTCAAAGACATTTCTGGACTCAACATCAGCATGAGGAAGAGGCCTGACTCATCTTTTACGTATGTGGATGCTGAGCTCAACCTATCAGACAAAATAAGTAGTTTTTAAATTCAATAATTTGAAATATAAGGTAAAAAAAGAGGGGTCAAGGAGAAAAGCAATTAGAGTAGCTCATTCTGCATACCCAGGTGACATTAAGTGCAGAAAGAAATTCTATGTATCAGCCAACCTTAGAGCCTGACCCTGTAAATTCTCTGTGTTCAGACTGACCACCAAGGTGGCTGGAAGTATTTGTATTTGAAGGGATTGGAAGACCTGGAATAGGAAATGACCTGTTATTTCCAGTTACATACAGGGTCACTTGATTTTGTGTCTGCTATTAGCTTTACAGCATAAGGAAAATATCAAGGCACCATCCCCTTTAAAGGGCAATCTTCCTTTCCTCTCACACTGGCAGAGCATAATTACTTATGGAAATCTTTTGTCAGTGAAATCCCAATGGCTGTGTAATTGTTTCTTCGTGCCAGCTGTCTTCTAGTTCAAACATGGGGATGTTTAAAGTTATTTATTCATTGGTGACATACTCTTGACTCAGTTTATTAAATAAATAAACAAATCATGCTTGTTCCTGTGAAAGGCAAGCAAGGCTTACTCTCATTAACAATTTCTGCTGTCCTATGCAGGCACACAAGCCCAGGTAGTTTTTTTTATCTAACTTTTGAAACTTTGCTCCAAATCCCTTCACTTGTTAATCACTCTGGTTTTACTATTTCTTCCCATGTTTTCACTGTGCTGGGTTGTTAATTTTTTTTTTTTTTTTTTTTTGTCCAGAAGGATCTGGCTGAAACTCCCAGGTCCCAGAGCAAACCCAAATAATCACCAAGTGGTTGGAATTTCTGGGGTTTTTTAAAGAGAAAGAAAGGAGACTATTGTCAGAGAGCAGATGGTGAGGTCTTATAACGTGGCTCCAGGGTATTCACAGTGAGGCAGGGGCAAAGCAGGGGAACAGGAAAGGCTTCATCCTCACAGATGTTAGGCAGAAAGTTTTGCATAGAAGTGTAACCTTTGAAAGCAAGGCAGGTTTTATGTTTTAATGGGAGGCTATTGCCTCAAATCCAGAACTCAATGAAAAAATGTATTTCTCTGTCTACACATAAAAAGCCACCTGAGTGCTTCCCTTGCTCACCTTCCCCTGAGCTCTGGCAATGCTGTGAAAGCTGCTGACCTTAACCAACCTCTGCTTACTCCTTTTGGTTGTCCTTGTATTGCTTTGGCCTCTTCCCCATCTCCCAGCACCACAGGGATAGCGGGCCAAACCCACACACTCTGCCAGAACCAGGGTGTTTCTGGGAAGAGGGTCTTTGGTGCATCTCACCACTCCCCTGTGCAAAAGTGCTTTGTCACATTTAAGCTCCCGAGGTCTCTCTGTCCTCAGCACCCCATTCTTGCTTGGATGGGTATGCCCAAATTCTGTGCTTCACTGTAATATCAACAGGGTTGGAGATGGTCTTGATTTGCACCACTTTAACTACAGAATTTGACTGTTTAACTCAACAGGGCAGAGATAAGAAAGTAACAGCAACATATTATTCAATGTATTAAAATATTATTTAATATTTTAAACTTATTTGTTTTATAGCATCGCCTTGAAACATTACCTATTTTTATTATACTCTATGTGAATTTAATAGTATATATTATCTATTAATACTATATTTTCCGTATGATTAATCTCAATTGTTTCCATTTTATTATTGTCAGTTGTTTCTGTTTCATAATGTAAATACTTCATCTCACTCTACAACAAACCAGATAACTTTGCAATCACAGTACCTTCACCACCCTCCAGAATCCATTACTCTGGTTTGTTTCTCTGGGGCTTTTCCAAGGGTAGGAAAATATTCATTAACCTCAGCTTCATTCTTTGTTTTCAACCCCCTATTGGGATGGCAGAGATGGAAATGCAGATACAGGTTTCATCCACACCATGAACCTCATTTTTTTCCCCACTGACTTCCTAACACACATCCAGTAGAGTGACTAAACCAAAAGATCTACAGAGGCTTCCACTACTATTTTCTGGACCTTTCTCAGATGAAATAGTTTCAGTCCTCCCTCCTGAGATAGCCAGAGTAGGCCATTAAGCCAGCAAAAGAGACAATGGACCAATACTAAAAAAATTATATTGGACATCTACTTTTAATTTATCTTTAATAAGTCACAGATCACCTTCACCAGTGCAGTTTCTAAGCCTACGTGGACAGTTTGAGATATTTGGGGGCAGCAGGAGATACAGTTGCCACAATAAATCTCATCTAAATCTTTTCTCTTCAGTCCTCTATAAAACCAAAAAAAGCAAAACATGACATTCTCTACTTTTAGGTCTCTAGTAATTAAACATTTAAAACTGCAAATATTGATGTCTCAGATTTTCTTGACACCTTTCATCAGGAACAAAGGACAGAGATCTCTATCACAAGTGATAGCCCAAGATACTTCAACCTTCCAGCAGACTGTATCTTAGAACAGATTTTCCATTCTGCTGCAATGAAGATTGACAATATCTAAGTCAGAATAATTTTAGGTCTAAAATATTTTGAAAATGCCTCAGAGTTAGAAGGGGCTTTAATATCAGAGGTATATCTAATTTAGAACAGGTCTGCTGCATTTTGGAGATGGAATCACACAAGCAAAATCTCTGCCTTTTTTTGCAAGGATGCACAATGAAACTGCATGTCCATATAATGCAGTGAATTTCTTAATGCTACAACCAGCCACACTCACAATGACATTCCAGAGACATCCATGCAGAATTTTTTATTTCCAGTTTCACCCATCTCTGGCTACAACTAAACTAAAGAACTTGGCAAGATTAAAAGAAAAGAGTTTTAGGAGGCACTGGGAATGGATAAAACACAATAGCATTCCCTTTATCAGACTGTAAATAAAGAGGTCAGTCAAAAGAATAGTTTTCTTCCCCACTCATCTGTAACTGAACAGAATGGCTTCTGAAAGAGAATCGATAAAATAGGTCATTTGTCCCAACAAATAAGGTGTATGGTGGAATACACACATTATCCTTGATAAATACCTATGACTTTGAGGGGCATAGTTTAAGGAATAATGGTCAAGTTTCAGACTGTACTGCAAATGTAGGGAAATAACCTTTTGGAAAAACAGGTTAAAAAAAGTGATTTGAAATATGTAATGTCTCATAGAAACCAGAAGCTTTATAGATTAGACTTCCTCTATTAGAAGCTTTTCTTTTTGTCTGACTCTGTTTTTTGCTTTCATGACAGCATCAAAAATATTCAAAACCTTCCCTCCCTGAAAAGAAAGAAACAGCATCCCAGGGTCACCATGTTTTCCCATTAGTGATTTCATTCCCATTCCACATTAGATATCCCATCTAAAGCTGCAGCCTGTGGCTTCCCCTTGCTTTCTCTGGTGGTAACTCACATGTCCCTTTTTTTTTGAGCTAGGAAACAAACATTAGACCAAATAAGTCAACACTTTGCAGTACAATCTGATTATCCCAGCAAATATATATCCAAAACACAAGCCAGTACATTCAAAAGGCTTCTGGCCATGGCTGTAAATCTGTTGTTTAAGGCCCTGAATGCAGGATCAAGGTATAATTCCAATAATTAATTATAAAGTATAAGAAGGTTATAGTTGTGAAGGATCTTCATCATTAAAATTCATGCTGCTATCTTCTGTTCTAATATTATTGAACCCATACTGGCTCCTCATTGCCCTTCAGAATATCTCCTCTTTATTTGCATGTTATAAGTGTCAAGCTTATGGCCTTATAATTTCCTCAATATTCTTCCTCGTTCTCTCTCTGCCTTGAACAACATCTCAGGCAGGCTTTCTTCTGGCTTTCCTATGTAACCCTTGCCAACCTTAAAAAAAGGAAATTTCTTTTGAAAAGAATGTCGTTCGCATGTAAATTATAGCTCTGTTCTTTTAACATGCAGGGATAAATCTCTCTCTGTAATTGGCATTTATTGATTATAATTTTACCATAAGCTTAGCTTGTTAAAATGACTTTGCTGAATCTGTACAGGATAACGCATACATAGCCAGTGTCATTTTTAGTGTTTAGAGGCTTAGCATCCCTTGTAAATACATTTATGAAATATTCATTTGAACTTCAGCTATGTTATTATCCTCTGTGATGTCAATTCCAATTTTCCTCCAAAATGTTTTTAACTTTTCTCCTCACTGAGTTCTTGTTTTTCTGAGCTCTACAGGAAGAAGCACAGAGTGGACAGGGGTAGACAGGCAGGTAGCAAAGGATAAAAAAGGAGGAGGCAAGAGTTTCCTTTTTTTTTTTTTTTTTTTTTACTCTGTTTCCATCCACTGAGTATCAAGGAAACCACAGGCAGGAAAAAAAAAGTCTAGTACCATATCTAATGCCTGCCCTTCTGCCCAGGTTCTACCAGAACAACCTGCAGATGCTCAAGGGGTCTGCAGAAAAATCCACCTCTTTTTGCATTACCTGTTCTTATTTTATCCACTACGAAAGTGAAAGGAGAATCAGCTTCCGTTTTTTCCCAGCCCAAGTTCATCTCAAGTGAATACTAGAAATATATATTATTACTAATGAGAGAATTATATAATACACAGTCCTCTCTCTTCCTGCTTACCATACAGAGGAACAAAACTGGTGTGGGCACAAGGAGCCTCTTCTGCTGACAATGTTGACATGTTTGGCTTCAGTAAAGGAAACCAAGATTTTTCCAATCATAAATCTGAGCTCTTTCAAGGTTCATGGAGGAGCTGGAGAAGCAGTCAGCAGATGATGAGCTCACTGTTCTAGTCTGAGTGTCATTCCATTCCTTCTCTGCCCCATCCACAGCCAGAATTCAAACTTTGACCTCCCAGAATAAGGAGAAATTCAGAACCTTGCAGTTGCCCATTTTGGATTTTAAGGAGTGTTTTGCAACCAGGGCCTAACGAAACAATGTTTTCTTCTTAAAAATCTTGTTTCAAGAAAACAGCAACTTTGCCTTTTTCAAAACATCAGAATTACATCAACTGGGTCATATACTAGGATGGCAAGTTCCCAGCTCCAGGTCACTGGAGTCCTACAGCAAAAAACCACTGACACAGCTGGCTTTTCAAACAGGGCAGCTGAAGGTCAGCATGACGTGCAGGTCTCTGTGTGTTCTTGTTCTGGACACGTTCTGGGTCAGTAGTTCTGACACAATGTGAACCTTCACTACCCGACTGTGCTTGTAAGAGCAGAGGTTTGCCAAGCTGTTTTTACAGCCTCTCCCCTTCAGGTTGTGTAGAGTGGCAGTAAGTCTGGTTCTTCATTCCTCTGCCCCATAGCTATCAGGTATTATGTTTGTTGTAGATATTTAGATGTTAATATTTCCTACTCTGGCAAAATCTCAGCCTTCTGAGTGTTATCTGCTGTGATAACCTGATACAACAAAGCCAATACACATTCCAGGTGTTGTTAAACATCTTGTCATTGGCCTTCCAAGGTCATTACAACAGTTATTATAACTCTGAGAGCCACATTTGAAGACCTAGGATCTCACAATGTGTTTCCTAAAGAAACTTCACTGACCTGGTCTGTCTCTAAGACTACAAATCTCAACACAAAGAATTCGCATGAACTTAAATCTGTGTCAAGATCAGAACCCAAACCCAACAAACAGAAAGTGTGGAATCTGATTCCTCAGCCCCAGAATTTCTCGAAGTTGATTTTCTGAAATTAAAACCCAAATGGGGATACACCAAATTCATTCAAAAGTGATGGGACATTTTGCTCTGTGATGAAGAAGATGGTATTTGTTCATAGATATGTGTCTACTTCATTTTCAGCTGTCTTACTAGTGCAGCTTCCAACGTGCCTCTGCCACACAAGAAAATACAGGAAGCCACTTGTTGATTCTCTTCTGACGGCATTGATTTCGACTGCCTGTAACTAAGATACAATATTCTGGCAATATTTGTGAAAGCTTTAACTCATGAGATCTAATTAAAATACTGTACCATGTGGGTTCTTCTTGAATTAGTGCCCTATGAATTGACTGTTCTCTTCCCTCAATGCCAAAACAATGTCATAACAATAGAAACTGCTAATGAGAATGAAAAACTGGCTGAAATTTGACTCATTTTTTTCTCTCTTAAAATATAGAACACCAATTCTATTATTAACAGAATATCTTCAAATTGTTGGGTCTCTATAAATACTAGACTAGCACTATGGCACTCTAGATAAGATAAAGCTTTCCTAATTCCTTTTCCCTTGGGATAAGTAGCTCATTACTGATTCTATGTGACCATGAAATCACACATTATAAACATATACACTAGTTCCCAGAGGTGAAAAGTGTGCAGTTCACCAAATTCTCCCATTTATTTACTGTGTCAGCATCACCTTTGGAGGAACATATTTAATATATTTTTTCATCTCAACTCCAGACTGGATCTTTTAATGGCTGTTATTTCAATTGGAACAAAAGAAAATCAGTTTGGGCACAAATCTTACCCAACCATCAATGCCCAGAATATATCCTGGCTTTCAAAACTGGGCCTTGTACTGATCTATTTCCATCTGAGCTGAGGTTGTTACTTTGTCATAGTCTTCTATTTCCCCATGATTAGGGGGAAAAAAAGGAAAAAGTAAAGACAATTGTAAACTTAAGAGACACATCACCGCAAAAAGTCTAGGAAAAACCATCTTTAATTTTCAAAAGCATCTAAATATTAACTTCCTAATTAAAAGACTTACAATAAGTGTAATTCTAAAGAACTTTATCTTTCATTGGCAGCACTTTGTGAGCAAAAATGTCTATTTGGAAGCAGATGCGTAAGACCAAACGTCTGTGCTTGCAGAAGTGGCTATACTGGTTCAGCATGTGAAAAGAAGGTAAGTCCAGAGTCACTGATTCTTATGATACAGACAAAAATATCCAAATGTAATTGAAATTGTTCACAGGTAAACGGATTAAAGTTTTGTTAACCTCATGGAAGATGTAAATAAGGTTATAGAGTATTTTAAATGAAGTTTAATGACTGCTCAGCTCCAAACTAGCCTTGTATCTAAGTGCTAGATAAAATTTTCCCTTAAGGAAGAGTTTAATGCTTCAAACATAGAACCCAGAAAAGGTGTGTTAGTTTTGGTAGTTAGGGTCATCCTTAACATAGTGCTCCTGTCCAAATTCACTAACCATCTGCAGAGAAAAACCTGGAGAAAAACAGCCAGCTGCAGCCCAGGCAGGTCTGGAAGTTGTTTTGAATTGCAAGGACAACCTACTCTTCCTCACTTGCTTTTCACCTCCCTGCTTTCCTAACTTTGCCTCTTGTTCATGACATGAAATCTCAGGTCTTGCAGCCAGGAGGTTTCTGAGCAAAAATTACTCCCTCCTTCCTTCTCCACTCTTTGTCCACTCCAGTTTCCAAAGCCCACAGCCAGCCAACTTTTTCATGCTGGGCTTGACCTCAAACTCTTCATTAAATGTCACTACAGACCTACCCAAAAGGCAAAACAATTCTCATGATCCAAGGGGGTTCTTCATTGTTTCCCCAAGTAACTTTGTTAGAGGCTTTTTTTCCCAAGATGAGTCCAGTCCATGCAAACGTTTTGCATGAATTTCAGAAGTATTGAGTTGGCAAAGTGCTGTCTTCTTCCCCCAGAATCCCCAATAAGATGTCCAGCAACCAGAATGGTTTGCAAGGTTATAGCACATCTGACACCAGGCTTGACCTGACCACCACATCAATGTGTGTCTTTGAATCCAGTTTATCCCCTGCATCACCACTAAGTCAAAACAGCACAGGTTTTTTTAAGCCACAGTCATTTCCTGTAACTCAAACATTAGTCCACTTGGCTGATTCCAGCTATCAAAACAGGCAGGTTGCCCTCTCATTTACGTACACTGAAAGGCTAGGGGCAAAAATCGACATATTTTCATTTCAATTACATAATGCATTAAGAGAAAGCATGAAAATCTATTCAGATAGTCGCTTACTTCTGTTAATGATAATTAGATTTTAATATCACAATTAAAGTTCTGTATAGATTTTCCTAACAGGTACATTGTCATACTAAACTGCAGCTCCTACACCCATACCAAAATATAGTTGATGAAGATAGGTCTTGTAATTTTCTATATATTAAAAAAAAAAAATCTATTCAACAGATTGGCTGTGGCCTAGGAGAGTAAGGTACACATTTTTTCAAATAATTAACAGAAGAAATGTAAATGACAGCAGGAAAATTACAAGATAAACTGGGATTATTCTCTGAAGGTGGTTACATGCAGGAGAGTTCCCTTGGTAGGTCAAGAGTGGCTCTTTTGGGTCCATCAGACCAAGATTACCAGGATTGCTTTAGAGCATTATTCTAGTTGTGGATGTGCAAAGTATGATATTTTCCATTTCCCTTATGAAGTGGAAATCCATTTCATTTAAGAGAAGATATTAAATCAAACAATCAGGCTTCCTTTCTGACACAGATAAACTATTACACACTAAGTAAGTCCTCAAAAAAAGAGAAAGCAGAAAAAGGCTTTGCAAATTATGTATGTTCAAAACATGCAGTCATCAATGACACATGCAAACACACATGTCTCTCTAGCAATGATTCCTCTCACATTTTTTAAGACTGTTTGAAGCACTCTTCACTCTCAGGGCTTATTCTGCAGAAATACTGATTGGCCACACTGATACAGACGTGCCGTGCTTTGATGTGAAGAAGGAAACGTTCTGAATAAAAGGGACTTAACAGGTTTCCTTCAGTCCCTGAGCCTTGCTGACAGCTAGGATCAAAGTTAGTAATTAAAATTATGGATTTTGTGGTGTCTAATTTAAATTACATGGTTTATGTAATATGAAAGCAAATGAGTTACCCCTGGAAAAAAAATCAAAATTATGAGAGACATCAAAATACAAATCTCATTTATTACTGTGGATTATAGTAAGTTGTACACATACTCATATTTCTGAAAAAGAGTTGGGACGATAGGCCTCCAGCCAGTTCACTTATTAGACTGGATTGGGCCTAAATTAATCTGAATAGGTCTTAATCACCTCCTTCTCCAAACCTGTCAGTCATGAAAATCTCACATTTTATCTAAGTAGTTGCTCAATTATTTGACTCCATTAATTGGGCACAGTTTTGTTTTTCTTAACACTGACCATAAACCAAATCTGTTGCAAGCAAAACTCGTACTTGTTGGGGCAACCTCGGTGGGCACAGGGAAAAGTTGGCTCAGCTCTTTCAGTGACAATATTTGTGTGTTTGAAGAGAATCAGAGTCTCTTGCCTGATTTTGTCCCATTTTCCAAAGCTAAACCAGCCAACTTGCACACCCTGTTCTCTGTTTCTTGTCTAACCTCCCGTTTCTCTGTCTCCTGATGTGCCCAGGAGCTGCTTCCCTGTGTGGCTCCCCTGTCTCTGGTTAATACTTTTACAGCAAGAGATTTACATTTTGCTGTGACAACCTTGCAACCAGCTCAGTCCTTCCCACAGTCCTGACACCTCGTCACTTATTTCCCACTTGGTATTTGTGCAGTTGACTTTTCCTCTCAAAGCACCATCTTTATTGTCTTTACTTAATTTTCTCTTATGGATTTCAAGCTGTTTTATCCATTTATCAAAAAGATTTTTAATTCTAAGCCTGCCTGCACTGCATCCAAGGGCAACATTGTTCAAAAATGTGACATCTCATTGTCTAAGCAATTAATGGAAGTGGGGAACAGTAGAAAAATCAGGATCTACAGACTATTGATAAAAGTACTCCTTGATAATGCTTTCTCAAACAGGCCTTGTTCCTTACTTATGTATTATGAATCATACTCACTGGCATGACTGAGTCAGATCACAAGTCTTCCTAAAGTGAAAAACATCTGTTCTTTGTGGACAGAATTGCTGCTTCCCTTACTAAGTTTGAGGAGCTTATAAATTGATTGTTTAATAATTTATGTTAATATCTCTCCAGATACCAACTTAGCCTGAATCTTTGCCTGTCATTCTCTTACTTTTCCTTCTTTTTCCCCATTTAGAGACACATACTATGGTTATTAGGAATATTTATATCTTTTGGGAGTTCTCAAAGCAAATCACTGCTGGTTTAGAAACCGCATCTTTAAATATGTTGGGGTAACTGTGAGGATCTCTTGACCTGGAAAAGCTGCTTCATGTAAAGACCTGTTTATTTGCTAAGATGTTCCATATGGGGATTTAATACACAGTAGATAGCATCACATAAATTCAAATCCCAGTTTATTGCCCAGCCATTTAACCTTGTAAACAGACCTTAAATCTGACTTTTCTGAATTTAAATACTCGGTTCCTTCTCCCTTGCATTCCTGTTCCCTTGTTAAATCTGATCATGTCAAACCTTTTGCCACATCTAACCTTTCTGTGAAGACTGAAGAAAAGGCACTGAGTGCATTAGCCTTGCCTGTCATCTGCAACCTTCTCTCCTCCCTGCTGGATCCACCACTACCTTTTGCTATGAGAATTAAAACTCATGCTTTGCTCTGTTTCTGTTATGAATCTTCAAATAATGGGAAAAATACAGTAGCAGTGACACATAAAAGTTGTCCAAAAACCTGGATTAAATTGGAGAGGAGCAGCCTTTCCCCTTCCTTCAGCAGCAGCTGACAAGGGATGTTCTAGGTGGCTGCACCTGAAGTTAACTGAATCCTGCCATCCTCCTTTTCCTAGGGAAGGACATGCAAGGGAATTGTCTCTTTTAGGCAGCTGGGAGAGTTAGTTAAATCAGCTTAGGAAGCTGATTTCCTCCTTTAAACTTACTTTTTGGTCTTCAACTTATTCTCACAAAATTTGAGGGAAAATTTCATTTTTAGCAGATTTTTTTTCTCTCCGTGTAGACTGAAAACCACTAAGGAGACTGGAGCAGACAATTGGGGGGGAAAAAGATCTCACTGTAGAACTCCTTTTTCCCCACAACCTAAATAGTGCCTGGAGTCTGGTTTTGCCAGTGCATTTGGAAAAGCTGGATGGCCCATATTTGCTTAATCAAGTTAATTCCCCTTCCTCTGCTGTAATCTTTGGTACCATTTCCCTTTGCACAGTTAAGATTCCTGGAGGAACAATATACATTTCCCTAAATTATTCACCATCTACATCTTATTTCTCACATTTATATTGCCAATTGATTTGCAATTCATTTTCTGACATTTTTGGTTTACTTTGTTTTGGACTCCTGCAAAACAAAGCCTGCCAGCAGCATTCCTCAGAAGGCTAATGAACTTGCTAGAATAGCAATCACTCTCTTAGAAACCTTGTGCGTATTTTTAATTTGTATTGACTCTCAGAGATCCAGATAATTTAACAAGTTTCATGGCAGACATGAAGACAAATGCTCCTGTTGACTTTTACATTCAAAACAGCCATTAGAGCACATTTATTCAGGGCTGCAAGGACTGACCCAAACAAAACAGCCTAAACAAACCTGGTTTCCACTGGAAGCACAGTTAAAAAGCTTTGGCATTAATCCCAAGAGAGACTAAGACAATCACTGCATCATCCTGTACAACAGGGAGTTTTTGCTAAAGTTGAAACTGATACTGTATCTGTTGTCCCAGCTGATACCATCACACTTTCCTTGTGGTTTTTGCCTTCCTAAATGGATTAAAGTAATAGCATTAATTAAGCCAACAGAATTAATTTAAACTAAACAATGTTATCTAGTTAGATACAAATGGTACATAATATTACACTACAAGCTATCGTGATGGTGTATTTTTCCAATAAGAGTTTAAATATTAATGTGCTAAACTTGTCTGTCTGTTGAATATTTATTCTAAGGCATAAAAGTACTGAGAAGTGTAGCCTGTTACAAAAAATAATAATTAAAAAAAGGCAACTGTTATAGCAGATATTTGTAACACTGGAATTTACCAGTGAATTGAACAGCAACAGGGCATTCATTGCCTAGGAATGAACCTAGTGACTACCTCCCAAAAATTAAATACCCTATTGATTTCAGGTCAGACTGAAAATACATGAAGTCTTTAATAAACAAATTCTCAGCTTAGGCAAGCCTTTGCTGCAGCTAGTGAGCTTCACATCACTATTACTGTATTCATTTATACATTAAGAGATGCGAAACCACAAATTTGGTGCTCAAGTTATACAAGCTGTACTCAGCATCAGTCAATATACAATTTAGTCATCTCTGGAGTTTCATGAAAAAATGGCTCACCTCTTTGTAACTTATTTGACAAGTAAATGGAAGTAATATGAAAATAGAAAGGGAAAAATCAAATGCAAGCACCATCAAGCTACATATCTACATTGGTCAGACTACTTGCACATTGCAGAGGAATCTAAGAGTATTTAATGCTATTTAAGCAAGACGAATGACTGACTTCATTATACCATGGAACTCCTTCAACACCTATCCTTGCTAATGTATTCAGGTTGAATTCAGAGGCATCATGATACACTGTAATTAGTCTAGACCTGGAAACACCCAGGTGCCCACACAGAGATGTGCCCCTCCAGGTGAACTCGCCTGCTCAGGTCCCTGCTAACCTAGAGGTCTCCATTTATGCTCCATCCTACTGATGGCAAATGCTTACCTGAGCCTTAAAGGATTTTAAGAACTGTGCTAAAGCTCAGTATGAATACTTAAACTCCTTTTTCATCTCAGAGACACTTATGATGAAAGAAAACTTACAGAAGTGTTCCTTTTGGACTTCTGCTGCTTTCCTGCAATAAAAGGAGACAGCCTATATATTCTCTTTAAGACAGAAGAGCATTATGATTTGTAAGTCAGAGTGTTTTTCTTCAGTTCTCATTAGCTTTTCATGAACATGGGACAAACTAGACTGCACAAAGCTTTCCCTGGGGTGCTTTGGTTTGAATTGACACACGCCTTCAGAACGGAGTTTTGGGGTGATTGCAGACAGGTCTGTGCAACATGAATATTAGGAGTTTCTGCCCTATTTTGTACTCGATATATGCTCCAACTCTCTTCACACATGATTCTACCAAAAGAAAGAAGGACTACATTTTTGCAGCACATTAAATATCATAATGTCTTATTTTTTTATATAAACATACATAAATATATATGTCCAAAGAAGGGCAAGGAGGCTGGCGAAGGGTCTGGTGCACAAGTCTTATAAGATGCAGCTGAAGGAGCTGGCGGGGGGGCTCATCCTGGAGAAAAGGGGGCTCAGAGGGGACCTTACTCTCTACAACTACCTGAAAGTGAAAGGAGGGTGTAGCCAGGGTGGGGTCAATCTCTTCTCCCAGGTGAAAGGACAAGAGGAAATGGACTCAGGTTGCACCACGGGACATTTAGACTGGATATTAGGAAAAACATTCTACAAAGAAAGGGTGGTCAAGCATTGTCACAGGTTGCTCAGGGAAGTGGTGGCATCACCATCCATGGAAGTATTTAAAAGACCTAGAGACATGGAACTTAGGGTTGTTTAGTGTTGGATGGGCAGTGCTGGGTTAACAGAAAGATTTGATGATCTCAAATGCTTTTCCTAACCCAAATGATTCTATGATTTTATAAAAATTTACACATATATATGCACATCTAAAATCCAATAGATATTACAGTACAAATGTGTATACAGATACATGGAAATATGTAATATGGCAGAGACATACACATGTATTTTTGATCTTAATAAATATATACCACTCTTCTAGATACTGCACACATTTTGTCCATGTAAACTTAAATCCTTGCTCTAACTAAACATGCCTAAATCCCAGCAGGCACTTGTAGGAGTCTTTTCACATAAAATAAACATGTCATGCACTATTCACAAATAAGCAACTCCTGCCTGGATACATCACTATCAGAAATTAAGGAAGGGTATTTTAGAGTCAAACTGGGAAGTAAAATTTGGATACATGATGGTAATATCAAGGTTAACCTGTCATCAGGATTAAGGAGCACCTTTCTTCTCGTCCTGGATAGTAAATTAATATCAACCTCTTTACATGCTTTGTAATACAGATTTCTATAAAACAGGTTCTTAAATCTATGTATTAGCATAAAATAAAGCTTTTCATATCATCTCTTATCTTCTTTTGGGATAAGAAAATTTGCTCATGTATTTAAACCAGGACAATAGTCTTGGACAACTTCTGCCGTATGAAAATGGGATAAGTGCACTGAAACACTTTCAGGCAAGAAGCCAACAATCTCCATGTGTTATACAGAAGTGGCAGAGTGACTTTTTTTTTTTAAGGCACACCTGCTTTAGATGAAAGAAATTGAATTCCAACTCCATAAGTGTCAAGCAGCACCGCAAATAATAGAGCCTAAGCCTAATCATTTCAGCAATATAGCTATTTTCCCGTTGAAGCGATGGAGCAGAAATCAGCCATAGCTAGATGATATCACTTTATGTGCATGCTTGGGGAACAGTTCCATTCATCATTTCACTGCTTAATCCCTTTCAAAAACATGTTCTTCATTCCCTGGTTAATAAAAACTTTGGTTGCCTAAGTCAAAATTGTGAAAAAACCAAAAGTGGACTGTGATTTTGCCGTAATTACATAAATTCCAAAGAAAATACAGCAACTACAATAAATCATTTGAGCACTTGCATGCAATATTTCTCACATGACACCACATGCATGAGGCTGTTTCTTCTGTAGTCCCATAAGCAGCTGAATCCTCATTTCTTTTTTACAGCTCCCAATAGGATGAAGATAACAGCAGGACAATGAAGACAATCATTTGGGTATTGGTAATCTGGCACTGAGCACGTTTTTCATTTGGGAAGATACAGTGGGAAGAAATTGCTAATTCTCTGCCTTTTAGCCTTATATAATCTCACAGAGAAGAATAAAATAATAATTAAAGAAAAAAGCCAAACCCCTTCATATGTCAATAAACCTACATTTATTTTCAAACCCTGACTATGGCAAGGCTCAAATTGATGATCCACGGCTTTGGTGACACCATCACCACTGCTCCTGATATCTAAAGATTTTACGATGGTACAGACCATTGTATAAAAACCCCAAATTAGTGCCATGTTATTCTGATCTCATTATAATTTGAAGGCATAGATGAATTTCCTCTATTTTTTGCATTTCTTTTGAACAGTTATGTTTACCCACAGTCTAGAGAAAAATTAGTAAATAAGATCCTGATTTTGCCCTCTCCAAGTCAAACATTGCTTTCTAAGGCCACACAAAAACCCATGTAGCCATAGAGCCTTAATCGCTGGAAGCATTTCAGAAAACCACCTTTCTAATCATACACTGGGGGCTTGGTGAAATCCTGGAAAACCTAAGTGCTCTCCAAAACTTGCAGTTTATCTAAAAATTCTTGTTTACAGAAATCTACCACTGGCTCACCTATGAGTGGCTACGTGTTTCATCAGAAGCAGAGGTAATTTATAAGAATTAAAAAAACATGACTGTGAGACCTTTGACTATTACAGATGAAGTGTTTAAAAAACTTGGGGAAACTGTTGCTACTATAGCTCACTGAAATATTCCTCCTTCCTTTTGCCCAGTGTTTTTTCTCCACATCTAACTATGATAGCAAAATGCTTTTAAATGTATCTATTCTGTTCTTCAATAAATCCTTCATTTCTGAAATTTCCTGTTATGCAATCAGCTGCTCCAGCATAAATAGGATCCCAAATGCCAAAGATGAAAAAAGCAAATTACACTCATCACTTCTTGCAAGTTTCCTACAAAAAAGACAAAGGACCAGACTTCAAAAATCCTTGCTATATTTTACTAATACATACTGGCCTAGATCACAGTCAGCAATGTTAATATGTTTTTAGTGTTCAGTTTAACACTTCCAGGAAGACATTAATACTAAAACAGAACATTGGCTCCCAATGATTATCTATGAGATTAAATTTAGGGTGGCAATTACACCTTTCTTGAAGTACAGTCCCAATCAATAAAAAAGATTTCTATTGCTTTGCCTCCATGTCTACAAGAGACAATTTTAATGGTCAAAACTCCTTGCCAAAATTGGATTTGAAAACGTAAAATAGCTTTCCACACTTTGCAGCTTCTTTCTAGAAGTGACTATTTGAGACAACATTTTTAGACAATTAGAAAGCTGGTTTGCACCACTGAAGAATGTCCATGTGTGGTAACAAAAAAGAAATAATTGCTAATCAATAGCAGAGCTCATGTTTCAGTAGCTGATATCAAACTAGAGGTAACCTACAGTTACTTTTGTTCACAGGTTCACTCTTCTTTTGGAAGCAGGAATTTGACATTCTTCTTTTTCTCCACTTCACCACTTAACTGATTTTCTTCCTTGATTGCTCAATATACTTTCCTAGCAACTCACTAGATATGGAAATCACTATATTCCCAGATTACGTTTTAAACAAGACATTGAATAATGTAAGTAAAATATTATTGCTTAGAATTTCATACATGTTTTACACCATGTTGAAAACTACCCAGCTGGGACATTTTCTTGCAAATACAGGGTCTTATTTTTCTAAGCCTTGTTTTATAGGCCACTTTAACTGTTATATGTCAGAAAATATAGCAAGGAGCTTAAGGCAGGAATTTGTCTTAGTAATTGCGCTCTACCAAAAAAATGTACCAGCTCAATACGGTTACTTGAAGTTATAAGTTACTTAGTTCTAACTTCTAATTGTCATTATGACTTCCAATATTCATTGTTTGCTGAAGACTTATTTCAAAATCCTATTAAACCCAAAAT
The DNA here is from genome assembly GCA_035221455.1 of Xenops minutus. NCBI lineage: Eukaryota > Metazoa > Chordata > Aves > Passeriformes > Furnariidae > Xenops > Xenops minutus. Next base: position 5,131,300 of record JAWWEE010000162.1, read on the forward strand.
AAATAGGGTACAATAAAACATTATCTCTTGTTATGGGAATAGCAAACAGAACCATTAGGTTTTGCTTAATATAAACTTTTTTAAGAGCACAGTAATTGGCAGATTTAACTCATCCATGGCTTATAGTATTCATTCATGTGGATGTTCAAACATTATGTCACTGACTCTATTCTTTCAGGATTTTCAGAGGGTTTGTGTAGTTCTCAAGACAAAAAATGTCACATTTTTTCTGCCTAGAAAGCTGGAGACTGCAAAAAGTAGAAAGAACTTAATTTTTGCACCTACTCTGGCACTATTAACCTTTGCCAAAAAATGTAACAGGTTACAGACTTCACTGAACTTATGTATAATATGCACATATAGGGACATTGCTGTAGCACCTCAGCTCAAAACCTTGTAGAAATTGTTTTGAAGCAAAAAAAAAATATACTTAAGGGAAAAATAGCCATGCTATTCAGTATTCCATAAGAAGAAGTACTATTTAATTTAAAAGGGTATTTTTCTCTTATGTTAAACACAATTTCAGTTGAGAGAAGCTCATGTGCTCCCTGTAGAATAGATATTTAGATGAATGACTTAACTCCCTTTAAAATGAGCCATTTTGCACCAGAAATGTACCACTTTTGGGGACCTGAAGATGTCATTCCTTGATTTATCCATGAATAAAGGGAGAGGAGCATGGTCTGGTCTCCATGTGGAGAAAACCCTGTTCCACACAGATCACTGATACAACAGCCCATGACAGATTGGAATGAGTACAGTTCGGGGCTCATTTCAGGCTGATGACACGCTGAGAGGATCTGCCAACTCATATATCACATCCCAAATGAGAAAGGCTTCACAATACTGCATATACATACACATAGAAATATGCATTAAATTATTTTCACATTAAATTGTTTAAATACAAAAGCTGTGGTTAATGATATGCTCTGTGGGCCTAATACTACATCTTTATGCTCAATTAATTTTTTTAATATTCATATCATTGGAGGACAGAGCAGGACACACTAGAATACACATGGTGTGCATAACGATATGTACCTCTAAGATTACCATTTATACTTCAGCAAACTAATTCATGCTCAGGAGCTCTGGGAAGGAGCTGCCACATCCAAAATTAATGATCATTATTCAGAACAAGTTTTTACTGCACTTGAAAGCAGGAGCTCAGGGTCAATCCCCAGGCACCTGCAAGGCAGGTTTGGGAAGGAGGAAGGACTCTGCCTCTCTGCCTTACAGGACATAGACATTACTCTGTCTTCTGCACTGCTTCCTGTCTATACCAGCCTAGATTTGGAAGATGTAACATTAGCCAGTTCCCCTAGGAAGATGAACATATGGAAGCACTGTGTATTTTGTCTATAAGGGCCCTGCCCTGTGAACAGAGGTGGGTGAGCAGAGGTGCAGGAGCTTTAGCTGTAGAGGTGATGAACAGCCCATGCCTGTCTTCTCTCCATGCTTGCCTCCCTTATCTGAGAGGATGTTTTCCCTTGTGTGTGCCTAAACTGAGACACAAACTGTCCTGAGGTGCCTTTCTTCTCTGCCCCTGCCTGGATCACAGGCAACTCAATTCCCAATTAGACCTGTTAGTTGACCTCCTCAGAGTTCAAAGGTGGCATCCTTCTGTCTCGCCCCTGTGCCACAGCCAGTTCTGTTGTGACTTTGCCACTTGGCCGATAACTCCACACCTCACCAAACTCTGCAGCTAACCCGGCTTTGAGAAGCCTTTCTATTAAAACTGATTAAAAAAAATAAAAATGGAAAATGACTCTGAGGAAAAACCCTAGCTTGACAAAAATCTCAGTCTGAACCAGAAAGAACTTTTATCCTAATGATCATAATTTTGTCTTTTTTTTTTTTTTAACTCTTCTGTCATGACAGTGTTCCTGAGGGGATCAGCCAATTTCCCAGCTGATTTCTTTGACACATGGATAAGACTTATTTTTTTTCCCCTTGTTTAGAAATAATTTCAATCTAGACATGTAACTTGCTGGCAGTTGTACTGTATCACGAAGATGGGATTAATTTACAATAAGTTTACCAGTAGAATACAGAGACTTTTAATCAGTTTGCCTTACAGCCATGGAAGAAAGAAACCTACTCCCAGTTTGCTCTCAAGTCTCCCCATTTTTTTTTTATTTTTTTTTTTTGGTCCCCTGAGGCAGCTTTCAACGTGCATTACCCATGACTGATTTATTAGATTGTTAGTGCTGTTAGAGTCCTTGTCAGGGATAAGACAGATTTGTCGTAAGGATACAGCAAACCTAGATTACCCTGTTCAAAAGCTTCATGCCTTCCCTGTATTCCATGCCAAGCCTCTGAGAGTCAGCAAGAGTTTGTCACTAACATGGATGTCTCCAGAAGGAAGATCCAAGCCTTTGTGTTTATCAAGCCTGTTTATTTCCCATTTTAACTAAGCCTGTGGTACCGCAAAAGAATTTCAATGTGCACGAGATGAAGCAGCCTATCTGCTTAATACCACAAGCCACTATCACCCTCATACGTTCATTTGCCCTTTAGTACAGAGACCATTTCAAAATCTTTCTCCTGCTATTAAAACACTTTTAAAAGCTTATGCCCTTATAAACCAAGCCATCATTTTCCCCTCGACAGCTACGACCTGCCATCACTTTACAAGACCAAATTACCGAAGAAGATTGGAGGTTCATGAAGGCAAGTGGCAGAGATTTCCCGCAGAAGATAAAAATTACCAAAGCACTACTCACACACAAAATGAAATTCAAACCTGGCTCTATTTGCTATTTATTCATACAGAACTACAAGTGGTTTTGTAACTTCTACTTGGAAACACCCGAGAATAAAGATACAAGTCAAGACATAGACAGTGAGCTAAAGAAAGTGGGTTTAAAGACTGTAGCTGGGAAGATCAATAAGCAAAGCCATTGGATGTTGAAATTATGCAAGGTTCAGGTCATAAAACAGTGAAATAAGTTGGATGGTATGTGAACAAAGCAAAAGTACCAAGATTAGCAATGTCATAGGGATACACAGATATTACAAAGTCAGCCCAGAACACTGATTTACCTTTCCTTGAAAAAATAGAAGAAGAGGAGAGGAATGCATCCAAAACAAACAAACAAACAAAGCCAGGCTCAGTCTCAAAGTAGCAAAAGCTGAGGGCGAATTTTTGCATTATAAGGTCTTAAGAGGAAAAAACAAATAAACAAAACCAGAAAATAAACTGGGCAAGGTTATGACAACAGTAGAAAGGAGCAGAGGATTACCTAATACTGGACATTTTTAAGATGCAGCTAGACAGGGTGCTGGGCCATCTTGTCTAGACCACATTTTTGCCCAGAAAAGTTGGACCAGATGGTCCTTGAGGTCCTTTCCAACCTCACATTCTACGAAATCTCTTTAAAATGTTAAAACATTGATCATGAAGGGGCTGCATATACATTGATCTTGAACTGAGGGATCTATCCATGGAAATGCTTATAAAATCTGTACAATCATGGTATCTGTTGTGCTTTTAAATAATTGAGAGTCAGATTCCCAGAACAATGCTGTTAAAATAACAACATTTTCCCTTTCTAAACAACTTGCTTTAGTTTGGTCTTGCTATATTAAAACAAAACAAAAAAAGAATCAGTTATATCCAATAAATGATACACTATTCAAAAGTCATAACTCTTTCAAAGACTGGTTTAAGGTCACAGGGCACCATAAGGACAAGCTGAATTTCAGACAAGCCAAAATCAAGGCAAATATTTCCAAGGCCATACTGCCACTTTTTAGTCCACAGTTCAAGCTTTAAAAAGCAAAGTTCAAGCTGTTTTAAGCACACTTTAATACCCTAAATTATAGCGTGAACCTAAATGCACTCGTACACTCATCCCAGCTAATTAGCAATCTGCAAACTAATAAATATTCCATAGACTGGGGAGAAACTGTCCCTGTGCTGAAAGAGAAAACTTTTGTGCCAGGAGCCTGGCACCAAAATCTGCTTCTAATGTTTGTGTGCTGTTCTGTGCCCATGAAAAGCAATCTTAATCTGCAATTTTAATACTGTACTGACAACTCTAGTACTGCAATCTGTTACTGCCTGAGAGTGCTAGAGAGTGTTTTGCCTAGATGCTCTAGGCTAAGTCCTGTCCTTGGGTGCAAGGGCACAGCAAAATGCATCTGTGTACTTGAGGGCTAAATATAGATGTAGGAGAAAAAGCCACTTGAGAAGGAGTTTCACTTTGGATCAGTTCATGCTTGGATTTGTAGTCAGTAGCTTTAAAGTTTCCTCGGGAATAAAGGGCACCTGCAATACACTCAGTTTTATGCCAGGTAGGGATGCTCCCACATTTGTAGCACACTGCTGAAGTAGCTCCTACCTGAGCAAAGTTTGTACAAGACTAATAAGAGAAATGGAGGGGGAAGACTTAGAACAACATCCAAAGAAATTAGGCAGGAGCTCAGAAAGTTCTCTGGCTAATTTTGAGGTCAAGCTCTCTCAAGATCAGTCTCACAGCCCTTACACACAGGAAGGAAGAAGCCTGAAGGACAGCAGAATCCCCTCTGACTCCACAGCTGTCCAGAGAAGCGTGTGCTTCACGTGCCCTACTGAAGCCAGGCCAAAAGCATTTCCAGCTCCTCTTTCCTGCAGCTCCCCACTGCCCCTTCACATGCTTTTCAAAAGCACTTTATCTGCGCTGGATTCCCAGTTACAGATGCTCTTGCCCACATATCCTGCAGCCAAGGTGGATGTTGCGAAGCAAACATTCAGTGTGCATCCTCTGACCTACCTAAAAACCATCCGTGTTTCCTCCTTGGGCTCCCTCGAGAGCCAGCACAGGGAACAGGAACTCTTCTTCTGTGTACCAGCTCAAGAGCTGCAGTGAACTAACAAGCAGGTGAACCCTTACAAAAGAGAGAATTTCTTTGATTCCAGAAAGTTTATATATAAACTATTCAAAAGAAGAAAAGAAGAGCTTGTAACCAAATTCTGGGCTGCGGATTTATTAGTCTGTAATACAAAAGAAACACCTGGAATTCTTTGCAAATTAGAAAGATGACTAGGAGGCACTGGGATTTGAAGGCAGCCCTCAGTGCATTTTTATTGAAAAGCACATTGTCATTGTTTAATACGCCCTACAAACTAATCAGAGATTACTTTATGCTAACAGAATTACAGCAAGAGTTATTGAAGACAAAAGCTAAAACATTATTAAATAATATGCTTCCATTAAGAGTTATAAAATGATTGTTTACTTCTCTTTGATAGAAGTAACTACTGGGGAAGATAAATCCAAGTGGACATTTATTGAGCACAATGCACTTACTTTTTAATTAGTAGTTTATAGGTAAAATACTGTATAACTCAAAGAGACAGAATCATATCAAGCTTGGCTGGCAGATTTTCTAAAAATTAATTTAATATTACTGTGTATCTTATTATTTTATAAAATTACCACCAAGACAATGAAAATATTTACATTTTATCTTCCCAGTCATGCATACAATTTATAGCTAGAAAATACATCAGCTCAGAACATGAAAACTTGGAATTGACTTGGATCAAAATATATAATGAAAATGGGAAAAAATATATAATCCATCTTCAAAATGAGAGAAAATAAGTTAATTTTCCCAGCCAATATGAGATCTCAAAATGTAAAGTCTTGTGTGATATATGGGTAAAACGACTCATTTCCTATTTTTGAAATATTTTTATTATCACTAAATGCACCTCAATAACTATCTCCTCCCTTTTATAAACTCTTCATACAAGCAGAGAGCAGCTGAAAGCCTGATGTGAGCTGAAGAAGCAATTAACAGTTAAAACCAGAGTTTACCAGCTCTCTGTAACCAAGTGATGCATTATATCAGAAAAGTCTGTTAGCTTACACCAGTATTTCTTGGCTCTTTTAAACCTGCTATACCTTCTCTTTAGGGTAAGTTTCTCCCAGTCTTTACTCCCTGCTTTTGTTTTCACAATGCAGATCATTCCCACTGCTCTCCTCTGCACATCTGTAGTGCTCAAGATTTTTCCTGAGGTCCAACTTCCCTGTTGAGTGCAGGGAAAAAGCTGAGGCCCTTTGGCGCCAGATAACATTAGTATTAATGCAATACATTTCCTTATTTATCCCTAAATTCTCTGTAAGAGGACACCACTGACACATATTTTGTCACCATAACCCTCTCTGTGGTCTTTCACAACAATGCCATCTACCCATGTGATACTCAGGCTGAGAATTACTCCTGCTGAGTGTGGAATGTTGTTGTTTCCATGGTGGACCAGCATACTATTTTTTTTGTCAGACAAATGCTCTTTATAAACCTTATTTTGCATGCTAGCCCTGCCCTCCAGCCCACATGCAGCTGTGCATTACCTGCACATTTCATGGGCAGGATCTCTGCTCTTCCATCCCAGCCAGGAGGAAGCACAGGCTGTAAGCAGACACAGGGCAGACCCCAGGGAGCCTCACTAGCAAAGTGTGCCCACACACACACCCTGTGAACCACCAGCAGCTCCACAGATTTGCTCCTCCTCTCCCCAAATCATATGCACCTGGCCCTGGTTTCCTCAGCTGACTTATGAAAAGCATTCTGACACAGCTGCAGAAGACAATGAAGTTCAGGCACACACAGCTTTCCACAGAAAATAATTGGTTTGACGTGACATTTTCTTAATAAATTCATGTTGACTATTATTCATTTTCCTGTTAGTGTGTCCTCTACACATATAGAAACAAAAACATCATCAACCTGCTCCTCTTTTTTCCCTGTTTCTTTAAGCAAGATTCCATTGCAAAGCAAAGCCCTAGAGCCAGATGATATTCCTTGCTCTTTATCTTTGATTTCGAAATGGAAGGATGATGGATATTCTGACAGAAATGAGAATAGACACATTAGGCCATAATAATCCTGTTGTCAAATAACTTAAGGCACTAGTTCAGCTTCACTCATTCAGCAACATGAAATATTATTTATTGGCTGTTCAAGAAAAATATGGCTGTTCTCCATGGCAAATTCATCCTTGTTTTTAAACATATGTTATCAGTGCTCAGAAGGGAGCTGTAAGCATAGGTTTTAAAAATAGTCTTGAAAAGACATTACCTCTGAAAAACTGAAAGCCAAACTGATGGAATGCAGTTTGATACCATATTGTTGATAGTCATAGAATCACAGAATCTGACAACGATTTGGTTTGGAAGAAAACTTAAAGCTTACCTCCTTCCAAACCCCCTGACATGGGCAGGGGCACCTTCCACTAGCCCAGGTTGCTCCAAGCCCCATCCGGTCCAGCCTTGAACACTTCCAGGGATGGGGCAGCCACAACTTCTCTGGGCAACCTGTGCCAGGGCCTGCCCACCATCAGAGTTAGATCACACCAAAGAATTTCTTCATAATGTGTAATCCAAACATACTCTTTTTCAGTCTGAAACCATTCTCCCTTCTCCTGTCACTCCATGCCTTCATAAAAAGTCCCTCCCCATCTCTCTTGTAGCCCCCTCTAGGTACTGGAAGGGTTTCCCCAGAGCTTTCTATCCTCCAGGCTGAACAACCCCAACTCTCTCAGCCTGTCTCCATAGCAGAAATTCTCCAGCCCTCCAAGCATCTTTTTGGTCTCCTCTGGACTCACCTCAACAGGTCCATGTCCCTTCACGTTTGGGGTCCCAGAGCTAGATGCAGAAACCCGTGTAGGGTCTCACCTGAGCAGAGGAGAAGGAAGGGGAAGAATCATCTCCCTTGACCTGCTAGTCTCACTGCTTTTGGGGCAGCCCAGGACACGTTGGTTTTCTGGGCTGTAAGTGCATGTAGCTGAGTCACATCAACCAACATCCCCAGGTGCTTCTCCTCAGGGCTGTTCTCAACCCATTCACACCCAGCCTGTATTTGTGCTTGGGATTGCACTGCCACAGGTGCAGGACCTTGCAAACCTGATCTTGTTAAACTTGATGAGGTTCACACAGACCCACCACTCAAGCCTGTCCAGGTTGCTCAGGATGGCACCTCTTCCTTCCAGCATGTCCACCGCACCACACAGCTTGGTGTTGTGAGAAAACATGTCTGGAGGAATGTCACAGCAGCACATTTTCCATATTTCCAGCATGATGTCTAAAGCACAACTGAAAGCACAGAAGAGTCCTGTGATCCCAACACTGATGGCAGGTCCTGGAGGAGACACAGCTCTCACTCAGGCTGCCCTCCTTCCAAGCATCCCCTGCCACAGGCTCAAACTACAAACACACTGCACAAGATTGAGGCATGTGGGACAGCATACAGCCTGAAATTGGAGCATTTTTAATCCTCCAGACACTGTAATAGAGGTCAAATACCATTTACAGTGTTTAATATTTTATTTTTAGGAAGACTGATGACATTATACCTCATTGGATATTTATGAAGAGACTTAGTAATCTCATTTTTGCGGGTAGCAAGCGCTGTGGACAGAAACATTCACACAAAACCCAGCTGCTGATGAGCTGCACTGGGAATTTTTGCTAACCTACCCAACATCGACATTCTTAAAAGTGTCAAGCCCTGTCTTGAGCAAAGCAGTCTGTTTTGGTGATTTCATACAGCAGAAAGCATTCCGAGAAAACAGAAATGGGCAGGGAGCATCCAGTAACACAGGTTCATTAAGTCATTGCAGCACAACTTAATTTGGCTGCAGGACATTATTTTCCATGGAAACTCTGGTTTGTGCTAACACAGCTCTACAGGAGGCCTGGCAGGAACATTCTGAGGCACTTAGAGGGAGCAGAAGGAGGGAGGGCTTCCCTGTGCTCCTCAGCTCGGGCAGGGACCACAGGAACGTGCTTAGGTTTGTCTCCAGCTTCCCAAAATGCTGGAACTCCTCACGGGCTCTGGAACACACCTGCAGGAGCTACAGGGGCAAACTGTGCCTGCCAAACATTGGGAAGTGGGAAGACCATAGCATCGTGCAGGAGCATCACTCAGACCCCCCTTCACAGCAGGAATAACCTGACAAGGGTAATCCTGTCCCAGGCTTGTCCAGACTGGCCAAAGCTGTGTTTTCAAAGCCACTTGGCATACCCTGCAGGTCCCACAAGCCCTTCCTGCCCACCGCAGGCACTGGCACCATGAGACAGGCAGATAATGCCACCACCTCTGCATTGGCAACAGGAGAATCAGGACTGCAAGTGCAACAGTCTGTAACACCTTCTGAGACCACACTAAAAATTTGTTTTTCTCCTGAAAACAGGCCATTAATCTTTTAAAAGTTTCCATGTCAGGCTGTCAGCGTCAGATAATGCCAGAGCAATACTTATCCTTTAAACCTTGGCAAAACCCTCACAAATGGAGTGATATGGGCTATAATTGCAAGGACACACTTTGCCATAGGATCCTGCTTCAGCTGCTGCACTGTATGGACACAGGGAGGGGTCAGACTCAGATTGCACACAGTGCCACAAATCTGGCATTTCTCTCCTCTGAGCACAGAGCACATTTTCTTTTCTTTACTCAGGCACCTTCCCTGACTAAATTCTGATAGCTGAAAAAAAAAAATAGTCCTAACTTTATCAGCAAGATGAGAAAAGATTGTGGAAATAACCTCTACTGGAGGTATTAGGGGATGAGAGAGAGATGTAGATAAACTAAATAAGGAAGAGGTAAGGAACATTACAAACTTCAGTGCCTGAAGGCTTCACTTAAAAATATATAAATAAAATGTAGAGTTATAATAATCAGGCCAGAGTAATAAAGTATTATCTGCTAATCTTTTGAATTTTAAGAGCAGCTGTCAGCTCCACACAAGCAGGACTTGTTACCTTTTAATGTCCCTTAGAGACCTTCAGCTGTCTTGCCTGCTTTCTATCACATTATAGCACAAGTACAGTTTTCCAATTAGCTGGGATATTTGATAGAAGTTTTTCCCCTTAGAACAAGTCAATTTAACAAGCAAGAAAAGCTTTAAAGGGAGGTGGCATTTTACCAGATTAGTGCATCATTTTCATTAACTGAACTTCTTCTATTATGTTATGTGAAAGAAAACAGTTAAACATAGATAGACAGATAGAAAACTTATTGAATTTAATTTCTAGAGCTATGCTACTTAAAATCTGATTATTTTCTACTAGTTGGACAACCCTATTATTTTAAAAGTGAAAGATTATATTGAAGGTAAATACTACTGTCACTGTTACCATGGTAGAATAGAATTCAGTATTCATCTTGCATGATATGCATGTCACAACAATGAATAATTGTTCAATTTGCTGATTATATTCACATTAAAATACTTCTTTTTATTTCTAAATCATTTACTACAGGCTGTACAATCCATTTCACATCTTTTATCATTAATAAAAGCTAAGTTGACCCGTGAAAAGCTACTGCTTTCGAGTTTAAAAGCGAGAATTCAGTTTTAAGGAGAGAGGTCTAAATAAGTGATATGTCAGGTTGTGGCTTATCAAAAACTATTATTGTTTTTCTCATAATTCCATTTTGCTTCAAATGAGTGAAAAGAGTTGTGCTATTTACAATTCTGCTTTAGATGACATTTACAAAGATAATGAGTTAAGATCTCTTTCAACTTCTTAAAGTGGTTTGCCCTCTTGCTTTCTACCTGAGCTGAAGAAAAGAGTTATCAATAAACCTTGACCTCATTGTAGTTTAGTGTGATTTTATATGCAATACAAACTATCAATAGAATGAAAAGATAACAGTGTGGTGTAAAATTCACTAATCTTTCAGAACTTTTTCACCTGGAAGTTGTTATACTACATCAACGTTAAAATAAAACAGTGTCATTCAGCAGTGGTCTGAAATATTGCAAAATCTGTGTAATAAAACTTATAGTTAACTCAAAGGATTAGAGAATTGTAACCTCTAAGGCAGAAAAGAAAAAAAAAAAAGCCAGGTGTAGGTTTATGTCTCTAAAATTTGTCATCTTTGTGAACATTGGTTTAGCTCCATTGGTTTGTAGCAAATTGAAGTCTGCAACTTCACAGAGCTCCAATAAAATGCATAATTTCAATTTCTCCCTTTCTGAGACTCTCTGTCCATTACCATAATGGACTTATATACCTATCACTCAATTCTCAAACTACGTGTTGAACACACAGCACAGACATGCATTAAACACAGGGCCAGGCTTATGACAAACAATTCAGGCAAAAATGTGCTAAAAGCATTCTGAAATCTGCTGGCATTCTCATTATTAACATACATCACAGCTATGAGATACTTGCCTACTTATACCTATATTTTAATATAAATGCTCTGACCTTGGATAAATAAATAAACAAGTGTAACTAAACTTTACTAAGGTTGTTTTATTTTATTATGAATCCTAGGGCTTTTTTAAAGATAGACCATGAAAAATACATTATAGCTACTGCACTTTAAAAAAATGTAGGTTATTACACATTCTCCAATCATTCTGAGAAAAGCAGTAACAATTATGAACAGGCCTCTTAAGGTTATAAACAGATTTTCTATAAACTATTATCTCTTTCCAACTATTATACTAATTTCCTTCTTAGTGCCTTCACTAACTTTACCAATAATATCTTTTCAGCTTTCTTATGCAACAAGCTAAGAAAGTAGTAGAATATTATTTTCCATGTAGTAGAATATTTATTTATTTTTGAGAGACCAGACTCAAGGCTCAGCTGAAGGAAGATAACTCTTGGAAAATATTCTTTTAAGTGTGATGCATTGTCCTACTTGGCCTTCTCCAGGAGACCTTTATACAATTGTAATCTTCTGGCAACATCTTGCTTGCACCAAGGGACAGAAACTGGTCAGTCTGTTGACAATTATGTTTTTCTCCTTCATGATTTTGGATTTTTTTGCTTGTTTTCTTTTTGCTTTTTTAAGATTAGCACCCATTCTTATTTGCTTCATTTCCTAATATATATGATTAAGTCTTGTTTACCATGGGAGGGAGCAGAACACATTGTAGGGATGAGTTAACAATACATACTGCTTGGAAGACAGAATTGAATCAGAAAGACTCTGTTAGGTCTGTGTGAGACTGACTTTAGGACTAGTGGGGAGAGCAAACATCAATTTTAAGCCCAAATCTGCCATACATTTACTACAGAGATTCAACAAAGACATTAAAATATTCTATGCTTCAATAACTTCCATTATTAAGATGTATAAAGAGCTTCCCTTGTTTCAAAAATCTTCCCTTTAAAAGGATAACCTCATGAAGAGAATTAATGGACAACAAATCCCTCATGGTCCACCAGTCTCACCAGTATTTACTGCAACTGTTCCTCCAGAAGCACTGCCCAGGTGAGGAGTAGCAGGGAACCAGCCCAGATAAGAACTCAGCTGCCTCCCTGCATTCCTCTGCTTCCTTCCACACTGTTCACCATCACAGCTTTTGAATCCTCCACATCTCAGTGATGCATCAAACCTCACCAGTGAAACACCTGGGCCTTTACACCACACATGGAGCAGAGTCTTGGTTTTGACCTGAATTTGAGTTATGCCGTGAGTAGAAATTCATTCTTGGCACATGATAATCCAGTCTGGCAACAGTTCTCTTCCCTGTTATTTTTGATAGTCTTCCAGCAAAACAACTAACATCTGTAGCCTGGAATAATTTTTTTGAGATTGTCCAAATGATTGTTTAGCAATATGTGAGCTGCCATGAGGTAATGGGCAATCAAAGGCTCTGGCATGGATGTGGTGTGTGCAAGAACCCAGGAAAGAAGAGCTCCCTCCTTATTGCCTCAGCCCAGCTCCCCAGCATTTGCAGTGGAGAGGATGAAGGAGGTGGGCATACAAAAGCAGAGGTGTGAGAAGGGAAGGAAAGAGGCTAAGCAAGGAGAGTGGCAAGGACAGGGTGATTGTGGTGCTGGAGTCACCATCCCTGGAGGTGTTCCAGAAACCACTGGATGTGACACTTAGTGCTATAGTCTAGTTGACAAGGTGATGATCAGTCAAAGCTGAACTTAATGAACCCAGAGGTCTTTTACAACCTAAATCATTCTGTGATTCTGGTGATGACAGGATGGAGAAGAAAAAGGGGGAAGACAAGGAAAAGCCACAGTTGCAAAGATCATGCAAGAGGCATGAAATTATTTCTATCGAACTGCCCCTTTTCTCCTCTGATAAGCTGAGTCCTTGAATAAGCTTCCTCCAAAGCTCACACTGAATCGATACACACCAAATTAGCACATCATTACCCATGCTTTTTTGGGGGGATATTAGCTCAATACAACTAAAATTCAGGTCTGACTGAGACTAAATTCAAGCTGAATTTTGTCTCATTTGAAACAACTGGCACCCATCAGAGATGACTCCTGAGTTTCTGGAAGATTGCCTGCAATTTGGGCCTTGCTGCAGTTTTCACTGAGCTCCTGTGAATTGTGGTGACTATTTCCAAACCTTGTGCAAAGCCTCAGAGGAGACTCAGCTCCAAGGGAGGAAGGATGAAACTTAATTAAAAGCAAACTAAAATCAGTGCATTGAATCCTTTGAGAGATTTGCACTTCAGTTCCCTCTTTTTGAGTACTGCTATAGCAGGACACACTGCTAGCCAAGGAACTACAGAACTTTTTGGAAACTTCTTTTGTATGGAATTCTGACATAATGTTTCACAGCCAATAAGAGACAAAATGCATCACATAAGAAAGAGAACATCAAGCAAGAATCAAGTCACTTACCAAGATCAAGTTCAAAAAAATGTTATGGCCAAATTGTTGGAGAGGAATCTGGGACAGAAGAATTTAACTGGGCTTCATAAAGGTCAAAAAACCCAAAGAGGGAGGAAAGCTAAAACAAGGCAATTTTCTTCCTGCTGTTTTTATAGATTCTGTAAAAACATTGGATAAGACAGGCTGTCATCTCCCAAAAATAACCAGTCTGTATTGTACAAGCATTCTCCAGTTGGCATTTCAGACTTTTGCCCAGAATGGTACAAGAAATCCCGCCAGACAACAGCAGTCTAAAGCCTGAGGCTAAAACCTGATTAATTGATCGAAGGGGAGTTTTTCTTCCCTGTCCAGATAACTGAGCCAGTGCCCAGCCATACATATATGTATATTTTCCATTGTGCAGCGGAGTCTTATAAACTCATGCTCCTGGGAAGGCCAGTGGTGAGAAGAGGATTGACAATTCACTGGCCCCAAGGAACTGCAGCTTCCCCACCACGTGGCCCTGCCTCAGCTTGGTATTGATTTCTCTGTGTCCTGATCAGTCAGGGAAACACTTAAGTCATTATAAACATGTTTTTCATTTTACTGGGACAGATGTTCATCCACTGCAGTGTGCAGTTGTAAACTCAGTTTAATACATTAAACTTCCAAGCTAAATTGCATTGGTAATTTTATCTCTTTCTTTCCTGACCTTCATAGGTTTAAAAATCAGGTACTTAACCTTGCATTAATGGCAGGGGTTTTATTGCACAAGATTACACATTTAAAGCCATTATTATAACCTCTGCTCCCAGGTATAAAAAGCTGAGAGACATCCAAATATATGCCAGGAAAATGACTGGTGAGGAAGAATAGGAAACCTTTCTGGCACCATTTTTCTTTTCTTTTTTTAACACTGCTATTAAACATAGGTCTCCCAGTTACTATGCTGAAAGTTCTCAACCATAGCAAAGTTATATGAATATTTCTAATATTTTAAAGAGTGAACAGAGCAATGTAAATTGTGGCATTGCAATTCAGGAGTTGGGCCTTGCTTCCACAAGGAAAACATCTGGCATTTGCTCATTACATGTAAACGTTAAAAAGAGCAAAATTAGAGTCATCCTAACATGAGATTTTTAATTCAGAGATGAAGTTAATCATAAAACTTCATTTTCCATTACCTTCACCTCTCCACATGCTCACAAAAAAATCCTCTCACTCAAGCTTTGTGCTATTTAAATCCAGGTTGCTGGAGGTGTAGGATATAGGATATAACTTGCAAACTGGGCTGCATTTGCTACGTGTGCAGTGAAAACCCACTCGTCCTCAGTGTGCCATCTCATGCCTGCTTTCAGTAGGATTTGACCTTGCCTTTTACAAGGGCCTGCAGTGACAGGACAAGGGGCAGTGACAGAGGGAAGGGTTAGATCCAATATTAGGAAGAAATTCTTCCCTGTGAAGGTGGGCAGTCCCTGGCACAGGTTGCCCAGAGAAGCTGTGAGTGCCCCATCTCTGGAAGTGTCCAAGGCCAGGTTGGATGGGGCTTGGAGCAACCTGGGATAGTGGAAGGTGTCACAGGGGGTTTGGAACAAGATGATGTTTAAGGTTCCTTCCAACACAAACCATTCCATGATTAAATCTATGGAGCTGCTCCTGATGACCCACCCTTGCCACGGAGTTACAGTTGGCAGACCAGGTCTGACAGTCAGTCAGACATCTCAGGGAATGAATCTATTTGTGCATACACAGTCCCTTAGTTGTTTGGTTTATCTCAAATAAGCACTTTGGTTGCAGAATTCCAATTTCCATGTCTTTGGAGCACAGTGGGCAGATCCTGACTGGGAAGGCTGTGTGCCCAGTGATGTTCTTGTTCTGTTGCATTAACCACCACTCGTGATTCAGTGTCACACACCATGTCTGCAATGTTGCATTCAGGTGCAGCAATCCAGCAGTTACCAGACCTTATCAATACACAATAAAATGTGGCAGCTCTTGTTCATGCTATCCCTGGAAATGCCAGATGGCCTTTTCTGGCTCAGGACCCAAAGAGATTGCTGGTTATGTTGTTAGTATACTTCAAATCTCTATTTGCTTTAATTGCCACAATGCTATGTTTTCTAATGATATCTCTTGAAAAAGCATCCATTTATTCATTCCACTAGCCATTTCTCTCTTAAAATAGGATATTAAATATAAACTAAGATTATTTTGGCAGGATGGAAGTTACATTTTCTTTAAAAAAAAGAATAAAACCAACAAACTTGTTAAAACAAAAACTTTAAATTTCATTGTATCCATAGTCCTTTATGGTTCACCTTAGATTGAGTAGTATCCTGTGGAGACCTTTTAAATGCAGTAAAATGTCTGCCCCAGGTAAAATTGCCAGCACTTTAGAACAAAGGTTTTGTAAGTGGTGGTTTATAATGCGTGTGGGATTTGAAAAGTACATTTTTTCTTGTCTTGAAGATAAGTCTTATTAAGATGGCATACCACCTTGGAGGCAATAATGGGTTTTTTCCATACTTCAAGTTTGCAATAATACTATTTCTTGTAAGAAAGGCATAAAGTGGGGTTTTTATCCTAGAAGAAGTTGATGCTTTCTGACCCAATATTGTTAGAGTAAGATATGGATTTAAAGGAACTCTTGAACTTCTAAGCACAGAAATCACCACTGCCAGTATAAATCAACAATATTCAATCCATGGCTGGACTGAAATCTTCTGGTTTTCATCCTGTGTTTCCTTCATATCCTCTCAAGTAAAGCTGCCTGGGTTGTATAGTACAATTTTAAAAGAAAATGTATTCTAGAGATGGCAGTAACCTATTATATCAGCAAATCATGAATCAGTATGAATCAGCATGAATCAGTATCTTTAGTATACTTCTAATTATACTTCTAAGCTGGTACATTTTCTAAATGCTTTCAGGGATCAAACGTAGGGGCTCACCTCGCACCTCTGAACCTCACCAGTATGTCCAGGCCACAGCTGTGCTATCACCCCACCAACAAACTGGGCTCCACAGCTGTGCTTTGCAGACCTGAGGCTTTGGAAGCACAGGCTCTGCCACTCTGTTAGCCTGCACTTTGTTTAGCTGACTTGCCAAACAGAATTACAGTATTTTAAATATGCAGGTTGTTCTGAAATGTTCTATTGTATGGCACTGGGTGTTGAAGTAAATCTTGCTGAATGCATGCAAGGGCAGGTGAATCACTTTAAACAGCATAATAGGCAGCAACTTCAATTCTTCTAGTGTTTCACCTGTATGGTTTCAAACAAACCAGATTTAACAGAACATTGGCTCTGTAGTAGCATCAATTTGTCAACTAAACTAGAACAATATATATAAAAAAAAAAATCATGCAGTAGACTTGCATTTTTTAATCTGGTCAAAACAATATGGGAAACAATTACCAACACAAAATCTCTCATTACTGGCTTCTGATGACAATGCAGGGTGGGATCATATGGCTCTTCCATGCCCAGATAGAGCCCTGAGTTCCTTGTATGAACATCCCTGTTAGCTGCAAGCTTTCTATGGAGTCCCCCAAACCTCTGTTGGGCTGCACAGGAGTTTGACTGCAACATGTGCAAACTTTTACCACAACCTTCTTCTCAACTCCACTGAGAATTCCTCCTTTCATACAATGAATTGGTTGGATTGCTCCCTCTGTCCACATTCACCCTGTCTCTCTGATCACCCTCCTTCAGCAGAGGCCCAGCTGCAATCACACCCTCAGGCCATTGCAAAAATCCCAGGAAAACTCAGGCTGGAGGTCACCCAGTGCAGCCTCCTGCTAGAAGCTTTCTCTGTGAGGTCACAGTGCCTGCAGATGCTTCCACTTGGGTTTAGAAAATCTCCAAAGCCCCTCCGGGCTCTTGCACTGGTGCGTAACCATCCTCACTGTGCCAATTTTTCACTGGGTGTCCAATATGAATCTCCTTTGTTGCAATATATGTTTTTCACCTTTTTGTCCTTCCTCTGTGCCTCTCTGAGAAGAGCTGGGTGAGGTTGTTATTAGGTTTGGTCCAGCCCACCCTGCCCTTCTCTCTCCAGGCTAGGCAAAGCCAGCATCCCAGTCGCTCCTTGCAGGTGAGGAGGTGCTCCCATCCACCTTGGCAGCCTCTCCTTTTTGTGTGCATCTCCTGAAACAAGACATGGCATTGGGGATGCAGCTTCCCCAGCGCCATCCCAGGAGGGTGATCCTCATCCTTAGGTGATGGACTCCAGGCTGGTGTTTGCTGGGCTCTGTGAGTTTTCCAATGGCCAGTCTTTCCAGTCTGTTAAGATCCCTCTGAGGTCCACCCTCCTCCTGAGCCACTCTCCTAGTGCTGCTCCAGTTTGGCTGTTGGGATGTGGTGGGGTATCCCTTGATGGCTGTGTTAACATTAAGCCAAACACCCCTCTGACCTCAAAGGTCTCCCTTCTTGCATTTTTTAATTATTCCAGATGTGCAAAGTGTCATTAAAATCTGATATTTTTCCAGTCTTATCCTATTATCCTGAAATTTCCTTCTCACTTTTCTTTCAAGTAACCCCTATTACATTAGAGCTTAAGGGAAAGTTTAATAAGCAAAAAGACAACAACTTTACTACATATTATTTCATTAGTTCCAGAACCAACCTCGCTAATTCCTCTGCCCCTTCTATTTACATTCTGTATTTGCAGGCAACTACTGTGTCCTCTGCTTTAATAGTTGTTAAGCCATGCCATGCATATTTAACTCTTAATCATTTCTCATTAGTTCATCTTTCCAATTCCTGGCTTACTTTTGTGAATATTAATTAGCCTGTTAAGAGCTTTGTGCATCTATGGGTCTCAGTCCTGCTTTTATGGAAACTCAGGGAAAATTTGAATTCAAGGGACCAGGCAGCTCCTAATCCAACCATGACATCTCTGCATAGGAAGGAGAATAATATCATCCTTCCTTGTCTTTGCTCAGGGTGTTTCTCTCCCTTCTGTGTGCCCCGACTGCTACCAACGCCCCAAGGATTTCCAGTTGTGGGGGTTGACTTTTATCACTGAAAAAAAATAAAGTAACTTATTCTCTCAATAAACTGAAGAAGCAAAGGAGCAATTTATAGAAAAGAAAAATATTTTTGTTCAGTATTGGAACAGACAGGTTGTTATAAAACTGCTTGTTTAATAGCATAAATATTGATCAATAGCACAGAGTCATATTAAAATGCATGTTCTTTCTCATGGAAAGGTGAAGCTATGCGAAGAAATTTACACCAAAATTTTAAAGAAGAAAAAAGGGTTGATAGATAACATGGAATTAAGAAATAGAATGAAAAAATACCAGAAATGGGAGAAACACGCAACCTTTTAAATAGAATTTCTTGATTCTGTTCATTTTAAATTATTCCTTTCACAGTTCCTTTACGGAGCTGTTCTTCAATAGGGTGGAAACATAAACACCTTTTTGACTGAATAAAAGATTTTAACAGCTTTTGATTTGGAAGAGCACTTGCTTTCATTCTCAGATTTTAAAAGTCAAATGAAGATATCCATTTTTATGCAAGTTCTGTGTTGTTTTCCCACCAAGCAAATCAGTAAACAATATTTGATAGCTAAAAGACAGTCCATTAAGATGCTCAATTATCTATTATCTTTTAAATGCATATGCTTTGAACACTATGAAGTCCCTAAATCATGAGAGGAAATGTTATCTAGAACAAATAAAACCTAGGGAGAAATTCTTTCAGCTTAAAAAAGTTTGTGTCAGTTATTGCTGTAGGTCACCTTCAACTCCTGTATTGCAGAAAGCACTTATTTTTATGCAGAGTCCTGTCTGACAGAGGGGTTTGTATTTTCCTTTAGGATGAAAAACAAATGGTACTGAAACTCCTGCAAGTCCCTAAGCTCATTCATTATGTTGAGAGAACTAGAATATTAGTGCAGGAAACAAAGCATCTGAAGAAGAAAATGGAGGTGGTTACGGCAGAAAAATGTTATTAGTGTATCTCTCATCCTCCCTGTGCTCCCCACACAGGAGGGGGACATGGATCCTTGAGCACAATGCTAGGGCTGCTGCTCTCTCATGGATTAAACCTTCCCTTTTTAAAAAAAAATAAAATAAAATATGAAAAATGCTGATCTTGTGTCGCAAATAAATTAATCAGCGTGCTGACATCTTTCATGGTGTTGTTACACATTTAAAACAGTGGCATCAGCCTGAGGTTTATTTAAAACAATTTGCATAGTTCTATATGAATGGTTTCAAAAACAAAACAGAGGGAGAGAGAAACCAGGGATGACTTGCAGGAGATATTTTTCAAACCCAGCTGTAGGACATACTCATTGTCATGCCTTAAAAATGCATTTTCCACTTGCAATAAGAAATATGTTGCCACAAATCTTTGAGGCTGCCTTAGACTTCCAAAGGAGTGAACCCCTCACAGGGCTTTTACATCTGACTTTTGTCCTTGGAACCATCATCATCATCGTCAGAAATGCAGAGTGCTTCCCAAAGAGATTCATAACTTTTGCAATCACTGAAAAGCATGTTCTTTTCAGCTATTGTTTTAATATGTTTTGCAACATAAACATTTTTTAACTTGGGATATATACAAATACATGCCCTTCTGATTACTTTGAGCTTCAGGAAAGCAAAATAGAATATAACTGATGCAACTTGGAGAAGCTCCCCTGAAACTGGTGAAACTTTTCCAAAGGTACCAGTGTATCATCTTCTAAGGGCACATAGAATTTAGTTCCCCTTTAATTGCTTAGAAACTCACACGATCAGTTGGTGACACCACGGGCAGTAGTGGTTTGCAACACTTCATTCCTGCCTCAAGGCTTGGAGAGATATGCTGCCAGTTGGAAAAAAATTTCCTTTGGTTCTACTGGATTTGTGCATTCGTCAGGAATGGGTGAGCCAACTCAAGGAATCATAGAATGTAAGGGACCTTAAAGATCACCCAGGGACACTCTGCTCTGGTAGGGACACCTTCCAATAGCCCAGGTTGCTCCAAGCCCTGTCCAACCTGGCCTTGGACACTTCCAGGGATGAGGCAGCCACAGCTTCTCTGGACAGCCTGTGCCAGGGCCTGCCCACCCTCACAGGGAAGAATTTCTTGCTGATATCCAACCTAACCCTGCCCTCTTTCAGTCCGAAGCCATTCCCCCTTGTCCTATCACTCCAGACTCTTGTCCAAATCCCCTCTCTTGTAGGCACTGCAAGTGGCTCTAAGGTCTTCCCAGGCTGAACAACCTCTGAACAACCCCAGCTGTCTCAGCCTGTCTCCATAGCAAAGGTGCTCCAATCCCTGGATCATCTTCCATGGCCTTTGGCCACTGCCATCCCTGCATCCAACACATCACCACAAAAGTACAGAAATAGCTGTTCAAGAGCCACAAAACAGTCTCAGTCTCCTGCAAAAGCCATTGTTACTGAGACATTCCACAATCTGTATTTCAACACTCCTCACATCCCAGGGCAGCAATAAAAAGTATCCAGGCATATTTCTGCCCATTTCCAAGATTAAACTGTTTCTGACAATTTGCATAAGAAACCAAACATCCTTATCCAGAATCCACTGTGATATCCATCATGAAAATGTTGGTTTTGAAAGTAAACTAACATTCAAAACACACCAATAACTGTCCCTGGTTTAGATGGTCTAAACAATGGTGCTGCCATGGACAAATGCAGCGCCCCTTGGGCTGTGTGAGCTGTAGCCTGGCTGTAACTGTGCTGGGGAACAAGGCATCCTCATTAATACAATGACAAACTTGCCAAAACAATTAACAGCATGTAATTCCATTCATCCCTCATGCCAGACCTGAGCTGATTACTCCTTGCAACCTTATTTTTCAAAAATAGCCACTTAATATAATCAGTTACTGCTAGAACCACACTTGCTGAGAGATGTAATGCAGGTAATGTGCAGGTAATTAAATGTTTGCTCTGCAAACAAGAAGATCCTGCATTAGCAATGAGTGAAGTTTCCACATTGTATTTAATTACTTCCACTTTAAAATATTATGCTTCTTTGTACAGTAAAACTTCTATTTGTGTAAATCACTATGGCAGGGAACATGCATCATAATCATTCAAGTTTCAGCAGAAGAATTGAACATGGAGGTTTTCATCATGCTCATGCAAGAGATACAGAAGATATTTCTCAACAGCAGTAAAGTAACTCCAGGGAGTGTAGTTATCATGATTATCATCAGGCAATTACAGTCTAGCTACTGAAGGATAAGAGACCTTGAATTGCATTACTTGCATCATAACATTGACATTAAGGCTTCAATTATCACATAATACCTGCTTGTTCATCCTGTGTTACTGTTTAACTTCTAGTATGCATCAAGGGAGAAAAACAACAATAAACACACACAGAGGGCAAAGAGCACAATAAGAACGTGCACAGAAAGAATGCAGAATCATCAGGATGTTTTAAAAAATTTGAATAATAATTAAAAAACAATAATTCTTTAGAGAAGACTATCTATTTTGGAGAGCTTCTGCAACATTTCCCCTGGATTCCAACTTAATAAAACACAAAGAGCTACTTGTAATCAGACAACTAATCCCACCTTGAATCCGTGAGGCCTTGATCCAGCAAAGTGCTGTTCATTCCGACTCACTCCAGCAAAACACTTAACTCCTGCTTAGGTTTGAGCACTTGAGAATCCCTCTCTGACCTCAGCAAGATTTAAGTGTGATTAAAACAAAGCATATCCTTAACCTGCCGTGGGATTTGGGGTTCGAGCAACAAGGAGGTTAATTTTATAGTTTGTCTAGGAAGAAGGGAAAAAATGGTCTTTCTGTAAAATATAATAGTAGTGAAATATTCTAAAATATTCTGAGGAAGCTAAAAATCCTTAAAAAATATGTCACTCCATGCCTGCCTTACCATGTGCTGTCAATTAAATGCACATTTGGTACTACATACAGGGTATTGTCTGTGTCTACTGTCACATGCCTAGAGACTTTTGCTTTCCAAAGTTTTTATCTGTAGTTATGCTTTACCCTGTTGTGAGCAGGACAAACATTGACATGATTTGAAACTCCAGTACTTTCACTGCTGATTTGTCTGGTTAATTGGGCCTGTAGCTTTTTACCCAGGAATATCTCCAATTAATTTTATGGTGTTCTATTCAGCTTTAGTAGAGGGTTTTACATATAAAAAAGGGATTTTTGTGGGTGTCACCAAACTAGATTAAGACACCTCAGAGGCTGCACAGCTTCATACAAACATGAAAGTATGGGCAATTTATTATATTAGCTGAAACTTTAAGAAAATATGTGAGGGTTTGGTTGTCCTTCTCACTTTTTTTCCCTTTTTTTTTTTTTTATTTTTTCATAAACACACAAAGAAATAACCAAAAATAACAGGGAAGGAATATGTCCTTAGGAAAAGATATAAAAGTCATACCCAGCATAGAATACATGCGAGGATATTGAACCTCACAGATTTCAGTTTTGTAATTTTAATTAAGGCTTTTTTTATCTTGCCATGTTACATGTCACTCAGCATGTCAGATGTGTATGTAACTGTACATTATTAACAATTGGTATTTATAACAATCATAATTGACTTTAATGCAGTGTTCTGAGTCTAAAAGACTGCCATCTCTAGGAAATGCTTTTGTGGTGGTTAACTTCACCACGATAAAGACAAGGAGAACTGGGGTTGAAGAGGAAAAAACACAGTGGTGAAGTGAATCTGAAAGCAAGAGACAGAAAAGTAAAAATTCAGGACACTGAAAGCCCTGGCACTCCTCTTCCCTTGGTCCTTGTGGCAGCCGTGGGGATGGTTTACATTGCAGCTTCCTATTGCTAATTCAACTGGCACATCAGGTTCAAAGGATTCATGGAAGGGGTTTTTCAAAGCCAGCTAATTTGCTGTGGACTGCACTTCATTCCCAGCAGACAAACAACAGTGCTCCCGGGGCTGGTAGGTGGCAGCAGGCTAGGGAGAAGTTTACATGGCTTTTAAAACTAAAAGGCAGCCTTGCCCCATTTGGTGACCTCCAAAGTGAGCAGAATTGCAAATGGCAAGGACTGAATTTAATGCAGTACCCAGAATGCCACTAATGTTTTACATGCATGAGCAATGAGCAGAGCTGGGATGAGAAAAGTGCTGAATATTCAGGGCAATGAAATTCTCTAACCCTAATTTCAAAGATAAAATACCATTTTCACTTTGACGAGACGGTTTTGGGTGTTTTCCAGGAATATTGATGCGCAAAAAGCTCATTAGAAACTTTAAACTGAATGAACAAGCACTGCCCTTTGTCGGGCCTGGAATTACTCAGGGTGTAATTGGTTATGTTCATATGACTTATTGGCTGTGGTAACACAAGGAGCTATCCATGGCAAGTCATCCTGAAGAGCTTGCACATGGTGACTGTAACCTTCACACTTCCTCTCCCACCCCTGTAGTTTGTTGCTGCTGCTTGAGGTTCTCGGATGTACTTTAGACTTAGTGGTTTTGTCTGATTCAGTCCACTGGAAACAGAGCTTTGCAGTTTGAGCTCTCCAGAGACACAAAAGAATCAGACACAGGCACATCTTTCCAGAGCTGTAGGAATGCTTCAAATACAGGAGGGATCATTACAATCAGGCAATTAGGGGGACCCTGGATGGTGCCACCTGTCTGAGTTGTGACAGGGAAGATGAACTTCAGTCTTCCCTCTACCTGTCCTCACCAGCAATCCATCACATCCTCCCTTCAGGCTGCTGGCCCTTAAGACAGGAGCTGTAGAGCAGGTGATAAAAAGTGGTGTCATAATCTGTGAAATTCATATCACTCTCTGTCCTCAAACCAGCAGGAGATCTCGGTGGTCTGTACTCAGCTTCAGTGTAAATATTGACCTATGAAATCTGCTTATAGCACATCCATAAATTCAAACCATACTTAACCTGAGATCAAGCTTCTACACTTCTGCAAAGAAGGCCAAAAACCTGCCAGACTGAAGGGCAGTTATGTCCAGAGAGAAGGTCCTTTTTCAATAATCATGAACAATTCACTCAGGACAGTCATTGGTTCAGACTGACCAGACCAGGAGCAAGATGTTGCACTTCACCAGGGAATAAATGACATTACTGCTGCCATTGGGATGCATCTTGTGCTATTTCTTCAATTGTTACTTTGAGACAAATCTCTATAAGAAATCTCACATTAGTTTAATTTTCCATCTATTTTTATACAATATTTTATTGCCCTAAATTCACAGTAGAGATTTTTCTAGGGGTTTATCTGGCTGAAGTCAGGGCTGGGGTTTTCTATTTTCCAAACAGTTTCAATTTTCCTTTAAAAGTCCATATTTATATCCCGGTTTTATTACTACAATTCTATTGAATGCTAACAAGTGCATTGGCAGTTGCAGGCATGCAGCCTTCTAATATAACCTTGCAAGCAAAATGCCCTTTCTCTATCAAGATAAAAGCCTTTTTCCTATTGACATGATTCTTTTTCTACATCACAATATCCTGCAACACAGAAGAAGATGCAACACATGCTGTTTTCTCAGAGCTCTGTTGCCACGACTACATACTAATAAAAGCTTTCTGGGACAGCTTTCCCTTCTTTAGGAGTATCCCACTGCAAATGTAGAGGGTTAAGCTCTTAGCTGGAGAGATGGAAGCACAGGTATGCGGGATCACCGACAATGCAGAAAGGAAATAGTGAAATTATAAAGCAAAAACACAGGTTCTGATGATTCACATTTTGGAGAAGAAAATGGTACTGTATTTTTACTGCATCATCTGTTTAAGCAGAATTTTAGGGTTTTTTTGCACTTTCTACATCCTACACATTTTCCCTTCAGCTCAAATAAAGGAATTTACAGCATTTGAACTCCAGACAGAGAAAATATGAAATTCATTTACTGGAATTCATGGTATTTTCACACATGGACAGCAGTGCAATTATTATCTCCTGAATTCAAGATATCATTACCATAAAATTGGAACTGGAAAATATTTGTTTATTTTGAAAATTGCCTTCTACAAACAGAAACAGCAGTTTAGACCACAAAGACATGATCAATTAATCCGAAGCATAACTGGAGAACTGGGTGAGGTTCCTCAGCAAGAGGAAATCAAACCACACCTGAAGACACTCACCTGTTTTAAAGCAGTGACAGGAGTTTGGTTGCCAAGTCCTAGAACAGCAGAATCAGGCTGGGACCAGAAGTTCTGTGAGCTCTCGCACAGCTATTCCTCTAATGATTTTTAATGCCTTTGGAATTCCTAATTAGAAAGACATATCTGATAGTTAAATATTGAAGATTGTTATATATGAATTATTCTCTCCTAGTATTTTGCCAAAAGTATAATTGGAAGTACATTATGTGGGAGAAAAGCTAATTTTTCAGCTATTTATGCCTATGGATATATTTACCTTATGTCTCTGATGAAATTTATAAATGCAAATGTGGTTTGATTATCAAGAACATTTTACATAATTCACATAGATTTGCAGACAGGTAGAAATTTAGTTTTCCTCTTTGTTCTTACTTTATTTCTACCTGAATAAAATGCTATGTATTTCTTTGGCGTGGCTGGAGGACAAGAGGCAGCAACAAATCCTAACTGTCCTTTCCCTCTCCGTGCACAAAGAACCTCAAGACAATGAATAATGTGAACAAGGGAGCAGCTAAATTGCTCTGGAGATGACTACTCAGCAAAGAGGATTATCTACAGGCAGGTAACCAGGCAAGATAAAGTTCACCACATCAATAAACTGGCTTTTTTTGTCTAATTAACACGTGCTGGTCATGTCCCTGGGTTGATTTACAGTTCCATCCTTAGGGGTTTAGACTGGAGCGTGGGTTACACAAGGCTGAGCTCTGCCATTGCAGTGACAACAGTGCATTTCTGCCATGCTTTTTAAGAGGTAATTTTTTAATTGTATGCAAATTCATCATTAAAACATTTCTCACTGAGGTGGGAGTCGAACATGCCACTGTTGTCTTCAAGATTGTATTTTATAAAATGTATTTTCAGGTATGAATTTCTTTAATCCCGATGGTGTATGATGACAGGTGCAGGTCAGGTATCTGTCCTGACTCCTGTGAAACATTTCATGTCACAGTGTTTAAAATCATATATTTTTGCTGAATTTCTTTTTTTTACCCTTTAGTATTGTGCAAGGAAATAAAATATGTAGCAAGATTTAAAGCCCCTCCTTTGATATATGTAAAGCTGAGGGCCCACAGTAGCATGAGCTGGCTTTGCTCCAGCTGAAGAACAAGGAAAATGGAATAAAAAGTAGGTAAGATCCCTTTTTGCTCCAGTTATATAAGTAGTTGAATAAATTACAAGTTCATGACACCTGATAGCAATGAAAATGGAGAAAAGCCATAAACCCCATGCCATTATTATCACATGCACCATTAGTATTAAGATGAGTAGCAGACATGCCAAAAAGCAGAAGGTGCAGGAATTTCTGGAGGGACAGATTCTATACAGCACAAATACCTGACACCTCCCACGGTCACAGTTTAGTCCTCAGTGGAGCTCACAGGTAGGGTTGCACATTCACATTTCATGACAATTTGACATGACTTTTCATAAGTGTTGGAGAGAAAAGAATTGGGCAAACCTTAAAATGTTTGTGATATGTGAAAAAGAACTTTGAGTGGAGGAGCAAGGATATCTCACCATGGCCTGTTGTCCTGTGCAAGTGAAAATGTGAGAGCAAGAACCAGAGGGCAGATACTGCCTCTGGCCAGTGAACATCAAGAGGGATACGGTTTGCTATAAGGTGTTTTGATGCAAGAAGGGTGAAGAATACTGAGAAAGCTGGCTCATACAGAGGACATAATCACAGAAATAAGGAATAAAATATGATTTGAAGAAATATTTGGATCCTTGAGAGGTTTGGCATTTTATCAGAGTCCTGTTCTTAAAAGATGATGCATAAATTCTAAGGCATCTGCCAAAAGAAATATGAGGACAACGTTCAGCACTTAAAATAATCTTCACTAGGGCAGTTATGTTCACAGGAAGGATTCTAGGAAAAAAGCTTTCCTTAGTAATCTGTACTTAAAGAAATTATTATTCTCTGCTGGACTAAGATGACCTAACACATTGTGTGGCATAATCAGAAAAAAAAATTAGTTGGAAGAAACATGTTACTTGCATTCAGAGAGAAAAGAAGATGAAGAAGGTTCAAAAAAAGGGAAATAAAATGAAAAAGGGGGGAGATGGGAGGAAAAAAGAAGCAAGGAGAAAAGGGAAAAAGGTGAAGAATCTTGATTTTGGTCCTCTCAGATCCCAGAGCACCAGTTTCAGGGACCGCAGATGAACAAATCCTTTCATGTCTGAAATAATGGAAAAATGAAAATAGGCTTCTATTGAAAATCTTGCTTAAGGTTTTGAAAATAAGAAAAGGTAAAAATATATACATGGGGATGAAGGTGAGGGAAACACATAACAGCACTGCATGCAAATTATTATGGCTTGGGCAGGAAAAGAGAAAGTGGCAGACACAGCCACAGTGACATTTTTTTCATTATATTCATTTAATGACATTACTAAATCATGGACACATTAACAAAAAATTTGGTTGTCCCCAAAAGCCTCGTACTGGACTTCTGGTACTCAAAAGCAGAGGGAACAATGCAGGACTGGGCAATTTTTGGTTTTGCCAAACACTCGTCACAGACTGAGCAAGGAAGTGCAGCACAAGAGGGGCTGGAGTCCTGCAGGTAAGAACATGATGCTGTTCCTTATGCCAAAGGCACGTGGGATTCGGGGTGTGATGGTTTCTAACACACTGAGCCAAACATGTTCCTGCTGCAGATTCGCCAAAGACAGCGGAATTCCATCACACAGCAATCGGAACCACTGCCTTTCCAGGAATTTCTGGGGGAAGGAAGCAATCCCCCTCCCGTTGCCATGGGCAGGCTGAAGCTCATTGCTCAGTTCAGTTAATGTATGCACTGAACTTCAAAAGTTTCACTTAGTCGGATATGTGATGAGAAATTAATCATAAATTAAATTTTTCAGATGAAAAGTAGGAAAAGTTTTGTCACCTAGTTTTCAAAGCTACAAAATACTTTTGAGGACAGTATTGCAAATGGGTCTGACCACAGAAGTATTCCTGTGGAGAAGCAGCACTCCATTCCTCGTGGATTTCTCCTGCAATATCTTTTCCACCTGGCAGGTTTCTTTTTTAACACAGAAACTATTCACACTAGGGGATTTAAAACTAATCAGTTTGCAAGCTGTTCTTAAACATCTACAGCACTATCAGTCTAAAAATAATGTTCGACCGTACATTCTCTATATTATATCATTCTCTAATTACATTTCACCACAAGGGCATAAAGAAGGAAGACATCCTCCTTTTACACTGCAAAGGTGGGCAAAGCTCTGTCGTCTCAGTATTCAGAATCTCCAAGTGGTAAAGTTTCTTCTGTACTGACATTTATTTTTAATTGCATGGGCCTCCATGCCAGCATGTGAACAATTCCTCCACACTTCGTTCCAGAAGCATTCTACCAATTACTTGATCTTCTCCCTCTCTCATGTGGTGAGTTAATAGAAACTGATCCAAGTAAAACTGTAACAGATCCCTGTCTTTGGACTTTTTCAATTTAAAAAGAAAAAAAGTATCTGAAAAAAAATTGCATTTACTAAAAATAAAGAACCAATTAAAAAAGGGATCAAAATTTTCCTCTAATTGTAACTATTATGACTGTGTCTTGAGAAAAATTCCACTTTTTGTGGGATGTAAAAATAAGAAAAATTAAAATCTACATTTTCTGTTGTAAAGAATAACCATCTCCGGTTAGAAGGCAGTCATCCTTCCCTTTCTTGGGAATGCCAGGATACAACCAGAGCAATAATAAGAAATGACCACTGCTTTGACTGACTGCACTGCTTGCTTTGGGCTTGTGCCCCCACTTTGCAGCTCAGGGGAGAGCCATCAGCAGCAAAACACAGTGATTTATCAATAAATGTACAATCATTTTCAATGCAAAATACTTGAGTGAGGTATCTAAACAGTCAGCATCTATTCATTAGTTATAAACTATATGCTGTTTAATATCTGCATAAGTGATAAGGAGAATGGGATCAAGAGTACACTGACAGAGTTTGCCAGTGATGCCAAATGGAGTGGACAGTGCAGAAGGGAAATACACCCCACAGGAAGACCTGGATGGGCTGGAAGATAAAGGACATGCAAGTAGCAATCATTAAAAAGAGTTTATTTTATTACTAGATTACACTGTTTAAAAATTGAAAGTGAAATGTGTAGGTAAAATCAGTGCATGTGTCTGTAACATGGAGTATTGTGGCTCACCCTCAAATAAACCCCCTAACTGTCCAAATCATGGATGGGCTCAATTATCACCCTTCTCCTCACTATGATCATCATTTTTTATTCTCTGGTCAGAATACACATGATTAGACAGATGATTCATTCACACTAAGCAGCTTATTGCAAGGGAGCCCAGCCCACTGCTTCCTCTCTGTGAATAACAACTGAAACCATTGATAAAGAAAGTATTTCTGCATATCTTCAAGGGAAAAAAACTAGCAGTCTAATGTAGGAAGAACACAGCTTTCCTTTACAGACAAAAGACAATGCAGTAACATTTCCCAGAGAAGTTTCTAGCCTTTACAATCATTTAAACCTCGTGGGAGGAAAAACAAGATCCATCACGTAGCTCTGATTGAAAGAATTGGCTCCCATTCCTCAAGCTACAGCCTTTCCAGGTCCCTGTCCTTCCACTCCTTTGGAGAGGCTGGGTTTGTGATCAGAGGCACTCCATTGCAATCAGTGTAAATGCTCACATTTACAGTGACTCTTTAAAACACCCATGGCCTTGATCAGAGCTGAAGTGTGAGGGAAAGTGTGCTAAGAGACCTCATAGCCCAGCAAAACATGGACCCCACTGACACTATGTAAACCTACACTGATCTTGTTTATAAGAAGCCCAGGAACGATTTTCAGCACAGGCTGTTACATTTATCAAAGCTTTTACAAGTTCCTTCACAGTATTCCACTACCAGATTGAACTCCCTACATGCGCTGAGATTTCCAGAAATGAAAACCAGTATTAATTCCCTTATGATTAAAGTACATGAGCTGCCAAATAAAAACAGTATCTTCCCATTTTTCCCTGAGTTTTAAATGTGTATTTTTAGACTCCTATATTTCAAAACATGATTTCCTAGAAGATGGTTATTATTTTTTCCCCTGGCTAAGCACAAAGCAATATTAGCATCTCTAGCAGAAAGCCCCAGTAATTGGTTTGACAATTAAAAACACAAATATCAAACCACTATGGGAAGATTACCCAGGACCAGTAATTTGCAGCTTTGTTTAGCAGGACAGGAAGCTTCAGGGCATTCAACAAAGAGCATAAAATGTACTGTCTAATGGCAGTGACATTTTCAGTTATCATTATTGTAAAAGGCTACAAAATGCATATTGTCAGCTAACATACCTGTGACAGCCTGTGACCTCAAAGCATTTGTTCAAAGAAGACGTATTTAGAATTGTTCCAGATATTTGGGACACAGGTTCCTTCACTTGAGAAAACTCAAAACTATAGAGGAATCCTGAATTTCTGGCAGACAACTCTTTGTCCTGTTTTTGATCATGATAATAGTTTAAAATAAGTAAATGGCAACTGCAGGAGCTGAAGATCCATAGTCTGTGCTACCACCTCCAGCTCTTCCACAAGGATACATCAGCAAACCAAAATGCATGGGTAAAAACGGTGCCTGTTCCAAAAAGGAACAGAAATAAAATATTTTTTGTCTTTCAGATGTGCTACAGGAATAGCAATTTGCTGTTAACTATTGTCAGTGATCAAAAATGCTTTTTCATTTACTCTTTTGGGTACAGATATTTGTTTCTTGACTCAGTCCTTCTCTTTTCATGTTGGCAATCTTTTTGCTGCAGTTTTACTGTGCTACTCACTAATCTTATATTGGCCTCATAAGCCTAATTTTCAGTGTGGTCGTAGGGGTTTTTTATATTCTTTGCTAGTGTTCTGTCTTTAAATAATAAAACACTGGCATTGTTAAGTGCCTGCAAAGGTAACAGCCAAAACTGAACAGAGACCATTGTGGTCCACATCCACTGCTGCAGTGAGGCAGTGCCATCTCCCTTCCCCTCATCAGAGCAGCATTTTGGTTAACTCCACCTAAGTCAACCTCAGTTCACATCTGATATAAAGTGAGTCTCGCAGCTGAGATCTTCCTGGACTAATGAAAACAATCGCATTTGGTTTGTGCTGTGAGATTGGGTTTCTGAACTATCAACTCTGCCCAAGGGCAGAGCGTGGGGGGAATGCAGAGCATCCCCTGCTTGGTCCATTGATCTGTGCTACAGCCTCCTGTGCCTCCACAGCTCAAGGCAGGACACGGTGCCAGCCTCGTGCATCAGGGCTGATTAAGGATCCTGACTGCTGGCCTTACGAGAAACACTTAAGGAAGAAATTGGGCAAGAGGTGTCAGAAGCTGGAGGGAAAAAAAAAAAAAAAGGAATGAAAGAATAGAAAATGAAGTGTGAAAATAGCACAAAGATATAAAGGGGCAAAGACAGTGATGAGTCAGGTGAGCTAGGAGAATGAAAATTACCTTGAAAAGAATTAAAGGGCATTAAAGATTGGAAAAGGAGCACATTTCAAAAACTGCACTCTTACTTTGATTTGGAAGAGCCTTGTTTCAAAAAGAGAGAAAGAGGTTAAGAGTAAGCTGAGGTAAATAATGAGTCCACATCTAATTTACTGATAAATTAAAGTCAATCACAAACCCAACTAAACAACTTATAATTCACTTGGGATCCTCTATAAGGCTACTGAAAATGAAAAAGGTGCATGTGGGACTTATATTTCAGTTACGAAATGCTTAATTATTCTTGCCTTAACTCCCTATCTAAACAGCAGACCACTTTGTATGAGCACATAGACTGCCCTCCACCCTGGAGGTGCTGCAGGAGCAGACATTAAGGCCAGCAGGATACCCCCCCTTCTGCAGTGCACGGAGTCCAGATGTATTTCACCCATCACCCTGTTTAGACATCAGCAGGATGGTGAACAGTTTGAAGTCTGCTCATCAAAATACAGTTGTAAAGGTCCAGATTGCAAAGATCAGGTTCTTTTTGGATGTGATGTAGTACAAACACAGAAGTTTCAAACACAATTGTAATAATAATTACAATGACTTGGTGATAAGCACACAAGGAACAGGCAAAATTGTGCCTTTCTAACTCCCCTTTATCTCCAGCTCATACTCAAAAGAAGAGTACTCTGCTCCCTGAGAGGACTGAAATTCTCCTAGAAGGAGAACCACAGCATGCCAGCAATAGAGACCAGAATGCCAAAGGTGAGGGGAAAAAAAGGAATGGTAGTGGATTACAGACAGGAGATGACAAGAATTCTCCAAGAGACCTATTACTGCACTGCTGGCTGGCCTACAAGGACTCTCACTCTGCTGACACATCCAAGGGCAGCCAAGTAATGTCAAGTCCAGCAGGTCCTGCTGGCTCTCCTCCTTCCTCAGCTGATGCACCAAGCTGCCCAGGAGACACCAAGCCATCACCTTCCTGCAGGTATCATCCAACAACCTTGCCAGGCACCTCCAGGACTGCTCCCACAAATAAAACACACAGTGGTTTTCAGGGCATCTGTACCACCAGCGTCCTTCATAAACATGCATCTGCTCACTCATTTGTAAAACAGACAATTCTTTTTATTTTTAAGAAGCAGCTCTGAGACACAAGTTTAACAGGAAGGTTGTAGAGGCAGGTTTCGAAGAGGGATTCCTCCAGGCCCTGATAGGATTTAAACCATAGTAACACTCTTGCTCAAAGGTAATAAAGTCTCCAAGGCAGGCACTCTGTCTTCCTGAGTTAAGCATAATACTCTGAATATCCCAGGGATTATCTAGTACTGAGAAAACAGTTATTAAAAAATCTATATTAATTCATTCAATCTTACATCTTTTCCATTTTGTAAGGAAAATTGCATTTTTTTAAATGAAAATTAAAAGTATTTAGCCTACCCAGACCAAAGTTTCAGTTGGAAAATCCATCATAAAGAACAGTTAGAAGTGAAAAGCCCTTGTTTTCAGTAAGGCCAAATGAGGTATCGGCCTAAAAAGCCACCATTAGGGTCTCCAGCAAAATCCCAGACTGGTGCTGGAAACCCAAGGAAAGAGTAACTCTTTCTCTTGTGCACTTAAACATTTGCATTTATAATGCTTGAAGAACAGAGAGATTGGGTTTGGTAATTTACTTTTTTTTCCCTCTCTTTATTTGAAAGAGGTACAGACTTTTAAAGCTTTTAAAAGTCTTTCCAGCTTTTTGAAACTCAGAGTGATTGTGGATAGTCCCCTGAGCACTATTGTCCTTGCTGTTCATGGACAAGAGAAGGAAGATGCTGCCTATAACTACCAAGGAGAACAAGAAACTTTCCTACAACTAAAACTTTCCTGCACTAAAAATAGAGTGGAAGAGCATCTGCAAAAGGTTTATTTGTTTTTGCAATTCGTCCTCATAAGCAAGGTTGTTTGCTTGGTGTGTGTCACATCAAAACACACATGCAAATTTAACAAGGGAAACTGGTACAGGATCTGCTACAAAGCACAACCAAAACAGGTAGAAGGCCTCATTAAGAAATGGTTTCTTCTCCTACTGAAGGAACAGAAAGGATTTTTTTAAAAAAAGAATGGTGTAAGTGCAGATAGGTGTTTCAATCTGTTCTCTTCCCAAATCCCTATAATCATGTTTGGTGAAGTGTAATCTCCAATAGGCTAAATCCCTGTGTCTTCTGCTGCTTTGTTTATTTGTGCTTCACCTTGTTCCTTTCCTATCATTTATGTGCTCACTTCCTGCAGAGTGCTCATCCTCTTTTCTGAACCCTGGTGCAACGTGACATTTCCAGCCCTGAAAGCAGCCTCCAGGTCCTTCTGCTTCTGAAACTGATACATTTTTAGTAGTCACATTTCCTTTTCTCCTCTCCTGATTTATTTTGCTCCTTGATCTCATTCCTCCACCCACTTCTATATGACCTGCTTTTATGTGGATGACATCTGTGGATCCAAGAAATCCTCAATCGCTTTGGTGGTTGGAAACAGTCACCTATTTGTCAGGATCACAAGTTGCCTCCTCCATTAGAAGTACAAACTTACATTGAAGGCAAACAAAGTCTTCTCTCCCCTCAAGGCAGGTAGAAGATGCACCATGTCACACAGAGGCCACAAAAACTGATCATTCTTTCTCCTTTCTTATCATTGGCACACAAAAAAAAATGGACTTAGGGAATTCAAAGTCCCAATAGAAATATTCCCATTAACTACTCTATATTTATTACTCAAATATTTGTTGTCACAGCATTCAAACCTGTCCAGTCTCTTCTTTCAGCAACTCAGCAAACAATTAAGTAAAACTCAAATATTAGATCAAGGTCTCATATCTCAAACAAAGATCAAGGCTGAACTAAATTAGGTTGTGGGGTACCTGCTACCTCACTGACACAAAACCAAACCCATTTCCAAAACAAAAGGTCAACATTTCAATCTGCAAAAATCATAACATTGTCACCAAGAGTTGTGATTCTGGACATTATGCATGCCGCTTTGAAAAATTCCTCACTGATTTTATTATGAAAATTGCTTTTATAAGAACCATTTGCAATGACTCAGATCAGAAATTCAATGACTTTATGCAAAAGTTGTACGTGAGAATTAAAAAAAATATGATAGTTAAACCCCAAAGAGAATTTAGACAAGCAGAATATCCCCATACCAGGTGGAACTTCAGTTGAATTCATCTAAAATGACACCTCCTCTGTTGTAAAAATAATTTTTAAAAGTATTGTGTCCTCTTAGTTCAACACTGTTAACTTGCACAATGGTCATGTAACTTGCTAATCTCTATCAATTAAAATCTACTTTAGCCCACAGCAACTTTGAGCCGCTCAATTATCATTTTACCTCCTCATTACTGAAATCTCCTACCTGTATCTTCATTTCTTATTCACATACATACTCTGAAATCTTACTTATTCCCTCTGGAAATCATCGCCTTCACTGAGATAAACTCACCCCTGATAGATAACAGCTCTGTTAGCACTTTGTAATCTAGATCAGATTATTAGATTAGGGCTGAACATGCATTAGTATAATAAGACAGAAATCTATTCCAATAGAGTGCAAACAAGCCCTGCTTTAGAAAATAAATGAATGCAACTCATCTTTTACTATGCCGTTCAGTAGAAAACAAATATGATCTGCTGAGAAAGCCTGGAGGGGAATGTCATTTGTGGAATGGGCAGAGGTCCAGAAAGCATTACATCTACCTTGTCCTTTCCTTCTTTCTTCATAATAAGATCATCCCTAAAAGCCAACATGCACTAATATATTATACACTAATTATAAATAAAAATAAGCCACCTGAATTTTGGCTGTCATGCTGTAAAAAGATCCTAACTCTGCTTTGAACAAAGTGTATAAAGAGTGGTCCAACTTTTTCAGTTTCCTGGAGTCTTTCTTTCATAAATTTATGCAACAAAAAGGCATGAATCTTACTCTAAGCCTTTTCCCCACAACTGTTTCTAGGGGGTTTTGATTTGGGATCTTCCTGTTCCATTCTATAATCTCTTCTGCCCCAAAGGGACTCTTCAACTCTTTATCCTTGCTCAAGTTAATAGGGCTCAGAGGATTTAGCAGAATAATTCTTCATCTCCAGGAAGGGCTCAATAGTTTCAAAATGTGATGACTTAACAATGCACCTTTATGCACTGACAAATTTCTTGCTTTTCTCCCTCTTCTGCACTAAAACACAAAATTCTGCTCAATCCATTTTAACTCCTAGATCCACTTTTCAGTTTTAAAACTACCAAGAGAGACTTCTGAGCTGTAGTGTCTTTGGCTGAGATGTATGACAGGGAATTCATCCTTCTCCTCAACCCCCCTTTTCAGTTCATCATTGGGGATAGAGATCTTCTTGTGTCTCGATTTGTCTGGGCAGGACAGCCAGGAGGACGCTAGAGGAGAACCATGGGATGCTCTTGCATCCTTCAAGCAAAAGAGCTCAATCTGTGAAAGGTCTGCCCTGTGGTCTATGTATAACCTCCAACCACATAAATCAGATTTAACATCAAATATTCCTTGAATATTTAATATATATAATATCTTGATTTGATGATAGATGAAGACTGCAGACAGAAAGAGAAATGGAAGTTTTACTCTGAGTTTCTGCTGTGTCACTTCTCCCAGCTGGAAGTCTGGAACTGGTCTGTGGGTACCCACTATCTGAGCAGCTGATGTGACTTCAGTGAATTCTTAACTTTATATCATTCAAATATAATTTAAATATAAGTTAATATAATTTGAATTCTTAATACTCTTAATTTTCTTAGAATCCCTGCTAGTCAGGAGGACTGTTTTTCCAATTTTAATGTATTTCTTAAGACTCTTTGTGCTTTGCAGTTTCATTTAGATGCATCATAATCTTCTACTTTTCTGCTCACAATTCTGCTGGAATCTTACAAGGAAATCGAAACCAGGCTTGAAAAAAAAAAATTTTCAACAGCCAATTAAACATTGTGAAAAGATAGGTTAATCTCAAGGGGCCTCGAAGTTGACAAAGTCATTGTTTAATGTGTTTCGATATAAAGCTAAAAGAAATTTGATAAGAGCAATAAGGCAGTTCCAAGAATATTGTTACCATGAAATAATTACATCCCAATAGGATTAGAGGTAATCAGCCACACTGTGCCTCAGTGCACCTCGGGGGGTGATTCTCCTACCACAACAACACCACCCCTTGTGCTTCATTGCTTAAATGTGTTCCGATAAAATAACATACTTTTAAAGTTTGCGGAGCTGTTTGTGCCAGCAGAGGGGCAAGCAAATTATAGTCATCGTATGTTTTCTTTCCCACTGTAAATTTGTGTTTGAAAAAATTGAAATCCCACTGGAAATTTGCAAACATATTCATTACAAAAATATGTTCAGCATTTAGACTGCAACATAAATAATCAAAATTAGGACATTCAGATTTATCTTGGCAGCTTGTACTTTTTTTTTCCGCTGCTATGGCTTTAATTTGTGTCACCATTTTAATGTTATTTAAATATGGAATTGTATTTAATGCATTTATGAACTGCTAGAATGAAAGAAAATAAATAAATGATTCTTAGAAGATTATGAGCCACACAGAATATTATTTATATACCTAAATGACCAAAAAATAAAGTAATAAATCTTAGTCCCTCAAATAAATGAACCTATTATGCCTGATTGAATGTATTTATTTATACTAATAAAAAATAATACCTCCACAGGTATTACTTGGGTGTTATTTATGTGCTGTCAGATATAAAATCAAATATAAATTTATGGCATAGACAAGAGTTCCACAGCACTATTCTACACGGTACAGAATTATGGCACCATATGGATTCTGCTGATTTCTTAAATCTGTGCATGGCAACCAACAACACAGGCCAGCTTTGGCAGTGCAATATTACAGGCACTATTACTGCAATCATGGGAACATGATAGTTATTGATCATTACAGACAGATCCAGAGGTGCCAGTTTATTTGTTCTGCAGATACTCAAGTGATTCATGAGATCAAACCAGCAATGCCATTATCACTCGGATATACCATTGGCACTTGGGTTTACAGGCTCAGTTTAAGAAAACACAGCTTATCCAGAAGTTGTGAGATGCCTTGGCATTGTAGGGGCACACCAAGTGCCAACAATAAATTACAAATGAAAAGAGATTTATCAAGAGCAGCGACTACTCAGAGAAAGATCTTATTTTGGTCTTCTTGACCTTTCTAAAGACCGACTTCCTGGCTTATTACCAAGAACTCTAAAGACTATTACAAATGGTGGACTCAGCTATTCTAGAAATTAATTATGCAGACTATAGAGGGAACTTAAATGACCTCATATAGTACCATCTTTTGAATGACTGTTTTGCTTTGAATTAAAAGTCAAAGGTAAATTAAAATGATTATTTTTATGACTGCATTAAGGAATCTTAAATGCATAATTGAAAAATAAATATATAAAAAAGTGCATCTTTATAGCACATTACTCAAGAATCCCAAAAAACATTTAATGTGTGGGATTCTCCATTTTATACATATGAAAACTGAAGTGAGGAGACAATAAAGAACAAGATCAGCCAGAACTTACTGCCTTTTACTAGCAGAAACTTCTTCCATTAATGCATCCCAGGATTATGCTCCATTGGTAATGACTACATCATGTCATTTTTACACTAGATTCCACTAGAAAGTCTTTTCTTTCAAGAACAGTAGCACTTCAATGTTCGGGAAGCCAAACTTAGAATAAATAATGAAAACATCCTTGTTCCATATGGCACTATCTTCTTTCATAGGACCCCTCTGAATTCATCTATTTTCTGTTCATGCTGAGAACATCTAAATGAAGGTGCTAACGCTGCATGTTTGAAGAGAATCAAAGCTGAAATCAAAGAGCAAAATGTCTTACTATGAAGGCACCTTTCAATTCGTTCTGTGGCGTTTTGCAGACAAAGAAATAAAAGCCTCTACACCATCAATGAGGCTTTGCTTAAACTCTGCATCACAGAGACTTGTAAATCTACTGTCACAACTGCTCCAAAATTTCTCCTGCAGTCAGCCAGAATCAATGATTATATTAGAGGTTTCCAAAGGATTTTATTTATTTATTTTAATTCTGAAAACTATTTATTTTGAGGGTCAATCACTGCTGTTTAAATCTCACAGTGGAACCAGCATATATACATGAAATGAGGAAAAAATGTTGCTTTGCCCGATTGTTGGGTTTTTTCTAATACCTGTAACTGCAACAGCTTCTGAAATCAACAGTTATTTTGGGCATTGTGTGCTTTTCATCAAATTGCAGTTGGTAAAAATTCTCTAGTGATCTTCAAAACTCTGATATATGTGTCATAAAAATCTATTCATAATTCAATACCTACATTAGTACTGGTGCCATTTGGGAATACATCATTTCGACAAGGACTCAAAACACTTACATAAGGATGACTGGATGAGAAATATTTCCTTTCTAGTTAGGCACAACAGGGCAGATCTTAGTCTGCTTCGTATCTCCTCACAAGAGGCACAATGCCAGAAAAGATCCCAAATCAAGCAAACAAAATGGAAGAAAAAGAAAGAAATCATATGCAATTAGCTTGTTAGAAATCCCTCTCAAGGACTGGAAATACTGGGTCCCAAAGGAAAAGTGTGGGGTTGGGAGGGCTCTGAGCCCCGGCCACTTCTGGGTTCCACAATGAAGAGTCACATTACCAGCTGAGACATCAAGGTTGAACTAAAGGAAATGTCAGAGGGTCAAATCATCCCCTCTGCTGCTTTAGGTGCACTAAGATTCTTCATGAATCAACCAGGCTCTGTCTCATGACTGTGGTCTGTTCCTTTACTGCTCCTGCTGGAGTGTTCTACTACAGTTATCACTGTATGCTCAGTGCATTACACTGATCCTTCCTTATTTTAACAAGACTTCTTACCTTTGGGCCTCCCTATCAACTAAACAAGTTTAAAATGTCCCTGAGCAGACAGAAGAAACTGGGCAAATTAGAGTTTCTCACATCTCTGCTGGCCCCATATTTCACCTTGCAGAGTCAGGCTGAAGCCTCTCCTTTTTCCAGGCCAGAGGTGCATAAGTTTCTCTGTTACCCTTCTAACTCATCTGTTTGCCCATCTCACCTGCTCTTCCTCACAGTCTGCATTTCCTTCTTTATTCTTTTTCTCAAGCCATTGCTCTGCAGCAGTCGTGTCCCCTGTACAAACATGGCAGAGTTTCACTGTCACCAGTCCTGTTGCTTCTCAGCTCATCATTTTTCTAAGTTTGTTGAACTTCTTGTCTGCAACAGCTGATTAGGGTCAGTCTTTTCCAGTCTCAAACTAGACCCAGTTCGATCCAGCTTTTAGCTACCATTAACTTAGCCTTAACACAGTCTCTAAAAAATTGAATTAGCCTCCAACCTTCATTTGTGAATGTCCCTCCTGGCAATCAGCCTTTCACTGGAATTCTTGTATTTGATTCTTTTGTGACGCTGTCACCTCCCAGTTCTCATTCCTTCTCCTTCTTTGCTTTTTTAAATGATCTTTCCTACCCATCTTCCACCTTCCTAGGTGGTTCCACAGTTTTGCATCCATTGTCACCATTTTTGCTCCCTATTTGCTTGGATGCTGCCATGAAAGCCACAAACTCTGTAAATGCCTTCAGGCTAATGTTTCACAGAACTGCTTCTCAGCTTAAATACATCCACCCAGGTGTTATCTCTCTGGCATCCTCTACCCACCAAGGAGTCATCCAAAGGCCAGGAAGTTTTCAGCTCAGTCCCAGAAGACCCTTATTTCCAATACAGATACAAGCAGTATCCTCACATGCTCAGCACATGTGCATCATCTTTGACTCAAACCTTATTGTGGCTTCTCACATCTGTGCTGATTCCAGGAGGTCCCTTCTCTTATCTGAAGGTTTTCTTGTGCATCCACGTGATCAGGCTTTCATCTTGGATCCCAGTGCTGAACAAAATAAGATGGTGCTCTGGACCAGTAGACTTTTCATACGATCATTGTCTGAAGATGAGAAGCATCAACTTCGGGCATTATCTTAGTGGAGGAGAGATACACAGCTCTTTAAAATATAGACATATATTTTGTATGTATATGGATCAGCAGATGCCCCAGACACCCCAACGTTCCCTCTGCTGACATATTTGAAAGCTGCCTCTTGCTACCAGAACTTTATTTTAGAGTTTTATCTCTTGCTAGGTATTTCTTCATACGATGTGAAAAAAATAAAGCTTTAAAACACACATCTCCCTAAACTCAAAAGCTTCCCAAAAGATTCCACAACTGCAAACACCAACAGTGGCTACACTTTTTTTCTCCTCATTTCATCCAGCATGAGTCTCTTTCCAGTGCTCACTGCC
Organism: Xenops minutus; assembly: GCA_035221455.1. Taxonomy (NCBI): domain Eukaryota; kingdom Metazoa; phylum Chordata; class Aves; order Passeriformes; family Furnariidae; genus Xenops; species Xenops minutus. Next base: position 5,172,802 of record JAWWEE010000162.1, read on the forward strand.
TGTATTTTTCCTCTCAAAATAAATAAAAAAAAAAAAAAAAAAAAAACTTCTTTTGGAGGAAAGAAGCACTTAGAACGGCTGTTAACATTTCTTCAGTATTCTAATGAACTTAATAAGCTCCCAGGATGCTTCTTACAATGTAGAGAAACCTTCAAAAATATTATAGTGACTTTGTTTACTCCAGCTATAAGGAGCATTCCAGATGACTGGGGCGATACATCAATACTGCACGTGTTTTTTAATGCTGGAAAGGAGCTCACAAGAGGAAACGATTATTCACTTTGAAGCTTTTTAATATTTCTGAATGTGACTCAATTACAATATTCTGCCTGTACACGTATTTTTTTGCTTCACCTGAAATATCACTTGATTTATGATGGAGCCCTTTTTTGACTCACCCAGTTCTAATTTTATTTATATCTCACTTACAGGTTCTCTATAATTCAGTAGAAGTTGCAGTTTGACACAGTTCCTCTGACACCTAAACTAGTTCCACGAGCTAACAAAATCCCCTGACTCTGCCTAGAGCTTTGAAATAAAGAACTCTTATTTTAACTTATTTTTTCTTAAAAGAAATGTGTCTACACCCCCAAAAAACTATTTTAAATGTTTTAAAAAATAAAAACAAATTACATAAAAATGAGCTTGTTGTCACTATCAGAGCAACAGGTGGGGTTTGGCAAGGCTCAGTACAGGTCTGCTCCCTGTTCTACCAGTGGCTCCCAGTTGATTTAACTAGGAAGCCACCTCACTCCTGCAATCCTCACTTCCTCATGAATAAACAGGAAATATGTTGCAACCCTCCCTGTAAGGCGCTTTAAAATCCAACAATTATGTAAGTGAATTTTTCTCACATATCAATCTCGCAATTCATTGAATGTTTGAACTCTAAGAGTAACTGAATTTGCATAAATAGCTGTTTATTAAAAGTAGCTGAGAATTAAGCACTTATCTCAGATATTGTTCTAAATAACTTTTAGAGGGGTAAATTATTTTAAGGTTGAATTTTTGGGCTGAGAAAATAGATCATATTGCTAATATTAATTATTTTAAACTGCCTGGTTCCCTCAAAATATGCAGAAACTATAAGAGAACTTAAAAAGTTGCAATGAGCACATTAGCAGTAACAAGAGGCTTCAATTTACAAACTAATTGGGACAGAAGAAAACAAACAATATCAAAAGAAATAGTTTGTAGATTGAGGTCTTATTAACAAGGAATCCTGAATGAAGCTGTAGCAGGGGAAGAGTGAAAAAAAAGCACCTGTAATATGGTCACACACTCCTCAATTCCACGGGGAAACTCGTGGACCTCCAGCACACTGACTGGGAGCAAAGAGCTTGGTCATGGGGAGCAGTTCACAGGTTGCTGTGGGTTTGATCGTGATTAGGAGATGTAATGCAAGAAATATTTCACTTTATTGGCTTAAGGCTCAACAAGTCTGGAAATCACCACAGGTGTCCTCATTCTCAGGGATCAGGCCACCAGCAAGGCTATCCTTACTCTTGTCACTCCCAACCATCAGCAAAACAGGAGGAATGACAATTATCCTCTCCACATACATTATTTAGTCTTCTGTACTGTTTATGTTATAACACTGTCAGCACCTCCTTTTCAGACACCCCCCACACAACATATAAAAGTACTAGATTTAATAAACCTTCAGGAACAATTAAGAAGCTTAGTTAGGAAGTGCCCTGTGTCTCACACAGCCACAGCTACAGGAACACACCAGCTGTCGTGTAATCGCACCAGCTGCACCTTACTCTGGTTTTCCATAGGGGCTGAAGTTCCCCACTATGATCTTGTGTAGTGAAAAAGTAACACTGTTAAACTGGAAAACTAAATATAATTAGTTAATAGCCTATTTGGTGATGAATTTACTGATAACTCAGTTGTAAGGATAATTGCTTACATTTGTACTAAAATGGTATTGCTACTCCTGTACCACATTCATTGCATCCCTTGGCCAAATGACCCATCATAGCAGATTATAGTCTGAAGCTTTAAAATTCCACCAGACTGCTCTTTTACAATATTTAAGGAAAAAAAAATCATTAAAAAAATAAGAAAATGGATGAGAGGAGGTAGAGAAGAAGACAGGACAAGGGCACTGACTCAGTCAAATTTTTATTCACAGTGACACGGAAATGTTGCAACAGCAACAGGCCTGCCTTGCCACTTCATCAGTATCATGAGACTAGGAAAAGAGAACCTTTGGGAAGTACAAGTCCATTTTGAATAGATATACTCATATCTTCTTCTTTTGCTAAACTGATTCTATCCTTATAAAGTATTTCTTCTGAAATTAGCTAAAACATCTGTCCTTTCTAACTGCAGAATTTGATTTTTTTTTTTTCTGTGCTTCAACAGCATAATCTTCTGAAACTCTTAAAGGAAGAGGTTATAGATCATCATGCAATCAAAGCCAGAATGTTTTTATATTTCCATCTGCTTCTACCACACTCTCATTTTATGGAAAATCACTTTCATTGCTGCTTCTTTCTTTCATTTTACTGTCTATTTACTTCTCCAAAACAAACTGGGGGAAAAAAAAACCCTCTATATATTCCACAAAGTTCTTATTTAAGAAAAGTGCCTGAAGCACCAAAGAACCACGCTTGGGAACTCACATGGAGGATGAGCAAGCATTTAAGTCGCTGAAACTGCAGCTGGGGAAATGTAGCAGCAGCTCCAGTTTCCTTTCTGACCTTGGGCAAGTCACTCACTTGTCTGGATGCTTCAGTTCCTCTCACTCATGAAAAGAGGATGGAAACATTCCATTAAACACAGCCTCTTCTGCATCTTTTTAATCTCACGGAATTTGCACCCTGAAATCACTAATCCTTTGTATCGGGTGGCACAGCACCCAGAACAGTGCATGGGTCTGTGGTCATCTGCACTACAACTGTTCTTAGAACTGAAGGATCAGCAGGCTTGTTGTGCCTCAAAATAATGGAATGGGAAAAAGTGCTCGGGAACACAAAGATCACCTTTCATGAAACTATAAAAACACACATCACGCTCATATAGGCACACACGGGCCCCACACGTTGTGTAACAGGATCTGCCCAGAAATTCAAGCAAAGAAAATTAGGAATTTCAGCTGTCATTAGCCAACTACCAGGATACCTTCAGGGACCTGAAACAAGTCAGGTATTAGCTGATGAGCAGCAACAGCTAATGTGGAACCTCAAAAAAAAGATTAGAGAAAATTCTGCATTAAAACCCCTTTAGCTCCAGGGAACACACGCTAAAAGCACAGATCCCAGCATTGCTTCATTAAGAATATAGAGAGATTTTTTTAAGTGTGTAAGAAAAATTTCAGGGTATGCCACAAAATATCCCCTTCTAAAGGAATTTTAGCAGAATGTTTTCTCATGTTGACAAATCTGGACTGCCACATTTTCATACAAATGATGTACAGAAATAAAGGCACAATAGAGGAAAAACAAGTGACTTAGTGAATTGAGTAGCTTAGTGATTTAGTGGAGACATAAGGCTGAGACTCTAAGAAGAAATGAAGATTCAAGCTCTTTGAGGCATAAAGATGTTGTAAAGGAAGGAGAGAAAGCAAATGTGACAAAGGACATGTGACTTTCTATGACATATATAACTAATGACCAAGAAACTTGGACTGAAGAAAGACCAAGGCAGTTAGGGATTTAAGGCAGAATATCAATTTTTTTCCCAGCAAGACTATAAAATTTTAAGCTAAAAAAGAAATCAAATGGCTTCCAATGTGAAAAAGCAGTAAACATTATGAATTTTTAAAATGTATTTGAAGGATGAGAATCCTTCCTGAGAACAGAGGGAAGAAAATGGTTAATTAAAACTACCAGGCAAACGCAGCCTCTCCCAGCTCTTTCCCAGCTCGGTTTCAGACAGCCCATGCTCCTGTATCTAGTACAGCAGGAAGGTTGGTTGGGATCAGTCGGAATGTTCTTTATTCTGCTGACACACAGTGCATTTATATCAGACCTGGGTGTTTCCACACTGCACAGTCCCATCACAAACCAGCTGAAAAACCAGCCCCCAATTATACCACATGTATGAGCAGCACTCCCTCAAATCTCTGCAACTCATGCAGTAACTTCCCATGGGTTACTGAAGTTGAATTTTCTCTTTGTTGCCAAACACTAATCATCTAGTTTTAAAAAAAAAATTCCCATTGACTTTTTCTATAAATTAATCATTTTGTACTGAGTGAAGGTGGAAACAGCCAGTCAGAATAAGCTTGCAGAAATATTTTCCAATGAAGTGGGAAATTTTTCATTCACAAATAATTTTCAAAAATCTACCATAATTATAAAAATTTTCTTGTTCTTTCCTCTTAGGGGAAAACGTTTATCATTTTGATTACCACTTAGCAGTGTGAAGGTGAAAAAACAAGTAGGAGTAAAATTTAAAATCCCAGCTCTGCTGTTTCCTTACTTTTCTAAAGAAAGGAAAAAAAAAAACAACTATATAACATAACACACTATTCAGTTGGCATGAATATTGTAAATATACTTGTAATATTCATATAAGTTCATAATTTTATTGTCCCAAGCATCTGGATTTTGGAGACTGAGCACTTGGGCTTCTGAAGTCAATTGGGAAAATCATGAAAGAATTCAATTAGGAAAAAAGGAACTGTAATTGTTGCTTCTGGCATTCACTCTGGATTTAGGTCCCTGCATTCACTAGACCAAAAATGACTATCTAAAATTGCCTAAGTTTGATCATAATAAAAAGGAAAAAAAAATCTTTCTTTTCTGGTTCCATTAGGCAATCTCAATTTTGCAGGATGTAACAGTGAAGTTTGCACATTAAGTTGCTAGAAGCTCAATTTTCTATTCGATGGTGGGAGGGGAAAAAGAGGAGAAAAGTAGTTTTCACTTGGATAAGAAATAACCAAATGACAGTGCCATGTACAAATGTGTGCTACAAAATGTAATTTTGGGGTGGCTTGACTACAGGAAAAAGGGAGGTCAAAGATGCCATTAAAGAAAAAAAGGATCTATCTTAGGCCATTTAAATAATAATGTGTGATTGCTTCATGTGGTGCATTTCCTACTGTCTTGTTCGTAAGAGTTTGAAGTAATGAGATTTTTCAGTTATCTTTTGAAGAATATTCAGTAATCCAATGGCTGAATCCAGAGCTGAGTCAAAGTCCTGCACACCCTTAAAGAAAAGAGAACTGGGAAATGTAAGGCTTTATAGGATTAAACCCTGACACCACATTCCAAATTAAAAGGGAGGAAACACAAAAAAAATAACATAGGGAGAGAATGCAAAGACAACTAATTATTTAATGTTAATTTGTATTTTTCTCTGGAGATGTCGGTATGCCACAAAAGCAAATCACCTTAAGTACCACTTAGAAACGAAGCAGATTTTGATTGTCTGGGGGAGAGCTGTATGATATCAGAGAAAAAAGGCAAGGAAAAGGTCATACTTCAACACACCCATGGTTACTAAACATTTGGAAAAGCTAAAGTGGAAAAGGGTGGCCTGACCAGCCTGAGGCCAGTGGAATTATGAACACTGTGTTGGAAGTCCAGCACACCACTAAGAACTTTGTGTTCTTGGTGCTATGCTGCAAAGCTTTAATCCAAGCTAAATTCAGGAGGAAATGGAATCTCTCAGAAGCATTTCAAGGCAGATAACTGGAAGTCTTTCATTTGATAAAAAAAAAGAGGGAGGAAATCTGGCATGTCTGCAATTTTTGCCTATTACTGGAGTATTCAAATATGACCTAAAAAATTGAATCTGACCCCGAGGAAGGTCTGTAGATTGGCTTCATAATTATTGATGCCTGTGGTTAAGCATGCTTAGGATTTTCTATTCAAGGTCCAGTTTTGCCTTGCAAATAAAACTCTCTCAGAGCAACAACTGAAAATTTCCAAATGGGACATTTAGTTTTGCATCTTGGTTGATTTTTATTTTTTCTTCATCTTGAGAAAAGCAGCTGAGCTGCTTCATTGGCATGAGGTCTGGTGCAAATATGCTTTGTGCATGTTGACATTTGGGACAGTCTTATCTAATATTTTCATTCTCAGAAGCAGAGCCCTGAATTTTTAGCAGAGGGACAAATCACACAGAAGGAAAATCCTGTTGCCACCACATTAAACTATTCGAATCTGGCCGCGTTTTGAGTCTCTGAAAATATTTGCCCAGTTAGAAACCCACTAGAATTTCACAGCTAATTTCTCAGCTCAGTGCCTTATACCCTCACAGCTCCTTCAGTCTGAGTGGACTTTGCACACAGAGGCTCCTGCCCACGCTTGAGCAAGCCCTGAGCCATCCCCATGCAGCAGGAACTCAGTGTGTTCTTCCAGGCAGCTGTTCCTTTGAGAAGACAAATACTCCTGTCATCCACCATGGCACAGCTGGATGGAGAGCAGTCAGTTCATCTGTTCTCTACGATTATTGTTTCCACCCTGTCCAAGGGGAAAAGAGTCAAAGCCAGCCTGGGCTGCAGTGCGGAGGAGTGGATTGTATACATACATGTATACACATATGTTTTATATGTATTGTACATGTAATTTCTAATATATAGAATTTATATATACTACACACACACACACACACACACATATATATAAATAAATACTTTTGAGAGTTCCATTACAAGACACTATGCCAAAAGAAGTTATTAGGGTTGTAAAAATCAAGTTCTCCAAAAATAAAAAAGGCAAAGGGAGAACTGCACTTGGACATTTCTTTAGCTGCCTTCAGCATGCAGCTTCTGGTACAACTTTTATGTACATGACAGTATTAATTTTTAAAGACAGGAGTTCCACCTCATTCAGAAGACAATGTTGTGAATTCAAGCACAGACACCAGGGATTTGATTTGCAGAGAAGCAAACACTCACATCTGTAACTGAGAGCAGCAGAAAATGCAGTCTGAACATATAACATGCTTCAGAAGACACATTATTTTGAAAAACCTAAATACTAGTCGTTTCAAACTGGATTTACAATATTAGCACTTACTTTTAATCTACGCCCTAGGTCATATTCACACAGAGGCCCAACACTGCCTCACCTTGCAGGGGTGCCATGCTAATTAATTCACAAAAAATTGCAAATCAGCAAGATACAACACTGAAAGCACAATGCAAAAGCAGTAGAAGACTGTTTATTTAGTATGTTGATGTAAGGTTTCAGTAGCACTCAGTACATAAGCGAAGAAAAATGACTAAAGGAAATACTGAGCTACAACTTATTCAGTAGGTACTTTATGCTGAACAAAGCAAAGGTTATCTGGAACTAGGAGAAGGGCAGTTTGAAGTTTCATAGGTGACTTTGATCCTGGGACTTCTAAGTGCTTGACTTGCTTGACTTTGAGCTTTTTTTTATTATTTTTCCCCTTAATATTAGTATAGGTTTGGGCAAGGTCAGTTGTATGTAAATTGGACTAATTTAATGGTACTGGGTGGAATTCAGATTAGAATGTAAAAAATCCCCTACAACACAGATGAAATTTAAAGGGTTCCTTGTTGTAATTAAAGGTATGCTAAATTGATAAGGAAGAAAATCTGTCTGGAGGGAGCATAATGACCGCCCTTGTAATGAGTCACTCCAGGCAGAGCAATGGTCAGACCCATTATCTTAAAGTCACCTGCTCACATAGGCAAAAAAGTAAGTAAGGCAACAATATGTATGTATTTACCATCTCCATTTTCTTGGTAACCTCTGTCCTATCAGCAAACAGTGGTCCAAGTAGCACGATCACTCCAAAACAATCAGAACTGTTATTACTCCTTCCAGAAACAGAATAAAAAGTACCAAGTCCCTCTTTCAGGATGAAAGCTCCGTACAAAAGATATGCTGTTGCCTTGGTGGGTAGCATTTGTCTGAGCATCTCCCACCATGCACAAAGGGACTCTGCAGACTATGTCCAGGTGAAGAATGCACAGCAGTCGCCATTCAAAGCACAGAATCTGAGCAGATTAAGACAATATGCAGGGTTTGCTCAGATAGTATCCAAGCACTGAATTTCTTGAAGGGGAACTTCCATATCTCCCTATGTCCCGTTTTAGGTGCCCAAACCATCTTTTTGGGCTCAATGTATTCATGATAATACAGACTAATGGCATTACAGGTGAATATTCCCTGTTCTGCTGGATACCAACAGGAGGAGAAGGCAATTCCTATTGTAGTAGCCCCTTCTCAGATTCTCAGAGAGACCCTTGGCTGCATCTCTCTCAGCCACCTGCCTGAAGCAGTTCCTGTTTGACACAGGATCCCAGGACCTCTCTGATAGAGGTCTCTAAATCATATCCCCTTGGCTGGTAATTCCTACTGCAGCCTGCCAGACTTCCCTCCAACAGAGTTTTTTCTTGTGGAAGACAAGGAGCACTACTAAAAGGCTGTGATGCAGAAAACAAATTCTTCAAAACAAAGCATGATTTATTTTGTCAAAAGGTACACAGCACTCAGACAAATGGACTTAAAATAGCAGAGCACAGGGCAATAATGTTACCGCTTGGCATCACCTTCAGCCTCTGGGGAGATGTGATTTAACCTTGATGTCCACTGCTCCCTCGGGTACCTTGTCACAGCTGCCCTGGCCCTTGGCTCTCAATCACCTCTAGCAGCCTGTGGCAGCTGCCTGCTCCTCTCTCCACCAGGTTACAACACTCCAGTCTTGTACCACATCAGGGTCTTCTTGACTCCTGCTTTCTCAGCAAGACAGCCCTGCTGCTGCTATTAAGACTCTGCAGCTGCAGCTCGTGGATATAAATACAATCACTCTGTTCAAGTATTTCTGAAGTGCTCTTTTTCAATCCCTTATTTTACTTTTCTTGCCTGGTTTTTTTTTTTTTAATTCTTCTCTGTCGCCCTATCTTCTGCCTACATATTTCACTTCCCATGATGGAACTCATTCCAAAGAGCCAGGCAGACACTACAGTCGTGAAAATTAGTTCCGAAACAGAAGAATGGAAGTATTTGGCAGAAGAAGACTTTGAATTTATACCTGCTCCCAGGAAAGGGATCAAAGCAAATTCCAGTACCTGTACAGCCCGTGCATTCAGCCCAGGGCTATTTCCATCCCTCCTGCCCTCATAGCTGGAAGCTATGAACTTTATTACCCATTCTGAGATCTCTTCTTCCCCCTCTTTCTCCAGGATACAGTAATTCCACTCAGAAACTAGATTTAAATGTATCTTTTAAGAGAAGACATCAACCTTATCCTTTCTCTGTGGTTCACCCTACTGCACAGTTCCTTAGGAATGCTATGGAAGTGTCATTTTCTCTCCCAGAGAAACCTGCAAGTGTGCTGTAAATGTTCAACGAAGGTGGAAAAGGAAAGCAACAGAAGCCCAAGACACATAGCAGGGATTCAGAGCTACTGGTCAGGAAACAACATGCCAGAAGATCATTAAAGGAATTAGTTTAATGTCTATACTTTGTCAGCACTTGGCTTTTAGCATTTAGCAATATTTGCTCCTATGTTAGCCCATGCTTTTCTTACAAAGTAATTTTCACTTTCTCACAACCCAGGGGAGTGAAGTTAACACAGACTAAATGAAATGCCATGGCATTTTTCCATCTCTCTCAAATGATGGGGGTGTGAAAGTCCAGAGAATGAGCCATAAACAGCAAATCACACAGTAGGTGGGAAAAAGTGGGGAGAAGGGAGTGACTGGATGAACCTTCCATCACTGATTGAACAGGACAGCACATTTAGATGAAATTAAATTTTGGTGTTGAAATTATGTTGCAGCAGGGATGATCAGATGAAAATATTGATAGCAATAAAACGAAATTCTAAAGAAAGTAGCACTACATCAGAAGACAGCACGTTGGCACTATTTATGTTAATTTCTCCAGGTTTCATCCCCATCTGCATTAATGTTGACACCTCATGTAACCAAGCAAATAACTCTGAAAGAGCCAGGGAGTGAAAGTAAATGATTGCAGCTGCCATTAGGCTCCTATATAGTGTAGTAAGCAAACGCACCAACTCATTACGACCTTGATCTAACAACCCCAGGAGATGGCTCAAAGGCTCATCAAGCACTACATTTTTAAATGTTATTTCATGGAGAATGTTTATAGAAAGTTACATTTCTCTTACCTGTTTTCAATTATGACAAGCAAAAGACCGGCAGAGGAGAGTGGGAAAATAAAAATGAGAACACAGAAGGAAATCAGAGGCAAGTGAATCAAAAGCAATAAGCAAACCTCTTTCTATAGCCAGGCATGTCTTCAAAACTATTTAAGAGGTCACATATAGCAGAGAACACCTATGTGGGTCACCTCAGTTTTATGTTAGCAAGCATATCCAATTCCATCACCTCAAAACCTGCCTCTCCAAAAATACTTCACACGTGAAAATAACTTTAAATAAATTACAGCAGAGTCCTGTTGGTTTGCAATTCAGTCACTCTCGTGAAGCGTCTCACAGGGGCTCTTTTCTGGGAAAAAGGATACACTGAATCATAAACTTTTATTTATTCAAAGCAATGAAGGCCAGATTTGGGCAATTGAAGTCAATAGAAAAATTCCCACTGACTTCAATGGACTTTGAATCTCATGCTAAGTTCTCAACAGACTCTTGCCTTGGCTTTAATTCAGTTGTTGTCCCTTCTCCTTCAAGTGCAGTTGCCATTTCGTCAGATTAACTGTTGTCAGGCTCAGGAAATAGATGGGATTTCGGATCTGTGGCTGTGTGGCTGCCCCTGTTACATTTTCATTTTATACACCTGCCGCTCCTTTTCTAATTGGAAAATTACTTTGTTATACTTAAATTGCTTTCAAAGGCAGCAGGTCCAGGCCAGCAGATGCACTAATGAGGGTTCTTTATCTTTAAAATGTGCAAAGGCTAATTTTCCTTTTTCACTTAATTTTAGAAATATTTTAGTCTGTTATTTTTTGGTTCACATTTAATACCAGAAGGAAGGGACAGGAACATAAGATGCTTTGTTGTAATCCTTAATGGATTAGTGGTATTGATCAAAGAGCTTTGGATGCTGATGTGAATTTGTCACTTAATCTTATAGGCATGTTTATCTATTTACCAAGAAATCAGAGTGTCAAGCTCTCAGTGGTGTGAGGCCAAGGGTTGGCCCATCTGCTTCCATAGCTGGATACACTTCTTAAGAAAAGGAAATAAATAGTCAAATTATATATCATTGGGTATTAGGGTGGGGATTGCTGAGGTTCTTTTCCAGCTCAGAATTTCACATAACTTCATCTAAACAGAGGGGGTTCATCAGGGATTGAGCAATGCAAGACAACATTTGGTATTAAATTAGGCAGTAACCTGTGCAGTGCATGTTAATGGGAAAAAAAGCTGCATCGCTGGGATTTCTTTCTTTTTTAATTAGATACAATCAGTTTGACAAAAGGACATTGAGTGGTCTTGATTTTCATTTCAGAGAGATGTGATCATACTCACAATGTATTTGTTAGGCAATTTTTAAAAATGCCATTTTAGATTATTAAATTAACTCTTCGCATATATTGTATGGATAAACTAAATCCAAAGTGACCTTGAAGAAATTAAAGTTTCTAATTTAAAAAGGGGGAGTTTTTGAAGAGAAAATAAGATTCACTTGAAATTCATAATGCGTGTCCAAAATCTCAGCTCTTCTCACTCACTCACAAACCTTTTATGAAGAGAGGACTCATGGATCTTGACTTCATTCACAGGAGGAAAAGATAACTGGAAAATAAGTGTGTCAGTCGAAATAACATGTAAAACCACTGTGACTATGACTGGCAGTGGTTAAAGAGCAAGTGAGGATAAAAATGGAGCTAAGAGAGGGTTACAGTATCAACACTGTATGAGAAAGTAGAGAACAGAGGTTCTCAATGTATTTGGTCCAGAGTTTCCCTTTGGACGAAAGCTGGTCCATTAAACTCTCCATCTGTCTTTTTCCTGCCACCAGGATCCCTCTCTTCTGTCAATGACTTCTCCTCCACAAGAAATACCCTGTGAAGGAATGACCTACTCAGGCATGTGGAAAGGATGACTGACTAACAAGGAGGCTCAGAATGGCAAAGGAGATCACAAGACATGTTTGGACATTGTGTGAGGTTGAAGAGGGCTTGTCCCAGCACTGGTGGAGCTGAGGAGATGGTGAGAGCTTGCCCAGAAGGCTGGGGAGGGAAATGGATCAGTGTGGCTGTCAGCTGCAGAAAGGCAGCACAAAGATTTACTTTGGTGCCAGGGAGAGAAGGTCCATGATGAAAATGGAGAAGGAAAAGCAGAAAAACACTGCTTATGCAATGAGTGTTGAGACGGTTCAGAGAAGGTGCAGCAAAAGTTTTGCCACACTGTGAAAACCAGTGCTGCAAAGTAAACTGACCAGCCAAATGAGCCAGAAAGGATTCAAAGCACCACTGTGAAACTTCTTACAACTCAACAAGACAGTGAGATATCTTCCACAAGGTATATTTTAGAAGACTGCAAGCTGAAATCAGATGTAGCACTGATTTTTCATCCTCCAGACTTTCTTGTAATATTTGCCCCTGCAAATTAAAGCTCATAGCATTTTGGATAAGGTATTTTCATAGAACAACCCCTGATCTCTTTGATCTTTCTTTCTGTCTGGCTCCTGGTTTCTAATTCCTATCACCAAACTCCAGTCTCAGACTGTACTTTCTGTCAGTCCTGTTTCTTTACCTGAATCTGATTCTGCTACTTATTCACAGCTTCTTCCAGCTAACCTGACCTTTGGTCAAGAGATAGCACTTCTCCCACAGACTCGGGAGGTTCTAATGGTTTTTAGCACTGACACAGCTTAAATGTGTCAGCTGGGACTGACTCTGTTTCCATGCACTTGAAACTTTTCTTCTGTGAATACAGTGGTTACTTCAGCATATCTGATTTTTCCTACCCAGAACAATTGCAGGAATTTTAAAAGCTGTGGATGATAACTGCAAATCCTGGCAGAACAGACTGGAGAGTTTTTCTGAAGTACTGCTATGAACCACTCTTGTCAGTAACTTTGTTAGAAGCACATTGACCCTGATCTTCAGGAGCCACATTCTGTTGTGCCAAAAGTATCCCACTAAAACAGACCTCCAGTTCCTTCAGGATATCCTCTTCTCTGTTGTACCCTCTTATCACTTTGAGTTAGCAAAAATGTGCTTAGACTGTAAATATCTTTTTGCATCTCTGCTATGTGAAGCCATGAGACTTCTCCAATGTTTCTATCAGTGTAGTCTTCCACTTAGCAACACCTTAATTTTCTCTATTTAAGATGTATTTCCGTAAAACTCCTGCAATGAAACAGCTCAGCAAAGTTTCTTAACAGCACATAATTCACCACTTTTTCCTCCACCTGCTCCAGGCTGGGCATAGTCTCAATCACAGATAGAACCAGAAGACAAAGCAAAACGGTCTACAAAAGACACTATCACTAAAAAGAGACACTGGGATTTAAAACCTGTTCTCTCTGAGCCAATGCTTTAATGCAAGTAAAGGTCTACAGCTGTAAACATTCTGCCAACAGTACAATAAGAGTGACACCAAGTAGAAGTAAAGCACTTGTGTTTGACAAAATCATAATCATTGCTTGTACTTTTTAACAGAATAATTTCAAATATCATAGATTCAAAAAATCACAGAATGGCCTGAGTAGGAAGGGACCTTAAAGATCATCTAGTTCCAAACCCCCCTACTGTGGGCAGAGACACCTCCTACTAGACCAGGTTGCTCAGAGCCCCATCCAACCTGGTCCTGAACATTTCCAGGGGTGGGGCAGCTGCAGCTTCTCTGGGAAACCTGTGCCAGGGCCTGCCCACCCTCACAGGGAAGGATTTTTCCTAATATCTGACCTAAACCTACTCTCAGTTGGAAGCCATTCTCCCTTGTCCTGTCACTACATGCACTTGTAAACAGTGTCCCTGTGTCTTTCTTGCAGGCTCCCTTCAGGTACTGGAAAGATCATGGAGAAAAATCAAACCTGTGAGTTATCTTTCGCCTTTTTTGGACAGTGAAAGTAACATGAGAGGGAGCAAGGCAAAGGTGAAGACCAGAAGAGTCACCCAAGGATTTGTTTTGAGGTGAAACAACAAAAAAACTCATCAAATGCTCCCGCAGAATGGAAACCCATGGGCTGAGCTGGATGCACATGCCATCAGATGCAAAGACTCTTTGCCTGATGCACCCACATACAGTGCTCTTGATGCTTTACCAATTTTTTTCCCCATGTGGAAGAGATTTAGGCCTGGTAACCCTCGGAGCCATCCCAGTTCTGCATAAGCAGCAGAGGTTGTTTATAAGAAATGTAAGCCATTAAAAAAAGATGCTGAGGAAACTTTAGAAATGGAGCTGTTGTCAGCAGAGATTAAATTGTATACCAACAGCACGACATTTATGCACTGCTACTTAAACTGTGACAAATGGTTGCAAACATGATAGTTTCAGGATCTTTAATCTAAATGAATGGTGCTTTTAGCCTACCTCTGACTAGAATTCATTTTGGAAATAAAGAAGCATTTCCTACTCATCTGGGTACAGAACTACACCCGCAATGATTAAAAGGGCAGGAGTTCCAGCCTTCTCAGGTCTCGACAGCACTGCAGTGCACTGTGAGGACTGGAACAGCCTCTCTCTATGTATTTATTCCCTTCTGAGTCCCAAGCAATGTCTGCAAATTAAGATTTTACCTACCTGTCAACCTTAGAGAAATTGTTTTCAAGGAGTTTTTTCTCCTCTTTCATTTTTCTTGTTATAACACATAATGTAAGCTCACATAAGGCAGCAAAAATCACATTAAAATGTAATTTTTAAAATTACAAATATCTCAAATAACACGTTATTCAAAAATAATTTCCATCATTATCAGTTTAAATGTAATATTAACTACTGGAGAAAACTGATGGCATAGGTAGTTTATCCTACTTGCACTAAATTTATTCCTGTATTATCCTCAGAGACTCTCAGCTGAAGGAATTAAACACATGATTCTTACAAACAAGTATTTACAAAGTGATTTTTTAGTGTTTATAGACTCGTAATACAATATTTATAAAATAATCTAATTGCAAACATTCCAAGGTGTTCTTCAGCCCATAGCACAAGAGGAAAAAATCACTCTGTTATCCTGCCCCACTACCCCCCCAACCCCATCCCTGTTCTCAATCAGTGGACTGGCTGTACCCCTTGGAGATTTTTGAATTAAAGGGAAAAAAAGAAATAAAAGAAACAGAAAAAAATATATTAGTGGGAAAACATTTCTTAAACAACAACAACAAAAAAAAACACCTCATTACAGTTACAGAAATGTGAATTTGACACCTAACCAGGTCACCAGATTCTGATGCTTGACCACATTTCTACAGCAGTCCCCTCGCACGACTTCAAGATTTGCAGCCGGGGGTCACCTGAGGTGATGAACTGGGTGACACACTAAGAGAAAGATCCCTTCAAGCTGCCACTTTAAACCCTGAAGTTTCCGCCAGCTATTTTACAGCCTCTATATTTTTAAAAAGACAATAAAAACAATCTTCCCTGTTCATTTGTTTTGTTTTGGTTTTGTTTGGGTTTTTGGAGGTTTTTTTTGAGGGAAAAATACAATCTTTGCTCCGGAAAAAAAAAAAAAGAAAAAAAAAAAAAGAAATTATTCTGATGAAATACTTAACTAAGCACAAGGTTAAACTGAAGTTAAAGCCGGAGTGAAGAGCAGGAACGCAGTGCCATCTCGTGGAGGGAGCGCGGTGAGCCCGCACAGCCCGGGATGAAGCACACTCCCACCATCATCCTCCTCTGCCCACAAGCAAGTCTCTCTAGCTTTGGAAGCTGAAAGAATTTAAAAAAAAAAATACATCTAATAATAAAAAAAAACGATAAAGGGCCTTAAAAATCCATCTAATCATCTAATGCAGAGATCAGGATGAAGTTCTGCATTCCGGTGCCTCCAGGCTGCCTCTGCCCTGGGAGGTTTCCAGCCCATTGCACAGAGCAGTCCCGGCGGAGTTTGGGCAGGGAAAGCTGACCTGTCTGCTGATGCAGCAGCAACACCTGCCACCAAAAAAGTCCCATCTAGCAGCGAGGCACAGATGCCCAGACACAAACCTGTCCTGCGGACACACGAGTCAGCCCTGTGCAGCCTCTGACCGAGGCTGAAGGGCTGGCAGAATTCCACAGCACAGCCTGTGGTTATCCAGTCACCCCTGAGGGGAATTGTCTGGGTAGAGCAGAGTATCACCCTCTCATTTTTTTTTATCAGTGTCTGTTATTTCAATGCATTAGAGCTGAGATGTTCAAGGCTGCCTGAGGGTTTGGAGAATTAGATTCAAAATGTTCTAGGCAATTCTGAATATTCCTAAGAGAGTGATTTTACAATGCTATGAGTCTGATCCTTCAATCCCTCCTTGTGTAAGAAGCACTTACTTAGAAAAATAGTTTAAGTAGTATTGTCTTAGAGCCAAAGTTTGACATTTAGCTGCTGGCCATGCCAGTAGCACATTTTTTCTCATGCTCTCCAATCTACAAGTAAACTCAGAGTGAGCAAAACCTGCCATCTTGCCTTTGGGCAAGGTGCACTCCTGGGCGTGCACCAAGAGCAGAGATGCTGTAATGGTGAGAGACACGCTCCACACAAGTGGAAAATAAGGACCTTACATGCTGTGTTAGAAGTGGGGAAGACTTTAATTATTTTGCAGAAAATGATGTCTCGGTTTGTTTGTCTGCTATTGTGTCGTGTGGTTTTTTGTGTGTTTAAAATCCAGCAAAAGCTAACAGGCACAGGGATAGGAAGAACAGACCCACACATCATACCAGGACAGGACCGCTCTCAGTGAGGAGATGCAGCAGACAGCAGATGATGCAAGGCCAAAACAGCTCCCTGCTGAAGGCAGAGGAACTGGCTGGGAGCAATTTTGAGGCCCCAGGACAGGCAAAGGCTGTGTTGATAAAAGACAGACTGACGACTGATGTCAGTCAGATCGATGGAGAGAAGGCAAAGCAAGCTTAGCTCTGGCTTTAAAGTGATGCCAGGGACAAACAGGGCCTAAGGAAAGTGTACACTTCAGGGAGGGGTGAGATGTGTTAGGCTTTAGTGTGGATTTTTAGGGAACAAAATGTATGCAAGCACCTTGCTTGTGTGCCTGTGCCTGCCAGTCCACTCAGGAGTTTTTAAATCTTTCAACGAGTTTAACCAAACCCAACAGAGAGATCAGGGGCTCAAAGGCCCTGTATTCCTAACACAGTTTATCAATACAAATAATTAGATAGCCATGATGAACTTCACATCTCCATCAATGAAAAGCTGCAGCATGAATCAGAGCTCAGCCATAACCAAGCTCCAAAACAGGCACAAACCCATAAGAAACCAAACTCTCTGAGCTCTGCATTATGTAGGACTGATGTTTGCTCTTAGACATTTCTCTCCATCACTAAATTTAGTGGCTGTTTTTCCTTACCAAAGCATTTAAATTATTACATCTCAGGTGGCAAAAAGGAGATGGGGTGGAATGCTGATTTGCTTTAAAAACAGGATGAGCAGTGGGATTTCATTTGGAAAAGAATACAGAGATAGACCCATCTTTTGAGAGAAACAGCCAGGAGAAAATGAAAAACAGGTCATAGCTCACCGTGAAAACATAACGCCTGAGGAAAAGTCAGGCCCAAGTAAAGGGTGGAAGTAAATATTCTCCATTTATGTCTAAAATAGCACTTCCAGACAATTTACTCTCTACCCAGTGCACCAGAATGGCTATTCACACCCTGCAAAGTAACCTTGAACAAGGTGTAAAAAATGCTGTGCATAAGAAACTGGCATGAGTTTCTAAAATGCCCTGAGTGTCTGATTTGATCCAGTGAAGGGTTATGAACTGAGGAAAACCTGAGGTTTTTCCACTTCACTCCCAGCTGGCAATTGCACTCATCATTCTTATTGTATATAGGAGACCATGGCATACTGTGTGAGGAGATATTTTGTTATGCAGGATAGAGATGAAGAACATGGACAGTATCAGCAAAAGCCCGGCAGGGACTTCAGCATCACAAAACTCAAACTAAAAACTATGGAGAGCTCGGATCTGTGATACCCTTTATCGAATTCACTAAAGCTTGGAGGGTTCAGAGGTTTGGGGTGGGGGTTGCCCATGTCTACTGCAGATTCAGTTCTCTAACACAGTCAGTGGATTTCAGTAACTCTTTTCTTCTGTATATATCCATTAAAGTCTTCTCTTTAGTGCTTGATGTTTCTCAAAATGCACATGGATGAGCATCAGAGGATTTATCTGCAACATATTTGCTAAACTTCACAATGCTGATATTAGAGAAGGACACAGCATCAATAAAAAACAGAATCATAGATTCATAGAATGGTTTGGGTTGGATGGGACCTTAAAAGCCGTCTAGTTCCAACCCTCCTTCCTTGGGCAAGGACAACTTCCACTAGACTGAGTTGCTCAGAGCTCCATCCAACCTGTGCCAGTGCCTCACCACCCTCACAGTAAAGAATTTCTTCCTATAAATTCTTAAGTCTCTGATGAAAACACGAGGTCTGCACATTTTCTTCAATATACTTTGATTTTTCAAATGCACTATTCAGCTTACTTCTCAAAAAATATTTAAACACACTTGGACCAGTAAATTGCCAGGTATTGTCAACTAATATATACAGCACATCATTTTATTATAAACATTTCCAGGTCTTGCAGAAAGTAAGTTATGGACTCAAATAAGCATGGTTTCAGTTTTGCAGTTCAAAAGTCACCCCACTTAGTGACACATGGCACCAAGACATCTGGTGACTTGCAAGAATGTCGGTCTGGTTTATGGACAAATTAACCCTAATTACTAACATGCTTGACAAGTGATTGGACACAGTTGTGTCCCACAAGGGGAATCTTTTTAATAAACATCCTACACCCAGATTTTACAGTTTCAGTACATTTTAGCACTTGAAACTTTTTAATTGTAACTGGGCATTTGCTCCCTGTCAGCACCCAACTCCCCCCTCCCGAGCAGGTCCTGCTTTTCAGCTCCACACTGCCCGTGTGTGCTGGAGAGATCCACATTGTCATTTGTGCTCCTTTCAAACTGTGAATGTTGTCAACACTACATCCGACTGTTGTGGCAAAACCCAGAGGTCCAGCCCAGTCACCATCACACTAAGTATAGTCCCTGCCTCTGAGGAGCTATTTCACAATGAATAATTTAGCTGACAAACTTAGTCTGCTTGAGAAATACCCATGAGCAGATTTCAATTTCTTCAACTACAATCATTAGTCAAAATATGTTGGAATAAAGATGGGGTGAAAGAGGTTGAGGGAAAGAAAGATGAGGAAAAAAACCAAGAGGGATCATACCTGTATTTCTGGATAGCACAGCATGACTTCAGGCTCCTAATATCTATTCCTCACGCCCAATGAATGAAATTAATTTGGGCAGAAGAGAGAGAAAAAAGTCTTTCCAGACTATGAAACGAGCTTAGATCAGAATTAAAGCACTAATATAGATTTTGCTGCTTTCCATTCCAAGTACAAGATTGTCTTTTTTAATCATGTTTCTTCTATGATATAGAGGCACCAGAGTGCCTGTAAGGAGAGGCGGAAAATCCTCCTTATTCCATAGCCCACAGGGAGAATTCTGAAGCAGAACTCACACATTCCATGCACCCAGGGGTGTGATGCAAATGCAAATGCACCCTGGGCCAAGCCACGAGTTGGGAACACCTCACACTGGACACTCATCTCCCTATGACAAGGTGCTCCTGCATCCCAGCTGAGGATGGACACACACCTTGGCTCAGGCAGAATGTGCCACCCCTAAATGCTTTTCATGCCGAGTGCCCCAGCCAGGAGATTTAGGAAGACTGAAAGAGGAAGAAATTACCCATGACAGGAGATATTAGGCCAGTACTGAACTGGTTCAAACTATAGGAAGAAACAGAGCAGGACCAAGAGGTACTGCAGTGCCTGCCTTCAACTGCTGCACTTCCCGAGTTAATGCAATGTTTTCCAAACACATGGGATTTGTCACACTGTATCCAGGACTAACATATCCAAAGGAAAACTCCTGCTTCCTCTACAAAACACAAGCAGAGTTAAAATAAGAGCCTAATTCTAGGCTCATTCCATGTCTGCCAGAATTACTACACCAAGTGCAACCAACCAGTTGCAGAATTATACTGATGTACTTACACAACAATATTGCTCCAAACATAAAAATGCTTAATATCTGATCTATCCTTTATCAGGTGACTTAACTGCTGCTGTTTTATGGCCTTGAGGTATATGATGCTTTTTTCTCAAGCCTAATGTCTGACTTGCAATCACAATTTCTCTAGCAAAGGAAAAGAAATTAAATTGTATTTTACTGTTAACTAGTAATGGCTCTTTTGTTCAAGTAAAATAAAGCATTTCTTTGATTAAAAAATGAGCATGTGGCACTTATGATGTTGTATAAGTGACTGAGAACCGGTTCCCTGATTCATAATAATCAGATGTCATTTTTAAGACTGAACTGAAATATTCAGTGTCCACCTTCCCTTTAGTTCTTCAACATAGAAGAGCAATTTTGAATTAAAAAAGAAAAAAGTCTCCCTACTCCCTTCCTACCCTTCAGCAAGTTTGGCAGCTACATTACTGCCACGGAAACGAGCATGAGCATGTATGAGCTCTGTTCTATATGAGAAGAAATTTTTGACAGGCTTCTTTATTTTTCAAAATGTGGGAGAGGGATGTTTGATATAGTTCTTATACACAGGAGGTTAACAGTGAATACCAGACACAATGATCAATCAGAACGAAAAACATTTGCAAGTTCATATTCTAAATGTCCCTTTTGGAGTGATGATATTTGCATAAATAATTGCTCAGGATTTTCTAGACAGAAGATTATCAGCTCAAGTATCTTCCAGGCAGGCAGCAGCACAGTCCACTAAGGACACAACTCTGCATGGAGCTGCTTCAAAGACAGAAAAGATAACTAGACGTATCTGCCTTGGGGGCAGGTCATCAACAAGGGGCTGTCTCCCAGACAGGTACCTCTTCTTGTCTGCCTGGAAAGCGAGTTATGAGCCTCTGCACAGCACCTTCCAAGCAAGCAGCTTACTCAGGTCTGCCTAGAAGGCAGGTCAGCATGCAGATGTGCCTAACAGGCACAGAACTGTGCAAGTCTGCCCCTCCATACCTTCAAAGACCCCAAGACAAGTCAAGAATTTCATTTTAATGATCTCAGCAGAAAGCCATTATTTCCTGTAGGAAATAATTTTCAGTACAGTTGCTGGATATGTCAGGCTGCAGTTTCTTTAATGACATATTCTTAACGCCAGATACAAGAACTGAATTGCTTTTTACAAGGTTCTGGTAGTATTCTTGATATAAAAGGAAACGTTGTTTTATAAGATTTGGCAGCAGGGTACTACAGACAGCAAAATGTCCAAAAGAACAGGCAAGTACAGCTGGAAAAAAAAATACTGACAGCAGACACACTAAGAAATTATATGTACTCTACCCATATAAACACAGATGTTGGCCTACTGTTCTCTCTCCCTGTAACCTCAGTGATTGCAGTGGAGGTTTAGATAGAATTGGCAAAAGCAATAAATGAATTTAAATATCATTCAATTCAAAAGGATTACAAATTTTTTAAAACTTCATTCAGCAATGGCTTTAGCAAAGCAATAACTTTAATCACTTAACTAGAGAGCTTTTTAACAAAGATGCAGTGTTTACTTTGCACATCACAGAGGTGTGGTGCCAGTGTATTTGTGAATCCAGCTCTCCATCGGGAATGCTCAATTCAGGAATTCAAGTTTTCTTCATTACGATATTACCTGCATTGTCACTTCTTCCATGAAAGCTGAGATTGCACACGAGCCACAGCTCTGGAACAGTATCTGAAACATCCTGACAGTGTGTGCTGGCCCAAAGTGAAGCAGAAATCTTGGACAGAGAGCAGTTAGTGACAGCCTGAAGTGAGAAAGGAAAACCTGTGACACTAATCAGTATTTCTTAGCATGGAAAGGCCGTATATCTCTGAGAAAGATTCAGCAGCAGCCACTGTGAGGGAAGAGCACTGTTTTAGACTGTGGACTGGCAGTGGGCCATTCCAGCCTATTGGGAGCCCATAAGGCAGCTTGTTCTGGTTATTTTAAAATAAAGAGAAGGAAGAAAGAAGAGACCTGCAAGAGTTCAAAGAGTGCCGTAAGCTAGACAGTAAATTGGGCACATTCGAGAGGGAAAGCAGGGCATATTCAGAAAACACAAGGCAAACAGCACTTCTTTAAACTAAAATAAAGAGTTCAGTTTAATTCAGAGCACCAGTGAGCCCCTTCATACCTGCACAATCTTTAAAGACATAGCATGCGAGACCCTGCTCTTGTGTTCTGCAGGACCACCTGGTCTGCCAACTGTCAGCAGGAATCTTAATGACAGTGACTTATCTTTTCCCAGTGATATCCCCAAAGGCACCCAAAGAAAGCTCAAATAATCTTTGTAGAAGGTTCTCCATGTCTGAGCTTGATCTTTTGTGTGCAATCTGTAATATAGGTAAAAACCTCAGCATATAACAGAATCAAGAAAAAGATTTTATAGTGATAACACCACAAAAAAATGTAATTCCTTCTTATACTGTCACTAAACATGAGATTGCTATGGTCTGCACAGATCCCTGATCTAACTAGCTTACACAAACTTGTTTTACATGGTACTATCTACACTGATAGAGAGAGAAATTCATGCCAGAAGCATAATACTGGCATTGTTCCAGGTTTGTTTGGCATTGTAGAATACCTTTCTGAGCTTTTTGTTTGTTTGCTATAGTTTCACCAATGATTTATTAAACTGTATTAGTCCAGCTCCACTGAACCATTGAACATATATTCACCAACGGATGTGGATTTAGGCTTCCAAAACAGTCTTTTCAACTAAAGAACAAGTATTTTAGAAAAAAAAAATCTATTTTGAGTACAGCACTGCTTGTTGGGGTTTTTTTATTTTACTTTTTTCAATTTGTGAAAATACCTTATTAAACCATTCAGGTTCAACTAGTGATTGACTAAATGAACTTTTTAGAAAAATTTCCACATCCCTAAGTAAAGATAAAAGGATCAACTCCCACTGCCTCAAATGTGAGTAAAAGGTCAGGGGTGAGAAGATTTTATTCTAAACTGTAGGATCAAAGCTTTAGCTTTGAATCTTATACAACATTTTTGCATAAGGGTGGCCTTGGATTAGCCAGAGGGTGCCTGGTAAGCATTCACAGAGCAGTTCTGACACCTTTTCTTACGCTGGAACAGAGGACATGGGTACCAGGAGATGCTGGCACTGAGGGTTGGACATGGAGTAGCAGCTCTCACATGTGCCAGGCTGCACAAGGAAAGGTGTCTCCAGTGCACCTATTACTTCACACAGCCCTTAAAAGTTGGCTGTGCTCTTTAAAACACACATTTGAAACTGAAATATCTTTGTGGGTTTATACACAGGCACATGTACATGTATTCCACTTGGATTTCTCTTCCAAAAGTTGAGAATATGCGCCCTCTAATGTCAGTATGTTTCCAGCAGCAGCTGAAAACTGGCTTCCCCACGATGCCACTTTGGAGCCAAAGTGATTGCGAAATGGTGAGGACGAAACTCTTCTATTCTGTTTTTTCTTTCTTTTTTTTTTTTTTTTCCTAACTGAGCAATTATGAAATAGCCTTAAAACTTTGACTATAGTTCAGCAACTCATTATTGTTCTGACTATGCCCCCAGCTACGCTGGTGCAGAGACAGATTAACTCAACTGGTGGCAATGGAGTCAGTTCTGAGCTGAACCTGAGTGACTGAAAGTGAATCTGTCCTCTAATTTGAACTATGGAATCATGATCACAGATGTCTTTGTTAACAGAAATGCTGCTGTTCAATTGAAGCACTAAGGAGAACAAAGTGAAGTATCTAAAGAATGTCAGATTGGAAGTATCTTCATAGGAGAAGACTCTAAAAACCAAGAATAGGGGCAGAAACCACACAAACAACTTCAGTTGCAGTGATATTGCAGGAGCTCCAGTAATTATACAATCAGTTGTATTTCTTTCATGGGTTTGGGGATATCTTTGGATTTGTCAGCTCTGAGCACTTGAAAGAAATTGTTAAAAATACATTCTTTAAAGTGCCTACAAAATTTTGTGCAGTACAGTGCTCTTCATAAAAAGATATTGTAAAACAACGAGTATAGAGGGGGAAAAAAGGCTTTTTTTGGTAGATCTCACTATCATTGGGAGGGGAAGATGGCACAAATCAAACTTCAATAAGCATTTTGAAGTGTTTGCAATAGTTGTTCCACACAATTGAATGATTCTACATCTCAGGTTCATGCTCATTATTACAGCAGTTGAGTATTTTTTAGAACTAAAATTCAGTTGCATTTCTACAGCAACATTCCACATTCACAAAAAAAAAAAAAAAAAAAACAAAAACAAACAAAAAAAAAAAAAAACACAACAAAAAAAAAAGAAACGGCCAAAAAAATTCAAGCAAACATGAACTGTATAAAAATTTCATGCCTATTTAGTACCATAAGTTCTACTCTTATACTTCTCAGTGACCAAGAAATCTCCAGGGAAGTTAAATTCTCCATCAGTGATCCAAGCTGGTAAGCTGGGATCATGAGACATTGCAAAACAGACCTAGTTTTGAAAAGGCAGAAACACAGATTGTGGGGTAGTAAGACATTACACAGACTGGATTGGTGAAGGATCTCAGCCCCCAAACCGTGCACAACCTCTGCATGTTCTAGACAGCATCTTCCCAAACACCAATTGGGCTCAGTTAGGATGGACTTAAAAAGCAGTGAAATAAGGCAGCAGGCAAGGGACAGCTCTGGAAGCTTTAATAAATGAAAAATCTCTGCAGAAATACTGCTTGCAAAATGTTTTGTTTCCGATGGCAGGTATACTGTCCTCATATCATCTTTGATTCGACAGAGGAAAGAACGTGCCTTGTCATCGTTCTGCTGAATGCAACCACAATCAAAAATTCCTTCTGAGGCAGTTAATAACAACTTTGAGAGTATCAGCAGAATCGTGTAAAGCACCACTTAGGTTTGTCAAGTTTAAATGGTTTTGAAAAAACAGGTGAATAATACATTTGGATTTGCCTCTGTGGGCAGTCAAAGCAGAGAAAATTACTGTAAGACAATTTTTTTTGACAAAAAGCTAAGATAAACAACTCAGTTTCTTTTTGTCAAAAGTAACAGAGTGGGTGTATGAGTAAAATGCAGTAGGCAGAATGTCTCTGGAGTTTAACAAGGCCTCTAGCACACAGCCACACAGAAAACTCATTAACACACTGAAGAATCATGGCACAGATCAATTCAGATGAAGAACTGAGATTGTAAGTGAAGAGATTGCAAGTGAAGAGATAAGTGTCATGCTAAATCTGGCTGGCTAGAATATCAAGAAGGGACTTGTTATATCCCACATTAATCAACTACCAGCAGTGCAGGGCAGAGCTGGTCCTGCTCCTCTCCTACCTGGGAACTTGCACTGCAGTAGGAGACTGATAGTTCAAAATGTGTGAAGGATATTTATTACAATCCAGAAGGTTCACAGTCCTACCTGACAGGGCTTTAACACATGAAGCTTTAAATCCACCTCATGATTAACCTTTCCCCATTTAACATGCTCAGTACAAATATCCCTTCTCCGAAAAATTCTCTTGTACCATTCCATATTATGACTACTCCTCAATCTTCTCTCCTTAAAATCATTCTCTTACAGAGCCTGTATAGGGTAAAATGCCATTTAAAACATTCTTCAATCAACAGGTATTTTATGGCAGTCACATTTATTAAGAACTGCAGTAAAAATGACAACTCCATCATCCAGGTTTGTGAAGGACAGAAATAGTTGTCACAGCCAGCCAAAATCCCAGACAGACACATAATGGATAATGTTTAGTCAAATACATTATTTTTTCACCTGTGTGGACCTTTCCAGCCATCAACATCCTTTATTTGTTTTGCTTTGTTAGATCCCTCTGGACTGTCCCATGAATCTGTCCAATGTGATTGAAATATACCCAGTATTCCAGTTACTAATACATATAGAGAGTCATAGAACATCCTGAGTTGGAAGGGACAACGAAGTCCAGCTCCTGGCCCTGCACAGGACACCCCAAGAATCCCCCCACATATCTGAACGTGTTGTCCAAATGCTCCTTGAGCTCTGGCAGGTTTGGTGCCATGACCACTCCCCTGGAGAGCCTGTTTCAGTGTCCAGGCACCCTCTGGGTGAAGAATCTTTTCCTGATATCCAACCTAATCCTCCCTGACACAGCTTCATGCTGTTCCCTTGGGTCGTATTGCAGGTTACCAGAGAGAAGAGATCTGTGCCTGCCCCTACATCTCCAACCACAGCAAAGCTGTAGAGAGCAAACAGGAACACTGTGGATTACTCCAGACAAAACTGCATAATTTGGGTACCTGGTGCCTCTTCACAAGGTCAAACAGCTCACATGTGCACTCAAAACACCACTACAATGCAGGGTCAGGGAATATTCCTCTCCTTTGAGAACAGGAGCCCAGCAGCTGCTTGAAGTATCCCCATAAGTGGATGGCTGATCTGTGTCTGGAATGTTTGCTGTGGAGATATTTGCCAAAGCCAAAACACAAATTAGGAGGTCTTAACACAGTCAGTGGCTTAGAAATCTCTACTAGAGATCTGAGCTGCTTTTGCCTACAACATATACATCCTTTCTCACATGTGTCAGCAATATTGTATATGGAAATAGAAATATGTGTAACGACTTTGATGGAGAAGACAAACAGAGAGCATAGTCCTTCCAAAAACAATGCATGTGGCAAGAAGCACCATGGTGAGAGGCAGAAACATATGAACAATTGTGCAAAAAAATATTTTTTTTTCCATAGGATAATGCTGTACTTCTGCTCTTGAGTAAAAAAATGTCAAACCCAAGTCAACGTGACCTGCAGGCGCAGAATGCCACTGCTTTCTAAAGGCATTTTTGTCTCTAAATGTCTTTTCTTTTTAACAAGTGAAACAATTTTGTGTTTTACTTTCTATTTAATGGGAATACATTTGGAAGGTCTCTTTGCCAAGACCGTAGACATTCTGCACTACTAATTTAGATTTGTTTCTTTTGTTATCCTCTAAATAACTTGCTCCCTTCGTATGTATAGCTTTTCCAAATTGCTTTCTTCAAAATTCTTTTCTTTTTTTGTATTTCCTATTAACACTGTTCTTCAAAGAAATAAAGGCAAATTAAAGAAATACCAGCCACTAGACTGCAACTAATCAGTGAGATACTTCATATTTCCAGTCTTTTGAATATTGTTGAATGCTTCCTTACAATGGATATCAGATAACTTTCTCTGTGTAGCTCGAAGGCAAATTTCAGGCAAAAACTTATCACTGCACATAAAATACTGCCCACTCTTCTGCTTTGCATTCATGCAGACCCATTCTTGCTTGCTATTAGCAATTCAGCAAATTGTAAAATAACAGCAATGCTGCACTACTGCACCTTCCTAGAGGTATATCCTCCCCCTAACATTTGCATAAATGTTATCCCAATCAATAACCTAGTAATTAAAGTCACCAGCATTTTGGTCTTATTACAAGACTCCTTATCTGACCAAAAAAAAAAAAAAAAAAAAAAAAAAAAGGGATTTTTTGGTTTAATTTTTCAAACTGCCTTGGAAACAGAACAAGTATCATTTGGATGCCTCTTTGTCCTTAACCCCTGCATTACCTAATGCTGTAATGTCACTGAAAATTGTTCTGATTTTCTCTGCAGACACAACATCATTTTGCTCCTGTGTATCTCTTATTCCTTTTCTCATTCTTGGTTTATCAATAAGCCATAAATTGTGGCTTTGATAACACCAGTAGTAGTTTTGACTCAGGGTTCTTTTTGTTGAAAGGGGTTGATTTGGTTTTGTTTAACATCCAGCAATAAAAAACCCAAAGAAACAGAGATGCTAAGGACAGGAAAACACTGGTAGCAAATGAGTGAATGTGGCAAACAATCAATTATCTTCACCGCTCAGCTACCTGAATGTATCAAGGGTGAAATCCTGCCTCCATTAAAGTCAATGGCAGTTTTGTCATTGTCTTCAACTGAGCTGGAATCTCTCTTTGGAATTATTGTATGTGATCAAATGGGAGAAACCTGCCTGGAGAACAGTACAAGCTTACCTGGGAACTTCATTTCTCATGAAAATAAAAGCAGCATTTCTAAGTATTGAAATTCAACTCCAGAACTTTCTAGATCATTTGCTTTTTAAAAGGTTAAGCAGACAGAAGATAGAGCTTTTAACACTGTAGCAGTAGGATACAATTGTTTTCACACACTCTAGGGAAAACTATCACTTGCATGATTTTTAACACAGCTTTCCCCAGCATCTGGTGATGAAGGGCTACATCCTGCTCTGCACCCCAAAAGAACTCCTTTGGATCAATGGCATGGCACACACCTGCTCATCCAGCCTCATATTTCTGCATATTCATCATATTTCTCATATTCCTTTGCTATCAAATACCTCAACCTTGAGTTAAGTTCATTGCATCTATATTTTGCTGTGGAAATCAAAAAAAAAAAAAAATCTTTTGACAGGAAATCAAAAACTTTTTCCCCTCTTTCTCTCAAGTAATATAAATAAAAGTTGCACTAAAAAGTGTTGCTCATTAATATGCCAAGGTATGGTACCACTGCAATTGTCTGACAGAGCTGTTTGTCCCTTTTTTCCTGAAACCTTTGCCTAAAGGGAGAGTGCAACAAACATAAACCAGCACTTTGCCATTCTGCCAGAGGAATGCACTGCAGAGATGCAGCCCTGCTTGTCGGTACCAGCTGTATTTTGAGAGGGCATGACTCCCAGCCAAACATGTCAAAGCAGCTGTCTACCCTAAGTGTGTGCACGCATGATTAGAGAGATATGACTCTGCTAATCCAGCCCTGATTTGGGAACACCAGCACAAATAAGTTTCCAGGACCATAAAAAAAGAGTCAGTCAAGGCTGCTTAATCAGGTAGAGATGATTCATTTGAGAAAACCTGCACCATGACCTTTCATGAGTCTCTGAGCTCAGACAGGATGTCAAAATTTTATGGAGAAAAGAGGTGTAATCAACTAGTGCTTATGATGACCTTTTAATAAGTAAATGGCTGAGGCAGGCACGCGTTCTGAGCAGAATGAGAAATTGGATTTGTGTGTGTGTCTAGTGTTGGCTGGGGAAGGTGATGAAATCCACCCCCGTGCTGGTTGTACTAGTCCGCTCCAACCAAAATATTACCTGAAAGGAGAATGCAGCTAACTGGGGGGCAGCCTCTTCTCCCAGGCAACTAGAAACAGGACAAGGGGGACAGAGCCCCGAGGTTCAGCATGGACATCAGGAGGAATTTCGTCCCACAAAGGGTTGTCAAGCACTGGAATAGGCTACCCAGGGAGGTGGTGGAGTCAAGTTCAAGAAATGACTGGACTTGGCGCGTAGAGCCATGATCTAGTTGACAAGGTCAAAGGTTGGACTCGATGGTCTCAGGGGTCTTTTCCATCCTCAATGATTTCGTGATTCTGTGGTGTACACAATCACACACATACACAAGGCTGGAACAGCGCACGGGGGGCACAGAACGGATAAAAAACACCGAGATTTGTACACCCTGCGAGGAGACCCGGCTCGGTCACGCCGCTGCAGGGGAGAGCCGCCCCGTCGAGGCGAGTGCCCCGGGGCCGGTGCGGGCCCGCAGCCCCCTCGGCCGGGGAGGCGGAGGAATGGGGGGCTTTCCAGGGGAGCCGCTCCGAGCGCGGGGCCGCGACAGGTGCGGCGGCGGCGGCCAAAGCGCGGCCGGCGGGGCACGGGGCGAGCAGGGGCGATGCGGCACCTGCCGCGCATAAAAGAACTGATGGAGCGGCGGGCGCGGGGCGGCGGGCGGCATGCGGGGCGGGATGCGGGGGGTGGCGG
>JAWWEE010000162.1:5202689-5265097 GCA_035221455.1 Xenops minutus
GGCGGCGGCGGCGGGCGGTGCGGGGCGGGGGCGGCGGGGGGCGGCGGGCGGCGGCGAACGCCCGGGAGCGGCACCGCACACACAGCGTCAACGCGGCCTTCGGCGCCCTCCGCGGGCTCATCCCCACCCGGCCCGCCGACCGCCGCCTCTCCAAGGTGGAGACGCTGCGCCTGGCGGCCAGCTACATCTCGCACCTGGCCAACGTGCTGCTGCTGCAGCAGCCCTGCCCGCAGCCCCACGACCCCTGCCCGCAGCCCTGCCCGCAGCCCCACGACCCCCGCCCGCAGCCCCGCTCGCCCCCGGGCACCTCCACGCCGCGCCCCATCTGCACCTTCTGCCTCAGCGAGCAGCGGCAGAGGGTAAGGGCTGGCTCCCGGCCGCCCCTCCCGGGCTGTCCTGCAGAGTTATCCGTGTCCCCCCGCGAGTTTGGGGCTGGCCCAACAAGAGGGATCGGTGGCGCCCTTGGTGCATCCTAAACCTGTGTTTCTATCCCTCGCGCAGCACCGAGAAGGAGAGAAAGCACCAGCTGGCCCAGCCGTAAGTGGACATTGAACCGGCCGATGTTCTCACACCAGTCCTGCACTGACTGTACCACCGCGCTGGGTAATGTCGCCGCACTCATGCTGCACGTTTACATTTAAGTAGCACAGTCCTAAACGAGGTACTTTTCAAACCCGTGCACTTTGTTTCACACTGTGAGAGGTCTATTCAGGGTGCTTTGTGCAATGAAACTGAGCGCTGCCGGGACAGTTGCACCTGGCGCTGCAGCTATTTTAGCGCGAGAAATGTTAAACCTAAGCAGCCAAGCCCCGATGCTGGTGCCTCCTGAACCTGTGTCGCATGATGAAA
Organism: Xenops minutus; assembly: GCA_035221455.1. NCBI lineage: Eukaryota > Metazoa > Chordata > Aves > Passeriformes > Furnariidae > Xenops > Xenops minutus. Next base: position 5,203,539 of record JAWWEE010000162.1, read on the forward strand.
CTTGAACTTCCTAACACACACGGTGTCCCCTGTCAGGGGAAGCTGTCATGGACACGCCGTGCCATACGCCTCCAGCGCTGCCTCCCACCCCTCCAGCTGCACGCCAGCTCTTGGGGAGGGGGCTGGCACCGACAGCTGACACGCTCGAGAGGTCTCAGAGACTCTGGAAGGTTATTTTAAGGTGTTCACAGAAAGTCGGAAAACTTCCAGTGAAAGCACCACAGTTGGCTGTGTGCACAAGCACGGCAGAACTTCGGCACGGGATGCAGCCAGGACAGCAGGGGAAAGTGGAGAAGTGCAGTGTAAGTGATGCTCTTACTAACAGTGCGAGTCGTGCCAGTCCTTTAAATAGCATGGGATATTCCTAAATCTGTCTGGCAACCACGGGGTAGGGAGGGTTTCCCAAGGGCTTTTACCCATCACCCAGGTCATTCCCAAATTGTGCCTGTACATCACTGAGGTCATTTATCTCCCCTTAGTTTATTAAACTGTATATTTATTTTCAGAAGTAACTCTAAATAGCAAACAAGCATGTTATGTTTTCAGTTTTGAACATCAATGAAGCAGCAGGCTAAAATCCTAAACGCCAGTAATGCAGGATTTTAAAAAATATAATTTTGCAATGTTTTTATAGCTATTTATGATATGTTTAACTAGGCTTTAATTACTCTTAACTTGTTACTTCGGGAGACACTTTGTATTCTTTAAAAGCTTGGTTGCTGCACCACTCTGAGAAGTGCTGCAAAGCATACTTGTCTCCTTTTTTCTCCCTTGATCCCATCTGTTCAGTGCTCCTGGCCAGCCTGGCTTTAGCCAGACATGAGGGCTGAAGAAGCAGCACTGTGTTGTTCACTTTATTCTCCGTGTAGAATTTTCTCTTCTTCCCCTACATAAGGACAAAGCAAATTCTAGCATTGGCCATGAAGAACTTGGCAAGAGCAGGATCTTGGTATACTGCTCCTACAACTTCATGTTTTCAGTTTCCCTTCTCCCCTCCCCAACACTCATGGATCACCTTTCCTTAGGCATGATGAGGAAAAACCTGTTGTACCTACTGAAACTGCAATAAACTTCTCCAATGGATCCTAATAAAGAAAACTACTAAAGCAAAGTCCCAGAAATTCCACATCACATCAGTCTAGTCACTTATTAAAAGATACAAACCTGTATTTTCCTGGATTGAGAAGAGATTTTTTTGGGTTTAGAAGGTTTCTATCATTAATCTTTTATTCTTTTTTTTTTTTAATAGGGAACTTTAAATTGCTGCCAGATTATGATCTTTGTTTTGCTTTGGCATTGATTCATGAAGCTGGAACTCTTTACCAGCTTTGTACAAAGTGCTTTTTAATTTTGGTCTTGTGTCAGTCTGTGGGTGTATATTTCTACAAAGATATCTCCTTTGCTTTTTTTTTTTAATTAATTTTAAAAAAGTTTAGTTTTTAGAAAGGTATTTACTCTATAATTAAAGCTGATCTTACAGTTAGGCCATACACTTTTATGAACACATTAAACCAAAAGCATCTGACCTCTTTACAGGCAGTTAATACTAATTGATTCATTTAGCTGTATCATTCAGTATGATACCCTAAAATGGCAAAATATAATGCAGCTTCTAACAGTTTTAGGAAAATTTTGCATTGAGTATGCTCTGAATTTTGAAATTGGTAAGACAATAAAATTATTTATTTCAGGTTTTCAAATTATTGTGATTTTATTACAGTTTTAAGAGTTTTTTGTGTATTTCTTCACAAATGCAGCATATTTGGATTTAACAGGATATCTCTGTACTGATTAAAGGAAATGAGTATGAAAAAGCGAGGTTCACTTTTGCACCAAAGTATTAGCTGAAAACTCATGACTTGAAATGCTCAGGAATAATTTGTACAATCCTACAGGAACTTGGTGTTCTCACTTTAAATGTGATTTTATCTCCCTGATTTTGTATAGGGTTTATCCAAAATGCTTTTCAATGACAAAAGTAGGAGCAGGCCCTTATGACTTGGCCCTCTCTCCTGTTTAATATGGCTCAGTGTAGCATTAAATTCTTTTCTCTTTACTCAGGATAATCTGTAGAATTCAACTGGGTTTGAAGATTTTCTCAGGGTTTCAATTACTAAATAATATAACAATTTAGTAACACTGATTGAACATGTCAGAAATTAGACCTCAGAGAATTGTGGCCCAAATATTCATGGCATAGACAGATAATATCTATCCAAAACAATTATAACAGTGATTTCTCTGAGGAACGTTTATATATTTGTAACACTATGTATTTAAATGGGGACAAGTGGGGACAGATCCTTAACTTGGCTGAAATTTATTTATAATGTAAAACTTCTCTACCCCCAGGAGCAAAAAAAGATACAGGATTGAGCTGTTCCTCTGTAATGCCTTTTCTATAAACCAAGAGAAAAAGAATTTAATTTGCGGAGACACAGATGAATTGAGTGCTCAGATCGCACATATAAAGAGCTCATCATCATTAGGTACTTTATTGAATTTTTGCTGTATGAATTTGTGTGCCTTATCAGTTCTGATTTTTTAATCATGGAGCAGCATTATTCATGGCATGCACGAATATGTAAGTCAAAATTTTGAGGGTGTCTAAGAGCAAGGACCTTATTTGGTGGTGAGGCATTGAAATGAAATGGGTTTTTCCAGAACAGGCTCTTGCTCTGCTGCAGACATTGGGGTTTTGACTCGTTCTGTTCTGTATGTATGAACAGAGGCATGTGTGATGCCAATCCCATCTTTGTTTTCCTGTAAACACTTGGCTATTCAATTTACATGATGCATGAATAAAGCAAACAGTGAAACACACACCATTTGGTCTCAGATCCTATTAAATGATCAGTAAAATATTCCAAGCATGGTGCTTTGTATAAATCATTGTACTTAGCCTGCTACATCACAGTATAAAAACAGTGCCAAGCAAAATAAATAAATCATGTTGTTTGATTTTACAGCTTAAGTTTAAACAAGTATTTGAACATGGTTTCTGGTTATTTATGAATTAATTGTAATGTAAGTCAAAGTAGCTTCATATGTTAGCTACTATTTTCAGTTCTGCTCTACAAAACACAAGTTTCCTTTCATGGAAAATCTACTTCTTTACAAAAAAAATCTGTACTTGTTTGCAAAATGTGCTTATATTTGCAAAAATAAGCAGTATTTTTGTTACTAATTTAAACAATAAACTACAAACATAAAGGTGGTAGTTCTCTTCTATAGCCTTCTCAGTTAAGATATGAGCATTTAATCTTTTCCTTTACCTTTTGCCAATCTCTCTATACAAGATTTCAGCATGTTTATGTGTGTAGGTACATACTATGTGTGTGCATTGGCGGGAGAGAAGGAGGGCTTGGGAAAATGTACAAGTAAATTCCTCTTCTCAGAGCCTGTATGACATCCTAAGTGTCCAATACAGGGGGAGCTGGATGGAGGGAAAGGATGAAGGAACAATGGAGGGAGAAGAAAGGAAGACGTGGATTTACCAGTGGAAGTTTCCAGTATCAGGGTAAACAAGTCAGTACATGAGTGAAAGAGCCTTTAGTGTGAGCAGTCAGTGCCATGTGTTGTGTTTTCCGTTGCACTGTAGACACTATTTTGAGAAAATCTCACAAAAAATTATACATAAAGCCTAAATTACTGTCTAAATAACACTTTTCAAAAGATAATAGTAATGTCTTGATTAATAGTAAGAGTTAGTGGGTAATATAAGGCAGAGAGAAAGAGTTTATATAAAATTAGCTAAAATGGACAGCATGCTACAAAGGCAAGAGATCTCTTATTCCAGGAATCCTTTGAAGGCTGAAGAAAAGTGTTTCTAAAGAATCAATATGGGGATTGTGGGGGAGGAAGAGAACATTATTATGGGGAGAAAAAATACTATAAAGTTTCTTGAAAAAAGGAAAAAAAAAAGGCCATTACTGAATAGTAAGAAGAAATGAACTGGCTGCTCTGAACATGTTTCTTCAAAAACTTTTTCAAAATTTGGATCTACATGCATATGCAGGCAGCCCAGTGTATTATTTCAAGTGATATCTTTTAGCTATTACAACATAATACAGACAGAGTTTGAGAAACCTTGAAGGTTCATCCCATTTTGAAGTTGTACAGCAATGAATTAAGGTTTCCTCAGGAGAGGGAGGAGAAAGAGAAGGCATGGATAAAGAAGAGTAACCAGTAGCCCAGCAGAGAGGATATTCTCCATGATGCTGAGAAAAATCCTGGTTCAGGTCCAGGTCAAGTATTACCCTTATGAATTCTCTAATGATTGTAACTCTCCCTTATTTTCCTGCCAGAAGTGCATATGAGATGTGTTTGGTGTCTGCTGTGAGATTCCCCTCAGCCTCTGGTGAGAAGTTGGGATCTGGGATCTGCAAGAACTGTGGTGCAACTTGGGCATGAGCTGGGCAACTGTTGTTGTTTTAATGAATATTTAAGTATTTATCATGATTTAGACAACTAGGAAAGGCCCTTGTGAATTGATGTGCTACAGTTAGGTGCCTAAATTATACCCAATGAAAAATCAGATTTGGATATATATACACATTTTCCCCAGGAGAAGGCCAAGTAAGGCAGCCCTTCCTCCAGCTTCTCATTTCTGACCCCCCAACTGTGTCACTTTTTGTGGACCCTTTCTGAAGTCAGGTGAGGTAAATGATTTATGTTAAAAAAGCAACAACAAAACAAACAAACATACCCCACTCCACCCACTCTCCCCCCCCAAAAAAAAAAAAAAAAAGATAAAAAAAGAAATAAAGCTCTTTGCAAGGATCTGACACCTTGCTACAAGTAAACTGTGATGCACCAAAAAGCTTGTCCCCTGTTTTGGTGACAGACAAAATGCTCACGTAATGAAACACTTAAGACACAAGTTGCTTTTGAAAGGCCTTATCTTCTCTCGTTCATTTACTACATTGAGAGGTTTTAATTAAACATTTGGAAATTGCTATGTGTTCTTCCAAAGGAGAAACCAATATAAATAAGACAATTACACCAAAATGGGTGATGAAACAAGTAAGTGATAAAAGTAATTCTACTTGTTATGGCATCTCTAACATCTGATTGTCTTTCCTTAACATTATTAAAATAAACCCTACTTTCCAAGAATATGTATGCAGACCATTTTGAAATGCAAAGATTACAGAAACAGGTAATTCTTTCAGTAACAGAATGGTGGGAAGGGTAGGCATCTGTCAGGCCCAGATAAGATCAGACAGCTGTGCTCTATCCTGAGAGGGTGCCATGAAGCTCAGTTTTCTTAGGGAAATAACATCTTCAGTATGAAAAGCAACAAAATGCAATGAAGTCTCTGAAAAAAAATGAGTAATGAAAACAGGAGCTCTCAGAGCTCATTTTTTATCTAAAATACCAACTCTACATCAGGTGAAAAAATGCAGGATGAAAGGATGGTAACATCCTTACCAAACAGTAAAGGGCAGAAGGATCATTTCAATTTATATTCTCAATCAAGTTAATCCTTCAGATTAGAAACAAAGATAAGATGCAACTTTAGCAACAATAATCACTGTGGAGAGCCAGGGGTCAGCAAGAGGGCTGGAACAGAGATACCCAGGACAGGCTATGGGAGGAGGGGTGGTAAATGGAGACAAGAAAGCAAGGCAGCTGGAAATCCAACAGCAGTCTCACAACACCTACAGGGGAAGGTGGAGCCAGGCTCTTCCAAGAGGCACACAATGAAAGCACAAGTTGCAATGAGGCAATATTTACTCTCTTTTACTTAAAGAGGAGTGCATCTCACCATGAGCACTGGAACAGGCTGTGGAAGCCTCCACCTTGGAGTCTCAGAACTTGACAGAGCAAGAGCCCCGAGCAGTCTGGTCTAACTTTGAAGTAAGCCTTGCTTTGAAAATGGAAGATGTACTGAATAACTCATAAGGTCCTTTTCAATCTAATTTTCCCCATGATTTTAGGAAATGGTGAGCTTATGGTTCTCTGGAAAGGAAGACTAGAACAGAATAATAAGAAAAACTTGAAAAATGCAAGGACTTCTCAGGAAAAATCTGTACTTTTGGGCAGTGCCAGGATCTATTATTCCAGATGAGATGGGGGGCATCCAGGTATGTTTATCAACAGGAGAGCAAAAGAGATTCTGGGAGAAAAGAGGAACTGAACATGGCTATAAAGGGAATTTCCAAAAACAGAAACAGAGGCAGGGCACTGTTCCTATCAGCAGGACCTCCCAGGTCTATTGTGACTCTGAATTAGTAAATAGGTTTTAATTATTTGTTTGGATGACGGTTAAATTTGCAGGTGACAACTTTGGAGGGTAGGATTATAATTAGAGATTAACTCATAGAAACTTAAAATGAGAAGTGTTCTTTAAAATATGCATTTCAATGTAGAAATGTAGGTAGTGCCACACACGAGCAGGAATAACTCGCACCAGAAACACATGACAGAGAATGACAAGCAGAAAATTATTTTGGAGGTGTTGCATATCACAGACAAGACAAGCCTTTGCAAGAAAAGTGCTGGATGCCCACACTGGATGCCCTTTCACCAAGACCCCTTTCAGCAATATTTTCTATGATTATTAGAACTTCCCCCATTTCTCTCTGAAGTGTCTGGCTGGGTGGAAAATCTGTTAAAAATTGTGACTTAGAAGAATACTCCATGTAAAGAAATGAGTAGTCTTAACTATTGTGTCTGAGCAAATGAAATGATGGCGAGGGACTTGAGATTGTGAATGCCAAACTAGGTAAGGGTGACACAGGATATCTGTATCTTATTAACTAATAAATGTCTCCTGAAGACACCAGCAATAGTACAAAAAGAAGTTATGAGACCCTGAAGTTTTCAAAGGTAACATTTAAAGAGCCTGTGGTGCTGCTGGTGATTGGAGCCCGACTATATGCTAAATACTTGCATATACAGTAATTAGAATATCAGAAATACACAGTAGAAGTTTTAGCAACATGGCAAGAGATGTAACAAACTGATTCAAGATATATCCACGGGAAACAGGAGCCAGGCTGCAGGGAACAAGGTCCTGCTACGTGCTGTTTTGTTACCACTGCAACAGATTATTTTTATTTGCCACACTGCTCAAAGAAAATCTGAGTGGAAAAGACAGGCTTTAATAACAGGTGTTGTGGAAGATAACAGTGTAAGTGAGAGTTTCTGGCTGATGTAAGAGGCAGTCTCTGGAATGCTCAGCATCTCTACAGGCTAGGTGTTAAGCACCAATCCCGGACTAGCCAAGCACAGCTCAGGACCACTGAAGCACCAGCAGTGCCCAGCAAGACAGCCCCAAAGAGAAATAGCCAACAACAGCAACCCACAACATTCCTGCACTGTACAAAACGTAGCTGAACCCAGCCAGAGGCAAGATAAAAATCAAAGACTACTTTTCTGCTACATAAAACATGTTAGTGCTTATTTTAGCTTCTGTAATGAGATGAAGCAGAAATAAAATGTATGTTATGGTGTGTCTCTACATTCCAGCAAATTCCATGACCTCCATTACACAAGCCAATCCATTGACTGGCAAATTTCAGCTGTCACTAACATATTACAAAGGAACAGATCCTCTCTCTGCAGAAATTATTTCTCTCTGCCATCTTGGTGTGTTTGCCTGTGCTCAAGTGGCTTAGCTTTGCCCAGGATGGGAAATGCATAGGAAAAATAACTTAAATCACTACCATTAGGAAAACACCACCACACTTGAAAAGTTTTAATTAAGCTGGTTAAGCTGCTTAATTAAAACTATTTGAAAGGCCCATTCTCATTTCTGTTACGGACTTTAAAAATCTTATGGCCTCGAAGAGTACAAAGGGGTACAAAAGTAGCCATAAAGTAAATAAGAATTAGTGAATTTATTTTCACTGGCATTATTTATAGTCAGTGATTTTCTCATGTTGGCTTAATTGTCATCTGATTCTAAAAGGCTAATAATTTCAGTCCATTACCCTCCACTTCTGCTTCTCTTTCACAAGTAGTTTAACAGATGCCAAAAATAAAAAAAATAAATAAAAAAGAAAGGAAAAAGAAAGGTTAAGAGTGTAAGTAATGCAGAAAATCAAGGCTGTTAAAAGACAAGGTTGCCAATTGCTGCACCAGTGATTTGGAATTTGTTGCCCACCACCTCCATCTGCTGAAAGAAACGAGCAGAAACAGATCAAATCCTGCAGGTACCATTGTTCCTGGCCTAATATAATAGCTTAAACTAGATCAATGGCAGTTTCAAAGGACACATTGACAGCTCTGGTGGTTAAAGCTCTGAATCCTTCTGCCAGCCCCTTGCTCTGCCAAAGGCAATAACTTCTAAAAGTATACATTCAGGAATTGCTGGAAATTACCTGTCAATATCCAAATTATTTTGATTTTCAACAAGATTTGCACCTTTGAAAATGAAATTAAGGTTTTATGGGGGAAAAAATTGTTAGGATTCAGATACTGGTTAAAAATGACAGTGCCTACAAACATTAATGTCTACACACACACAAACACCCTTCTGTGTATGCACTTCTAGATCAACCATTACCTGAACTGCCCCAAAACTGGCCTGTGTGGAAGTGAGCAGAAACAAAAGACACCACCTTTATGTATTCCAACTAGAGAAAATGATCAAACTAATGCAGAATAATTTATAGGGGTGAACATCCGTCAAGAAATTATGAAAAGAGTGTATGACTTCTACATGTTTGTTACCAGATTACTTCCATAAAGACACTGACAGAGCATCTTACACACTCCTCCTGAACAGGAGCAGCCACTCAGCCAGGTCACAGAGAGGAGGGGTGAGGAACCAAGGTGCTCTGCTCAGTGTGTTTGTTCCTTTTTACAGTCCAAAGACATGGAACTGAAATCTACGTTTCAGTAACTTAGCTCAAAACAGCACATCCTGCAATTTCTGCTGAACAGATTCCCAAAAAGCACAACTGCTGTTCCACAACCAAATGCCAGCAGAGCAGCTGAGCAACACTCAGGCCTGGAAGGGAAAGGGAGAGTTCAGAAGCCTGGAAGGAAAAGGGAGATCTCAGTGCCGAGCAGGGGGAAATAAGAAAAAACCCTTTTGTGTGGCTGCTTGGTGACATATGGTACATGGTTTGAGCTTCCCTGTGAATCCCTGTCTAGTCAATCTGCTAGGCAGAACTGGAATATTACATCAGATAACATCTCAATCCCAATTTTTTTTCAGGACTGGCACTCCATTATGCTCACATTCTAGGCAGAAATGAAGCCTACAGCCCAGTTTGCCTCCATGTGTAAGGATAGGTTTCTAATAACTCTGTGTCACCTTGGAAAATTAAAATAGTACCTCTCGTTCTGATTGTATATGAAAGTATGGCTAAAACAAATTTCATGGCACTGATTAAGTGTCGTGTCCACTAAACTTCCCCATCCCATTATGGATCTTTCTGGATTGGTGTTTGCAGAAGCTGCACTGTAAGAAAAATCAGATTTCAGGTTCTCACAGGCATGACAAATAGGCACTGAAGTGGCCTTGAGCACTGTGATGTAGTAACAGGGAGGAAATTGAAGCATTCAATATTCTGAGGTGCCTGAGCCCTCTGCAGATGGCTCTTGGATACTGGTTAGTAATCTAGCCAAAAAAAAAAAAAATCCAGATTTGTTAGGCCTTGTTTTGTTTGTTTTGTTTTTTTTCACTGGGAAAATAAATAATTTTAATGCAAGCATAACAATGTGAATAATAATAATAATAATAATAATAATAATCATACACACATTAACTTGCAGGGTGCTCATCTCTAAATGAAACCAATGCAAGATTTAGCAAGTCCCTTGCAGAGTAACAAATCTCCCATTTCAGGAGGTTACAGCACATTTCTGTGTTAATTAGGAGCTTTGTAGAATTTGATTCAAGGTTGCTGACAGAAGGGCTTGCGATCAGGAGTATTTTAAACCTGTGACTGACAGGAACAGCAGCACTGCAGTCTCCTGCCTTAGTTGGACTATGTGTTCTACTCATCTTCATACCCCACCATTTCATTAAATAACATGATGCTTAAAAGCTCATAAAGTTTAAATATATATCTCTATGTTAATCTTTGTATATGTTTGTATTTTATAATTGGAGATAGAAATAAAATGCAGAGATTGAATTGTATGCTTTTATTTTGGGGCCTCTTTCTATCTGGCAAGTAGCCCTGTGGAAGAGAAGAGCTCACAGATAAATAGATGATCTGAAAATATTTATACATTATATAATCCATTTAGACATTCATTTTTAGTGAATGAAGACAATATCAGCAGATATCTGATAATTAGGTGCCATTAGCACATGCATAAAGATAAATTTTAATGTACTGAAGTGAAATTATGGAGGTTTAATATTTTTAAATTAAGAGCTTCTCTGGTTTAGATTTTCATATATATGGTGGTGCTTCAATTCTGCAATAAATTTTAGTATTAAAAAAATATTAGAATAGTCATATTTCCTCTTAGAATTATCAGGCACTTGTGAGTCACAGCAAAAATTTATAATTTGTTAACACAAATCTCCCTGATCTTTCTGCAAAGATAATTCTGTATCTTTAAATAAAATTAACTTAGGTTATTTGGGTTGTAGGTCTGATCACATGTGTGGAGCCTGTTAAAGATCAGAACAACAAATTGACTATTAGTAATATACACAGGTGTGACCCTGCAAAGGTCAGCAGCCACACACTTTGTTCAAATATGGAAAGATAAAAATAGGCTGTACAAGTGTAGTTTATATAAATTGGTGATGTACAGTGGCCTTTGAAGGTGAGTGAAAAAGTGTATTTAATTACCTAAGATTTAATTGACCTGTACATGAGAAATATATGAAATACGAACAACCCAGCAGCTTTATGAAAGAAATGAAGTGCCACTTTATAAGACTATTAGAATTTCTATTGATTTTGTGAATAATTGTGTCCTTGATTATTTTATCTGCCTTTCCACACGTGCAGCCATCCCCTACAAGTGAAATTTAATTATTGTTTAGACAGAATCTGAGCACATCCTCAAGCAAAATAGTATAACTAGTGATGGCACAACAATTCAGCAGCTCCCTGCAGCAGTACACAAAATCCATCCAAAATTAGATTGTGTCCCAGTGTGCTGCAAAACTACACTTTGCTGGCTCTCCTTCTGTTATCAGACAAAGCCAAGGCAGCCAAAGGATGAAATGAGGTTGGTTGAATTCCTGCTTCTCCTTAAAGCCAGTGCTCACATATCACTGGGATGGAGCAACCAGGACACCTCAATACTGCAGGGCTTGTGTAGTGCTGATGTTTCAGCCTGGCTGAAGTCTCAGGCTGGTATCACAGCACCAGTTGTGTCTAGGTCTGTTCCAAAGTGGTCAAATCCACTTAATTTTGAGATGTTCTTCATGACTCCTTTCAGTGGAAGAAGGATTCTCTGGAATGTACCATCAGTGTTAATACAACCAAACCCCACACCCAGCCATGACATTTCTGTAAAGGTTGCAGAATTACAAACAAGAGCTGGAATCAGCAGCTGCCTGACAACTCTGCCAGTCCTAGATGCCAGCATAGAAGACTGATTTCAAATTGCATGATTTAAAATGTACAACAAACCCCTGAATTTATACAGGCTGGAGTCATCACTAATTTTATAAGTACATCTTGTCACATTTTTCAGGTACTTTTGAAACTACTAGCTATTACTGGGTCAAAACCATCCTTTAGGTTTAGAAGGTTTTTAAATTGAAAATATACTTGGCACTTCTGTTTCAAGTAAAGATTAAAAGCTAGTAAAAAAAGTCTCACACCGAGTTAACCCACCTCAGAATGGTGTTATAAATATGCAGAGGCCACAGGGAATAAAAATAAAAAAAGACCATTCAGCAAAGAAAGCTGCTTTCTTTTTCAGGATCAAATGTGATCTCAAGATCCAAGAGAAAATGGTGAATATGACAAAAAAATTACACAGAATGAGAATCTGCAGCAAAATCTAGAAACATTCTTCAGTAATATGCAAGAGACCAGGGAAATACTCATCAGTTTAGGCTTCTGGATCAAGACACCCAAGCTAATCTCGCTGAGATAACCATACTCAAGGCTTGGGTAGAGATATCTGACTGCAATGAGATTGAGGAACTGATGTTGCTGAATCCAAAGGAAAAGTGAAGCTTGAGGTTTTCAAATTCAACAAGCCCAGTAGTCTGATAGCATGATTTATCTAATAAATCCAAGAAATTCAGGCTTGTAAAACGAAAATACACTGTGTATGTTTTAAAAGGTTGGATGGAGTAACTCGGGAACTACAAATTCATCAGTCTGGGCTTGATAGTATGGGAGTCTTTAGAACACACTTGGAAGGATTTTATATAATGCAGATAAATGGAAACAAACATGATGGTCCTGTACAGAATAGTTTTTGCTTGTGCACTTTCTCAAGAGGGAAAATAAGGATTTTTTTATTTTTTTTTTTAAAAAAAAGGCAAGAAAACCAGAACAAGACCCTACACGTATTTGTAAGCAAATGAACACATGCAAGGCAAATGTGGAGCCATCATGTTTTCTGTAATATTCCATGTGCAGCTGTGAATGCTTTTATTAATTCCAGCTAATCTGCAGAGCTATGAAGTGAGGGAGGGGAGTGTTGGCCACAGCACTGGAGTCATCTACTACTCTTCAAACACTGTAACCCAATTTTCGCATCCTCCTGGACTCCACTAGAGTGGAGCAGATGGAGGCTCGCTAAGCTGCTCATTCAAACACAAATGCATAATAAAGCAATAAACATTATGGCTTTGACATGAGACCAAAGCAAAGGAACAGGAATAGTTTTACTAAAAGCGTTTCTCAGTTAAACCTTTCTGTGATGCTTCTAATAGAGTGAAGAGTTCATGGCTTAAATCAGGACTAGCAGCGTACAATTAATTCCAAATAAATCTGGTTTACATTTAAAAACAATTAAATGAAAACTGAAGAAAAGACACTTTGTAACAGCACAGTCTGACTATGCTTTTATGTGTTGCATCAACTTCAAGCAGCTCTGCAGTTTGCTGAGTGTTTGCATCCTTGTAATTAAGGCAGAGCTCAACCCTGACATCCTGCACTAAGAGGATTCCTTTTGGTTTCCTTTTGGGGTTTTCTTTGAAAAGCCTGACACCTTCCTTTCTCATTCCTGCTCCAGTTGAAATTTGGGGTTTTTTTCCCTTTCCAGCTTTAGAGAACAAATAAAATGAGGATGAAAAGTTCTTCTTGCTCAGTTTCCTAATTTAAAGATATTTTTCCTTTAATTCAGTAAAAGCTTAGGGTCAGTAGAAAGTGTGCCATTGAAGTATCTCTTTTTCATGAAACCATGGCAGGAACCATCCCTGCCTTCGGGATAAACAAGCTGAAAGAAGACCTTCTTTTGTTCTCTTTCCCATGACTGGACTGAAATTGCTTGCACCACTGGATTATAACTTCATTTTAAAGGCGTTTTCTTCAAAAAACCAAAGTAGGATTCAGATTACACAGTAAAATAGAGAGGGCAGAAAATGATAAGGGATTCACAAGAAGAATAAGGAGTTTTCTCCCACTTTGTGGATATCTTATTCTAATTCTGACATATACTTCCTCCTCACAGACTAATTCTGACTGCAGAGTTTTTTATGGCAGCTCTTTTCAGTCCAAAAACATTTTCACATATTTTGTGATCTTGTTCATTCCAGCCCCTCATATGTGGCCCCACTGTTTTGTTAGGATGCATTCCTGTCTCCTTTTATTAAATACCCTGAGGACAATATTAGTTGCAACACAATTAGGCAAAGAAGAGAATATGGCACAACGTCTTAATTCTGAATTCCCTGACCAGTCTTGTGGTGCAAATAGAAATAAAGAATATGGAAGAAATCCAAGCAGGAGAAGGAGAACACAGTTTTCTGTGCTTATTCAAAGGATAATGATGTCCCAAGGGAGCAAATAAAAGAAAAGGAAATTGTACGAAGGACACCTTCAGTACATCTAGTAAATCTTGTAGGAAAACACAACAACAAAAATCAATAATAAAAAAGTATTTGTGAGGATGCTAAATAAAGCAAGCCAGGAATAAGACCTTTGAAATGCATATGTCATAAGCTGAATTCTAATACTTCAAAATAATTATTCATAATCCAGGTTGAAATTCAATAAGGATGTTTACCCAGTGCTTACCTCTTTTTTTGTGCAGCCTGACTTTATATAAATGATCAGGGAAAGAGAAACATGGCAAACCTCTTCAGCATAGTACAGTATTCCCCCAAAACAATGTTTGCATTTGCCTAAAAGATGTGTGCATGTTTAAGGAAGACAACTCATGTGCTATTTTGTTCCATTTGTGTGGATGGCCAGTCCTGTTAAAGCCTGTTGACTTTTATGCAAGAGGAACAGCAAAGCAAAAGTGTGAGTTCAGAACACCAAAGTCACACACTGCACCACTTCACAAATATACCAGCAAAGGCCAGGAGTATTCCAGAGTATTCCAAAACCAGCCTGGCTATTCTGTGTAGCAGAAAGAACAGTGTATTTTAGATATCCTACTCATTTAAAAGGGATAATCAGATTTTCGTCTAATTATAACAATTATCCATTTCTCCTGAAACTAAGCACAACAAAAATAGAGTCTTAAGGTTTTGCATAAATTTGGACAGACTTGGAGGGAAAAGTCACTGAGTGAACTAGAATGATGCCTGACAGAATAGCAGGAGTGAATCTTCAGGTGTGCTATAGAATATATAAATTAAAAATCTATATAAAAATATAGATTATAACAATGTGATTATAATAATATAGATTTTATTTAATATATTTATAAAAATATATATTAAAAAATAAAAACCCACCACCCAGAATACACATCCAATACTTATGCAAATAAAAGAACTTGTATTCACTAACGGCCACAATGCACTTCCATGTTTTAAGAGATCAGTTCCTAAATATTTATACAGTGCTTTGAACTCTGAAAGTCTTTTAACTGAATTGGTTTGGATGAGACCTGCACTCTTCAGCAGTACTTATTTTTTCAGGAAATCCAAAATTCATCTGAAAGTTCAAAGAGATTCATATGTAAAGTATTGGCATTTCAAGCGGCTGACTCTTAGTCTGTCAAATGATATATCTTAAAAACTACACCAAAAGTCTCTTTTTTCAGAATACTTAAGGTTTGCTCAGGCATTGGAGTTTATCAATAGCTATAGAGGCTGTGGTCGAAGTTCGTATCAATATAGCACAAGGTCCCACGGAAGACTTTCTGCCTCACTAGAAGCTTTTATAAAGATATAACTAGGGAAATTCTAATGTTGTTGTAAGGTTTCTCTGCACTGGACCCACACTCACCCTGAAAGAGCTTCCCACACACTGCCACAGTTATTAAACATGAATGCAAATAATGAATATAAAACAAAAAGTCCTTTATAAGCATGGCAATAAGCATGGCATTTACATTTCAGGAACTGCAGAATGGTGACCATGGTAATTCTGAAATTATTTAGTGCATTCAGAATTTGGGCCATTAAAATAATTCTAAATATGCAAGTCTAAAGTATCAGAAAGTTCAAGGAAAAAACCCTCAGTTCTTATTCTTGCATCATATTTTATAACTTAAAAACCAGCTATATCCAAGTCTTAGAACATTTAATAATTATATTTCCACCTTCTATTTTTCCCTTGAGGTGTGCTTTATTACACAAGTTCACAAGAGAGTACGGATGGTCTGACTGACCTCTCCCTCCTCTTAAAAGTCCAAGATGAATTCCCACTTACTATAAATGATCAAAGTTTTATGGACTAATGACAGTTTAAAATACTTTTTTCCCCCACTTTTACTGCAGCCCTGTCATTAAGACTAACAATCTAAAGTAGCTAAGAGAATGAGTAAGCAAGATGATTTACACAGATGATAGTGTGATGGTAAGAAGCGGGGAAAGATTCTTTGAAATTTTTTTGTAGCTGAAGCATTAAAAAGATTTACACCAAGGTCTTTAAGTGAAAAGAGAGCATTGCCAAAGAGGTCTGGCAAGCTATTCTATCAATAAAATACTCTGACCCATAAATTTAGTCAAACCCTCATCTTAAAACCTGATTAGAAGCTAGAAGGATCTTGCTTTGTTATCAGGGACAGCCCATCAACCCAGTATCCAAAGGGATTGCCTGTAGAAATCAGACAGGGTAACAACACTTCTATAAAATCTTCACCACCATGGTATCTCCTATACCTTTTTTTTTATTATTCCAGGAGGCCATGCACAAAAATTGAGGGAATATTTAGCCTAAGAGAGCACAGACTCTAATACAGAACAAAGTTACGTTGAAATCATTTAGGCCTGGAGACAGCAGTAAAAACCTGTATGTTTTTGTACCTGGCTGATCTCTAACACACAGCAAGACTTAGAAAAATCATGCCAAAGCTTATAGGGTTTTGGTTTTAACTTCTTTCATAATGTTCTTTAGTTAGAGGCTAACTTAGAACAAGCTTGTATCTTTTTCATAACTCCCCTCCTTCCATTTTTATTCATCAGAAATAGCATCAGAAGGCACTAACCAGAGCTGGATTCAGATGTAGGGCAGGTTCAGAGTCAAGGCTTGACTTATAATTATGACTGTACCATTTGGAATCTGAAAGCAGCAGTATTTGATACATTTCATAATGAAATTTCAAGGCAAACCACAGAAGGAACACAAGAAGTTTGCTGTGGCTCAGTACAGCAGAACATTATTATTTGTTGAGTGCTAAAAATGGTCTGAAGGTTGTAAAACATGAGTGTTTTGACAGTCCTTGCTTCCAGATCAGCTGTTCATGACATTTCCATCAACTTGGATTGCAGCCCATCCAGATCTAGAAAACAGGTGCCATCCAATCTTGGACTTCACCCAAAATCAAAAGAGTAAGGATAGATACTCATATGTCCTCACCCTCACCCTGAAAGTCTGAATAGAGTGACAAACTTTATATAGGGCACTCCAAGAGTCTGATTCTAGTTGGAAGAAAAGCAAGGGACCAAAGTGTGGATGAGGTAAGAAGTCTGTTGGTTGCTTGGTCTTTTTATGCCATAGCAGTTCATGCATCTCTGCTCTCTGAGGGCAGCAGGTTGCCACTATTTTGACACCTCTGAGCCAAATTCTTTAACCCCCAAACAGAAATACAGAGAAAAAAATCCACTTGGATGGCAGCCACTGCACACATCCTGTGCAATTTTACCCTGGAGCTGGTTTAGGACACAGCCTTGGCTAACTGGTCCATCATAGTAACCTTGAGTTTCTTTGGAAAAGTTTGATAGGCAGCTGACTATCATTCAGGAATTGTTGTGCTCCTTTAGCCTAACAAGAATGGAAGAGAAAGACACCAAAAAAAGCGAGGAAGCTTCCATAACCAACACCACCTTTTTGAGGTCACTGTTGCAATTGAGCAGGCTACAGAAAGGCAGAAATATCAGGAAATACAAACAATTCTGGTCACACTAAGGTTACAAACACTGTTGGAAGTATTTATAAACACATCCTTGGAAAGACACAGATCCCACTCCTCTTTCTGCTCAGCTTTTCCTCAACTGAACCTTGAGCATTCAGAGGTCCAGTTTCCAATCAGCTTTTGCCCAGGTCTTGGGCTATATACTGGATAAAAACCCACTGAAAATTACTAGAATTCTGACCAAAAAACAAGGAAAAATTGGCAAGCACTTTCCTGAGTAAATAAGCTCATTATTTCACATTATAAGAGAGTCTGTCCCAGTGTTACATGCAGTTTCAGAAACAAGCATTCACATGTGCTTAAGGAAGCTCCAAAGATGGATATGCCATAAATTAGAAAGAGATCAGAAAGTGAACTTCAGAATGACAAAGATTTAACTGAACAAAGGGATTTAAAGCTGTTTTAGGAAAGTGCCTATTTCACATTCACCAGTTTGGAGAGGGATACCCCTTCTGAAAATGCAACTCTCCAATGGCAGATGGTCGTAAACAGAACGATTTTACTCTCTGGTCAACATCCAGATATATGATCAAGTTGTCAGGATTTTTATATATGTTCCTTTCTCATTGGAATATAGGAAGATTTACCTTAATTTCTTCATTTATATAAAAATATTTAGGACAATCTAACAGGAAGCTGTCATAGAAACTCAGTATTTTCCACCCCACTCCCTCCCTTAGTGTCTTGTACAGCAGCCTGGGAAACCAAAACAGGTCATGCACTGAAAAGCAGTTTTCAGAACAATTCATTCTAAGCACTGAAGAGTGCTTGTTTCTTACATATCCTCCCCAGATGATCTGTTGAGTGCACATACGCAAGCCCTCATTCCTTACAGACCTGCTCCCAAGAGGCTGAGGGAGAGAGTTAAAAGTGGGAAGACACATTACTCATCCAAGTATGAAAAGTTAAGAGAGTTCAGAGGGGATTACAAATGTCATTTTTGTATCAAATCTCTTTCACACTAAGCCCTGTTTACTGCACACGTTCACACAACAGTCCCCTTTGGCTGCACAGCCATAGAACCATTTCCATCTCAAGTATCTTACGTGAGTGAAATGCTGCATTATTTCTCTTGCTTTCAGTGCGTTTGGGAAAGACGTGAAACTTATTCATAAGGAAATGGTTTCTTTTCTCACACATTTCTCCCTTCCTGTGAAATTCAGTTTTTACATACTGCATATTGATTACTTGCATGGTATTGTTATTTATAGCCTTTCACAGAATCACAGAATATGCTGAGTTGGAAGGGACCCCCAAGGATCATTGAGTCCAACCCCTGGCCCTGCACAGACCCATCCCCAAGAGTCACATCCTGTGCCTAAGAGGATCACCCAAACACTCCTGGAGCTCTGTGAGGATTAGTGCTGTGCCCACTGTCCTGGGCAGCCTCTTCAGTGCCCACCACCCTGTGGGGAAGAACCTTTTTCTAATATCCAACCCAAACCTCCACTCATTTCAATCATTTTCATTGCAGACTTTTTATTCTGAATACTTTTTTTTGTTGTTTTTTTTTTTTTTTAACTTCATCTTTCAGTTACTGGGTTTTTTTTTTACAGTGCATCAATTCAAAGGAAAAGTTAGGAAATAAATTTCCAAGTATTTGTTGCAGAGGATGGTGCCTGTTGTCAGTAGATGGCAGCATGTGGCCGCTCAGCTCACACGGGCTCTGCCAAAATGCTTACAGGCAACACAAACTTTGAGACAGAAACAGCTGGGTCTTTGTAAACTCATGTCCCTGTGTGTTTTCCACAGCAAAATACTCTAGTCATGTCTCTTAGAAATCCTTCAGGGACTGAGTCAAACAGTGAAGTTTTCCTTGATTCTTCGTTTGGTTCTGATTGTGTGTTTTTATTGTAGGTTTGTTTCTTTTGTTTGTTTGCTTAAGATTTATAAAGAAGTTAAAAGATTTCTGCAAAGCTGAGATAATCTGGGCAAAGTCTCTTGGTACAGACGCTCAGAAAGGTTTGTAAATTTGGAATTCTAGCCCTGTGTCTGCAGTTCAGGGCATCAGTTCTAGCAGTAAAAACAGCTCTTCTAGCCCTGCCTCTACAGAATTCTTGACTACACGAAATATTTTCCTGCTATCAAACAATACACACACACACACACACACACACACAACGTTTGCTCTCTTTTCCACCTGCATAAAAGGCAGCAGCAGCATATCTAGGAGTACACACCTAACAAATTTAAAATAACGAATTCCAAAATTTTACTACTCTCTTGAGTCACTTTCATATGATAATTTAAATGGAAACAAAACACAGGTAAGTACCATCTACTGATTTCAGCTATTCTGAATTCCTAATTCTCTACATTTTCCAGTACAAAATGGCCTTGAGATAATGAACATTGCTATTTGCACTTGCAATCTGCAGTTTGCTTCTATGAGTTAGCAATTATATTAAATACTGTGGGCAACATAACAAAACTGTATTTTTGTATGTAAGGTTTCTTTCAATTCATAGGATGTGGTTCTTCCAGGTTAGGAAATTCAGGATGCATTTATAACAGAGTTTTCACAGTGGGTAGGAAGCATTCTCTCTCCTACCCCTGTTCATGGAGCCTGGGTATATCCTTTTGACTTTCTGACAATATACCAGTTTAACAGGGTATTTTACTCACAATTTTATAAAACTGCAAAGATTAAACAACCAGCTCACGTGTCCTCTCTGTGTTGTGTTGATGCTACAGCCAGAATGACTTGGCCATTTCAAAATAAATGTTAAAGAAACAAGAATGCATTTTGGGTTTCTGGTGGGTTTTTCTTACCTGACATGTTCTCAGTGCCTTTCTTGTGTCCCTCAGAAGCTGATAAAATTCCCCTTTTTCCACAATGCAACAGTAGCTGCTTCAGCACTGTAGCAAAAGAAAACCCTTCTGTCAAACAACATAGTGCTTTTATATTACAACATATCACACAATAGATCCTAATGAAATGAGGCCTCAGGAGGACCTTCTAACATGTTAGAACTTTTTAAAGCAGCAGGTCCATTTGGTTTGAGCTTGTAAGGTTGGTTCCCATGGCTCCTGTGCCAGAGGTAGGATAGTTGGAGTGCATAACATTGATGGAAACACTGGCTGTGAAGCCTCTACTCCTCATGGGCTCATATGCCATGGGGTCCTTCAAGCCCCTGAGGTGTGGGCTCCCAGATCAGGGCCTCTCCCTATCCATCTCCTGCTGCCCCAAGACTCTCAGGAGGAGCATGTGCTTCCCCAAGCTTCACCTTCCAGCTCCTGGAATTTTTTAGTCTCCAAAAGTCTGTCGAGGAGCAATTGAAACCAGCTGCTCATTCATGGAGAGCATCATTAGGCAATTATTGCCATAGACTATCTCAAGAAGTCCAGATTTCAACTTGCCTTTGAAATTTGGTGTGCTTTGAGGTACAACAGAAGAACTGCAAAGAAGGATATAAAAATCTTTTGTACTGCTAAGCAGTATTAATGGAGTAAAGTGATGATGGGATTTAAAAACCCCCAAGGTAACGACAATTTAAATGCCAACAATTGGTAAAGAATATAGTATAGGAAAGATAGTAAACAATGGCAGTAAAAGGGAGACAGTTTTTCCACTACTCCAATTTCTAATACTGCCCTAATATATCTTACTTCCAACTATTGCCTTGCAATTTCTGAGCATACTTTATACTCAGCATGGCAGCTGACAACACAGTTCTTTATCTCTTTGATAAATACTCTTCTCATCCTCTGATTTCTTTTTTATGACCTCTTTTTCCTTATTACTTTACCATCAATCCCTATTTCCTCCTTGACTTCTCTTTCCCAGCGTTTCCTCCCCTCTTTCTTCAGGTGTTAATAAATTTGATGTATCATAACAAACTGGGGGGAGGGAAGAATCTTCTCTGGAGTAGCATTTAACAAAGATAAGGTTAAAAGAGGGGACAACAGGATCTAATGTCATTGTATATTTAAATACTGCTAATAGTGCATGAGCAGGCATGCCAGAATTCAGCAGCTGTCCCTAAAGGTACAAGCCAGCTTTCTGCCTCCTCACATTAAAGCCCAGTTTAACCTCTGTTGTAACATATCTCAGCACAAAAAGATAATAAAATCTGCTTCACTAGAACCAGAGTTCTAATTTATCTGCTTTCAGAAATATGTTGTTCTGTAGAGTTAGAAATTCAAAGATTACAGTCTTACATATAAACAACACAGCGGAAATTTAATAGTATTATAGTGTTGGTTAAAGCAGAGCAGATGAGTTTGCATATAACAGGAGAAGATTCTTCACAGATGTCTGTATGCAAATGAAAGATATATCTGTGCATATGTATTATTTATATATTCATAATGCAAGAGATGTATAGATAATATTTTCTAGATGGACAAACTATGATAAATTAAAAATTAATCAGATTATGGCAAAAATTTGAGTCATGCATGGGGAATAGTTCTGGACATAGAAATGTGCAAGAAATGAAGCCACAATTTAGCAGAGGCAAGAAGATAATTGTGCTGCCTCCAGCTAACAGAACAGCCATTGAGTTGAAGCTAATAATATCTGATACAGACAGTTTCAAATGTTTAGGTTAATTGGCACCTAAATGGAATTAGAAAACAACAGGTCAAAATCTATGAGGAGCCACATTCTCATTCCCTGACCTCACTATTAAGAAGCAAAAATAGGGCCTTCAAATTAGAAAGATAATTAATTTGTAGATAACTCTGTGTGAATACAAAGGATCTGGATACTTAGTTTTGGTTATGTTGATCTGGTTGTGCAATTTCTAGTATTTTCAATGCGATTTTCCAGACTACTACTACATGTGATGTGTTTTCCAACATTGCCTGCACTAGGCAAGTTCTTGTACTTACAAAACATTTTCACTTAACTGCTTATAAAACAACTTCTCAGTTCAGACACTGCCAGAAAAGTTTCTAATAAAGCATCAGTTCCCATTCTCTCCATGTATGCATCAATGCCTTGGAAATGAAGCCAAGTCACAGAAATCAGGCCTAGATTAAAGAGGCAGTGCAGTTGTAGAAGCCAGTTGTGGTCCATGACTTGAAGCTCTGAGTGGTGAAACTACAGTTGAGCTTCAAAAGCTTAAGCACAAAAGGTCTGAAGATTAGTTTTGATAACCTGGCCTCATCCTGAAGTAGGAATGAGAAAGGAGAAAGAAAGATGAGGACATGAGATGAGCTGAGGATACAAGACATGCTTAGATAAACTGATGGCATGATTTGATGAGGTTTCCTCTGCAGTCAAATTATTGGGTATGTAATGCTCCCACTCTGAGTCACTTTAGGCAACTTCCAATGGGCACAAAGAGGCTCTGGAAGTAGGGGATGCTCCATGTAAAAGTACAAACCCATTCATTACTGTCCAATACACAAAAATGATTGCTGGGTGAGAAGTTCATTGCTCCAGAGATGACATCCAACCAACATCAGCCAAACCAGCACATCACGTAAAGGTGGCTTCCCTCTGCTTGTCCTTGGGACAGGTTGACCTTGCTGCAGCAGACTTGCCATCCTCAGCCTCCTTGTTTTCTCCTTCAAACTGTATATCTTTCCATGTTGGTTTTTTTCCCTTTAAATCCTTGACCTGCCAGCTACCCCCTTCTCACCAACCCCAGCTGCAGTTTCACCTCCTTGCTTTGCACAGCTCTGTTCTGTGTAGGCTTTTCCAGCTCCTGCCATCAGCTCAGTAGGTTTCTCAGAAGCCTAAGATGGGGCTGCACAAGCACACTGGGTCCTGGATCACAGACAGCTGAACTGCTGGGAGGAAGATTACAGCTGCAACAGGCTGTTCTGGAAAACTATTGACATTCTCTTCCCATCTCTTTTATTGTCAGATCATGTTGCTGTGAGGGAGCAGAGAGCAGCAACACACACTTAATAAAATAAAAGAACCTCTTTGCATCTCATTCAACTCTGGCACAGCAGTGTTAGCAGCAGAGATTTCACTGTTTGGGAGCACTGAGCACACAAAAGCAGGCAGAAGCACAAAACAGACCTCTTCATTTGCACTAAGAAGTTAAGCAACAATAAGCCTACTTATGCCTGCAGATGGTTCACTGCCTATAATGTTTGGTTTGGGTTTTAATGCAGAAATATCAAAAGCTGTTAGTGGCAATGCTGAATGACCTCCTGCCTACAATCAGTGATTTTCTTTTAATACTGAACACATACTACAGAGCGACTGATCATATTTTGAGACTCATTAGGCAGCCACAAATGAAAGGAGAAGAGGCACTAGCTAACTATCTCTGCCCTGATGAGCAATAGCAGGATAAACCACAGCCAGCCCTCCCAGATAAGAGCCTGCACACTCTGGGAATGCACCAGCAAGGAAAGGTTGGTGTGTGTAACCAGCCTATGCAACATGTGCCACACGTGGCACTGCAGGAAGAACACAGGAGGAAGCAAAAAGGCATCATGGATATAACAGCCCAATGTGTGGCACTCTGTCTCTCCTGTGGGATGAAGACATTTCCATATCTTACCGCATAATCACATCTAACTGCATGAACCCATCACTTTATTCATTTGAACAGTTAAATGTTTGCCACCTTTTCTCAGCTGGAAGGCCCTTAAAAATGTTCTGATATTCCAACACTGTAAATGTAAACCAACTTATTATAAATAGCAGGTTTTCTCCAGTTACTCTTATTGTTCCCTGAAAATAAAATGTATTAACCTTGGGCAACGGGTCAGCAGCCACTGACCATTTGGCATAAGCTGGGATCTGCACATGGACCATTCCCCTTCACACACACCCAGGGCTGCTAAGAGAAACTTGCAGTAAAAGTAGTAAAGCATTTTCAAATGCCCTCCAACTGCTGTGAAGAAAAAATGACAGAGCCAGACATAAGTCTCCTCAATATAACTTTTTTTTCTCTCTTTTTAATGGCCCAGCATCTTTCTCTAATCCTTGCAGTAAGGTTTGTCTTGCCAAACCCATCCTGTTAAGCACCAGCATCAATTGATTTCATCCTGAATATTGGTTGTTCTAGAAAGTTAACTGTGGTAAGTGTTTCTAGAAAACAGTTTGTGGAAATTGCAATTGTTAAGCAGGAATTTCTGATAACTTCAAAGTTTCTGAACTAACTTTGAAGGAGTCTACATGTGACAGATTCCACCTGCCTAAACTTATGTCCACTATTGCTTTGAAATGACTGGAGCATCACTACTGATGGGAAAGCACAGAGCATTACCTCTTTATACCAATGGTTTTTACTCCTAAAACAAATTTTGAACACACTACTGAAGATTTCTTCTTGCTACGTTGAATTATTTCTGACTACAATATGATTTATGTGATCTGAGAGTAAGAAGGGAACTGCATGATTGCACCAAATCCCAGGATATCTTTTATGAATTATTTAATCCCACAAAGCATATTTCCCTTGATTTGTTATTTTATCTACAATATTTGCTGTCTGAAAAGTTGCAGGAGTAGTTGCCTCCACTAATTATCAGATCAAAGAAGGCCATTAGGGTTTTAATTTTAGGAACACTTTTGAAGAATGTCTTTTGATTTGAGAAGCCTAACTTCTCTCATGTACCTAGGCATTTTCTTGTCTTCTTCCCTCCTGATTCCACTCTCAAAAGAAAAGAAAAATGAATCTGTCAAATCTTTCTTTCTCTAACTCTGAAACTTTTAAAGATGGCAGAGGCTTTTCAACTTATCTTACAACCATAAAAAATTGACAGAACTCTTCAAGAAAAATGAGAGCATGATAGATTTGTCAAAAACTCAGTGGATAAAAATGAATGCAAGCAGACATATATATGCCTCTTTCTGCTGTAAGTGAAAGAAAACTTCTCCAGAGCCACCAGCAGGAACACTTCATTCCTCATCTTCCAGCCACACCAAGTTTACAGTTTTGTCTCCCTGTTGGAGATGAGGGATGATGTCTCCTATTCAGTCCAGCAATATCAGGCCTGATGATACCCAGTGATGCAATTTCGGACTCCTGTAAGTTCAAGGCCAGTGTGGGCCAATTGCTACCACACTTTCCAGAGTCAGGGAAACTTCCAGTTTCTGCTCCAGTTCTCTCAAAGGTAATGTATCATTCCCTGCTGCATTTCAATTTTCACACAGGTATCTATCCCCTGAGCTGGAGGGGAGAGTAAAATCTGAGGTCAACACAGAACAAACTGCAGTGTGACCTTATAAAGGAATTGTTAATATGTCACTCATAAATCATTGCTGCTCTCCTTAGAAAACATAAGTGGTTTCACCACACCATTTTTTAGAGAGCTTGTCCTTTTTGAGATGTGTTTTTCAGAGCAAAAGGCAAAGGTAAATAGCACTGACTGGAATATGTGGTAAACTTAACTGCAAACCCACAGCCCTATCCCAAGCTTCTGGTCCAATAAAAAAAAACCAAAACAAAACAGTTTCTCCCCATCAGCTTCTCTTTCCCCACATTTGATTGAGGTTCAAGCACCTGCTCTCCAGAGATCACAGACTTCTCAATCAATATCCCAGCAAATGGAAACTAAAAAAACAACATGAAGTACCTTGTTTCAGGGAAGACTCCTGAGACCCTCTGCTTTATTCCAATGTTGAACAAACCAAGCACCTTCATAGAGCTTTGCCAATTCTCCAAAACTGCTGTGCCAGAAACTGGAGTCTGTCCTTCTTATTCTCTTCACCCACAGAGGGAAACAGTTTCTCCAGAAGGTCAAAGCACAGCTTCATCCAAAGTTCCTCAGGGGTTCTGGTCTGGATTCTAAACAAGAAGAGACTTGTGTTGATTTCCCCACTCCCAAATGAACCTTCCAAAGGCATTTCCCTCCTCCCCCAGCAGCTGTGAACCCAGCTGGGCCACAATTTAAAAGGAAGGTGGAAGGAGTTGTGCTTGCTCTCCACCTCAGCTGCCTAATGACAAGCTTACAGGCAGGAGCTGGGAAACACAAGTTCCTTCAGAGTGACATGTCACAACAGAAGCTCAAAAAATTCCCTCTTTCCCTGGGATATAAAAGTGTCTTGTGAATAATTGAAAAGTGTCTTGTGAATAATTGCTTTGGCACTGTGGAAGATGACAAAGAAAACAAAGACTTTTTGTCAATTTTCAAAAAAGAACCAATGATGGACTTAGCCTAAGAGCTTGAGGTTTTTGTCAACCTGCTCTAATTGTTGCAATAACATAATGCAAGTTCTGGATGGTTTATGAGCAATTTTATTTTTTGAGGCACCAAAGGCCACTAGGATATGTGTTGGGCTAGGTGTAGAACAATAAAAAAAGAGTAACACAACCTAACATCTGCTGATAAACAATGTGAAAATAAACACAGAGCACAATGTCTTAATTCGTGATTCAAGTCACTGCTTGTGTTGGAAATGATGTAAATAAAGACATACCTATTCTGGCAAATTTGGCTGAAACACAATGTTTTTTAAAACCACATGGAACCTTCCAAAGGAATAATGAGATGTGTTTTTCTCTGTCTTCAAAAAAGTTCACTTGGGCATGTTATCATCCCTTTAGGCTATTTAAATCCCTGACTTGCTAAAACTCTATTCAAAATAATATAATTGTGTTGTCTTTTAGAACTAGCCAAAGTTCACCTTGATATTAGTAATTGCACATGTTCCATACAGATATTTTCTTATCACTCCTCATATGAAAGCTGACAGTACAAAAATTGCATCTTTCTATGTAAGAGATTATTACTTAGAATTGTAATATAAAAGAAAGGGAAGTGGATTTGGAACCATTCACTGAACAGTATTTTTTTCAGTACTAATGAATGAAATAGCAAATTTAATCTCTCAAGTCACAGTCATCATCTTAGCATAGCTCTGGGTCTTTTTTTTTTTTTTTCAATACTATAAAGCTGGATTTTTTTTAACAAAATTACACAGCAAATATTTTTTACATAATGCAGATTTACATCTTTTATCTCTTGGATTAAACATAAGCCACATGTTACAGGTGTGCTGATATGGTTTATTCATATCCTATAGAAAAAAAAATTAAAAGTCTTAAAAAAAAGGGAAGAAAAAACACCAAAACTTCAAAACTAAATTTTAGAACTTAGAAACTTAGAGATAAATTAAACAGGGTAGCCCCAGCATAAATGAATTTCACATAAGGGTTTATTTTAAATGAGAAAATATTCCTTTGCAAGAAATTAACTGATTAAATAATTTATCCCTTTATGATGAGGAAAACATATTAAAAATTTTGAAGGTAGGAAAAAAACCCCTGAGGGTGTTAATTCAGGGCCACTCTGCCCTCAAATGTTATGATTGCTGTCTGTGAATATTTAGTGTTGCAGTAACTCTATCTAGTAAGACTTCTAAAAACAATTTGATTTAATAGCTCTCCTTACAGAAAACCCATTCTCCTTTAAACTAGAATTTTTGTCTTTACTTTTCCTTATTATTATACCTTCCAAAATCTTTTATATGCTCCTGTTTTGGCATAGTTTATAAATACTGGAAGTTTAACTATTCCAGGAAATTATAATATACATAGTAGATGTTACAATTAAAAAAAAAATAATAAAATGGGAAGAATTTGAGCAATCTTAACTTTCTACCAAGTGTTAAGCACTAATTTAATTTGAAATTAATCTATCCTAGACTATCCTCTGCACTGTGACACAGAAATATAGAAAATACTGTGATTGATGTAGTAGATTAAATAGGTAACAGGTTTCACCTGTCAGAGGGGTTCGTGTGGTTCCATTCAAAAAAATTTCTCTGTTGAAGATGTTTAGAGGTGACTAAAGAAAATGAAGTTGAACAGGTGCTGAAATTACTTCCTGAAAAGGACTTTCATGCAGGCTGCAGCATTGGTCTGAGTGGGAACTATTCATCATCAAAGACCATTTGATTCACAAAAAACCCCCATAAATAAATTTAAAAATAAACCCCACATGAATAATGTACTTTTCTTGTGACTATTACAGCTGAACTCCTGCAAATTCTTCCTCACATAATAAAATAGAAATATTAATGGAAAGAGATGTAATGAGAAATAAAAAATGGCTGGAAAGTTAGGTCTAGATTTTTGTAAAAGCAGGAAGATCACTCACCAAATTGTCTTACAGGTCCTGTGGTATTAATTCCTTTAATATTTGCTCAGATCTTTCATCCAGCATTAAACTTTGTTAACAATTACAGATTTCTAGATGTCTCTTTTAATTCATTCATTCATGCTTATAAAAAGGTTTTAAATCTATTGATTACTCCTACTGCAGTTTTAATTAATGACTTACTCTCACCATTCTTCTTCCAGGGTCATCGGCATATCTGCTATGTGTTGTTATAATTCTCTATTTAGACCAGCCACTATGGAGAAACCCAGCTCTGGGATAGTGGCTTTGTGTATCCCAAATTAACAGATGGGACAGAAAATTCCAGTGGAGAGGCCACATCTGCTTCAAGACAAATTTACAGGTCAACCTGAAGTCGACTGAGCACCTCAGATAAAGGAGGGAACAACAAAGGAAAATGAGAAGGTAACAGGATGGATAGCAAAGAGCAACTGTAGAGAACAAAGTGATAAAATTAAGATTTAGGAATTGTATAAAAGTCACTGCATATAGCAAGAGAATAATCTAACATATTCTGTCAGCAATGCACGGGTTCTGGAGAACAGGAGGAACCAGACGTACTGCTGAAGAATATGTCAACTTGCCAAGTCTTGCTTGGGTAAACGCTGATACTGATAGTCCTGCATGGACCCGAGGAAAACAATTAGGTAGAAGAATAAAAAAAAAACGTGAGGCTGAGACAGGTTTATTTCCTTAGAAATTGAGAGTAACCAGTCACAGAAAATCAACTTGTAATGATTTAAACAAACAAATGACCAAGGCACACACATACAAAAAAAAAAAAATCCCTAAAAAAACAAAAAACAACCCCCCCCAAAACAAAAAAAAAAAAAAAACAAAACACCAAAACCAAAACAAACAAAAAACCAAAACAAAGCAAAAAAAAAACAAATAAAAACCTTCACACAGGTCAAATTAAACTAATGGATAGATAAAAATAATCTTGTAGCTTGGGTTCGTAATATTTTAGTGTCAAGTGTACTAGGTCTAACTAGGTAAAAATTAGCTTAGCATTTAAAAATAAGAGCAGACCATGAAAAAAAATGTCTAAAAAAACCCTCAAAATACTGATAATCAAAGCTAATGTATTTATTAGAGGTCAGACAGTGTAATAATGTGAGAATCATAAAAAATCATGAAAAAGTACCCAGATTCTTCAGCCTTCTTCTGTTGAAGAGTACATGGACAGGAAACAACCCAAGGCACCCTCTCTTTGGAAGGAAATTAATCTCCCTCAAATTAATCTTATGCTTTAGTTTTCAAAATGAACGAAGATTCTGAATATTAGTGAGAATATACTTAATCAAAGGGCAGGAGAAAATGGAAGTTGCAACATCCATAGTGAAATCAAATTCCAGAGGCTGATATGCTCAGACAAGTGTAGATGCAGAAATGGTGGCTGACAACCTTCACTCCAGAACTCTGAATTAACCAACGTGGGAAACTGCAAGTCAGACAGAAGAGATCTGTAAGAAAGCTATAGAATCAGGAATGGTGCATATGTAGAACAACAAATGCAAATCTTATCCCTGAGAATACGAAGAGAAACACAGCATCAGCAAATATGAGCTTTAGAAATATGCAAAGCTGCTGAAAGCAAGCTGAAGGAGGAGAAAAAGGCTTGGAAACATGGATAAATAGAAAATGGGATAAATTCATCTAGGCTTTGGGTTGGTTTAAGGAGTTTTTTTCAGAATGGTAGATCATTCTAGGGTGACATATTTCATTACCTGCCTTTGATGAGGCTACTAATTTTCTAGGCAAATGAAACAGAGTCTTCTATCAGCACTTTAGTCAAAATGTGATTGGATGTTGTCTAGGAACAACAGATAAGATGGAGAAGGTGATTAGGAAAAAGTTGTGGAGAGGGTAAGGTATGATTTAACAGGTTGTGTTCAAGGTCTGCAAGGAAATAACTAATAGGGTTCATCAAAGATTGACCATGGGACCACTCTTATTCAATAAACCAATTAGTAATTCCAGCACAAAAGGTAAGGCCTTGCTGTTAAAATATGCTGCTGACACAGAACCAGTAGGCAGCTAGCAGTGTGAAGCATCTGGATAACACATTGTAACAACTGCAACAGCAGAGAGAAAATAAAATTGTGATATATTCTTGACAAAGAAAATGCAGTAACACTATGCATCAGAAACTGTATTTCCAACATAGACAGGTTAGGCATTAATGATGTTCCACAAGACTGCCAGCATCTAAATTTGGATGTTCATCCACATTCCAAAAAAAAAATTAATTCCAATGGAAATAGACAAAAGAAAAGATTTACTAGATAACACAGGAAATAGAGTGCTATTGCCTGAGAAAGACTGCCTGGCTCACATAATTAATAAAATTTGAAAGGGAATGTGTACCTACACATTGTCAGAAGGAGGGATAGGAGCTCATTAAGATAAAGCAGTGACTGTAAGAGGGCAAATATATATAAAAGATATCAAATACAGTAAATCTGAAAACTAGAGGTTAGAAAAAGGTTTCCAAATGGCAGAGGAGTGAATTTTTTGAAGCAGCTTCCTAATGTAGCGTGAAACTCCCCCTACTCCTAACTAGCTAATTTAAAGATGGATTTGTAGAGTTTCCAAAAAGAACCTACATTTCACTGTCTGCAGTTAAGGGAGATGGACTGAATGATGCAGGCAGCCGTTTACAGACCA
This sequence comes from Xenops minutus, assembly GCA_035221455.1. Taxonomy (NCBI): domain Eukaryota; kingdom Metazoa; phylum Chordata; class Aves; order Passeriformes; family Furnariidae; genus Xenops; species Xenops minutus. The sequence continues at coordinate 5,234,673 of JAWWEE010000162.1, forward strand.
GTGTCCTCAGTATTTGGAAACAGAGTGAAGAGTCCTAGGACTACAGAGAGCAAAGGCTGGTCTTAATGTTTTCAATTAACTCAGAGAAATGAGATTTGAGACTTGAATCGAGGTTGAACAACAGATGGGTTTGATGCTAACTACAGGATTTACTTGTTCGTGCTTAAAAATTACTTGATAAAGGAATATAAAAAATACTACTGACTTTGTGCACAAACATTACAGATCATGTGTTAATCAGATACTTTTCACTGTCTTGTAGCAATCAAGAAGGTTTAGTAGGAACTTGAGCTCTTGCTTTAGATTTTCCACAGCTGGCTCATCAATCCATTTCTGGAGTGATTAGGGGTACTTCCTTCAGTATACAACCATTATTTCCTGAGGTGAACTAACAATTTGTTATTGTGCCTTAAAATTAGACCATAAAATTTTCCTGTCCCCATTTAAATGCTGTCTGAAAATCACGCCAACACAGCAAAGCAAGGGAATGCAAAGCACAGGCCTTACATTCTGTTCTTAGCCAGCACTACAGTGACTTTTCTGGCAAGTAATGCAAATAACAATAACACTTATCACTTACTGTGCACGGTGCTTTTCATCTTCAAAGCACTTTACAAATATTTACTGCCAGTTAATCTGGTAAAAGTATGATTTAAGGCCAGCCTCTGGTAGCTTGTGTGACAAAGTTAATGTCATTTGAATCAACCCCGTTTGTATTTAATAGGATAGAACTGCAGTACTTTAGTTTAAACGCTATTGTTCCATTAAAAGCCAATTACAGAAATTCAGCTCTCCCTGAATTCACAGAGCGCAGCTTCATTTAGGGAAAAAAAAAAAAAAAGGAAAAAGAAAAATATCTAAATATTTCATACGAATTTAGCCTTCAGGATTCTGACTAAAGGCTAAAAGAGCCTTTGCACGGAGCGATTCTCCACGAGGCGGCGCCCGAGACGCGCCCATTCGCACAGCGCAAGAAACGCGATTTTTGGCACCACGGGGAAAATACCCTTTTTCCGTCTAAAACACACGCACAGCAGCATTTGGGTGCTTTCCGTGCGGGATGTGAAAGGCAGCTTCTTTGGATTTAAATTTTGCACGGGTAAATATTAATATATTTAATGCTGATCGTTCTGCGTTAAACATAAAAATCAGATGGTAGCCCAGCAGGTGGAAGATCGCTAAAAGAAACTCGGGGCAAACCCAAGCACAAACACGGGCTGGGTTGAGAGCAGCCCCGAGGAGAAGGCCTTGGGGGTGCTGGTTGATGTAAAGCTCAGCGTGACCCAGCGATGAGGGTTTGCAGCCCAGAAACTGAGCTGATGTCCTGGGCTGCATCCAAAGCTGCGAGGGCAGCAGGTCCAGGGAGGGGATCCTCCCCCCTTTTCACTCTGGTGGGACCCCATCTGGAGTGCTACATCCAGCTCCATGTTCCTCAATATATGGATGACATGGACCTCTGGAGAAAGTCCAGAGGAGGCCACAAAGGTGTCCAGAAGCACCTGTTGTGGAGACAGGCTGAGAGCTGGAACTGTTCAGCCTGGAGAAGAGAGGGGTCTAGGAAGATCTAAAGACCCTTCCAGTGCCTAAGGGGTTTCCAAGAGAGCCAGAGTGGGACTTTGGGCGTACAAAGGGATAGGAGCAGGGGGAATGGCCTTAAACTGAAAGAGGGCAGGGTTACAGACTAGGAAGAAATTCTTCACTGTGAGGGTGGGCAGGCCCTGGCACAGGTTGCCCAGAGAAGCTGTGGCTGACCCATCCCTGGAAGTGTTCAAGGCCCGGCTGGATGGGACTTTGAGCAACCTGGCCCGGTGGAAGGTGTCCCTGCCAATCCCAGGGGCTGGAATGAGATGGTGTTCCAGGTCCCTTCCAACCCAAACCTTCTGTGAATCTATAATTCTACGAAAAAGAACCTTTGAATACAGCTACAAAAAGCAACCACATTATTTACATTGTAATACATTGAGTCAGTGACCATCACTTTTCAGCTTTCTCTGAATCTTTGAATGTGCTGCAAACAAACCCATTTTAGAGTTGTTCCCTCTATATGTGGTTTCCTTTGGTATCAATCAAGCCTCTTTTCTGAACCCAAACAAGAGATTGTGATTTGTGGCTCGATCACATCCATAGAATACATTTTGCAAGACACCTTGCAGCAGAGCTAGGAGAGGAACCAGTGGGATACAACAACTAAACAACTGCAATCACTGTGGTAAAATCATGGCTGCTGAGGGGGCTTGCAAAGCTGTTCCCATTGACAAGGATTTTAGTGGTTGAAAACACAAAGGAGGTCAAAACGTAACCTGAACACAGACCTAGTAAGAAGATGAGACTGAGAAATAAGAGGAAAGTGATCTGCAAATGACAAGCAGGGTTTGGAAACTGAAACCACTCCCTGCCCCTCAGCCCAGTGGCAGAGAGCTTGAGATCACATCACCTGTGAATTACTGATTAGCAAGCACAGGCAGTGCCGGGTCTGACACAGGTGTGTCTGTCGTGGGTCAGGGTGGTACCACTTCAGTCCTAGGCTGTGTGGGAGGCACGGGTGCCAACCATGGCAGGCTCACCATCCGACCCAGCCTCCGGCACTCAGAACTTCATCTCCCCTTTCAAGGTTGCAGCGTTACAAGGGCGTGACTCCTGCAGCTCTAAAGCACAGGGACAAGTGTTTCAGGCTGCTCGTGCCCATCTCAAAATTGTGCCCAGAGAGTGTACATTAAATTATGTTATGAAATGTATCTAACCTCAATGGCTTCTTTGCAGGCGGACTCTGCAGCCCTCTGTGCTCCCGGCAGGCTCCCGTGCCATCACCCACACCTCACTGAGCTCCACAGCTCAAGCCCCACACAAGGAGCCCACCTCACCGTGCCCCTGTTCCCGGTGCCCACCTGAGGGGATGCCATCACCAGGTCTGCAGGTGACAGATGTGTGGTGTCCCCACGGCGGGCTGAGTGTCCCCAGGGCAGACTGAGGGGCTTGAGGGCAAAGTGAGGGTCCCCAGAGTGGGCTGAGGGGGCTGAAAGAGGACCGAGGGTTCCCAGAGTGGGCTGAGGGGGCTCAAGGTGGACCGAGGGACCCCAGGACAGGCTGAGGGACCCCAGAGCGGGCTGAGGGTCCCCAGAGAGGGCTGAGGGTCCCCAGGACAGAGGGAGGGGCTTGAGGGCAAACTGAGGGGATCCAGAGTGGGCTGAGGGGGCTGAAAGTGGACCGAGGGTTCCCAGAGTGGGCTGAGGGGGCTCAAGGTGGACCGAGGGTCCCCAGGACAGAGGGAGGGACCCCAGAGCGGGCTGAGGGTCCCCAGGACAGGCTGAGGGACCCCAGAGAGGGCTGAGGGTCCCCAGGACAGGCTGAGGGACCCGGCCGTCCTGCCGTGTCTCCCCACAGCTGGGGAGAGGAAACACGTCGGGTTTCCCCACACGGCCCGTGGCTGCCCGCCCGTGTGTGTGTGGGTATCCGGGTGGGGCGATGCACCCCAGAGAAAGCCACCCCTGGCAGAGGGTGTCCTCTAACAGCGGGACAGGGGGTGGCCGTCGAGTGTCCCCCTGCCGCGGGCGGAGGAGGGGCCGCCGCCTCTTTAAACTCTCCGGGAGGGCCGGCCCGCCCCGCCCGGGGCAGCGGGGGCTCCTCAGCCCGGCGGGGACGCGCCGCCCCCGGCCCCGCTCCGGTCCCGCTCCGGTCCCGCATCGCCTGGAGCGCGGCGGGGCCCGGCTGTGAGGGCACCCCGCTCTGCCTGTGTGAGTGAGTGAGTGTGTGTGTGTGAGTGTGAGTGTGAGTGAGTGTGTGAGTGTGTGTGTGTGCGTGTCGGGGGGAGCACCGCGCACCGCCGCCTCCCTCCCCGCTCGCTCCGTCCGCCCGCCCGTCCCTCCCCGCGTCCCGCCCGCCATGGCCGCCCGCGGGGCCGGGCGGTGCGGGGCCGGGCGCGGCAGTGCGGGGCTCTGGCGGCTGCCTGGCAGCGCCCCGTGAGCGGGGACAGCGGGCGCTGTGTCCCTGCGCTCCGTCCTGCCGCCCGCCCCCCCGCACTCCTCCCGCAGCGGGCATGAGCGACACCCGCGCCGGGGGAGCCGCCGCCTAGACCGGCAGCCAGGATGGTGCCCCTGCAGCCCCTGCCCCTCGTCGTGGTCCAGGGCGTCCTCCAGCTCGTAAGTGTCCATCGCCGCGGCCCCCGCGCTCTCCTGGGGGGTCTTTGGGGACACGGGCGCCCTTCCATCGCGGGGAGCGGTCCCCTCGGGGTGGCTGCGAGCAGCACCCCCAAAACAGCCCTCCCACCGCGCCCAGCCCATTCTTATTTTTCTTTCCTTTATTGTTTTTCTTTCCCTTTCTCTCTCTCTCTTGTTTTTCTTTTTTTTAAGCGGGCTTGCTTCTCGCCGGGCTGTTTTGGGATGCGGGGCGCTGGGGGGGCCGGGATGCTCCGGGTACCGCGGGCGGGCACGGGGGGAATCTGTGTGTCCGTGTGTCTGTCTGTGTCTGTGTGTGCTTGCCGAGCATCACCCAAACTGTCCGCTCCCGAAAAGTTTTCTGCTGGCCTCTTTCCGTGTGCAAGACAGCGGGTTGTGCAGGTAGAGTCTCCTGCGCTTGGGAAGCACCCCCGTTAGTTTCGGGTTGCTGCAGCGCACGCCAGGTGTTTCCCTAATTTTTGTCCGAAACTGTGGGACACGGCGGTGCTACGGGAAATATTCCTCTGCATGCGGTAGGGGAATGCGGGGACTGACGTGGTGGCAAGGTGAGATGCAGACTGCGAAATTCCGGGCTCTGAAGGGAGGGAGGCAAAGCGAGGTGCGCGGCTGGAGACGGGCGAGGAGCTCAACTTCTCCCACGCCAGCAGTGCCGCCTTCGTGGGGCACCCGTAGTGGGAAACAAATGGATTAATGCTCGTGTTCATACGGCGGGAGAGGTTAAAAAGAGGAAAAAACCCGTATTTGCAGAAGAGTTTGTCCATCTTCACTTTAATTTCAAAATTGTATTTTCAGTATACCTGTTATTTTGGGGGGAGTTTGTGTTTTACTGTCGAATACCTCTGCTGCAAAAGTTATGCCTCTCTTCCCCAGCTGCCTTGGACCCGAAAGTTTGTCACCGCAGTCAATAGGGAGTGTGTAATAAACCTTGAAGGGATTAAAGAACCCCCTTAAGAACTGGAGTCTAGTATTACAGCGTGAGGTGATTGATTAGTTTTTGAGGAAGCTTATGTCAAATTCTAATCCGGTTTTGGATTGTGCTTGTCGTGTAATGTTTTTTGCTCCAGCACTTTATCATAGCAATGAAGTAGCGAGCTGCAGCCCTGCGATAAGGCATACTTTTTTTTTCACACTCCCATCCTTTTGGACAATAAAAGGCTGTTTACATTCTTCACATTCTTGCAGCCCAGTTTCCAGCTAAACAACACGCAGGGGTGAGAGATGGGAAAGGAGAGCTACAAATGGATTACAGAGTTGCTGAGCAGAAGGGAACTAAATAAAAACGCTCCTTCCTCACGCCTGCAACCTCTCTCACTCACTCGCACCCTCGTCTTCTTTATTTATCTTTTTTTTTTAAGACGTATCAAAGGGATCGATTGAAACTTGAATCATCAGGGATGGGGTTTGTTACGCAATGTTTTATGGATGATGTTGGGAAGTTTCTGGCTGTGGTTTTACATACTGTAAGTGAAGGCTGACTAAAAGAAGCAAAGTTGCTGCCTTGAATCAAACAAATATCATAAACAGTCACTGCAGGTTCTCAGGTGGATGTGGCACTCAAGCTCACCCAGGAGGATTAATTTTTTCTGCATTCTTTATATACAAATCAGCAAGGTTTTGGAGTCAATTAGTTTTACATATTACATAAATTAGCTTAAAAAATAAAGAAAAATGAGAACGTGTGAGATTTTGGGGGCATTTTAGGCTTATCTTTTTATGCTAAGCGACTACTAAAAAGTTGTGTAAATACAGTTTGGCATGTTCTTACCAGAATATCTGGTTAATAGCTGGTTAAAGTTTTTGCTTATTATGAATTAAGAAATATTTGGTGGTGGTGGTAATGTATTGAATACAAGTCTCTGTGCTAGTCTTTGTTCTCTGGTCAGTATTTGTAGGCACTGGAGGCTTCCTGGAATCTGATCAGCAGCTTTAGCAGGCAGAAATTCGTGTTACTGATTCTTGACTTTTTCTTTCTCTTTTAGCTAAAGATCAACATGATTAATATTAATACAGCAGTGAAGGCTCAGCATTTCAGCCAAGAAATAAAAAAAATCATGGGTTTCAGTGTTGCAGTGCAGCAGCATTCTAGGAAGCCAGAAATGCTATCAGGAAATCCTTCCTGATGGGGCAATCTTAATTTTTTACTAAATATGTAAGAGATGTTAGAATGTGAAATATTTTGGCACTGTATTTCAGTGAAGATGGAAGTACTTTTTATTTTATAAACTGCACTTCAAATGCTGCCTTTCCTCTCAAACACCAAAGTGTGCTGTCTACTTACCTACTGCTTAAAAATACATAAATTAGGATGAAATCCATGTGAAACTTCATGAGTTTGAGGAGATTATGGCAGAGAGTCTCACTGAATTTCTGAAAGCAATGTTAGGTGACTTTATATGCTCTATCTAAGGTTGTTCTGTCAGAATTTCGTGTTCAGCACTTTTCATAGAGTGTAGATGTATTTTTGTGACATGTTCCTGGATTATTATTTTGATTCATAGATGGTGTACCAGTGTGCACACATATATATTTCCTAAAATATTTTGCATATTTGGGTATATTGAACAGTAAGGAAGCCTGCTGTTGAGTCAGGTTAAGGTGCTGACTTGCTCCTGTATAAATGCATTGATTTTAAAAGTCAGGTTTACCTTATGTTGACAATATGGAGCAAAACAACAGTTTGCAAAGCACAGTCAGTGCATGTCTGGGCTGTTATTGATAAGAAGATGAAGAATTGATGTGCTATCATTAATAGGTTCTCTTGCTTTACTATTAATTTTCAGTAAGCTTTTCCAAATTGTCACATAATTGCTGAATGCCCTGTTAGTTATCTCTTCAGAAGTAATAGAGTTCTACATGTTGAAAATTGAAGAGAGTGAAGTATTAGGACAATACAGTTTATAGTATGCTTGCTAGTGTTTTGTTAAGTTTGCTTTAAATACCTTCAAGGAAGGGAGGCTTTTACTTCCCCAAGAATATTATTTGACATTCTAAAGAAATCCTGTTGAAAAAAAGTAAAAATGCTGCCAGTATCCATTATTTCCTTTTCATGTTATTAATTTGCACATTTAATGTGTCATGTTTCATAACATTATTTAAAATAGCTTAGGTGGGGTCTTCAAAATGTACACTTCCCCCTTTCCTTTAGGAAAGAGAAGAAACAAAAGCTGTATGTAGGTTTTGAGTCAAGAAGCAGAGTTAGTTACCACTTTCTCTTTGTGTTGGCAAGGTGTAGTTACAGGCACACGCTCACAGACAGGACCTGTGGTTCTGTAAGGTGATCAGGCACCATAACTCTGTACATTTTTGCATCTCTGAGGTCTGAAATTAAGAAAGGATCACAGCAGTGTTTTCCATTTTAAGTTGCAGTAGCATTTCTAGCAAGAAATTCCCTTCTAACATTTTCACTGGGCAGGCCGAGTTGCTGCTGCATTAGAAATCCAGGAATCAATCATTTTATGAACCCCTAAAAGCAGTTGTGGGGTTTTTTCCTAGTAGTGTTTCTATAGTGAGAAATAATGAGGGAAAAAAAAGACAAAGGGTGTTATTTTAAGACTTTGCTCCACCAACTTTGAAAGTACAGCATTTGATAGGAGTGAAATGCAACAATAGATTGTTTGTCTTGGAATTTCAAGGGCTGAAACTGTCTAATAAACTGGTTTTTGCTCTAGTCAATGAAACAAAAGTTTTACAGAACATTGTGGGGTTTTTTAACAGAATTTAAGGTTCTTAACAACTAGAGCTGAAAAGAACATTTGCTATAGTACAAGACACTGCTTCATAAGAAGAAATAACTTGAAAACTGAAATAAAGCTGCATTTCGATTTAAAACATGTATACCCTTTGAGGTGTAGAAACACAGAAGTGTGTTCCTCCTGGCTACTTTAATTTTGTCCCTGTAACCCTGCAATCGTGGTCCAGGTAATGTTCCCTTGCAGTGGGAAATCAGAAATAGGCACCATGAAAAACTCTTAACTCCATTTCGGAAAGGTGAATGCTTCCCTCTGGTCATCTTGAAAAGCACAGGTGAAATTCCATCCCCTTTAATTTCAGGGGGAACTTTGCCATGAAATATATTGGGCCCAACCTTTCGTTTGGTTTATTTTGGGTTATTTCTCGGTGTTGTAGGCATTGTAAGCCTATGTTTCATTCCTGTGTAATCAAGTAATGTAAGTAACCCAAGGAACACAGGCAGTTTGGAGGTGAAGACAGATCAACACATGCTGGTTTCAGCAGGTTGAGAATTTATTACCCTGAACGAGGAGCTGTGTTTTAAGGTGGAGGGGGCCAGGTTGAGTTTACATGGGAAGTTCACAACTCAACCTGTCCTTATGTCATGTTTTCTGCCCTAGTTCTGTGGAATTGGTGACTGATATTTTCCAGTTTATTTGTAGGTTGACTGGAGCACAGAAAGGTTAAGGATCCTATTTAAAATCTGTACAGCAAGTCTGTTTGATATCCAGTAGACCACAAGATACCCCAGATCTTCCCTAGCACAGGGCAAGTAAAATCCAAGTCTCAGTCTTTCCATGTGTGGCATGCAAGGGGTTTTTCTGCCATTGTAAAGCACTTTGAGAGATGTCAGAGATGTGTTGTGAGTGTAACCGACAGGGAAGTGACATGGAAAGATCAGTGGAGCCCAAATGCTAAATTGGGACGCACTGATCACTCTCACCTTCCTGGTTTTCCTCCTACCCCTTGGTTTCTGCAAGAAGGGAACTCAGGCATGGGAGTCAGAAAGGAGCAGCAGAAACCACTCACTGGTGGGACATTCAGGGCATCAGATTTGCACAACTCTGCTCTAGTTGCATCAAATTCCTCCTATGCTGTTGAAAATGTTGCCTTTCATAAGCAAAACTGTATGAGGAGAAGCAAGAGCTGCTCAGCGTGGCATGGGAAATGAGCACTGGGGTGCCAGCAACGCGTGGTCTGTGGGTGAGGTGTTAACCCGTATTTGGCCCAAGTGTTGAATAAGACATGGTAATTCTTGGGCACTTGTGGTAAAGAGCTGCAGTAAGGAAAGATCAGTGCTAGTCTGTGTGGAATGGTTTTCAGGCCAAAGCTGTGATTCCATAGGTGTGGGTTGCGCCTTGGTCAGAAGCAGAGCGAGCTGTTCTGGTGCTGAGGGGAGCCTGTCGCTTTGGATCTTTCACATGTACTTGTCAATGTATCAGAACCAAAGGCAGCAAGGAAAAAGACTTTTTTTTTTCCTTTTTGTGCCTGCATACTTTACAGGATAGTGCATTTGCTCTGTTACTCTGTCTTCTAATCCTGATTTTTGCCCAATTCTTTGATGCACTGCTTCACTATACCCGTTATGAAGCACAAATACTGGCCTTGAAATTTGTGCTACATCAAGTCTTGGAGAACTGGATCAAATCTAGCAGAACGGGAAAAGAGGAAGAGCAAAGTTCCCCTTCACATGACTATTATAAATTCAGCCTAAACTTGATTTCCAAACATCCTATTTTGAGGCAGCTTTGTACTTTCACTTCAAATCTTAAATTTACATGTATTTATTTCCCCAACCCCATTCTTCATTCCTGTTTAGGTTCTGTTTGCTCCATTTTTACCTCTGTGTTTGTAACTGTAGCTTGTGTAGGTTTTTTTTGGTAGTTAAGGAATCAGAGTTAAAGAAAGGGGTGGACTTGCTAGTTAGATTCTGCTTCCAGCAGAGCATCAATACTGAAAAGTAAGTCCATGAGAGACACATTTCACCCTCTTGGAGAGTGCCTCCACCAACTGAGCACTGTTTACACTTGCAGGTTTTCTCTGGTACTCTCATATGTAAGAAATCCAATTATGAGTTGGTTCCTTTTGGTTCATACCTCAGAAACTGTTACTGTTGTGTTGTAGCACTGAAAATAGGATAACATCTATGCAGTCATGCAACACAGTTGTGCCTGCAGTGGAGTCACACACCTGGGTTACACCTGAGTAGTACACCTGATGGATGACCCTCAAAACAAAGCTGCAGGCCAGGAGTCTGCACCTTGCAGCAGGACTCCTTGCAGCATGGAGCACAGGCTGAGCCCCAGTGTTCTCCTGCTCCCAGACTCCACATACCAGGCCCTTGGGATGCTGGAAAACCTATGGGACCTGTGCAGAAATATGGGAGTTGTCAGCATGCTCTGCCAAGTGAGCAAGAGATGGGATGGATGGGGCAGCGGGATGAGTTTCTGGATGAATCTCACGCAAAACCTATGAGGTCTGCAGGTCAGAACTTGGAAAACAATGTTAATTCCTTTCCTGCAGGGAATCTCCTTGTGGGCTGCTGTTCTGCCCAGCTGCAGTTAACAAAGAGGTTCAAGGAAACAGAGTGGGGAGGAATAAAGGGCTATGAAGTTGGGTCTGCAGTTAAGACAAGGTAGTTTTGTCCTTGCAGCAGAGCTCTCCCTGGAATGGCAGAGCTTACTGTAAATGCAGAATTTGAACAATTGACTATAATTTAAGGTAAAATTAAAGAGCTGTAAGAGCTGTAGTTCTTGAGATAGGTTTTCTCTTTGTTCCAAGTGATTGGTAGTAATAGAAGCTATTATTAGCCAGGAAGTTAAAATGAAAGAATAGGGAGAAATAAAAAATAAAGTTGAAGAATCTACTGTCTCTAAAATCAGTTTTTATGTGTATTGGGGCCAATTATGGTTATTGTATCATTACAGTGCAGATTTGAAGCTGCTTCAAAAGCACTAATTCTCCTTCTTCAGATCCAGCACGTTTGGTTTATGTTTACAATTCAGTTGAGAATTTCTTGACTTTATAGTACTTGTTTTTGATGATGACCAGGTATTTCTAATATCACGAATCACCAGTATAAACACGACCTTAATTTCATCTTACCTTGCCCATTATCTAGGAAAATAAAGCACTCATGCATAGAAGTGCTTCTATATTTGTTCTCTTATTAAGTAGGTTTAAGGGATTTTTATGGTTTTGATGGAGAAGCAGCTGGCTGTGCTTGAGCCTAACCTGGGGGAAAAAAGCCCTGGGATTTTACTGAGAGAGTAAGGGGTGAATATGAGAGAGAGGAAGAGGATGGAAATAAAACAATCACTTGGGCAGTCGGATTGTGCACTGTGGGAGGAGAGGGACAGACAGACTGAAAGTAACCAGGAATATTCCTGTAATAACACTGAGTTCTACCTGTGTGTGAACCCAGGGAAGGTGCAATATGAAACCTTGAAGTTTTTCCCCTCTAGTGCTGCCTGGCTCTTTTCTCCTTACAAGCACCTGCTGGTTGCATCTGTGGATTACTACCTGTGTTTGGAAAGCTGGAATTGCTATTCCCTGTGGGGCTTTGAGGGTCTCATGGCCAGTGCTTTGTTCTCGAACCTTCAGCCAAAGCTGTTACCAACTGAATGTGTTCCTCCACCACTGGGAGCCTAAACCAGACACAGTATTCCCAACTTGAATTTTCTCCATACTCCAAATGGTCCTTAGAAGAAGAAACCTTCAAAAATTGTGGTACAGGAATAGGCACATAACAGTAATTTTATGGTGCACTGTAGCTGGAGTTCACAGTACTTTAGAGCTAAGATGTGTTACATGTGTGTTTCATTATTTTGGGAAACCAAAGAAACAAAATAGAGCCTCAGGGCACATTTCTCAGCTTCACCTCCAGCAGACTAGAAGACTGTTCTGCACAGCTGACCCTCTCCTTCACTGGTCCATCTCAATACAAGGGCAAAGAGCTGCTCAATCCGATCTTAACTGGCTGACAACAGGGACATACTCGGAGTGGCTAATGTGGATCAGGGCAAGAGCAAAGCCTGCTCTTTCAGTTTCTTGAGCAAACAGTTTGTCAGGGACAAAGCTAAAGCCTGCGTTGTTTTCCGTTCATTAAACTAAGAAAATGCTAATCAGCTTTGTGGAAAGATTCGTAGTAGGTTATGTTACTTCTGTTGCTGTGGCACTACTGAGTTATCAGGTGTGTTCACCTGAGCCACTTTAAATTAGGTGATTGAAACACTTACCTCACTTTCTTTTTAAACCGGTTTGGTTTTGTCCATTGACTACTTTCAATTCTGTCATTATTAAAGGCAAGGAAAAGACTGATGTTAAACTCCTTATCAGGCTGGGACAAATCCTGCAGTACAGCCACTGTTGTATTCCAGAACCTGCTTAATCCCACTGCTGCATCCCTGTGTAGTTTACATTAAACTAGTCTTCCAGTGCTGGAAATACCCATTTCTGAGTTAATTTTGAGTCAAACTGCACTGTTTTCTGTGCTGAATGACAAATGCATCAGACTTCCTTGCATTGCCCTGGCTTGGGTCTGCTCCCTGCTGTAAGGAAGTTTCTGGCCCTCCAGGTAGCTTTTCTAAGCTGCACTCTGCTGTGAGCTGCCTGCTTGCTAACTCTGTTTCTCCCTCCCTCTGTGCTCCATCTTCCTGAAGTTTTTTTTGAGGCAGAGGATGCTCAGTTCCCCTGGGAGAAGCAGCAGCTTCCTTGGTTTCCTCTTCCTTCTAGAGATGCCCACCTGATCCAAAGGGCAGTAGCCAGGAGCAGGTAGAAAGACTGTATTCCTTTCTACTACTCAGCTTCAATTTTTTAACTTTTATTTAAAGTTTTATTTAATTTTTAATTATATTTAATTTTTGGACAGGAAACTAGTAGTTAGAGCCACCTTTCCAGAATCTATTAGTGGTCATCAGTTCAGCCTTCACTGACAGCTCCTGTCCAAGCTCTCTGGTAGCAGATCAATCCAAAGGTTTATTGGCCTTCAGTCCTAGGTCGTATAATGTACTTCTAGAGTGTTTCCACTGAAAATGGCCCATTTTTAAACTCATTTGTCACGATTCATAATCTGAGTGGATATCCACTAATAAAATATATGATTGGAATGCAATGTGGGGGCTGTTCCTTAAAAAAACCAAACCTGGTTTGGTTTTTTTAAGGAACAAGTTCTACAGAGCTTCAGATCCTTTAGACTCTGCCCTCAAAAGCATTTGTCTCTAAAAAGCATATTTTTCCCCTTTGATACCCTTTCCCTATAATGGTCTTGCTGTGACAGTGAATTCTGGTGTGTAAAATTCAGATTCAGACCAAGAGATACAAAAAACTGCATTTCTACCACAACATCCTGGGGGCACAAAAGGTATTTGGTTTCTTTTAGGTTTCTCTCCTTCTCTCTACAACGCAAAATTCCAGATTTTTTTTTTTTCTCCTATAGCAGCTCTGGTGAAATCACAGCTAATGCCTTTCCTTAAAGTTCTTAAAAAGTGGGAAAACCATTCTCATCCATCTCACTCTTCAAGCATCTTCTTATTTTTCTTCTCACTAGAATTCAGTATCCAGTTCCTGGCACCAAACTGAAGTTAATTTAAAATAATACCAATGTGTTGAGTGTCTGACAGGAGAATAAATGCATTGTTGAGTTAGGACCTATTTGATTTAAATTAAATTAAATGCCTCTAAATGTAAGAATGAGAAAGCATGACATACCTCATGCTCAGATCCATTTTATGCTGTTCACCCCATAATCCTTTTATTCAGACACGCATGACCTATATGTTATCAGCAATGGACAGCCTAAGACTGCTGTGACTAGGGAATTTAAACTCCATATTTTATTTAACAAAACCTGTTTGTGGATATTGGACGGGATCTGTTACTCTGCTTGCTTAGACTGAAGGTTCAGTGTTGCTGCTTTTAATACTTGATGTTGAACAATGGAGGAAGGAATGAATTTAAAATAGCTAACTTTGCATTTATGATGACTAAGGATACCATTCTGCAGAAATTTGCCTTCTGGAGAGTTTGCAATATTCTTCCAATGAACAGCAGAGTTATATTTTTGGTGGAACAAAAAGATTAATACAGTGAAAAATACAAATATAATGGTTATTATATCTTTCTGGTGTTTTGATACATTGGATTGTCCTGTCCAGTTCAGATTAAGTACTAGATTTATTTTTAATTGTTTTCACTGAAACTGGTAACTGTGAAAGAGATTCAGCTTTTTTGCTGTTTGTAGTCCTGATAACACAACTCAGTAGTCACTTAACTGACTTGTCCCATACCAGTGACATTGACATCTTTCTGTGCTCTCAGGGAGTGTTGAGATTAACTGTGTGAGCAGGTATTAACAAAACCTGCTTTTTTATGAACATTACCCTGTGCCTCAATTTCTGTCTTACCTACTACAATTACTTAACAGAAATCTAATTATCCTTGGGATCACCAGCTCTGATCTGAGTGAAGTGCACAGAATGGCTGAACAGTTATTTCAGTGGGACTTCTTCAGCGGGAGAATAAGATTTTAACTCAATGTGGTCAGGAATTTTTCTGCACTTCTGGAAAATTCAAAGCCATTAAAAGATAGTACAGAAGTTATCAGTGTCACAGTTTTGAATCAAGCACCTGCCTGAGCAAGTTCCTCACACAGAAGGGAGATACCTGTAAGTTCCAGAACCTTCTCCTGGGCTGCAAGGATGCCCACTTCTCTTAGACTAGGAGGCCTCTTAAGGGCAGCTTCGTAGCCTAAGGTAGGACAGCTTTTAATGACTAATGGATAAATAGGTGATAATATCTCCATTCTCACTATGCAAATAAGTCAGTGCTTGTGCCCTAATTAGGACAGCAGAAGGGAAAGTGAGCCTGCATCTCCCAGGGCAGTATCAAGTTTATCCAAAGGGACAGTATTTGACAGGAGTGCTCAGTCCCTGCCCTCAGTGGGACTAAAAGCTGCTTGGATCTACCTTTTGGAAAAAAAGAGAATAGGTGCAAATTTGTTCATTTATTTAGGTGGGAGGTCAAATATGTACAAACTCAGGGAGAGCAGGAAACTGACTCTCCTCACATCTATGTTACTTCTGCAGGGAGACACTAGAAAATAAACTGTGATGGGGGCATCAGTGCAAGCATTCTTACCTCATTCTGTGACCTTAGTCAAAGGTGTGTGAAAACCACATCCTGGATTAGATCCTTCAACAGGAATCAATGAAGGAATGTCTGGATTTGTATCCTGAGAGAGCCCATACATGAAGTAGGAGCTCGGGTCCTCAGCAAGGCATGCTCCAAAACAAACTAAAGGGAGTTTGCATCCCTAAAATTTAAGGACTGCTTGGGTCATGTGTCATGCTATGTGGTTTTAGGGATTATAGATTTAGGCACCTATGACAAACCTGGGGGGAAACTGCACTAGCTGTCTGTCAAGCTCTCCCTGCTTTTGTTGTTCTCTTGGTCAGATGGGTACCAGGAAAAACTATCCAATATCCTTGATGTAGGATTGCTCATGCTGAGCACTTCCTAGTATTCTTCCTTAATGTTTTTTAGAAGGCCCCATGATAATCCCTAGGAAGTCTCACAGCTGATGGTATCATATTGTTTAGTAAGTTTTTCCTAATAGTTTGCACGAAGTTTTCCTAATTCCTTCCCTTTATGCTTAGCTATTTTCTTTCCTATCACTCTTGGGACACTTTGTTCAGGCTGCATTATTTGCTTGTTCCTGGGGACCTTTTTCTCAAAGAACTGCAACATTAGCACTGTGAGTCACAGAGAGTTTTGCCTCTTTATTCATCTTTTCTACTTATTCTGAGTGTTTGGACTAATTTACTCCTTTTTTTTCTTCCCTCTTTCCTGTTGGTTTTCACAAAACATCTTAATGGAAACATAGCCCCAGTGCTGTCCAAATATGCTTAGATGGTGTCTTTTAACCCTAACATAAAGGACTCTTGGAGAATTTGGTAGTTTTTCAGATTGAGAAAATGGGCTAGATTCAGGAGGAAGACATTATATTCAGAATAATTATCTTGGAATCATTTTTCTACTTCAAACTTCAATGCTTCCACTACCAAATTATTTTTTTTATGACCATGTGATCTAGACAGGCTGGACTTTTTCCTGGACATCTGCAGCCAGCCCATGAGGGTGGGACACTGAGTGTGCTCTGTGTGTGCTCTGAAGATGTGAACTATGTGACTGTATTAGCACTATGCATAAGCTAATAAGCACTGCACCAAAAAGTAGGATGAGTACAGCTACAAGGTTTTGGTCAGCTCAGAGCTCAGGGAGAACACTTTTGTATCTAGCCAGAAACATTACCAACCTCCCTGATGTGTTATTTCCATTGCAAGTACTTCAGGGGTGTCTTCTGCTCTGTGTACAGGGCTGAGCACATGTCAGTGCTCTGAAAAGAAAAATAACAGCAGGAATTACACATGAACAGATTGTATACCTAAATGTTTTCTCAGTCTCTAATTTCTGATTAAAGAAATATCCCACATATTCCCAAGGGATGCGTTTCTTTGCAAGCAGTGACAACCTTTGTAGTTGTCAGTGTGTAAGAAAAGCTTCTGTTGAAGGTTGCTATTAAAAGAATCACATCTTCTTTTGATATAAAGCTGATATTGCTTCAAATTTCCTATTCCTGAAGGAAATACATTTCGAGTAGTCTGTTAAATAGTCCTTTTGCCTGGAACCTTTTCTCATACAAGTCATCATCTTTAATAGATAAACTTTCCATTAAGAGTTAGACAAGGTGCTAGTTTTCAGCAGTTAGAAATAAGAACAATAAATGTGTGGGAGAAATGCATCAATTTGGTTGGAACATCAAAGTGTGTTCCAATCTGAAATATAGACAAATCAGTTCAGAGAAGGCTCCAAGTATAGAATTATTGACCCTGGAGGATAAGATACAGAATAACCTTCTTAGGCTGTACTTTGTCAATTATAAGTAGTGTTTGCAAGGTGAGTAGTTTAACAGTCTCATCCCCCTCAGCAAAATATTAATAGTAGATGGATCAGAGCTTTTCCTAAAAGTTTTTTCCCTTTATAAATTACACTGCTGTAAAAGCATATTAATGTTCTATGCATCTATTAATCTTCTGTAAGACAATATGAATAAATCCAGCTGATTGATGTAACTCATAAAAGTACATAATTGTGTCTCACTCTGATCTGGTTGTTAATTTTCTGATGTGGTCTCAGTTCTGGGATTAACTGGTTGAGCCCTCTCTGTGGTGTGTCACAGTCCTGGAAGAGATGGGGTCTGCAGTCCTACATCCATGTGTAGGGTGAAAGATTAACTCAGTTGATCACAATGAACCTTTTGTCATAATTGTAAATATAAATACAATTCCCATAAGTTAACCTTTGAGGTAAATTCTTTCCCATGGTGCTAATTGTATGTCTGCTTTGTGACATCTTTAAATGTATCAGGCAAAAAAAAAAAAAAAAAATCATCTGTTTTGAGCCATCTGTTCAAAAAGTGCACTGTCTTCCAGAAATCTCAAAGAGAAAGTAGTCCTCTCTATATTACCATGGAAGAACATCTCATCCCGTGACACATTCAGAGTGTGTGTGTGCATAAATTTATATATATATATTTATGTAAGACAGTGTCCTGGGAAGTTAGCTGGTGAAAGCTATCCTTCAAGTCAAGCCTACAATACAAATATTACTGAAGTTTCAAGTAAGGTGTATATCAGAAACAAGAGGAAAAAAATGCTAAGCTCAATTACATTCTGCCATTCGAAGCCTGTAATTCAGATAATCACCTTTGGTCCAGTATCAACAACTGCCAATAGTATATTTTTAAAGCACCTTTATAATGAAGCCTGAAGCAAATAAGATTGTTTAAATCATCTTCTTTGAGAAGATTATTTTTTTGGGGGGGGGGATATTTTGTTTATACTGTGATTTCCAGCAAACTACGTCAATTTTTTTCAGTAGTGATAGTGATTATGAACATTTATGCCTACAAAATCCCTCTGTGAATTCAGTCTCTAATCTTATAGAAGAATGGGACCCTTTTGATACCGATGTCTGGTTAGGGTATGACTCATTAACCATGGCCTTCTGAGCCTCAGTGCAGCAGCTTTTCACCCACACAGGGCAGCAACATCCCAGCGTGGAGACAGAAAGGCTTGGGATACTGTGTCAAAACCCTTGACAAAGTAGATGACACTCCTCATTCTGTCCTCATCCTCAGATCAAGTAATTTGATAAATATTTGGCAACCAGTTTAGTCAAGCATGGTGAATTTAGTAAATCCATGGTAAATCTATGTTGTTTATTCCCAGTCATCATCTTCCCCTTCATGTGTCCACATATGACTTCAGAAGGGATTTGCTTCATGATTTCCCCAGGGGCTGAAGTGAGTCTGAGCAGCTGATAATCTCCCAGATTGTTTCTAGCCTTTTGGAAAACAGTTGCTACTTTTGGGGTCTCTCCTGGTCACCAGGATCCTCCCCTAGTCTTCAAAACCTTTCAGACTACACAGTGTACAGCCTCACAGGAACGTGAGCTGGCTCTTTCAGCACTCTGGAATGAGAGCCATCCATCCCTCTGGGCAATGTATGGGTTCACGTGGCTCAGGAGAGATTTGTCTCAATTCTCTCTGTGACTGATAGTAAGGACAACATAGAGAACAGAATCAAACTTCAGGGGACTTGAATTAGTGTTACTTAGTTGTGCAAGAGTCACATGGATCCCTTGGATTTCAATACAGTATCACTGAGACAGTTTTTCTTCAGTGATGGATGCTAAATGATCATTAAGGCATAATTTAACTAATCATCTGCAAAGGAATGGTTTTCATTCACAATTTTGTCTCTAAATCAGCTAGAAGGACATGATGGTTCACTTCAGGTCTCTTTAGGATATCTAAACTTTACTTATAGGGGTAGGTCTTAAGTTTGGTCTTCCAGTACCAGCAGCAAATGGCCTTGTAGAACCAGAAGCAAATGTTCCTTGTGGACCAGGATGCTCTGGGTGAGCAGCACTGTGCACTTGCTTGATGACTCTGGAGCAGCCCTGTAAGAACTGCTTCATTTTCCATCTTCTCTCTAGTTTCAACATGGGATACTTTTCCCTAAAATCCATACTAACACTGCATAAGATTCAGCAAAACATTTTGGAGCTAAAAACTCAACACCAGCTTGCTTAAAGTACTGATTATTACATTCTTTACTGTGTTAGATTTTAGCAATGCCCATAGATGTAGAAATAATATATTCTTAAGGCAGACAGGGGAGGAAGATTTGTAATTCTTTGTGAGCCTCATCCTTTTGAATTCAGCATTTCATGGGGAGCAAGCACAGAGGTAAAGCAGCCAGCCTGTGCTTCAACTCAGACTAACAACTTTTGCTCCTGCAAAACTGATTTCTAATCATCCGTTACTGTGTGTTCTACATATTGAGGGCTTGTAGATAAATAATTAAACTGAGAAATTCCAGATAGGCAAATGACCCCCAAAGCAATTATAACACCTGAGAATTTATCAAGTGTATGGATATTTTTCAGCTATGAAAAGAAATTATCATTAAGCATTGTCAGGCACTTGCAGTTCTCTCCCATACGGGAACGTGGTTCTCCCTCAGTTTGTGAGCTGATGTAGTGACAAGCTGCAGAGAGATGACAGATTTCGCTAAGGATTTGGAGTCTGAACACCTGTGCAGTGTCATGCATTTAAAAATAGAATGTGACAACAAAACACATCAACCCTCTAATGTCCAAATGCAAACCACAGGGGCTTTTCCTTCAACTTTTATCCAGAGAAATCACTTTCAATCATCACTGACCAAGTGAAAACACGAAGCAAAAGCTGTTTTGTTGCGGTGCAAAATAAAGAGGAACAAATTGGAATGGTAGGCACAGGTGCACAGAAAACATTCAGTAATTCCTGCTTCTTTCTTCTCAGTGCTGCTCTGATGTCCTGCATCTCTGAGGGGAACAGATTATTAATGGTCAGTAGCACTTTCTTCAGGAAACCCTTGGAGAATGGTTAGGAAAGGATTGTCACCCAAAGCTGCTTTGCATACCTTGGCTTTTGTGTGACTCATTCAACCTTCCAATGAAACTATCAAAAAACAACCAACACATTTTCTTTTCCTATAATCTTCTCTCTGGGAGGAAAAAGAAAAAAAAAAGGCATTAACCAAGGGTAGAAAGATAAAGACAGGCTTGCTTGATTACTGTGTTAGAAGTGTGCAGTATGGTCTCCTCTGGAGGAGCCGACGTCACTGACAGCATTTGAAGGGAACATCTCCACTGCCCATCCTCTTTAATAGTATCCTTGAAACGTTAATCAAATCTAAAGCATGTAATCTTTTCTTTTTTTCTTCATAGAGGGAACTAGGTTTCCCAGACTGCCAGAAAGTCTGAGCCCCCTGCCAGCCTGCTCTGATCTCCTCCAGGGCTGAGCACAATTACTGGGCAGCACCGTGGGCTGGCCAGGAACACAATTCATCCCATTTTTCCCATTACACAGTGCTAACCTTTCAGCATGTGCTCTTTCTTCAGCAAATCTCTGTTTTCAAAGATCGCATGTTTTCTCTTCATATTTCGTACAATAATTTTGAGATGCTGTTTTGGCCTCTTTTCTATTGCAATCCTGTTAACTGTGTTAAAAAAGGATGTTTATTCAGTGTTTTGGGACAAGATTTTTATGTGATTGTGTGATGGGCAATTAAGGAAGGTCCATACTTAGCTCTTCTGTACTCTCATTTATGTATGAGAGAGACAGAAATCTACTTTGAACTCAGATAAGAATTAGCATTTTGGATGACAAAATCTATCACACATGAATGAGTTGCTTCTTAAAATCAATGAAATAAATTAGACTCCCTGTTTAGGAGCATCTGGCACCCTTAGAACCTAGTTCATATAATGACATCTCTGTTTGTTAACAAGAATTATGTAACAATATGGTTGATTTATTTCAAGATGATTGGCTTAGCAACTTAATTGGACTATGCAGTATACCAGAGGAAAAAAAAAATAATTTAATTAGCTCATTCGTTTGTGGATGACTGGAAGCACTGCACATCATACTCAGCTCCTTTAGAAGTGTGCAGCCACTTGATGCTGCGAGGAACCAAAGCTTTTCAGCTTCCACAGAACCCATTTTCACACCTACAGGACCACCAGCCCCAAACTCATGTTCAGCCATTGGCCCCAGTCAAAGCCCACAGAAACCAGCAAGAAGTTCCCTTTGAATCCAGAGTGCTTGGTGACTCCTGGAAGGCAAAGGGACCTTCCCG
The DNA here is from genome assembly GCA_035221455.1 of Xenops minutus. Lineage (NCBI taxonomy): Eukaryota > Metazoa > Chordata > Aves > Passeriformes > Furnariidae > Xenops > Xenops minutus. The sequence continues at coordinate 5,255,824 of JAWWEE010000162.1, forward strand.
GAGAAACAGCAAGACTAAAATGTGCCTTGAAGAATAAAGCTTGTTTCCTTCCTCTGTGGCCTCTCTTTTCCCTTTAGCTGAAACTCTCACCTCCCAGCTCCCAGATGCAATTAACATATCAGAAAATTGCATGCTGTATCCAAGTTTTATATTCAACCTGGTGCAAAGTTTTATTTCCTCTATTTCCAGGATGATTACTCATACATGAAAAACGTGCATTTGCAACACCCTTTGACTGCTTTATGAGGTGACCACCTCTCAGCTGAGACAGAACAGTAACATTTTTATTTTTTAGCATTGTTATTATTAGTGAATGCCTTATTACTTAATATCCAAATAGTATTTTCAGAATAGCACTTGACAGATGTTCAAATGCTCAAGATGCCTCCATCTTCTTTCCGTTCCAAACAGCCTCTTGTGCCAGCCAAGAGGCTGCTCACTTGTGAGCAAATTCCACTTAAGTGGAGTTAATCACATCAGCTTAAGAAATTTGTACATTCTAGTTTTCCACCAATTTAAATAAAATCAGAGGTGTGGATGTTGATTTCTCTTGTGTTGTTAAGTTAAAATGCTCTTCGTCTCCAATGATTTAGTTTTCCATTTCTGTCATTGAACACTGAACTCCCCACTTCTTGTCCACCCCCCAAAGCACACAGAAAACAAGCCAAAACGCTAACTTAAAATCAGAGTAAGGATTTGACTTATAGCATAAAAGAGGAAATAGGGCTGAAATTCCATACTTATCACACCCTGTAGTACCCAGATACTGCTGCACATCTGGTGTGTGAGATAATGTGCTGTTTAGAGACCATGGTACAAATACAGAAAATTGGAAATGAGTTTCAAGTCTTAACACTACATTTCCTGACTTCTGGGAGCAAGCAAGGCCCTGTTTTTCACTCTTTTTGTGTTGTGTGATTTGATTACCCCTTTTCTTTTTGCTCTGAAAATAATGTAGGCACGAAGGAAATCAGAAAAGGAATAGTTCTGTAAAAAGTGTTTTGTGCAGCACAGCTGAGAAGACTTTTTTTGTAAATTCCCAGTCCACATCCTGAAGTTTAATTGTAATATTAGAAACAGCAAAAAAAAAAAAAAAAAAAAAAAAAGAGAGAGAGAAGCTTGGTTGAATATATGTGTGGAGCAATAAAAAGCACATGTATCTTGTTCATTCACTTGCCACATAACATAAATAATCAAAGCCAAAGGCAGTGGTTAGCCATTCTCTGCAACAGAGTATATTCTCTTCGGAATACCTGGTGTTACAATTTGCTTTTGTCACAATCGCACATATCACTTATTTGCATGTTTTTAGCCTGTAGCTATCAGACAGGACAAGTTAAATCTGCAGCCAATGTGCTTCCCAGTTATTTCTTATGGAAACTGGATGTCTGCGTGGATCTGATTTCTGGTAGGGAATATTTTCCTCTACAGCAGTGCAAAATGCAAGATTTTTATAACAAAAAAATGACCCGAACATAGTACATTTAGCTTTGGCCTTAACGTACAGGAAATCAAGGATGTTTTTAAATGTAGAACATCAGCCTTGATCTGACCTTTCAGTACTTACATGATTCCAAAGTGAGTGCTTTCCCTGGGTGTTGTGCGTGCGTGCCTGAATGCCAGTTCACCCATAGTGGGGAAGGAGGGGGTTTCCATGGCAAGCCAGGACACAGAGGAGGAGATTGGCTGTCTTTAATGCAAAACCTGGTGTTAGTGATGTGCTCCCAACATACAGCACAGGGTGGGATGGCACCAGGAAGGTATAGAACAGCAGGGAAGCTGTTGGCCTGTTGCCAGCTCCCTGTTCCCAAATCCAGACCAGAGCAGGAGTGGTCAGAACAGTGGTCAGAGGATGATGGCCTGGCTACAAGGCCAGGAAAGCAGCATCCTAAACCTGAGAGAGGAGAAAATCAGCAGCATAGTGACCCCTCTTCTCCCTCTAATCTGTGCTACATTTATCCTGTGTATTGACCATGAGGATAAATGGAGAAAAGCAGCTAAGGGGAGCATGCTGTTGGCACTCTGGAGAAAACATCTCCTCCTGAGTATTGAGCAGGAGTGAACCGCATATCAAAATTGTTTAGACATTTCGATCCATATTCAGCTATCAGAGCTTTTGCTGAAGTTCAGCTGAGCCCTAAGCAAAGTCGAACATGAGCCACATACATCTGATCTACACTTAATGAGGTGTTGCCCTTTGCTGGCTGGAAGGAGATCTGCCAGTTTTCCCTTCTGGAGCTTTTTTTTGGAAATACTACCTCTGTGTTCAGTGAAGTAACATATCCAAGCTTCTTGTTGTCTGCACATAGGTGATAACAGCCCTTGTTTCTCACTGCGAGTCCAGCCATCCTGCTCTCTTCCATGCATGGCTTGTGGACAGGAGAAGCTGCCATGCCTTGAACAGGAGCTGGAAGGTTCCCTGCTTCAAACCCAGCCAGGAAGAACAGGGAAACCAGATTTCTGTACAAATTTCTGAGCTAATACCTGTAACAGACTGCTATGCAAATACTGTGAATTTGATGTTCATGACTGGTCCAGATTAAGTTTGTAGTGGTGGATGATCCAGGCACACAGGGAACTGGCACAAGGCTGTGCCTCCTTCATCCTTAGCCCTGCAGCTTTGCAGGCAGGGAGGACAGACAAAGAAAGCCTTCCTGAAATGTTTCATCACAGGCAACTGGGTCTGCCATAGGTATCAGAAGTTGTAATGCTGTTTGATGTAACAAGTTTATTGGTCTGATCATGGAGACTGAGAGATTTGTAAAATATTATTATTACTGATTCAGTCATGCACATACATATTTATAGTCTTTGTAACTGATCACATAGGGCAGCACATTAAATTTTAATATGGGGGATTACTTCCTATCCCTGTGGAACCACCTTTTGTATCCACAGGAAGCAGTTTAAAACATTTACAGCAGAGTTGTTTTATGTCCATCATATGCTTGTTACCAGCTTTGGTCTAGGCAGCATTTGTTTCCTTCTTTGATCTTCACAATCTGTGTGAAAACACACCTTAGAAACCAGAAGGATTCAGTGAGGTTTTAAGCCTGGCATCACTTACACATCACCAGTTCTTGTAGTTCTCCTTATCAGCTCACATCTCATATCTCTTGCTCTAAAAACCTGCTCTTCCTAACCCCAGTGTGTTTGTGTTTTGAGATTACTCAGGGCACCCGTTAACACTCATTCCCAAACCCATTCATGACTAGTAGTGAGGTTTCTCTTCTGAGTAAGACTCAGAATGTGGCAATTTGATGAAAAAAAATGCCCTCATTTTGTGTTACACCTGTTCAGTCAGTGCATGAATAAAGCAGTGAATGCAAGTCTTATTAGCAGTTATGAGTCCTTCTGAACTGGTTCATTCTGCTTTTTAAAAAGTAGTGAGAACTGACTACTGCAGAGTGGCTATTTTTGGAGTAAGTCTTCATTTTGGAAGCAAATTCATTGTCTGCCAAGGAGGTCAAGACTGTGGTCAACTGAAAAAGAAAAATCCCCAAAGAAATGTGAACACCAAGGTGCCTAAGGAACATTTTGGTTTTGTTACCCTGCATGGTCAGGTCATGGAGCAGGGAAGAGTCAAAGGGGCTGTTAGCAGAGGAATATGGATAGGGGTGTCCATGGAACTTTCCTGGTCTAGCAAAGGTGTCCTTGCCTGTGGCAGGGGGTTTGAAATGAGATCATTGTTAAGGTCCTTTCCAACTCCAACCATTCTTTGATTCTATGAGTATTTAAATATCTAAATAATAATAAAAAAAAAAATCTGTTTTAAGTGAAGACAAATAAGAGAGCTGAGATTTTTCACTGAATCCTTATGAAAACTGCCCTCATATTCAGGCCTTTGGGGGTTTTGCAGGTTTGGGATCCAGTTGGCTATTGCAGCACATGCATCCACTGATGTTTGTGTTCCAGTTTGCATTAATTTTGTTATCACAGGGAAGACTTTTTCAGGTTATGCTTTTGTAAAGCCTGTCCTCTAAAATGGCTTTAGTCTGCATCTGAAGAGAACACTTCCTTCTATCTCGTTTCTAGGGTGTATCTTTCAGACATGTGTGCCTTAAAACCAACATGCTAAAGTCCCATTTCCCTCATCCCCAGCCCTCCTGCAGGTGATTTATCTGCCGTCAGTGCTTGTTTCACCAACTGCAAGCACCCTGCTAGGGCACTTCTTTTCCACAACCTGGAAATGTTATTCTTTATATGCCAATTGAAATACATCAAATGCACCATGGAATGAGACCAAGTTAATACTTGGGGTTATGTGCAAAGTAATTCACAGTAAAAGAAAGATTGGAAGGTGTAAACATGTGTTGAATTTGTTCCCCTTTTTGTTTGATACAGATACAGTGCATGTGGAGGAAATAGGTTTGAAATTATATTTTTACATGCAAATGACAGCAATTTGTATTAACTCCTATTGTGCTAGAACATAACATTTTCATCTGATCTAAGCCCTTCTGTCTTCAGATCCTCTTTCTCTTCTTACAGTGCATATATGAAGATCTTAGATATTAAATATCTTGGTAAATTCCTGCAAGGGAACAAACCAGTCACCTACTGTGACATTGTTCCAGGTGAACCAGATATCAAACTCATCTCTTCTCCCTTTGTAAACCCAAGAAATGGATTTATCATATCAGGACAGATGACTGACCAACTTCTAATTAAGCCCTGTTAAAACTTACATGGTGACTGAATTTCAAATTTGAATCTTGTCATTTTAAAAGTGTCTCAAACCTATCATTTCATTTTGGAATTAACATTTGATGTGCCTCACACCAATATTAAATGGGAATAATGGTGGGGGTTTTGTTTGTTTAAAAAAAAAAGTCAGAAAACATATGGGTTTTATATTGATAATAGCTAAAATAAAAAAAAAGAAGCCACTAAGGAAAATCTTTATATTTTAGAAAGCTTTTAATTTAGAAAAGATTTGATCAATTAATCACAAACTGTTCCCCCAGTCTTCAAAGTACAACCAAATTCAAGCTGAAAGGAATTCTGTTTTTCCTTTTCTTGGGGACATAAAAGATGACTGAATAAATTAGGGGGGATTAAAATTTGGTTTCAATAGGACCTTACAGTATGAAGTCAGTGTTAGTACACCATTATGCAGCACACAATGGCTTGCAGGCGTGGCTGGCTGCTGTTAAGCAAAGGCTAATATTGTTTCACCTTAAAACTTAATAATCAGGCAGCTTCAGTCAATGACTTTCTCTCCTTTAAGAGAGTAATTCATTTAGGAAAGCAGCATGCATGCGAGTGTGTAGGCAGCACTGAAATATCTCCAAGTGCCCCAGTGTGCTACCTCATGCTAAGTGGTTTGAAAAGGAAAAAGATTTTAATTTAATTTAGAAAACTGCCGTGGTCTGCCACGCGTACGGAGGGGAGGAGAGAAGCTGTGAGCCAGCACAGCACTGCTCCCCTGGCAGGCGTGGGGACAGCAGCTCCAGCCCAGCCCCAGCATCCACACTGGGGACAGCAGCTCCAGCCCAGCCCCAGCATCCACACTGGGGACAGCAGCTCCAGCCCAGCATCCACACTGGGGACAGCAATTCCAGCCCATCATCCACACTGGGGACAGCAGCTCCAGCCCAGCATCCACACTGGGGACAGCAATTCCAGCCCAGCATCCACACTGGGGACAGGAGCTCCAGCCCAGCCCCAGCATCCACACTGGGACAGCAGCTCCAGCCCAGCATCCACACTGGGGACAGCAGCTCCAGCCCAGCCCCAGCATCCACACCTCAGCCTTGCCTTCATCCCAAATTGGTGTAATGGTGTCACAAGAAAGGCAACAAGAAAAGGCTGCTTGGTACTCCCAGGAAGGGATAGGTTTTGGTGCAGTCCTGGGGAGGTGCTCACGCCCAGGCTTTTCCCAAAGGGCCTCCACCTCACTGAAAAAACGTAAACGGAGGAGCTTCTCCCCAAGTGTGACCCTCACATCTCCCTGCCATGGTTCTAGAGCAGCCTCAGCCCTGGTGTTTGTCCCTCTGCCCTCCCTGGGCAGCCTGACCCACGACACGTGGACTCCTTGGTGAGTGGCACGTCGCCTTTTCCCTCTGTGTTATCCATAGCAATCCACTGTGCTCATGCACTTCCCACGTGTTTCTGTCACAAAGCTTTTGAGCAGAAATATTTCTCTTAGGGAGATGCCAAGAACGTTCCAAGCAGCTCCCACAGCTTGGGTCTGACTGCGTTAACAAAAGTGCAAGTGGGCAGTAGGATTTCCAGGAAGGAACAATCATCCTTGAAGTAAACAACGAAATGTGTTTTCTGGAAGAAAGGGTTTAACTTGAGACTACTAGTCAATCCTTGCCCCATCCCTGCCCCGCTGGTGGACTCTTGGATACATCCACACACGTCCTTCGAAGAGCAGGAGAATTCAGGAGGACTCACCAAGAGTCAATGGATATCCTCAGTTAACAGGTTCTTTAGCAGGAATGTGGGGTGGCCACAGCTTTCCTGAGATGTCAGTGCAGAAATACGTTGGGGCAGCTCTTTTCCACTGCAAGGTTCCCATGCTGAGCTCTGTGTTGACCCTGCCTTAGCCAAGAGTGGTGCCTGAAAACACTTGCTCTTTAATGCTTTAAACTGAGCATTTCTAGCGTTTCTGTTTCATAGGGTTAACAACAGAGGGCCACGGAGGAATCACGCCCTCTGACAAGATGCACTTAATGGTGAAAACCGAGGCAAAGTTCAGAAAGTTGGGATTTGTTTCTGCTTCCTCTCCCCTCACTACAGTTGTCTCCCATTAAAGGCAGGGAGTTTGGAAGCACACACGTTGTTATCCAGGAGTGGGCTCTTTATCTCCACCCAGTCACTGGCAAGTTGTTAGGAAATGCAGCCTGCAGTGAAGCAACACAAAAATCTTATGCCTTATTTAAATAATGGTGCTCATTGCCTATTAAAATGTAACTTCTTGCTTTAAAACAGGATTAATTAAAATGTGCAAGAATGCAATTCAGTTACATTTTATGCTTCAGCCCAGCACACACTTTTCATCACTCATTCCCAGAAGTAGTATTCAGGGCTGCACTGCATTCTCAGTTCTGCCATTAAAAGCACAAATGACTATCCAGCCTGTTCTTTTCAAAAACTTGGCTCAAGTATTACCATTGTTAGATTTTTCATAACATATTACTTTGGTCATTACTGTTTTGCAAGATAATTGTATCAGTGATCTAACTTTTGACAGGATCCAAAGTGGCTGAAAATAGTTCACTGCAGCACCTTTGTCTTTTAAAGGCCATTTGGGGCTTGTTATTTTAATCCTTGTGCAGCCTGATTTATCACTTCAAACATCTGTCAGCTGTGCTTTGTCTTGAAATTGATAGTGATAGTGTTACTGATTTTTCAACAGCAGCTGGTAGAGGTTCATTAGTTAGGCTCTCAAAGGGAGTAGATAACTGTAATATTTTTCTTTGTTAATCATCTCTTACACGTTGTAATAATACAGAGCCTGAAATCTTCTAGAAATGCACAGCTTCTCTGTTTGCAATTCGTCAGAAGCATCCTTTTATTCTTTTAATCTGGCTCAATTATTAAAACTCTCTTCTTCATAATGTGGTAAAAAATTGATTAATGGCACGTGAGTAGGAAGAGAGAAAAACCAGCCTTTGCTGTGTCGTACTTAGCATGGAGAGGGGTCATTGGGGTCTCAGAGTTTGCATCCAAATATGAATCAACTCGGAAGAGGAGATTAAGGGCTGTTCTGTAATTGATTTTTAATTCAAACTTTACAAGGCATACAAAACCTCATGGCAACTTCAGTAAAATCTGGTTCATTTCTAACAGATACGGCAGTTTTCTGCTCATGCACTTTCCCTGCCACATAAAATAGCCTTGATGGTTAACTACGATTCTTAAAACATTTCCCCCAAAAAGAAATCCTTGCCAGGCTGCCTCCAGCTGAGCACCACAGCGACTCCTGCTCGGAGCTTCCAGGGACCTGAGCATCTGTGAACTCTCCTGCAGCTGAGAGCGTATCAGTGCTACCGCTGGTTCCACCGGCAGCGCTCACCAACAGATAATTACTGCTGGAAATTAGTATTTTAATGAACTGATCTCAGCAAATGTAAAGCGAAATCTCCCAGGCATTAAAGAAATAAGCAGGAGGGAAAATTATTAACTGTAAAGTTCAGCAGACGGCTGGTCAGCAGGTGATGTCTTGGCAAAGGGATTCAGTGTTCCCGTTTCCATCTTTGGGAAGAGGAGCCTGGTTTGGGTTTTGGTCCTACAAGCTGCCTCAGTTCTTAGGGGCAGGGTTTAGTGGGACTTGGCAGTGCTGGGTTGATGTTTGGACTTGATAATCCCTAAAGGTCTTTTCCAATTTGAATGATTCTATGAACAGCACCTGCAAGTGGCATGGTGACTTCAGTGGATGTCGAAAACACTTGGGACATCTCCCAGGCTTTCCAGGTGAACAGGAATGTCCTCTAAATGTCTGTTAAAAGTAACTAAATGCCAGCCCTTCATTCTAAAAGCACCAGTCTCAGTCCCATAAGACAATACATGTGTCGATAATACTAGTGAAGCTCAGTGCAAAATAGATTGCAAGAGTGCAGCCTGAATTTCAAGGAAATGTAGAGTGACTGAAAAAACACCTGAGAATCAGAGGATTTATGTGTTGTCAGAGCATGAATTGTGTTTTCTTTTTAAAGATGGACAAGTGACTTGGTATGGTCTGCATCAGGCACCACAATCATGCCAGGCCTAGGGAGGGTTGTGTGGAGAGCAGGAACAAGCACCTGAAGGTGAAGACCCTTGCCAAAAGAAATGTTTTCACTCACCACAGCCTTGAGATGCACTCAGGCAGCCAGAAGACACAATCACCAGACAGGAACCCACATGCTCAGCTCAGGGTTCATCTTCTCCCTCTCAGTTCCCAGGGTTAGAAACGACTCTGGAAATAAATGCACATTGGTTTTTGGAGTCAGAGTTTCTAGACATCTCTCTGCAGAAGTCCTACAGAAGTCCCACCTGGCTAGAACACTCCATTTGTATGTCAGATTTGAAAACCTGTTTATGTTATTTACTGAAGGACAGTCAATCACTAACACAGTTCAGGACACTGTGCAGCCAGTCAGGTGGATCCCTGACCCACTCCACCACAGCATTGCCTTGTCTGTCCTGTTAGGAACCCAAAATTCTTCTTGAACATTGAGTATATACACAGATAGATAGATGATGATAGATGATAGATAGATAGATAGATAGATAGATAGATAGATAGATAGATAGATAGATATAGATAGATAGATAGATAGAT
>JAWWEE010000162.1:5265197-5377244 GCA_035221455.1 Xenops minutus
GCTGATGTTTGCTGTGATCCCACATTTCCCATGCAGGGCTGGCATCCCTCTGCACCTCCTGATGCTCACTGTGATCCCACATTTCCCATGCAGGACTGGGATCCCTCTGCATCTCCTGATGTTCACTGTGATCCCACATCTCCCATGCAGGGCTGGGGTCCTCCCTACACCTCCCACGCAAGGACTCGGGTCTCCCCACATCTCCTGATGCTCGCTGTGACCCCACATCTCCCACGCAGGGCTGGGGTCCCCCCCACACCTCCCACACAGGGTTGGTGTCCGCCCCACCCCTGCAGGTTTCGGATCCCCCCGCAGCTCCCACGCAGGACCGCAGCCTCCCGACCCTCCTCTCCTGCGCGGGGCCGGGGTCCCCCCGCATCTCCCACTCGGAGTTATGCCCCCGGCATCCCCGGCAGGTCCGTGGCCCCCGGCTCGGTGGCCCCACGGGCCCGTAGCCAGCAGGTAGCGCTGCGGGTCCGTCGCTGGCCCCGCCGGCTCCGCCGTGTCCCCGTCACCGACCGAGCTCCGGCCCCGCCGTCCGTCTGTCCGTCCCACCCCGGCCACGAGTGACAACTCGCCCAGCACGGCCCCTTCTCGCCAGCTGAGCTCGGGGATCGGGATACCTCGCTGTGCATTCCAGCACCCTCCGTCTGACGGGATCCCCCCTGCGTGGGACCCGTCTGTCGGGATTCCCGACGTGGACCCATCCATCGGGATTCCCGGTGTCAGACTCATCCGTCGGGATACCCAGTGTGGGACCCATCCACTGGGATTCCCGATGTCAGACTCGTCTGTCGGGATACCCAGTGCGGGACCCATCCACTGGGATTCCCAGTGTGAGACTCATCCGTCGGGATGCCCAGTGGGACCCATCCACTGGGATTCCCTGTGTCAGACTCGTCTGTCGGGATGCCCAGTGTGAGACCCATCCACTGGGATTCCCGGTGTGAGACTTGTCTGTCGGGATACCCAATGTGGACCCGTCCATCGGGATTCCCTGTGTCAGACTCGCCTGTCGGGATACCCATCGGGATTCCCGGTGTGGGACCCATCTGTCAGTATTCCCAGTGTGAAATCCAGCCATTGGGATATGCAGCGTGGGACCCATCCACCAGAATTCCCATTGTGGGACCCCTCCATCAGAATTCCCATTGTGAAACCCATCCATCAGAATTCCCATTGTGGGACCCCTCCATCAGAATTCCCATTGTGAAACCCATCCATCAGAATTCCCACTGTGAAACCCATCCATCAGAATTCCCACTGTGAAACCCACCCATTGTGATTTCTGATGTGAAGGGCAGCGATGCTGCCGGATCTGTGTGGATGGGGAAGGGGAATAGAGTCACATTTGCAACAGGTCCTTTTCCTGGCATGCTCCAGAACGCCAGAACATCCCCCTGGCCCCGGCATTCCGCGGCTTCCCGGCTCTGCTCCAAACAGCTGATCCCTGTAGGATCACACCCGGAGCATCCCTGCCTCCCCAGCCCACTCCCTGTCTGCAGGCCGTTTGTTTGCACTGAGGAGTCGCTGTAGCAGAAGTGCAATTGCAGCAAAAGCTGGCAGCCAATCCAGGGGCCAAGTCCCGAGTAAAATTGCGATAATGCTGTGTTTATATCAGGAATTTCTTTGGCAGATTAATCACATGAATGAAGTAACAGATGGGAACGCACTGGAGATGCTGTAACAGGAATTCCAGCGCAGGGCCAGGCTGGCAGTTCAACCCCTGGAAGTGCTGGGACCACCCCTGCAGGGAAGCAGCAAGGACAGGGAGTAAAGCAGCTCCCAGAGGTGAACTCTCCTCCAAGGGCAGACGAGGGCAGCCAGGGCAGCAGTTCATGTCCCCTGGCACACGCCAGTCCGTGCTTCCAGCCCCGTGGCATCCGAGAAATGATGAGTATCAAGGGCATCGTGTCCAAGAAATGCTGGGTATGGGGGGCATCACTCCAGGGAAGGGTTCGTGCCCCTGCTGCCAGCCTCACCCTCACCACCCGCTGGTTTTGCCAGCTCTGGACTCAGGTTGCACTTGGAGATTAAAAACACAGGAGGTCAGAATTCCCCAGGGAGCAGGTGACTGCCCAGGCACAGCCACCAGGCTCTGGCGTGTCAGTCAGTGGGGGACAGATACACATACAGCCACCAGCACCACCACAGCTGCACTTTATTTCCCAGCAGTTGGGATGTCAAACTTCTCCCAGACTGGGGAATTATTTCCAAAGTCGGGAATATGCCACGTGCCTGTTTAACTACCCATTTGCATCAGCCCAGAGCTGTGCCCCATCTCCTGGGTGCTGCCCCCAGGAGTGACCAGCTGCCAGCTCTGGCAAAGGGCAGCGGAGGGAGCAGATGTGCCAGGAGGGAGACCACGGAGCAGAGTATGGGAAATGCTTCACTGACCTTAGTTAGCTGTTTGCAAGAGGCAATGGACTTCCTACTACTTGCTTCCTCCTTTGGAGAGGAAGAAGAGGGATCCTGACCTTTGCATAACTACAACAAACCAAAGCACACCCTTAGCAGAGACAAGTGAAGGGGAAGGAGGCAGCAGACAGTCAGTGAAACACGACTGAAGCCTTCCCCTCACTCAGCCCTGGCACAGCACTGGGAGCAGAAAGCACAGGCTGTGGGAAATCACTCCAGGATGACTTTTTTATACTGTAGGTCCTGGAAAGTGACTTGTGCAAGCTGTGTGATCACCTTCCAAGTGCTTCTGCTCCTTCAGAGAGCTGCTGTGCTGCTCTGACAGCCAGAGCCAGGCACAGGAGTGGGCAGCTCCCCTGGGCACACGTGGGAATGTGCAACCAGGAGAGCATGTGCCCAGGGAGGACGTGGTCTACACATGCCTGACACGGGTTTCAACTGCTCCCTGGTTCTCATAATCTCTCTCTCAATAAAGCTGCACACAGTTTTACTGAGCATGATTTGTGAGAGCCAAGGGGTTATTTTAATGACACAGCAGCTTGCTGAGGAAACACCACTTCCCTGCTGCTGAGTCCTCCCAACACTCTCCAAGAGTCAACTCCAAGTGAAGGGCATCAATTAGATCATGATGGTCTCATGCAGAGCAACAGATCCAGGTGAACCAGGGCAGACTGGAGACTCTTTGATCTCTTCATAAATCTCTCCACTCTGGCCGAGCACTGCCCTCCAAAGCTGGCCAGTGGCACCAGCCCCAGTGCTCCCAACATTTCCCCCAGGGTCTGGACTGCACCAGCACAGCCTCAGCACAGCTCCAGCTGCCACAGAGGGCAGGGCACGTGCCCAGGTGTGAAGGGCACTCGGGCACTGAGCAGTGCCATTCCCTGTTCCCTGTTCCTGTTCTGAGGATCCAGGTCCTGGAGCCAGCAAAGCCTCCTGCCCTGGGGCTGAACAAGCCTCTCTCCCCTCGGGCTGCAGCGGGGGAACATATGGGACCTGTTAGCTGGGAGCACATAAAACTCAACGCTGGATTAGTCATCGGCCCCATCATGTTCCCTGCACTGCTGGTGGACACGACTCTTGCAGAAGCGACCGACAACTGCTTGTGTTTCTGTCAGCTCCAATAAACAATCGTGGTTAATGCCCTGGGGGGAGAGGGGAGCTCGGGGACTCCATCCAAAAATAACAAGTTTTAAGCACGATATCCTTTCCAGCTCAATGGCTCCGTCTCTCCCCTGGTTTGTTGAGTGGCACCAGAGGGAAGTGGGGTCTGAGGGCTGGGATGACCCACTGTGAATAAGTCCCTGACCCCCTGCCAGCTGTCCCAGTGCCCACCCATATCCCCATGTTGCAGCCCGTGGGACCCGGTGAATCACGAGCCATTAACATTCTCACAGTGACATCTCCAAAATACTTCAGGGATAAATGGGTTGCTGGCTGATTTGCAGAGCATTTAGGCAAAATTATTAGGAGGAGGGTTGGTGGGGAGCCAAGGGCTGGGTTCTGAGGGGGGTTGTGTGTTTGTGGGTCACTTGGATGTTCATGCCATGGCCTTGGGAAGCTCAGCCCAGGTGCCATGTGCTCCCAGCTGGGTGCCACCCCGGCTGACAACATCAGGTGCCAGCCAATAAACGTGGCATAACTCTCATCCTCATAAAGGGCTCAAGTGCCCTGGCGCTGTTGGATAAACAGGAACATGCTGAGTGCATACAGCAACTTGGCAGAGGCCCTGGAGGTATCTCAGTGCCTTCACAAGCCCTCCTGTGACTCTGAGTGGCATCAGAAGGCACATGGAACCCAGTGCCCACTGCCAGTCCATCACCTGCAGCCCTGCCAGGTGTTGGCAGGCAGGATTCAGGCAGCCAGGGGGGAATTGGACATCAAAAAAGGTAGGAAAAGAAGACTGCATCAGCATGTGTCCCACAGCCACAGCTTCACATACCCCTGCTCTGCCCATGAAACAAAGCAGAGGCCCATGGCACCATCAGCCTCCTCCTGCCCAGCCTGTCCTGGCCCAAGGGCAGCTGAAACCCTCATGGCACAGGAGATGGTCCCTCCTGCCACAAAGAAAAGTGGCTCCTGGTGCAGCAGGGCTGATCTGATATCACCTCTTCAGCATTGAGGTCTCCCTGTAAGGGACTTCCAGCAAAACTCTAAGTGCACTCTCTGAACCAGTAACAGATTTTGTCCCAGATTAATAACAGAGAAAAGCAAAAATGCCTTGCCATGACGTGGGTTGTGCCTTAAAATTGGGAAGGGTTTTGCAAGGGTGTCTAAGGATATAATGTTCCCACCAGCATCTTCCCAAGGATGCCAGCTCAGGGTGGGCAGCTTTAGGAACACTACACATGCACTTTAGCACCTTCTCTCATATCATTCTCTCCCCTTTTTCATTGATTCTTGCAGGTTAAGCTACAGCCCAGCTCCGTGCAGACTGGGTGACCTCATGGCTTGTGTTCAAGCAAAACAAATAAACAAAATTAACAAACAGCCCACACTGCTCTCTTGCAGCTCCCTCGTGATCTGATAGCGGAGATAGCTATTGCAGCCTCTCCATGTGGATATCCAACCTGCCTGGACAAGGACCTGGCACTGGGACACAGGGGATGTGGAGTGAGAGATTCCCATGGACCAAACTGGAAGAGACAAGAAAAAATAAAGAGGCAGCAGTGAGTTGGCAGTGGGGTGCTGGGGGCAGGAGCTCCTGGGCAGGAACCCACATCTGTCCCTCCTCAGTGGCACTGCCAGACCCCACAGGAGATCCCAGGTGGACAAAAAAGAGCCAAGGTTCCTCATGCTCACTTAGTTCAAACAGAAAAATCTTTCACAAGGGTGTCTCTCCTTTTCCTCCTGGAGGTGGTGTGGCTGTTGGATGGCTGGGGAAGCTGTTGCTGGAAAACCTGAGCTAGGAGGGGAAATGTCGCCCCAAATTTATTGTATTTACTTTCTCCAGTGTTTTCAGAATTTTTTAGTCTTCAGTAGTTTATATTATACACATTTATCAGCTTTCTTCAGGCTTTTAACCCCGGATTCACTGTCTCAGGTTATAGCAGAAAGTGATGAAATGGGCATTCCTGGCACAGCTGCTCAGGGGATGGGTTGTGGCCAAATTTAATCAAATTCGGCACAAATGAACCCAAAACAAGGGCTGCTGCACACTGAAATCTTCTGTGTGCCTGGCACTGTGGGCTTTCCATGGATCTCCACACCATCTCTCAGATGTGGCACTTCACATCTGCTTAGAGGCACTCACGTGTTTTATTACCACTCTATCAACTTATTCATCAACACTGGATTTTGTCCTTTTTCTTTTTTTTTCAGGAAAGAGAAGGGCAAACACATTTTTTTCCAAAGAGGTTTGCAATTAAAATGGCCTGCTTTGTAGAAATCTTATTTTTAAAAAGCACTTACAACCCTCCAAGAAGCCAAGGCAGCCTGCAGGGGTACCAACCCCACCAGACTGTATCCTGTCCCCAAAACCCAGCCACAGCAGGAGGGTGATACTCCCCAAACCGAGAGGAAATCGCAGCAGTGAAGGGAGGATGTGAGCAAAGACAGCATTTAAAGCCTGGCGAATGTGTAGGTAATGAGGAAATTAACTCCCTGCCTGTGGGACTATTGAGCAGCACAGCCCCAAAAGTGGACAATGGCATCAAAGCTGGGATTTGCCCGGGCTCAATGCAGCGCCCACCGGGAGGTGGGCTCTGTGCCCACCGTAGTGCCCGGGGCCCTAAGCTGCTCAGCAAAGTTCAAAGGAGCCCACACAGCCTTTGCACAGCTCCCGGGGTGGCACACAATTCCCAGGTTTTCTGGGGGCTTGCTTCCCAAAGGGAGGCGAGCAGGGCTGGCAGCGG
The DNA here is from genome assembly GCA_035221455.1 of Xenops minutus. Classification (NCBI taxonomy): domain Eukaryota; kingdom Metazoa; phylum Chordata; class Aves; order Passeriformes; family Furnariidae; genus Xenops; species Xenops minutus. The sequence continues at coordinate 5,271,467 of JAWWEE010000162.1, forward strand.
GGGCCAGAGACACCCCAGTGACCCCAGTGGCTGCAGGGGCCGCAGAGCCAGCCCTGCAATGGGATAATGCACGCTCCCGCTGGCAGGATTAGCCATCTAGCAGGACAGCTGAATCAGACTCTCAGCCCTTAACAGGATTACGCTGCCGGGAGCTCCAATGAAAATACAGACACCCTGCCCGTGGAGTGGCAGGACAGCCCCCCCCTCACAGCAGCCCCACGGTGGGGGAGACACTCGGGGGGTTTTTAATGTCATAATTAAAGTGTGCTGAGCTCCTCGGGGATACACAGGGAATGGGCTCAGCTTTGCACCAGCCACAGGGGATTTACAGGGGCAGATAGCGATAGGACGAGGGGGAAGAGTTTTATACTAAAAGAGAGAGATTTAGATTAGATGGTCAGAAGAAATTATTTGCTCAAAGAGTGCTGAGGCTCTGACAGAGATGGCCCAGAGAAGCTGTGGCTGCCCCTGGATCCCTGGAAGTGTCCAAGGCCAGGTTGGACAGAACTTGGAGCAACCTGGGCTAGTGGAAGGTGTCCCTGCCCAGGGCAGGAGGTGGGACTGGATGAGCTTTAAGGTCCCTTCCAACCCAAAACACTTCAGGATTTCTGTGATTCTATGACTTAGGCTCCTCAGGGTCCACGATGATCCCACCTTTCCAGAGCATCTCACCAGGCAGGAGCAGGAGGCTGTGGCACTCTGGCTGTTGGAATGGCTGGATCTGCTCCAGGACCTTGTGTCACCCAGCAGCACACACTGCTGCTGTCACCTTCACCACAACACCCAGACTCTTGCTGAAGCCTCAGGGAGCCACAGCCAATGGGTTGCAGCAGGGGCAGGCAAACTGGGATCCCATCCCAGCATCACCAGTGGTGGGTTGGAGCCCACTGGGAGCACAGGGACTGATCCTTGGGGCATGCACACTGCAGGGTGCTGGGCACAGAAGGGTTAGCCCATTGTGCCAGATACCACAGCCAGACAGGGCAGGAGAGGAGCTGGCAAGTCTTCCCCACTGCCAGGGTTGGTACCCCTGCTACCAAGGTGGGGGTTTTCAATATTCTCTAGTTACTCTGGATCAAACCCTCCCTTTCCATGGAAACACAGGCCTTCAGGTGTCCAACGCCAGGGTTGTCCCATTCCTCCAGAGAGGCTGGGTGCTTCCCCAGCCACACTCCTCACCCACAGGGATTGACTGAATAACCAGGTCAAGAGCAAAGCCCGAATTCAGCTCAGCGAGAGCCTCTCTCATTACATCTCTATTTCCTTGAACAGCAGATTTGCACCAGGCCAGGCATTTTTAAGGCATGGGGAAGCACCAAGCCAAACAGAGCTGTACATTTTCCAGGTTAACAATGATTTTCACCTGCTCCAGCCCAGAATCACCACAATAGCTCTCGACAGCAGCACAGGGGTTATCAGAGCAAAGCCTGAAAGCACAGCTTGCTGCCCTGACTCCTTGTTGGATTTCAGAGAGACTGGCAACTGAAAAGCTGATCCAATTTATCCACAGTTCATTATCCGACATAGCATGACATTGGGACACTTGCAGACATAATCCAGCTTCCTCCTGCCTTGCAAGATGTATTGACCAAAGGGAAGAAAACAGAGCATTAATAGCTCTCTGCTGTGCAGCTGAATCTGGGCAGCAGCAATGAGATTCTTTGGGCTATTTCTATCCAATCTCACACAAGAGTAAATCAGAGGCTTCTACAGATTCCCATTAAATTTCTCCCCATTAATACCAATGTAGCAGAGATCACAATTTGTCCTCTTTTTTTAGACTTTTCTGATATTTTAAAAAATGCTAAAACTCTTCTGCTCCTAGCTGAGCTTAAGATAAAAGTTAACCTCTGAACCACAGCGGCATCTTTCATGTAAGGCACAATACAGAGAGGGTTTTGTGCAGCACATATAGCTCAGTAATGTGTGTTTCAAGCTGTATTTGCACCCATCCTCACCTGGCTCCAGGAGCCAGGGTACAGCACGGTTGAAATTGCCCAGAGAAGCTGTGGCTGCCCCATCCCTGGAAGTGTCCAAGGCCAGGTTGGACGGGGCTTGGAGCAACCTGGGATTGTGGAAGGTGTCCCTGCCCATGACGGGGATTGGAACGAGATGATCTTTAAGTTCCCTTCAAACCCAAACCATTCTGTAATTCCATGATTTAGCAACAGCAATTGCTGCCTTTCAATGTTCCAGCTGTGAACATTGCTGCTGTTCATCATTTAAGCTTAATTACTGCATTGGGGTGATCAGGAAGGACACGTGGTATGTGGATTGGGGCTCTGGTTTGGAGCCTATTGCTGGAGGACTAGCCCCAGTGAAGATTAAAGGCTTTGGAGTTTCTGATCTTTGCTAGATAATGAAATGAGAAATTGCAATTTCTAGAAATAACAATTGGATATTATAGAAATGAAACACTTCTAGGAACTAGAGGCATAGAAGACCCCTTTGGGATCAGGAAAAGAGGGAAAAACAAGCCCAGCATTGCAGTCTCCCTAGTGAGACAGGCAGCACAAAATCCCACCCCACGCATTCCACGTCTGTGCTCGGTGCTTTGGCTGCTTTAGGCAAAAACTTCCACCCTGGAATCTTGCTACAAACCATCCTGTGTGATGGTTATACTGGGATCCACCATCTGGATCCCAGCACTGCCCGATCGATGATGGAGCAAGAGCAGCATTTTCCCAGGAGGAAGGGGCAGCAGCAGTTTATCACCAGGGACATGAGCAGGACAAGACAGTCCTTTTCTTCTTTCCATTTTAAACACCTCTTTGTTCTGTTCACGTTTTGTAAGAATAGTTGCAGCTGAGTTTTTCTACATTAGGATGATGGTGTTAGACATTCCTGAAGAGAACAAACCCTGAAAACGCATTCTCCAAAGCTTCCCTTCAAGCTTTGAAGGACCTAAAAAGTTACATGATCATTTCAAGCCTCTTGAAACGCAGATCCTGCTTCTGACCTCTTAAACATATGCTCAAGTTTTGCATTTTCAACAGGACTTCGCTGCCAGAAGGAGCAGGAAGAACATGCCTGGGAAATGTGTCTCTACATTAAGTTGGGAATTTGTTGTGTGTGTGTTTAACTCTGAAATCTGTCAGGCCATTCTGTCACTACCAGAAGGAATTTTTTGCTTGCTGATTTGCAGACTTAGCTTGGCCCAGTAATGGTTCCCAAAACTGAGCTGTGCTGCATGGCTGGGATTTCTCCACCCTTCTGGAAGGCTCAGCAGCTGAAGCCAGCACACCAAAAATACAGCTCTTTTCATTGTGTCGAACTGAGAGCACAAATGTGCAGGCTAAGTTTGGAAAAAATAGAGAAGGCAACACCAGAAGAGACAAAGGTACAATAAATGGTTTAGGACACAATTACACCACCAGAACAGGATTTTAAGCCTAAACCAGTTGAGAGATTAAGTGGGGAGAAAAACAAACGGGAATGGAAAAACCTTTCACTCCATCTTTTAGCAGATGAGACACTGCTCTTCAGGTTTTCCACTTTCTTCAGGCGTGTTTTCATCTAACAAATCTGTGAGCAGAGGGTACCTGTCTGCTGCTGCACATCACAGCCATCAACCTGTCCAGAGGTTTATCCATTTGCCCCAGTGAATGGATCCTTTTGAGATTTTTGTGTCTTCTACAAGCTATTTTGAGTAAAATCCTTGAGCTTTCATGGGGCAGTAGAAATTACTCATTACAGTAGACCTGTGACTAGATTGATTCAGACCCTACTGGTGTAAAAACAAATATTAATGGCTCCTCTTATATCTTGACCATTTTATTTTGACACTTTACACAACTCTCTGTTCTCAAACAGGTATTCTGTGACGCCAGTCGGGTCGTACAAGCCACGGACGTGCTGGACTGGGAAGACAAGGATGCTACAGAGACACTGGTTGACAACGTGGTCCATTCCAGGATGATCAACCCTTTACGTCTGTTTGTTAAGCCATCTCCAGTACTGAAACACGGCCAGGTGTCCTACTCGGACAGCATAGAAAACTTTTGGGATTGGTTGTCCAACATCACGGAGGTTCAGGAATCTCTGGCACGAACTAAACGCAGACCTATAGTAAAAACTGGGAAATTCAAGAAGATGTTTGGATGGGGCGACTTCCACTCTAACATCAAGACTGTTAAGCTGAACCTCCTGATCACGGGGAAAATCGTCGATCATGGCAATGGGACCTTCAGTGTTTATTTCCGACACAACTCCACAGGTCTGGGGAATGTTTCTGTCAGCCTGGTGCCACCTTCCAAGGTGGTCGAGTTTGAATCATCTCCACAGTCAACGCTGGAGACCAAGGAATCCAAGTCCTTCAACTGCCGAATCGAGTACGAAAAAACAGACCGCGCTAAAAAAACTGCCTTGTGCAATTTCGACCCTTCAAAGATCTGCTACCAAGAGCAGACTCAAAGCCATGTCTCCTGGTTGTGTTCCAAACCCTTTAAGGTCATCTGCATTTACATCGCTTTCTACAGCGTAGATTACAAACTGGTGCAGAAGGTCTGTCCTGACTACAACTACCACAGCGAGACACCGTACTTGTCCTCCGGCTGACACGGCCCTGGGCAGCGGTGCAGTCAGCATCAGTCATCAAAAGAAGCATTTCCATTAACCTTTTGGAGAAGAATAAGTTTTCCTATCAGGTTAAAAAGTCTTTAAAAACCGTAGCTGTGTTTGTGCTGTATCGTAACTAATCAAACTGTTTATGTAACAATCATTTTCATTTGAGACCGTTGCATTTTAGCTCTGATGTCATTAAGAAGGGAACTGCGAGGCAGGCACGTGACAAGAATCAAACAAAATTATGTCTGTAATGAATATTGATCTTAAAAATCACTTTCTAAAACTACTTCATGGCAGAAAGGTTGTCTTTTACTTCAGTTGGACAGCACTTAGCAGGATCCTATTTCTCATTGGGAACTTTAGGTGACAATATCAAGAGCAAATGACGAAGCAGCCTCAGAGCTGCTCATATAGAAACTCCAAATAAACAGCTCTCCCACTGATTTCATAAAGAATGTCACACAGAGGCTCAAGTAGTCAAATCCAAATACTAAGAGGAAGTGCTAATTCTAGGACAAAAACAAAAAAGGAAACAAATCTGCATTTTTCTGAGCTTTAGTAGCTGTAGGTACTCATTGAAGAGTGAGTAGTTCTTCCTTCAGCCTTCCAACCCATGGATGTGCAGTGATGTAATATGTAATTAGACATCGACGAGCTTTAGTTTCTTAGACACCCCAGATGTGCACTTGTGGTGTACATTCCTCCCTTCTGTGCTCACCACTGGTTTTGATTCTTCTCAGACATTCACACACACACCAGTACTAGTTTTACAGCAATAGAGAATAAATAAATACCTTGGAAAAGGGGAATCTCTGTTTAAGTCAACCTGGTCTAGTGGAAGGTGTTCCTGCCCATGGCAGGGGTGTTGGAACAAGATGATCTTTAAGGTCCCTTTCAATCCAAAACATTCTGTGATTCTGTGAAGTCTGAGGACTGTAACAGGGGCTGGTTCCAGGCAAAGGACGCAATTACTCTGCTATCCAGCCTCTCAGCATGATGTTGCAGCAAGGAAAACAAGTCTCAGCACAAGGACCACACCTGAACAACAAGCAGCTTTCTGCTTTGTGGCACCAATTGTCTTCCTTAGCAGTGTACTGCATACCTTGAGTCAAAAGAGAGAGAACAACAAAAATCTATGCAGCTTCACCTCATAAAGCAGGTTTCAAACTTAATATTCAGCTAGGCTTTCCCCTAGTGCAGAAGAGGATCCCTCCACTGCAGTTAGAACAACGGAGGGTCCAGCTGTGGTCTTGCTTGAACAGGACAGATGTTGTCCCACCACAGTCAACAGCAGCTGGCTCTGGCCACGCAGCTTCCAGCACCATCCCCTGCGCTGGGGCTGGGTATCGATCCTGCTGCTGTTGGCAATTTGCTCTCCTGGCTTCTGTGATAGTTTGATGTCACAGGTCCTGTGGAAGAAGCTGGCTGAGGAAGCACTTTTTATTGCCTCCAGTCAGTTGCATGAAGGGTTCAAGAAGTTAAACATAGCTTAAATAAAGCACCATTAAAATACTCTGTTTGAGTGATGTGCACACAGACAAGTGACTATGGCAGCTCAGAAAGACTCACTCATGAGATTAATTCTTATTTCCTTGATAAAGACTCACAAAAACCCCTACTCTGTTTAAAATATACAAGTAACTGGCTGATTTGTTTTTATCTCTAGGTGACAGATTTAAATGTGTGGTTTAGTTTGATCAATAATCTAAATGTTTTCCTTCATCTTATTTCATACAGTCTCTCCTGGTCTATAATGATGTTTTTTAGTTTGCCTATTCCTGTCACTTCCTACAAGTTGGTCTACTTTGTATTCTGTATAGCGTGTCCTTGCTCCAGCTGTACATGAGCTTGGAATTACTGCTACGAGTTCAGTGGTTGGTGCTTTTGTAACTTAGCTGTAAGCCATGATTTTATTGCCATGTATTTTTACTCAGCACTGTAGGCAATTAAAAGAAAACCCTACATGCTATTTATTGTAGAGTATGTGGAAACCATGTATGTATATATACTTAAATATGTGTACATATACAGCACATATGTGTACATGTATTTGTATGTAAATAAAGAGAGTTTACTAAATCTGGCACTTGCTTGTGGCCTATTTGATTTTTTTTTTTTTTTTATAATGTTGCATATATAAAGACACAAAGGCACGGCAACACATCACTGAACATCTTTCCCCAGCTGGAATTTGTTTTTCTAGGAGATATTTAAGTATGTGCTATACTGAACTGTGTGCAGGCCTGGGCAGAGGAGGCTCAACAGCATTCCATGATATTCGAGGAATGAAGCACGTGTTTTGACGAAGACAATCATGTGAACTGTTAAACAATTGTGCAAGTGAAGGGGTTAGTTTAAATTAGACAACATTCCCAAGCAGGAACATGCTGGGAGACACAACAACCCCCTACCCTGGTTCAATTTCTCTTTAAAACAGGAGGGATTCTCCTCCTCCACAGACATCCTCTGGCTGTGGCACAGCCACCTCCCAGGCTGAGGTTTCCAGGCTTCAGGAAGAAAAATGATGGGAGAAACTTGCCCTGCCCTCCTCCCACGAAGCCCCAGCCTAAGGAGTCAGCCTGGCAGCTGGAGCAGGAGGAGAGGGACCAAACCTCTTTACACCTGAGAACTCTTCACTGCACTTTTTCCAATCACAATACTTTACAAAGCAACTTTAAAGCAGTACTTTTTTTTTTTTCTATTTTTTGAGATCAATTTTGAGAAAGACACTGCAAAAAAAAAAAAAAAATCACAATCTTATTGCAGTCAAAATCTGATCAAGAAGAAATTATTTACACCAAGCAGAATAAGCAAACACAATCCAATGACGACAGACTTGGTCAGGTCAAATTTCACACTGCCCATGTAAACAGAACTAACTTTGATTTCATTTCACACAGAACAGGCCAAATCTTTAAAAACATTTTCCTCTATAACAGGTAACTATTTCAAGCAAGTTTCAAGTCTCAATGATTGTTCCTCTTATGGCTCTTATTCAAAGGATTTTAAGACAAAAACTTCAAAGATGTCTTGAAAGTGGCCAATGATGACTTAGGACAGCAGCAACTTAAGCTAGAAGTTTTTAATATACATCCTTTCTTTAATCCAGAGCTCAACAGGATAGTTTTGCACACATTTATATCAATGCAAGTATCATAGAATACCCTGAGGTGGAAGGGACCTACAGGAATCATCGAGTCCAACTCCTGACCGTGCACAGGACAACTCCAAAAATCCCACCATGTGCATGAGAGCCTTGTCCAAGCACTCCTTGAACTCTGGCAGGCTTGGTGCTGTGACCACTCCCCTGTGGAGCCCATAGTAAATACATTAAATAAGTATCTAGACCTCTTTGTAAATACATTTCCTATTGTTTCCCCATCCCATGGATATTAATCAAGAAATCCCAATAAAAATCTCATTCATGACACACACATAAGTTAGTTTTTTTCCTTTAGCCAGAGCTGCAGGAACTGTGCAAATCCATATTTTTTAAATAATTTCAACTTGAACAGGGAAGCAACTTAGTTTTGTTTTCCTTTTCCCCTGAAGAACTTTTTCCTTTGGATCCTCACTTTACACCTCCCTCCATCCCTCACCAGTGGTTCACCAGTGGTCAGATCCTGCCATGAATTCCTCAGTCACAGGACCATGGACACTGGGGGCTCTGTGCCCACATGGCAGTCCCCAAGCCCTTACATGGGGTGCCTTACGTGGTATCACAGGAGCCAGCAAGGCAGAAAACAGCAGAGCTGAGTGTTGTGTGCTGTGAACTCCCTGGGGTTGGCACTTTCTCTTTTTAGGGATAATTTACTAGGCAGTGCTGAACGAGCAAACCCCTGAATGATCCCGATGAAGCTGGAGAAACTCTTGCAGCAACTAGGAAAGAGTGTTCCATGCAAATCAGCACCCTGTGCTGCTTTTCTTTTCAAATTGTAATTCAAGGACATTAGAATTTGCTATTTGTTTTATGCTCTGTTGACCAGCATAATCTGGATAATGTTTTATTTATAGTATAATAATGATTTGTCATTAGCACTGTCTCTATTCAAATATGCGCAGCCAAAAAGACAATAACAAGCTGCAATACACTAAGTAGCTCAATGAAACACACATCAATCAAGTAGATTTTTTAGCTGTAGGGCGTCTCGTTTGAAAATCTAGACTTTGCCATTCCCAGCTCTCCCTCCTGAACACCTCTTGCAAGCACCTGTCGCAAGCAGTGTCCTTCTGTGTTTTAGAACTAGTAAATAAATTGGGTTTACAGAAGAGGAGCCGAATTGCCATGAAACATCCCACTTCATGTCAAACCACACTCCCCTTGGTGGGTTGTTGAGCTCGGGGCTGCAAAACCTGTTCAGATCTGCAACCACGAATGATGGGAACTGAAGGGAGTCTGCTGGACACAGCTGAGGCTGCTGTGACCAACCATGTCACACAGCTCTCCAGCCCAAAATACATGGGGGTTCTCAGAAGCCTCCAGTTGTTAGTAATCTCAAGCAAGAACCCCAGATTAAATTTTGAAGGGGGGAAAAAAAAATCATCACAAAAAAACGCTTTTTCTAAAGATGTGATTCAGTCTCCAACTCAGCACAAATCCAGCACCAGCTGCAGCCCAATTAAAAAGCAATCACAGTCATGGGAAAACAGTTTACTCCAGGAAGAAAAAAATCTACCTGCATAAACAGTGGCAGGACTCTAAAATAGAATCCAAAAAAAACCCAAACAAACAAAAAATAACCCATCAGCACCTTCCTATTCAAAAGGAACGGAACAGCCAACCATGTCAAATAGTCTCTTGCACTGATCTCTGGTTCTGTGCTCCAGTCAGAACAGGAGCAAAAATTCCACTGCTTCAGAGACTTTTTAATGTATTTTCTTCATTTTATGGAAAATGTACACCCCTGATTCCTCACCCACAGGAAGCTGACTAACTCTGAAGGTTCAGAGAAGATGAGCATCCCTCTGTGTAAGCCAAAAGGCCCAGCCACCTTTCCTAGGTGGATGTTGGGAAAGGATCGATGTGGGGAGCACGGAGCTGGCACATGGAGAGGCTGTGGTGTCCTTCAGCTTTGCAGCAGGCAGGACTCGGGGCTCTCACCCAGAGCAGGGCACAAGGCACCACAGGACACAGCCTGAGCCACGATGTGCAACTGTGCAAGAGCTGCCCCTGGGACACCCCAGACATCCCACTGCTCACCTTGCCCTCTCACGTTAACCAGCCTTGGGAAACAAGACAGCTTCATTACCAGCCTGATCCCAGAGCAGCACCTCACATTCAGGCATCACGCTGCTCATCTGCCCTTGACAGCTCTACATTTCTGCCCCCTCAGATGCAAATCCCATTTTTTTTAATTCTCTTGCTTCATCCCAGACGGTACCATGGCTCTTTCATCATTAGCAGTCAATTAAGCTTTGGCTACCTTATCTTAGCAGCTCCAAATAAGCTGGTGATCTTCCTGAAAGGTGATACATTATAATTGGTTCCAAACTGGCAAAAAAGAGAAGTATGAGACTTGGAGGTTATTTGAAGTAGCCCTGATGTTTAAAAATGCCCCCAAACCCACCTCTACCTAAAGCTATCAGGGCTTTTGCTTTGAGGTTCTAGTATTTATCAGGTCTGTATCATTTGTTACAGTTGATGGGAAACAAGACCTGGGATCTTTTGTTCTAGGGATGCTACAGCCAGCAGCAAGGCTGCCAGCTCCCCAAAGCAGGCATGAAACAGGACTGCTGTGCTCACTAGTGCCCAGCAGGAGAGGAGGAAGGCTGCAGAGCCCAGCACAGAGCACAGATCAGGTGCCCAAGCTCTATGGATGCCCCTGGTAGACATCAAGAATTTTTCAGAGCATACAGCTCAGGCAAGCTCAAAACAAACAACTCTCCCTTCTGTGCAGCTGGAACATCACAGGAGGTTTCTTGCATTGCTCTGACCCTTGATTTCACACCTGTGATACTTCACTGTGAGGCCCTGGCACAGGTTGCCAAGAGAAGTTGTGGATGCCCCATGCCTGGGAGTGTCCAAGGCCAGGTTGGACAAGGCTTGGAACAAGCTGGGCTAGTGGAAGTGTCCCTGCCCATGGCAAGGGGTGGAACAAGATATCTTTAAGATCTCTTCAAACCATTCTCTGATAGAAGTAATAAACACCTAAGCAGCCATGGGAAAATCATCTCAATTATGAGGTTTTAGATGGGTGAACAGCAATTACACCCCCTTCCATGCCCATTTCAAAAGCCCCTGATGAAATGCAACTCACCCTGAGCTCTTCTAGAGAATGACAAAGGTATCTCTTAAAAGAAAAAATCAGTTCAGCTTTTCAAAACATGTCAAGCTGATTTGGCTTGAAAATGAGCACCTGTGTTCTGGCTTAGCAGGAGAACTGCTCCGAGAGGAGCCATCAATCTTCTCTAAACCAACAGTACTTACTCCTGAAAGGAAGTGGTGGTGGAGAAGTGTATCTGAAGCAGGTGATGCTGAGCAGACATGCACTCCTAACCTGGGAGTACAGAATATTTAACATAGATTTCTGAGCAGGTAAACCAAAGGATTAAAAAATATTTCAAGTTGCCTTATTGAAGATGATAAGCAAGTCTATTTATTAGATAGTACTGAGAGCTACTTAATTCCAATCCACTTCTCATGTCAGATATATTTAACTGCGATGTTTCTGACTTCAGTCATTGAAGATTTGGATTAGCCAAAGTACTCTGGGAAAACAAGATGCCTGCTTGTCCCAGCTTCTCCAAGGCGATGCCAGACAGGCAGATTGCTCTGTCCTGAGGGAATGACCTCTCTTTTCCACTTCCTTCTGCTGGTTTTAAAGCAAATATACGATAAATACCAGGCCCAAAGTGTTTGCTCACAGCCAAGGACAACCTGACTGCTCAAAACAAAAACAGCACCACAGATGAATGGTGTGCAAAGCAGCCCAGACCCATGAGGTCAGCTGAGCTCATTGGTGTGTCCAGGCATTAAGGGATACTTATATTTGGCTAAAAGAGTGGAGAGATAAATCTATTTTCATTCACTACCCCAGTTATCTTTTAAAACAAGCACAGCCCCTTATTTAAAATATGAGTATTGAATTGTGTTGCCAGAAGCAGATTAATTGCAGCTTCCAGGAAAAAACTCTGAGCTTATTTCACACAGACTTTATTCCCCCTTGAATTAAGTTCCTTATGTTACACCAACTCATTTGAATTTTTTGAATTGGTTTTGCATAGTATCATTTACTGATGTACTATCTTTAATTACATAACACACATACACTCTCCAGCTGCATTATTAATGAAAGCGTTTTTAATTAAATGGCTCTCAGCATAATATTCAGTCATTAATTTCACATGCTCAGAGTGTGGAGAGATTCTATTCTGATGGTCTTGGGAAACTCTGTACTTTAGACGAGGGATACTTGCAAAGTGATAGTTTTAGAGAGAAGCTGAAACCATTATGAGCACTGAATTACCCTCTCAGCAGCTGGTGCTGCACTTCTGCTCTACTGGGTATTATCTGTTCTTCAGCTCAAATGCTCCCTTTGCTCTGCCACGCTTCACCACTGGTAATTTGAAAATGCCTCTCACTGGATTCACCTGTATTCCAGGACGAATAATACCACAGTTATCTTTTAGGAACAATTTACACTTAGACAATGGCACTAAGGCTGCACCCTCTACAATGAAAAGCTCTGCACCCCCCTCCCCAATTATGGTGACCCACCTGCCTCCACTCAACCTTCCAGGGCTCTCAGGAGTAACAAAAAGCATTCACACTCTTGGGATTGAGATTTTTTTTTGCCCATCCACCACATGGATGCACAGCATGCACTGGCACATCACATGGGCATTGCTGGGAGCGTGCTTAATGCTCACCTGCTGTAAAGGTTGCCAATTACAGCCAAGAAGCACAAGAAAAGTATTACAACCTTTTTCTCCCCCCTCCAAACAAGCACAAATGTACCATTGCCTCACACAAAAGTGGCAAGCAGACCTTTTCTTCAGCCCAGCTTGGGAAAGGAGGCCCATCCTGTACAAGATTTTCCTTTCCACAAAGTCTACAGAAAGAATTATTTTTCACCTCAGTTTATGTTTTCTATTTATTGATGAAAAAGCAATGTTCTAGGACAGCGTTTTCTGGCAAGACTTTGGAAGCCTTGGAAGTAATTTTTTTGTTTTTCTAGTGGAGCTCAAAGAGATTTGAGAGGAACAAGACCGCACACTAGTACCTGTTTGACCTGGGAATTTTGTGGTTGGTTTGTCCATCCTCCCCAAAGCCAACTGCACATAAAACTGTTTTTGGGTAGGGCTGTTCCTGGGACTTGTCATCTAATTAGTCTCCAGTCTGGACTTCTGTTTTTGAGTAACACAGTCCTTCACCAAAAAAGTCCTCTGATTTCTTAGGCTTAAAACCTTTTCCTCGGTGCTCATGCACATGTGGAGGGGAGCAGCTCTTGCCCATCCCATTCTCCCAAAAGCACAACATCCTATGGATTACATGTCCCTTACCAGTCCCCCTGTGCTCCAGCTCAGTCTCCTGCTGTCAGGCTCACTCTGGACTCCTCTCTCTGCTCTGCTACCCTACAGCCGTGGCCCCTCTGAGCTCAAGGCTGGCCCTTCCAGCTCCTTCGAAAGAAAAAGGGGAGAACACAAAAAACGTCATTTAATAAAGCTCTACTCCACCAAAAAGATACTATACATGGACCTCCAGTGCATTTACAGTGGATTTTTGAAAAGAGAAATAACTAATATTTTTATATGACAAGACTAATGATAATATATGCCCACATTCCCAGCACTTCATGTCTACATAAAACATTGCACCCTAATGATAATTGAGAGTATGACTTCCATCAATATTTAATTAGTATTTCATGCTAACTCATTATTTCAGTACAATTAATTTGACATCTTGCTGTATGGCCTGCACCTATTTTCTTCTAGAGGATTATTTTATTGGTGGGACGTAAGTAACATAAGACGTGCACTTTCCCTGGGGCTTCTGAGGGACAATGAAATATGAAGAATATGAGTGACATTTTAATCTACTGCAGGACACAAAAGCATATTAAAGCTCAAAACATGCAAGTATGTTGGGCTAATGCAGTTTTGTAATAAGGGAAATATTATACTAAACTAACATTTTCAGAGCACAAATTGTACCAGCATCACGCCAGCCTTTGCCTTTTCCTCCCAGAATCCTCTGGTTTATGTACCCAGTGACAATTCAGCAAACCTAAAGTTCCCACGTATTTAATTAAGTGCTCAATTGGATCCTGAGTGTGCTGCACGTGGGGATTTTCTGAACCTGAACCACCCTGAGTCCACACAGAGTCCTTTCCAGGAGCAGAAAGCAGTTAACACCTAATGCAGCATTTTCCAAAGACAAGGACTAAAGGGGTAGTAAATGTACAAGAGCATTTTACAAACTGTGGTGACACATTCAAAATTGTCATTTATTGAAATTTTCCCCGGTTTTAGGCATCCCAAAAGCTCACCTCATCCCAGAATTTGAGATTGCTCAAATCATTATTTTGCTACTCTTGAGACACTTGGATGAAGTGTTCAACAATGCTTTAGTGAGTGTTACACATTATGTACAGCTACCAACAGCTTGGAGTAGGAAGTTTTAAGATCTGCTTTAGGAGCTGCTTTCCTTCACTTTGCACATACTCACGTTTTTTATCAAATTAAGTCCCCTCAGGCTGATTGAATTTTGGAATTTTCTTCACTTCTACATTTTCAAATGTATTATTTGCAATTTTCAAGGAAAAAAATGGTTCTTTAAAAATTATTTTGAAGGCCAATCTAATGAACAGATTCTATAACTGTTAATTATTAAAACTAACAGGACAATAATATTAATTAGCATATATTAATATACCTAGCATGGTAATTGGAAACATATTTAGGAAGAAATTCTTCCCTGTGAGGGTGGGCAGGCCTTGGCACAGGTTGGGCAGAGAAGCTGTGGCTGCCCCACCCCTGGAACTGTCCAAGGCCAGGTTGGACAGGGCTTGGAGCAACCTGGGATAGCGGAAGGTGTCCCTGCCCATGGCAGGCATTGGATCAAGATAATCTTTGAGTCCCTTCCAACCCAAACCAGTCTGTGATATTTAAAGAATAAGTAATTGCTCTTTAATATTGAAAAGTGTTTCTCAGCTGGCCTGGCCAATACCATTTTTGACATGTGAGCTCTTCCATGTGTTTTTGTTCAAATCCCTTTACTGGGATCTAGAAAGACAACCATCATGTCAGCACACAGCTCTGGGCAAGGAGCAAAGAAAGATCCCATTCTCTCTGAATTCTTCCTGCACAACTTCCCAAGAGTAGTTACAGTAGCTCTGCCACACACCTACTCAGGAACCTGCTGAGCACAGCACTCACAGCAGAGCCAGAATCTATTTCTTACTGTCAGTTCTCTTCACCTACTCCCAGCAGCTGATACGAAGGAGAAGGGGAGAAAAAAAATCCTCCAAGGTGCAAATGGGAAAGAACAATACTTGGCCTGCCCTGGGTCCTTCCAGCTCAGACTCACTGGAAATAACAGCACTCACCCTCTGCTTATCAACTATATGAGGAATCCTCTGATTTGAATATTTGACAAAGAGACAAAAGAAAAAATCACAAAATAAGAAACCTGTAATTGCCCCATTCTTCTTTTGGCTGCTCAACTGCTCATTCCTAGTGCCCTGCAGGAGAGCACTGCTGTGGACAACACACATGTCCTTCACTTCACCCCCGACTTCATTTTATTAGCTGAACAGTTTCTGATAGCCAGAGAGGATATTGGCTGTTTAGCAGGTGAGCAGTGGTGCCTCAGCTCCACCCAGCCAGCCACACCCTTTGCTTCCATCCATGGCCGTTCCTCTGGGGGAACTGGCATTTCCCTTACAGACGTTTAAACCCTGTGCATCTGCAGGAATAGAAGCCAGTTCTGACAAAGTTTAGCCCTAAAAGAAGTAAGTAAAGATTACAAAACTATGTCAGCAGTATTGACGGTTCTGTGGTAAGTCTCTACATACAGGTAAATAAGTTTATTTTTATTACTGATGCAGTCCCTGTGGCACCAAACATTGCTGAGCCAGCCCCAGGGCTTTGTGCTCATCTTTAAAGGAAGGAAAACACAAAACATTCATGCCAGGAAAAACATCTTTCCATCTTTGTAATTCATGCTAAAACACAAACAAGGATTATTGTTAAAGATGGTCTCAGTTCAACACCACCTTCCTCCATGTATTTTATCCAGAGGAATCAAGAACAAATGTTTAGTTTGCTCTCTGCAAACAAGCAGTAAGGGAAGATTATGGACTTGCTGACAGCACTGACTTAAAGTAAACACAGTGACTGTTCACAGTATGACTATGACCAAGAGTGTAGATATGACTATTTATTACACAAAATGAGCCCAACTTCAAGATGCTCTTGTTTTTATACTACATGGAGTATCCTCAACAGCTATTAAAGCAAAAAACACCAAACCATCCTTTAACGTCTCTTAACACAAAGTCATAAAATACCTGCACTTTTTACCTCTAACAGCCCAGAATATCACCTTATTGGAAAACTGCAGCCCTAAGTGTGCACCTTGGTTACTACCTCCTGAACACCCATACTATTTTTTTTTTCAGGATAATTCTTCCAGAAAGCCAGTTTCTATATTCTCCTTAAGTACTTCGATCAAAATTTGTGCAGAATATTAAGACGTGAATGTAATCAGGGCACACTGCCCCAGTAAACACTGCATATTTAACTATACAAGTGGTAAGACTAGAACAAAGTATTTCATGATTAAAAAAGTAGTTGAAACTGCAAGCGCTCCATGTCTTTGATAAAGTATGTCTAAAGAAGCAGCCTTTGCAGAGCTACCTGAAGAGATGCTAATTTCAGACATACAGACCCTGACATTCTTGCAGGCTCCAAACAAGCATCTGAAATGTGTGTCCTCCCCAATTTGGGCAGGAAAGCTACAGGGTCACAGCAGCCCCAGGAACAACCCAAAGCTATTTTTCTGTATTAGTGGCTTCAAAGCATCTCCCTTGAACAAATTCTGTTTCAGCCAATTATCCTGTCAAATATTCAGTCCTATTTCTTCAATTTGAATCTTTATTTCCTGCCAATGAAACACGAAGTTTTACTCTACTGCCCTTTTTGTACTACTGAAAAAAATATTTTTGTTTGATCTCAGTTCTTTCCCCTGGATAAGCAGTTGTATCAGAAGGCAAAAACCAATTAAGCAGAAGCCAAAATTGCTGGGGTTTTTTTGGGCTGCCTATTTTTAAAGAGTCAAACATTACATACCTGCAGAGCAGCATCGAAAGCTTGAGCCCCTATGCAGACAAAAAACAATGGCTTTCAAAACTTCATACTCTACCAATTTTAAACACAAAATTCAGATGGATCACATATTTGGATAAATCCACACATGTGTGCATGGCAGGAGTAGAACAAAACTGAATGACAACATAAAGAAGACATATAGAAACTCTAAAAATAAAACAATCAAACCAAAACCAACTTCTGAAGAACAGATGCCCTCCAGGATTTACCCAGTTTGCCACACTGCAGATGTTGATATTTTCCAAAGCTGATGCAGACTCATGGATGAGCTAAACTCCTGACAGCAACTTTGCAATCCTACATTCCCTACTTATCCACTAAAGAGTATCTGGGAAAACATCTTTCCAGGAAAGATTGAAGACGTGGGTTTTGCCCAAATTATTTATGTGGAAAGAGTATATCAAACTCCCTAATGCACCCACCATATTCTCCCTGTTCAATTGGAAGTACAAGACTGAAAAGCTGAAAAGCACCAGCACCCCAAAGAAATAACAGACAAACGTGCCTCACCCACATACAGAAATCTGTATTTTTTTTAGACACACTGGAGATGGAATATGCAAATTAGAAAAATGTATTAATTATCATTAATCATTCCTTCACAAAGACTAGAACTAATTGGAGAAATAATTTGAGAAAATTGAAGTACATGACAGAAAGCATTAAGATTCATTAAGTTTCAATTCTCTGGTCTGTCAGCTTGTCAAAAGTAGATGCCTGCTCTTCTAGCATTACTGGTAAAATACTGCCTATTTTCCTAATCTGGTACACAATTTAACCCCTTTTACAGCTTGTTGTGGGATTAATTACACCTGACACCACACATTTTTTTTATAAAGGCACTGTCACAAGGAAATTTGCATCTCCATTTCTTTAAATCGGGAAAACTGAACTTGATGGAATTTCATTATAAAGCACTTGCAGGTTCACTGGGTATAATATAATAAATATTATATAAAAAGTAAATAAATAATTATTTATATTATTTGATAGGTGCTAGCACACATTTAAAGCAGATAAACAAGGCATTTAAAGAATCCAGAAAGATACCCACACTTCTCCATACCTACACCTCCAATTCACCTTGACCAGAAAAGCCAATAAAGACACAAAGCAATATTTTATGTCCCTGTCTTTGTTGCCCTGGGATGACCCTCCCCAGGTGAGTTGTGTGGGTACAGACTCTTTTGATCCAGCACAGTAAACCCCAGTCCTGCTGTAAGGGAGGAATGAAGGTTTGGTGGGATAAGAACTCCCTCGTGTGTGTCTGACAGAACAGCCCATCTGCAAGATGTGACAGGGAGAAGATGCCCCATTTTAATGGACTTTTTTCTTCCATTTAAAAACATACGGTGTGGGCTTCACAAAGAACACCACAGCTTTTAGTCTGGGGATGGCGCAACCACCCAAGCAAGATTTAGTATTTTCTGACCACAGAAGGTAAATATTTTAGTTGCACACTTCACTAGCAAGTAGGTGGTTTGTTTTAAAATTTCAAGACTAGATAAACACAGCTGGGTTCGAAAATTGTGTACAAAATACATAAAATTAATTTTAAAGCTTGCAGAAAGTCACCAACTTAAAAATGGAAAATTTAAAATGGCAATTGCTTTTAAAATTAGGTCAGCCTGCAGTTAAAGCTTCTATGCTTTAAGATGTCATACTATTAGAATTTTTTTGCATATGCTTCAAAACTTACCTTTTCAAACTGAAATGTCTCAGTCAACTACGCAGTGAGAAACGTGGGAAGTCAAAAACTGTAGCTGCTTAAAATGCAGCACCAGTTGCCTCCATCCTGATCAGCAGTGCAAAGTCTGACATGGTGCAATTTATTTTCTACATGACTATCACTGCCAACGCATGAAACATGCATAAGTTTGGCAAAGCAGAGACTTCCCCTCATTATATAGAAACCCTTGATTGAAATACAGTACCTGCACAAAAATATTGTTATGCTCCAAACCCTGCAAAGAACGCAAGACAAAAATGTCGGTGTCAGGCAACGTTTTCAAAGAAGTCCAATGTGCTCCCTGCTTGACAGGATGATAATCACCACCGGCTCCAAAGCTCCTTCAAAATACTTTAACTGAGAACTCAAAACACTCTTGGCTTCTTTCTCTATAAGCCAAGGCCAAGCAAACTCTGCAGTTATTTTTCCCTCCCGAGTCTCGAATCACAAGCTCATTTCTGTTATTTATACTTGACTCGTGAGAAACCCAATTTTAAACTTAGGAGCATCAACTTCACATACTGTTTAAAATATAACTTATTTGACACCCCCTGGAATGCCATTCCAAAGCACTCCTGAATTCTCACAGCTGAGCCTGGGTTGGGGTGTTTTTTTTGCCTAGATGCAGTATTTGTAAGGGAGAAAGCAAGTTCTTTGCATCATACATCTGAAATGCTTCATTCCACTCCTGCACTTGTATTTTTTCCAGCTTTCTCTGAGAGTACTAAGAAGGAATCTTCAAAATTGACAACAAAACCCAAGTTCCTCTGGTGGAAAATTCCCAAGAAGTCTGCAGAAAGACAAACTGTTCAAAACTCCTCTAATTTTAAATGGCAATTAACAGCATTTCCTCTGTTCCCATACTTTCACCATGTGAAGTGAAAAGATGTTTCTGTAGAATGGAAGCAGTTTGATTATTAATCTAATTAACTTAATAAACATAAGAAGTAGAGTTTGTAATGGACTGGGTAACACTTTAACTTAAACAGTAACAAGTTATCTTACACATACAAAACCACTAATGTTGGGAAGTTTGGAGAAGTGGCACAAAGACACAGTTTAAGCAACAATTCTCACCTGTGACTGCTCAGGCTGCACTCTGAGGTAACTTCTCTTCTAGTGGCACTACCAGGGACTGGTTAAGCTGGCACTATATGGGACAAACTGGCCCTTCACTGGATGGCAGGAAGGGCAATTCTGTATAGCAAGAGATGGTTTTTCCTCCAACAGCATAATTTACCTACTGAGATTTGTTATTTGAGCTTTTCCTTTTTAACAAAAGAGAACATACACTAGACTGGATTGACACTAAACTGAAAAATACTTATAACAGAAGCATTCATCTAAAAAGAGAAAATATTTCTTTACAGGCCCAGTTTCCACATAAATTACTATTAGAATTCATTTTAGAAAGAAAATAAGTAGTTTTTTTTAAATCAATGCTCACTGAATCCATTTTGCTGAATAACAAAGAAAACTTTTGTATGATGACAAGATAAACATCTCGGAAGGAAAATTACTTCAGAAAGACTCAGGATAAAAATATAGCCTTCTAAAAAAAGAAACAGTGAGGTTTAATATTCTTTTAGCTAACAGATGAAGCTCATTTCAAAAAGTTGGATTTACACAAATAATTCTTATTACCACTGACAGTGGCAGCAGTGCTGTTTACCTTGCAGGTTACTGGAACCGCCTGTGAATGTGGGAGCTCTGCCATTGTTGAACCTGGAGAATCTTGCATGTACCTACACACAAACACTTAATAAAATAACTTACCTTGACATCACTGTTCTCTGGAGTGTCCAAAATCCAGTCACAGAAGACACCTCTCAATACCAACAGTCCTACATATTACTGCAAAATATTTATAGCCACATTAAACCCCATGAACTCCCCCCAGAGATTACTTTTACAAGCCACTTCTGTAACAAATGCAAAGAGCATTCCTGTTGCATGTGCTCATTATAAGCCTATACTCTTTGACAGGACAAAAGATGAGTTTTTAATGGCAGGTGGGAAAAGAAAGCAAACCTCTTAAAACCCACAAAGCCCATCTTCATTACCACAGCATCAACCCTTCTTCCCAGAGAACATCATTCCTGACAGAATCTGTGGAAAGGCAGTCGCTTCTCAGGTAGGCAAGTTAAGCTGTTCAGAGCTCTTAAGATATTTAAAAGTGTCAAAATGGAAAAATAACTCAGTTAGTGAAGATCAGGGCAAGGGTGCAAGATGACCCTACCCAAAGGAGGTTTCCAAAAGCACAGCAGCATATTTTACACTAGACTGATTGGTAAAATACCTTTCTCAAAGCAAAGGGAGCCATTGAGAACAAATACAGGAGAAAAAAAATAAATAAAAACCAAAATACAAGCCAGACAGACACATTCTGTATAAGTAACAACTTTATTGTAACTTGATGTGCTGAAACGCAAAAATATTTTCAGCAACAAGGTACAAAAAGTATTTCACCATTAACATCAGCTGATAAAAAAAGGCTGGATGGTTTGATACAACTGTTTACATATCTGAATTCTCGTAATCATTTCCACCCCAAAACAGGTCTAAGTCATTTCACTGGTTTAATTTCTAAAATAGGACTCATTGATCTTAAGCCTTCAAAAACCAGGTTACAAATACAGTGAAGTTCCTTGCAAAACACTTGAAATAGTGAATTCCCTTTACAAACATAGTCCATTTACTGTAAGCAGAAGCCAAGTTATGAGACTAATTGTCTTGCTAGCTAAGGAGCTAAGCTCTGCACTAAATACACTATCAACACCAGACAAAGAGGACAGGTAACATTCGATTTGTCAATTACAAAAAAAAAAAAAAATTCAATTTTAACCAACTGTAAAATTCAACAATATTTCAGGTAGTAAGAACTCACATTTTCAATTCACTGTCTTTCATGAAACACAGTTTCAAATACTGCACATAATTTTATTCTCCCAAGGGAGAAAACTTGCTGCGAGGATTTAAAAGGAACGTAATCTCTATGTAGGTCTTCTATTGATCTTCTGTGCAAAGGTGAATTTTATACTAAATACTCCATGTTTAGAAAAACATCAGAACTAGAGTAACTTTGTGTTCATGATTATCACGTTTTGACACACACTTATCTTGTAACAGCAAATGTTATCACAATTTCACAAAAATATACCATTACTCAACTGTATCTGTAATACTTATTCCACTGGTTTGTGTAGTTTCTACCTCAGTGAAACTGAGTTTAGGAAGCAAGAATCAACATGCAACAGAGGTCAAAGAGGGAACTTGTAACTTTTCCATCTGAATTGCGTACCAAATGGCATTCTCCTTCACCTTTAAAAATACCTTTTACAAAGACCTTGTATCCTGTTAAACCTTCCCTTCATTGCAACAGTTTCCTAAAAAGGCACAATGTGTTCATACTTCTGCATGCAGTAAATGGACTAGGAAATAAGGATTATTTATTGAAGCAACTTCCACCCAAAGCATCTCCTTAGGAGAGGCTCGAATGGAAAAAAAAAATAATATATATATAATACATAATAGCATTTTAACAGCAATTTGAGTCCTTAATTTTAGAAAGTCATTCTTGACAAAAAAACACCGCACAGTCATACACACACGCGCACACACACAGGACACATGCAGGGTTCTCCCCAGAAAAGCATGGAAGTGGTGGTTCACATCTATCTGAGAGAGTAGTGTTGGCAAGCCAAAACATGGCACCTTCATGTCATATTCCTAATCTAATTCCTAATTTCTTAGAAAACTAAGAAAGAAAAACAAAACAAACCCCCTAAGATTTCAGCCTGACTAAAACCCTGTCTGTTGATTTCCATAGTTTTTTCAATCTGCTGCACTTCAAACTGACAACGGAGGCTCTGAAGGGCAAGCTCTTGAGATGTGGGGAATGAAACCAAGCTACTGAATCCAAAGAAGGTGGTAATGACTAGCTGTCCGGTTCCAGTGAGAACACTGCATGTAGGTAATTAAAGAGGTGAATAATTAGTGCACTCACTTAAGAATACAGCAACTGTTTAACCTTTTTCTTGAGAGCTGATAAAACTTGAAAACATACATAATAAATAAAGTCAAATCTAAACAGGTCAATCATCACAGGGCTTTTTCCTGTTAGTGTAACATATGGTTTACACTGCCTGACTTGAGGAAGGGGACACTCCACGATGTAGATGATATCACAGCACAGTGTCTGACATTTTTTGGTACAAAGTGTGCTATTAAGCTTCTTTAAAAAAAAATTCACAGAAATCCTTAAACTTTCCATCTGATATGTTGTTACTTTAGAACAGGATCACCTGGGCAATCATTACAGCATGAAATACTCAAGTCACTTTGCACGTGAGAGCTGCAAGTTTTACAGTGCTCAGCACGAGGATCTGTAGTGCCAATGCATTACACAGGGCAGCAAAACATCATGATTTTGGAATAATCACCTTTACTCTTATTGTGGAGAATGTTTATGAGACCTTATTTTAGATAAATATTTAAAAACTGATAAAAGGATAAAACTCTCTAAATATATCATTTGACGCCTTATGTATTACTAGAGTTTCTGATTTTACACTTTATCCATCACACAGATTTAGCCAGACGATAGGAGGAAAATGCATGTTTAGAGGTTTTAGTCTTCAATACTGGACCGAGCATTTTTTCCAATTTACCTTTGCTAGTGGTTTACAAGAAGCCAAAGCATAAAATTATATCTTTCCTCCAAAAATTTTGTTCAGAGCAATTCAGATGAATCTCAATGAAATGAGGATAGAGATAGATTTTAAGACAGTAAACAATCCAAAATCCTTCCTCTTTCCTCCCTGCATAACTTTTTTTAAGAGGCCAACTCAAACGTTTATGCAAATATGTTCATAAATTAGGTGAGATCTCCTCCCATTCCCCACTGCTAAACCCAAGTCTTCCCAAAACCAGAAATACAGCATATTATCACTATTACAGTAAACTCAATGCAATAACTCAGGGAACATTTAGAGTGTGCACTACTGCAGACTTTTCCTCCGAATTGTAAACAAAGCTATCAAACACTGAGGATGTTGATATTAAAGCTAAGGTTCATATAATAAAGAACTGGCCCGTGACAAGCAGTTTACAAATGTTTCATCCTTTTCACATTATGCAGAATTTCAATACCATCCACAATGCTAGTACAATAACTGAAATGCAAGACTGAGCAAGTCTCTGCTTGCAAATACCATCTGACATTTCAGGGAAATACTCCTCGATGTGTACACAGCCTCCTTAGGTGTTAATGGAAGCTGTGCAATAAGTCAAGATGGGAAAAATCCCTTCAAAGTTTTTACCATTCACATGCCTCTTTCAAATAAGCGAAAATATTCTGTTACTTAAATATGAAAGCTTGCAATAGCCACCTTCAATTGAGTCTTAAAAAGACATGCCTTTCTTTTCTAACAAAACTAAATCCCATGTGGCTGTGGGCATCTTAAAATGTATCTAAAAAGTTAAGCCACAATTACCTGTACCTCATTAATTCATCAAAAGCAAAATATATATGTACCACACAACATACAAAAGTTACACATTAAAAGTGCATATTCAGAATCCATTTGGCCCATTTCCTCAATTTACATTTGGTCATTCTATGCATCCTTTACTTTTCTATGTAACCATACACGTGGGATATATTTTTTCCATATGCAACACTATTCCTTTTCACATTGAACTCTTTACCTCTCGTTCAGTTCTGCATTAAATGTAAACTAATGATGGACCGTAAAGAAACACAAGCAAGAGGTTTATTCTGTGTTTCTTTTCACCGCTTGGACAGCTTTGACACACACACAATAAGCATTACAAACTGTAATGAAAATACATTTTTGGGCCAAACCATTGCATATTTGCCCCCACAATGAAAAATAAATTATGTTCAAAGCAGTATATTGCCATAAATAGCCTGTAGGCATTCGCTGAAGGTAAACAGGCTCTCCCTATATTTAGCACTTGCCTAGGGTACGTGATGTGCCTCTGGTTCAAGTGCTTTTAATGAGAGGCCAGTCAAAACCTTCCAGTTAGCACAGGACCAAACTATAATCTTTTTTTTTTCTTCTGAAAATAATGGAAGATCCCTTTCAAAAATTAATCTTCAGTTTTCAACTTTACTGCATTATGGAGCTAGTGCAATCCTGCAGAGCCAAGTCAAAAAGACAAGGCACATTAAAAAATAATAAAAAAAATCAAGATACATTAGACTATATGGACTAGAGAGTCATTGAAGATAATTTAAGGCCTTTCAGTGAATTAGAGTAACCAGTCTAATTTAAAGCTGAGGATTAAACCATAAATTATCCATCTGAAAAGCAAACAATAGGCTTTTTCAGCATCTGTTCTGTGGACAAGGATAACAAAAACTCTTGTTATGGTTTGTGAAAACACCTCTGGACATGGAGGAGTAGAGTCAGTCCAATTTCTCTAAAGTTCATGGAAGATTTCATGACTGTTTTAGCCGTTTGCGTGGAATGCCAAACTGTGGACACTGTGCAGACGCCAGTGCGCGAAAGGCCTCTGCTACTAAGTGAGGGTGGGAGTGGATCATGGACTTCCAGCCTGCTGTTTCCATTATGTCTGTTGCTTGGCTGAAAACAGAAGCATTAAGAAGAGTCACACAATTTTACAAACCAAATGCACAGTGGAGAAGAGCAGGCAAGGCAGGACTACTGCAGAGGAGCCATTGGAAAAGGACAGACAATGAATGCCAGTAAGGATGCCAATGGAAAAAAGCAGCAAACTGCAATATGGGTACATCAATATAATCAGATGTAGGACATAAGGCACTTATTCTGCTCTACTCAGTACGAGCAAGACCTCAGCTGGAGAACTACATCCAATACTGGGCACCATCACAGGATAACCACCTTGAAATTGCTCAGGAGAAACAATAAAATAGAGAAAAACTGCAGGAAAATGAGGTCCAGAGCAGAGACAAAAAGCAAGGCAGGACATGATAATCTCATTACATAAAAGGGCATGCTCAATTTGGGGGGAGAGAAGGATGGCAAAATGAATCAGCTGAAACTGCAGCAAAAATGATGTAGTTCATCTACTAGAAAGAGCCATGAAGACAGATTAGCTGGCTGGCTACAGAAGCCTTCCCTGGGAGCCTGCAGGCTCAGTACCAGTGGAGCATACTTGAGAATATCCACTGTTGTTTTCAGAGCAGATGATAGACTACATTGAAAATGGCTTTCAATGGCCACAGTTGATTTTTAACTAACATAGAAACAACAACAGATTTCAGTAAGTATCACACTGACATCCAAGAGATTAAAAACTATGTATTTACTCAATGTATGTATTTAGTTTTTGGTGAAATAGAACAAAAGCAAAAAAAATTCACTCTGCACTTGAAGAATATTACACTGATTGGGATGAATGCCACATTGACACAGGATAAATTTGTAATTTGGAACTAACACTCATACATCAACCTCAAGTTTCTGTTGCTCTGCATTTTCAAAAGCC
Organism: Xenops minutus; assembly: GCA_035221455.1. Classification (NCBI taxonomy): domain Eukaryota; kingdom Metazoa; phylum Chordata; class Aves; order Passeriformes; family Furnariidae; genus Xenops; species Xenops minutus. The sequence goes on from JAWWEE010000162.1 coordinate 5,297,592, forward strand.
TTTCATGTGCACCCTCATACTGTTTCAGGAACACTATCAAACATAAAGTAAGCAGCTGACCTCTACACCATATGATCTCTAAAACACCTTTGGCAGATTTCTAATGCAAGCCTTTAATCTTCTGCTGCAAGTCACTAAAGGTAAGTGCCTTGAGAAACAATACCAAAGTTCAGACTCCCTGGTGCCCAGAGTCAGTAAATTAAGCCAGGCCCTCTCACATTATTTCCCTGATTTACTGTAGATGGTTTAGCTCAAGCAAAGATGGCCAGCATGTTAACTAGCAATTATTCAAGACTGAAGGCAGCTCAGGAACTTCCAAATCTCTTGAAAAGGAATAAATACATCAACAAGTTTACATGGTTAAGATTCTGACTTCTCTTTATTACTGGTATTTTACTATTTACTTTCTACAAGCCCCTTCTTTTCCACTCCATCCTCAATCATTAGGCCTGTGAAGCCTTTTTTATTTAAAGGAGAAACACTCTAATTTAAACTAACTGATACAACACAGCCTTTAACTTCTCTAGAGATTCTGACAGTAAGAAATAAACGGGGTCCTACCCTTTTACTGTCCTACCCTACCACTGGATATTCTGTCTTCTACCCCATGACTCACCTGAGCTGCTGCTGCAATCAGTCCTACAGTCTGAGCCACACAGCCTCAACCTATTTCCAGTGTAGGCAGGAGCACTCAGAGTCAGCCAGATCCAAAGGACCTGCCTGACTAGTTGTGTGGCCTTCAGAGTACCAGTGCTGGCATGTGGGAAGGTGCACAAACATGTCCCCGAAAGCAAAAAAAGCAACTGCCCTCCTGTCTTTGGAAATACTGCAGGCTCAGACTGACCTAAGCAAGTCTTGAAACCACACTGGGGTTATCACTCCTCCAGGCACAAACCTGGTTAGTCAGGAGAATGGTTTCCTTTATAAAGGCTGCTGCCACCATCTCACAGCACTGTGTCCCTAGGAGTAGGAATAAAAGCCAGCTATTGTTAGGATCTCACATTGGAGGGCAGGTAACATTCCCTATCATTTAAAGGGGAAGTCACAATCATAACTGGGGTAGCATCTGCTGAATCCTACTTTACTTACAGTCAGTGACAGGCCTCAGTAGTGTGGAAATGAAGCAACAGTTCTTAAGATCTGCAGTCTATTTAGCAGTGTTTGTACAGAACATCGCGGGGCAGGGAAACTTACTTGCTATTCCAGTTTTTCCCATCTTTACACCCAAGTTGTCTAAGAACACTGCACCTGTAATGCAAGAGAGAATTGTGCCAATATTGGAAAGGTACACAAAGCATAAAAGCAGACGTATTTAGATCCCATAAATACTACTTGCCTGTTAATAAAGTCTATTGCTTGTGCTTTTAACTGTTCAGCGCTGTGCAAATCTGCGAGGATAAGAATGTCAGCCACATTTTCTACCGAGAGGTTACTACAGAGTGCCTCCTCACACATCACCTTCAGCCGTTCCAGTGCATACTGGGAAAAGAGAGAAACTACACTAATCATTCTTCAAACTCATTCCTTCTGCCCTTATCTCTACTGTTCTTAAGACAGTTCAAGGTGTGAAAATGCTTGGTGCCACCCAAGATTAACATCAAACTGCTTTCAAACAGGTACTTCAAAACACAACAGGCTGCATCGAAGAGTCCTCAAATGTAAGACAAGCATTAGGCTTGACCAACTGATCAAACACTTTACTGAAAGAATTTTTATTAAAACAACAAAAATAACTCATTGAGAAGTTTTTGACTCCCTTCAGTTTGGTGATGAAGAAAGTACAAGGAACACACATGGGCTCTTTACCAAAATCAGTCTTCCATATGTTCACATCTCAAAGCAAGGGACAAGAAACTATAAAATGCTGAGTTTCAACAAAGTGTCCAAGGGAAAATATACTACCCTGTTTCAAGTATAGCCCCAATCCATCTAAATTTCTTAATTTCTGTCATATCTTTGACACAGCTTACGAGAAATAGGATGTAAAACAAATGCATTCCCATATTATATTTGGCATGAATAAACTGTGCTTCTTTTTAGAAGCAAGATGCAGTCTGAACAGGTTTCATTTTTATTTTATTTTCTGGTATTGCAGACAATCATACAACTGTATCTAATAAGAGCCTCTACATTTATCAATTATTCCTTAAATAGAGGCAATCATTTATAAAATAACCTTAATTGCTGAGCTGCTATAAGTCTTTTTATCTCAAAAATCACAGAGCAAAAGTATTCCACAGAGCAACAATTTAAAGAGTAGACAAGATCCCAACACAGAAGAGATAAAAGATTAGAACTACTATGTTTGTAGGGAAGACAAAAAGATGAAAATTCTAAAGTAGAAGTACTTTAGGGAACAGTTAATTCAGGAACTTGTATAAATTTTCTTGAAGAACACAAAGATCTAGGATACATTTTATTCAAGATCAGTTTTCCAAGTCGTATTAATGGCCTCCAATTTCTAAAAAAAATTGATAGCAAATAAATAACTGAAACACTTCTGTTCATGAAAGATTTATCAGCCTTCTGCTGCTAAAAAAACCCAAAGCCTACTCTTCCCCATCTTTCTCCATTTTTTGGTGAGATCCGTTTCTCATATTTAAAAAATCAAAATACATATCAATCTGAAAATAAGATTTCTTTAATAAGAACATTCCACAAGCAAACATCAGGTTTGAGAACTTCAGAGTCAATTACTTACTTTGTCTGCAGCTGCCAACAAATTGTCAGCCATTTTTTCAAGGTTTGGTGCTTTTCCTGTGTAAATGAATCTCATCATTTCTTTGAAAACTTCAGGGTCTACATCATTTATTTCTACACGATTCTGGTAAAGAAGAATCAATGGAAGTCTTTTAAATTCAGCTACAAATTTAAAGTGAATATCCATTATCATCTGCATGCACACTACAAGTTTTCATTGCCATCCATCATACAAAGTACTCACAAATTTAAGTTAGCAATGTTAAGCAGAAAGCAATCAAAAAAGCTCCTAAAAGTCAGGTAGAAATCAGTTGGAAAAGCTGCAGCAATAAAAAGTAATTGCAACTTTTTGTCTAGAAATGTACAACTCTGGACTCTATCTTATAGGCTGTACATAAAAATCGAGGCAGTTTCAGGACTATTTAAAAATGCTTCTAAGTTTCCAACCCACCAACAATATGTTTGGAATATCAGAAGTCAGAGCAGCAGACAGAACAAATTAAGCCATTTTTTTGCTTGATTTAAACTGAGTCAACACAACCTAAGATTTGTTCTCAGAATGCAGAAAAGCATGTTGAACTGACATCGTGTAGCTGAAGACAATCCTAATACAACAACAGTATTGCATGTTTGACCCAATTCTGTATTAGAGCTCCCTGCGAGCAACTAATGAAGCAGAAAATTATGTCACAGACACAGAAACAAGCACCAGACTCTTGAATGGAGTACAAAAATTACAGGCCATCAGCACAGGAGATGTACTGGTGTGTTCTGGTTCCCCATCACACTATTTAGGAGTAGGGCTGTGCTGGAGATCTACTGCTAACATGAAGGCAAAAGCCTGGCATGGCACTTTACTGAAGCTGTTAACATATCTGGGCTTCTTTCAGCCCCGAAACCTCAATAAAATGCTCCAAATATTATCATTTCAACTGTGAAAGTTTCCAAACTGGAGAAGTGCAGGGAAGCAAAACGCTATGTCTGTGAGACTCAATTATACTATAGTACCATATTAATCTGATCTATTTGTTCACACAGTGGCATCCTGCAGCCTTCAAGACCAAGTGATGATCATCTATTCCTGGTTTTGATATTCTTCTTCGTGAAAGACACAAACAGCTCCTCACTGTGGGAGGTATCAAGTGCATAAAAGCAGAAGCAGCTCTCTGCTGATTAACTATCCATCCAAAACACTTACACAGGTCAAGTGCCTGCAGAAGCTGTGAATGAAAAGCAGTGCTTCACTGCCTCAGGGCTTAATTCGAGCCGTAATTCACCCCTTGTTTCTTGGCTAGCATAAAAAATACTTTAATACACTACAGCAGAACCTTAGTCAAGTCACTCAGCTTATGTGAAGATATAAACTAAAGCAAAAAGGGGCAGAGAGTACCAGGATAATTACATCAGTAGCTAATGTTTAAAAAAAATAATTATCTAGAGCAGATACAAGTACCTGGAAAAAAAAAAATCCTGCAGCACCTCTCTGCTCTGAGCACATAAAGTCCCTCAGAACTCAGCAGGAAGCATTCAGGAGTAGTCCCCCCTTCCCTCAGGCACCATCACACAGTTCTCATCTTCCTCAATCTGCAATACCTCAAGTTTTCTGCAACTTTTCCCCTTTGTCACAAGATACAAGTATTTACACATAGCATTTTCAGTAAAGCTTACCTTTTTGCTTTCCTCCATTTCATGTTCAAACATTGCATTAAAAACTGGAGATCGTGCTGTATCAAGAAAAGTAAGTATTAAATGTAATCAAACTTTAAACCTTTAGCAATGTAAATTACAAAATAATAGCAATACAAAAATAGAAAGTACCTGCAAGGACAGATTTATGAGCTTTGAATTCTTGTCCTCCTACATAAAAACTGCAATCTGTAAATCTTGTGGTTTCCCAGAGATTCCCTAAATCTTCTGCTAGTCGACATTCAGGTACCTTCAAAGTGTTTGTATTAGACTGTCCTGATATATTTACTGAGTCTTGGACCACGCTTACCTAACAGAAAATCACAGCAAGACAACTCCTTCATAACTGAATGCCAATAAAAATAATAATAATTAAATTACAGTACCTATTGCTACAAGTTCAGCAATTCCAAAGCAAAGCAAAAAACAGTGATGTTTCTGGCATTACAGCAGAACCATAAATAAATGCTTTACAGTTTACTTTGAAGTAAAATAAAACAAATAGGGCTTTACTTAGAGGCTCTATAGTTTACTTATCCAACCAAAACAAAAAGAAAGAGCAGAATACCACATGCCACCCGACAGAAATGCCAAAGTAAGTGAAGGAGGATAAGGTTCGTGGGATACCAATAGGACAAAAAAAAGAAAGTTAACACTATTTCAGAGTTAAATTAACAGTTCCACACTCTTTACACATTTGAACACATACAAAATTTTATACAGATCATCATGATCACAAAGCCACAGAAAAGTTTAGTAAGAATAACCCACAGAACTTTTTATAAATATTTAAATGTATTTTTATATTTACATCTATATACATTAAAATATAACTATTTTAATGACAGTAAGTTCATACTTAACCTGCAATGTGATAATGCAAACTAAGTGCAAGTAACAGCTCCTTCATTATTTCCTTTTACTGTATCCAGCTGAGGCAGGAATCACAAGTGATTGTTTTCCAAACAAGATTAAATGCCATTATTTTCCAAATACAAGATGCAGTAGGTAACTTCAATAATGGAATTATTCAGGATGTAATTTCTGTACAGAACTAGTTAAGAAAATGGTGAAATATGTCCATTTGAAGTGAATACATTGTCATTATTCCCCATGTTTAAGTCTTTCATATAAGAGGTAAACAGGTCAGTAGTACTCCTTGCTTTTTTCAGGGATCTTCACATATTAAGTCCTTTTAATCAGTATGTTGGGAAAACAGAAGAGCTCAACAGGTTTTGCTTCTCTTGTCTGAGAGCACACACCTGAGAATAAAACCTTTGTAAACAGCTGTGCTATGAGATCTTGACCACTCCATCTCCTAAATACAAAAAATTAGGATTATGTGTTAAGAGAAAATGCTGGTACTGTCAGGATCAGGGCTTTGGTTGATTTCCAGAGGCACAGCATCTGCAATAAATCTGCAAAAACAGCACAGCTAAGCTTCACTGAAAGTTGGAGCACTGCAAACCAAACTCCAGACCAGAGGAGGAGGATGATCCAATTATGACAGCAGCTTGGGGGTTTGAGCCATTGCCTAATTCCCTGCAGCATCCTACTCCCCCTTGTGCATATAATAAATTCCTTTACATTCTTCCACCTTTTAAAAAAACCAAAGCACTGCAAAATTTCTCTCTCACAGCAAGACTACATTTATAACATTGAAAAAAAAGTTTGAGCTATTGTGTGCTCTGCTTCACAGTTTTCATACACACAGTGATTTCAGGAGATACACACACAAAGAAGTTTTAGCTTAGCCAAGCTCATCTGCTGCTGCCAGAGGAGAGTCCTGCTTCTCCAGAGCCTTGACTCAAAGTTCATGATCCCAGTTGTCCACTCAGCAACCTCTTGGTAGCTACAGTGTCTGGGAAAGCCATCTACACACTCTTCATGTGCACTTAAACTGACTGCTGATCTTCCAAGCTTCTTTTAGAATGGCTTCTAATTTATATGGAAAGTTGTGTTCTCTTTTTTTTTTAAATTTATTTATATCAAGCTGAAATCCAATCAAGTTAATCCCATGTAACCACAGAAAACTCATCGACTTGCACAAATTCTGTCTGTGAGACATTACTGTGTTAACTATCATATAATTTTCTTCATTTTGAATCTGTGGTGCTCTGACAGTAAGGAGTGATTCCCTAGACTACTCTCTCAGCCTAAGCCAGGTAAGAGATCTGTGAAAGCACTCATGAGGAAAAACATCCCTGCAGAGAATATACTATTCCATTAGCAAATGAAAACACTTGCAAGACTTCAGTACTTTCAGATTATATGGAAAGGGAAAATTGAGCAAAACAGAGATCAGTTCACTTAAAAAACCCCAAAACTGAGGTTGTATCTAATCACAAGGTCACTTCTTGGTGGCAGCACTAGACTCTACAAAGAATTCAACTTAACAACCCTTCAGAATCCAATCCAAGGGCATATCCAGCTGATCTTAAGAACTTTTGGCAAGACAGAACACCTTTGCTGACAAAGAGGACCAAATAACCTTCCTGAAACACAACAGGAAGAAGAGCCAACCCACACAGCCAGTAATGAGTGACTTTTACTAAATACCTGCCCTGTCTGACAAATCTTATGCAATATAGTTTTAAGAAGTGGGAAGTCAGTTTTCCAACCAGAACACAGGAAGGAAGAAACTAGAATTTACAGTTAAGTTTCAAAAGCACAAAAACTTCAGACTTGTCTATAGAAAACAGGTCCTTCAAACAACACCTGGCATGTCTAATGACAGCTGAAGAGCTAGAATCACACATCCAAATAAATTCTTAGAATATTTGGACTGCCATTTTTTCCCTTTACCCTGAAACAAGCCAGAAGTTATTCTAACATGCTCACTGTGCACAGCTAGATGTTTGACTTCCTTCAGCATTTATAATCAGAGGAGGTCAAGCACTTTAGAAAAGTCACTCACATTAAAACATTGAGAACTTTGTAGGGACATACAGTTATATGCAACAATTAGCATCAAAATTTAAATAACAGTATTTCTCTGTGGAAAATTCAGTATTTCTTCTACTTTTTAATTTAATTTCTGAAATTAGAGAGTGATCGATTTCCAAAACCGAACACTACTTTTAAGAGCTGTTCATTTACATCAAAGTGTTCATTAAGAGGACAACTTAAAATGAGAAAATACTCAGAAGTATCTTTATAGAACCATAAAACACTTGTTTTATCTACTTTTATCACCCAAATAATTGTATTCATAACAAATTTATCATGCAGCTAATTTAACTTGTCTAAGTGAAAATAAGATGCACTATATTTGCAATATCTAGTCTCAAGGGCCACATTTCAATTATTCTTCCTACCCAGCATAATGACATATAATTAAATTGTAATCTTGCCAAGACAATTTTACACATTTCCTGTAAATACACAGATCAAAGCAAACTTATTAGCAGTTAGAGCATCTATCATCCTCCTAAGTCACTAATCACTTTATGGCAGCCCAGATAACCAGCCAATGTATATTTAACATACACTCTACTTACACTGCTACTTTCCCTAGTTTCCATTTTTAACACTGAGTAAGCTTTTTGCTGAATTTTAATACAGTAATTTAGGTTACCAACATAACTGATGTTATAGAAGTGACCCATAATACAACATGAAGTTAAATTTATACCACAGCTCTCAATATTAATTTTCACTATCAAGCACACCTTCTACAGGACACTTGCATTTGCTCAGAAAACAAAATGTAACAATTAGTACAAAAATAAAGTGTTTCATTTACTGGAAAGACCTGTTAATTAGTCAAAGTCATCAATTAGGATACTAGAGGAATAAAGATTCTGGCAATTAGTTGGGGGTTTTTTATAACCTGAACCAGTATGTAAACATTTCCTTTTGCTTATCCAGTGAAAAACAATCCTCTAATTCCAAAGAGAGCTCCTTTAAATAAAAGTGACCTCAGTAAAACAGCACTTCTATAGACAGCACTTCTAGCAGCCACCTTTAGCATAAATAATTCTACAACTGATTCTAACATAATCCTGGCAGATTCATGGACAAGTCCAACAGTTTCCAAGTCATCAGTTCAGACATTCTACATTTCAGCCAGCACATATGCATCACAAAAGAAAACAAAATACAATGCAGACAAAGCAAGTAAATGTGTATTTTACCATGTTTACAGATTACAGAAGACAACTTCAGGAGTATGTTACTCTTTAAATCAACATAAATCTCTACTTCTTAGAGCAGAAACCATTTTATTTAAAAGTTTACCGCTTAAAACTCTATACCCACCTCACAAAATAACGTAAGCTTGTCATCTGGTAGAAGACCATTAGCTTCATCTAGCAAAAAATCTCTTCGGATAAATTTCTTAAACCCCCAGTCCTTGCCTTGCACAAATCGATATGCTCTTTGGCTTTCTGATAAAAAACAGTTATGTACAAACAGAGCAAGTTAAAGGAAAATATTAAAAAATAACAACACCTCATTCTACATCAAGGCTAAGTGGGAATACAAAAAAAAATTAATCAATATCACACATTTGGATCATCTGTCACATTTCTAGAGAACCCACAAAACTGATTGAAACCTTTTTAATATTGTAACAGTGCTATTTCCTAAAACACTTGCTGGAACTTAGTAGAGCACAATTTGCAATTCAAACCATATCAGCTCCTTAGATCTATCTTAGGCACCTTCCAGCAGCAGTTTTTCAGTTCCTGTTTAAGAATGGCAATGTGTCAAAACAGAAATTGTTCACAGGGAAGCACCATTACAATGAATTTGTCACCACAAACGCGTCCTGACAACGCTTTGCAGTTGTCATAACAATCTGTTTTGACTTCTTCCTGAAATGGAAAATCTTGTTTCACAGGTTGAAATGAGTTTGAAATACAGCAAAAGCACTAAAACAGCAAAACAGAAATAAAAGATTTCAAGTAGCAAACTATTCTTTGGTCATGTTATTTATATTTACCTTTTAGCCACACCTAGGAGAATTTTTTTTTTAATCCATCAGATCTGTTGTGACCACACAACTGTTTTTTCAGTTCTAATGTTCACAGCCCAAAAGAGAGCTCCCACAGTCATCTCAGTGCAAAGACACATGATTCACTAAGATCAATTGGCTTGTTCACTGTAAAGTGGCCACTTTTCCCCCAGAATGAACCACAGGAAAGAGCACCACATACTTTTAAGTAGAATTAAAATATAGGAAAGAAGTTATTTGTGCATGGCTTTGAGAATGTATGTAGAATAAAGCATATTCTGGGTTATATTTTTGAAAGACCATTCAAAAAGGAAGAGAGCAAGAATGCTTCTGAAATAAGACCAGAGGGGAAGTGGGGAGTGATCTCATGAAGAATTCTCCAAAACAGAACTTTCTTTTCATTCCAAAAAAGCTGGGCAAGAAATGCATCACCATCTCATTTGCTGTATGGGGAGATATTTTAGCCTTCTGGAGAGCAATTCAGAATTTTAAGTCAACAACCAGTGTTAATCCCCTGAAATTACATGATTTGGTAGCATTTTAAGTATACAAACCCACAAAAATAAAGCAATACTATAAATGCATTTTTCTTCCAATACATTTAAAATGTTAGTTTGCAACTTATTTTGCACACAGCCTCATCACTTGAAGCAGCAGTCTATGCATGAATTACCAATTTACAAAGGACATCTGAAGTAGAAGTGGGGCATCATTTCATTGTATAAATAAATATATGGCAGATGGTAAATGGTTTGAAAGTCCAAGAAATGAGATTTCTGTTGGTGATTTCCCAAAGTGAAAAGATATTTATAATTCTTGTGGTGCCAAACACAGCACAGCTACTATTGCAGAAACTGAAGACACACCTACTCACAGGATTTTGGGGTTTTGACACCTTGTGATCTTTAGCATTGCAGTGGATGTTGAACCAACTGAGAGCCTTTAGGTCAGGGTTAGAGAGCAGGCCAATCCCAGAAATGCTGCGCTCAGAGTCTGCTGCAGACCTACTGACCAGGAGGAAACAGGTCCCTGGAGATTTGTGGACAACAAATGAATGAGAGCCTGCAATGAAGCTAAAGCAAAAAAGGACCAGCAGCATTGAATTAAACACTAAAAAGGCTGCCCAGGTGAGTTGTGGAGTCTCCATGCTTGAGATATTCAAAGCATGACAGGTCCCAAGAAAACTGCTCTAGCTGACCCTGCTTTCAGCAGGGGTTTAGGGGTAGAAAACCTCCAGAGGTCCCTTGCACCATTAACAAGTCTGTGACTCTATGATTATCTCAAATTATTTTTTGATGCACACATTGCAGTTTCACATTTTATTACAAACACCAATCCACTTCTGGACTGGAAGACTCAAGCCAAAAGATTCCCTAAATGTGTACAAAAACTCGCCAAATGTATACAAGTGTAGCTTTGCTCACATAAGCTACAGAACCAGAAGGTTTGCAGGGACTGAACCATCTCCATCATATACATGAAACATATACACTCACTTTCCTTCCCAAAAAGTCCAACAAGTCAATTTTTAGATTTGCACTCAGTTCTGTGGATTTACTTTAAAGACTACAAGTGAGCCTAGTTACATAAAGAGAAATAGCACCAACTTTGGATACCAGCACTGCAGAACTACAGACTTTCTAGAAGAAATTCAGACCCTGAAAGACCTCTTAAATCCTAGAGTAGGGGAAGGGAAGAAAAGTAAAGATTCTTCAAACACAGGACTTGCAACAGCACAAATCCAGTGCAGATCAGCATTAAACCACACGTTTTCACAAGAATTTCAGCTTTCCCAAAAAGCATTTCCAATGAAGGTTGTGCTCATACTAAGACCCTTCCATACTTTTTTACATCAACGCAATTAAATCAAATCACCAGTTATTTCAAAGTCTCCAAATTCCTTGGATATATGGCTCATGTTTTAAAACTGACTACACTGTTAATCAGATAAAACAGACGAAAACATTGTAAAAGAGTTCCTTAAAAAAAAAAAAAAAATCAACCAGCTTTGTATATTTCTCCAAATTAACTATGGAAATCAAAACACTTCCACTTTAGCTACAAACAAATCCACCTCTACTACCAGGAAGAAGGAATAATCTGCTAGAAAAAGTAAGTGACAAGAATTTGGAGTGACAGCAGTTAGCAGTGTGCTATAATTTATACTGCTCAGGATAGAATTAACATAGCTCAGTGATCAGAAACGTGTGAAACATGAACAGGATTTTTAATTAAGTTTCTAAAAGGATATTAAAAAAGATACTTTTAAAGTTTATCTAATACTAAATTCTGTTCTCAACTGAAAAAATTACACTGCTGATATTCTTCGGGATGTTCTTACAAATCCAGATGCATTAATACATTAATATTCCCTTACCCATTGCTTTTGTTTCTTCTCTTTTAGCATTCAGCAGGGAAAATTTGAATTTTGCTCTGACTTCACTTTTTGGACAACTGACTAGAAGCAAATATAATGACAAATAGTCTTTGCTTTCATCATCTAATCCCTTTGGATTCACTCTCAGGCACCTGAAATAAATTAAGAAATCATAATTCTTAAATGATACTCAGAATAAATTCAGAAATATTTTTACAAGACACAATGACACATGCTATCAAAACAAATGTTTCCTTTGTGACTGCTGAAACTTTGAAATTAGAACCAATCCACACCTATAGCAAAACTCCAAGAAATGTTCAAGTTTTATTTGTAATTTAACTTTACAATTTCTGTGAATTAAAAAAACCCAAAACAAAACCAAAGCAGCTGCTAGAATAAAAATCTTACCACTTCATTTTGTCATTTGGCCCTGATGAAAAGGTAGAACTCTTTAGAACTTCACCCATTTCTTCTCGGCAAAAACTGAAGTTATTAATGGTCCACATGTAGGAAAATTTTACTACTTTAACCTGAACAAAAGACCAGAAAATGTTAAGAAAATTTAACTTACATAGTGAGCATTAACTATGAGAACTAGTTAGACTAGCCATAATTTTTCAATGTGTCAATAACTTTAGATTGTTTTGGTGTAACAATAACTGTGACTAGAAAATAAAGCCATTGGAATGTAGATTACCTGTGTATAACACCAGCTTTCAGCCACAGGTCCACTGGACATCTCCCCAGGAGGAGGTGGGGTGGGAACCCTTGACATTGCCACTTCTTGCAGGTTTATAGAATCAAGATAGCAATCCAAACTTCAGTAATTCTCCTAAAAGAAGTAATTCATAAATTTTGTTTACCCTTTTTTAAGTGTGGGAAACACAGAAATCCATATTACTGTGTTTACTAAATGATGCATCTGAAAATTAAACCTGAGAAGAGGACAATGGCTCTGCTGGGTGCCACACATTAACAACCACTGGTGCTCAAAACCTGCAGGCTGAATCCTCATGCAACACTTTACAAAAATAAGCACCTATACATCACACAACACCACTAATGACAATATTTCAACATGCCCTTTGCAAATTACTGCCCTGACACTCCAGTCACGTTATAACTTTCTTCAGGATCTTCTCCTTTGATTTGCAGAATAACCAGGGCTTTGTGAGCACTCACTTATTAGTACCAATGCCTTGGTTCTCCATGAAGGCATAACTCAGCCCTAGAAGAACACCCAGCCACTTGGCAGAAGAACAGGTTCACACAACCCTGAGATTTCTACAGGGAAGGTAAGAAATTAAACTTGCATTTAAAGTAGTATTTTCCTCACACATCTTTCATAGCTGCCTTGTATCTTTATCTCCAACAGATTCAACTCAAGAAGTACAACCACGTGCTGCTGAAGTGTGGAGCTGAAAAAGAGTTTAAGTCAACTCACCAACTCTGCAGAACTTTCTAACTGCACGTGAAGCCATTTTGTTATTCATTACCACCCAACAGAGCACTGTGACTTCTGCCTATCAGGAACCGAGTCACATGCCCAGGTCCATCACATCTACCTAGAGACACATGATTTGCTTTTGCACCTGGCTAATGAGAGAAGGTGGGCCCATCAGAGAGTAGCTCTGGGTTACTGGGCTGACTCTCCTTTAGGGAGGGCTTGCTGTCATCTGCAGACAGGTTCCTGCCAGAAGCACAGCCTCTCACTTAAACCGCTCCATTAAGCTGCTAGAAAGTGAAATGAACCCTAATCAAACCAGATGAAAGTCAATTATTTCTGCCACAAAACATTTTCTCTTAGTACAGAAAGTTTCTTTAAACTGCTATCACTTAGAGCAACAATCTTCCTGCAACATTTGACTGCTTTGCCGTAGAGGTCTTTTTAGTTGTGAAAGAATAGCATTAATTGTCCTACTCCAAAGATGTGATTGCACATCACTAACCGTGTTGGAACTCTTCCTTAAGGGATGGGCAACACTTAGAAACAAGGTTTCATGCAAATATTGGCAAGAAGACACTGCAAGACCACACGTAATTCAGTCATGAGGTGAAGGAGTTTATTATTCCTACGGGAAGAATTCTCCTTTGTGGATTGCTATGATCCTCAGTGGAGGTTTCCCCACCTGCCTTTCTGGTACAGTTTCTCACTCAGTTGTGGTATGAAGCAGCCCTTCTACATTAAAGTCTGATGACACGAGGATTGCTCTGAATCACAGAAGTATAAAAGCCTGAAAACAAAGCTAATTCTCAGTTTTTACTAGATGAGGAAGCAGATGATATATAATCACATCCCTTAACAGATCTCTACTCACAGATCTGCTGTGACAAGATGAAAACAAAATATTGAATAGGTCACCTGCACGATATGGATCACTGAGACATTGAAGACTAATTATAATTACAATTCAGCTGTCTCTCATAAATGACTTTTCCCCAAATAAAACTTGCATTTATTTACAGCAATATTCAGTACTTAATCAGTACTTTCCATAAATGAAAACTGGTAACAAATAGCACCCCTAAATTTAAGATAATGAAACTTGTTTGCCCCCGTTTTTTTTAGCAGGAAACACACACATTGTACAAGTTGTGTTTACATAGATTTTGCTTACAAGTTTACAATTGGTTTTGATCCTCTGTACAGAACCACCCAGAGTAAAATTCCCAGGAAGGAGATATATATATATATTTCATAAAGCAAATATTAGCACTTAAAATAGCTTTATTTCTGGAAGCACATCCTACTCAGTGATAACAACTGAAGCTGTTCCCCAAACACATGATTGATTTTACACAGAACCATATCCTGAAAGGGTCAGAACAGCTTAACTCAGCCTTACTGAACCTGTTAGCTGCACTTCAATTCTCCAAAGCTAAAACCAAGAAAAAATACAGCCCATTCCTTATTCTGTCATTTGCAAGAGATGCACAGGACTGCCTCATCTCTCATCTGTACCTCAATTCTTCAGTCCATTAGACCAGTCAGCTTCTAGAAATCACAAAGGAGCAGCAGATCTGAGTCAAATCTGCTCTGAAGGGGTTTCTAAATTGAAAAAGCCTGACAATAACTGCTGTACACAATCTAAGAAAGTGTTCAGTGACCTTATGCCAGCTACCTGTAGCTACCTGTCCCCTCCTGTCTCAGCATTAAATCAGCTTGATTCAATAAGAATTTAACTGTAAGCAAAGGTAGTTATTTTCAATTATTTTCAGGACCATCTGCTGACTTGTCTCTGTACCTCATCTACCCAGGGCATCTGTACCTCAGAGGGTGCTTTCTCCTCTGAAGAGAGGTGCTTTTATTTCACTCAGGATCTGAAAGAAAGCCTGATGTTACATAAGGACACTTTCAGGTCTTTCTAAATAGCTTCAGCTTTTTGTAAAGTTTCCCATTACAGCATTAGGATGATACAACTGATTTTCATGACCTCCTGATACGTCTCCAAGGAGCAGATTTACATCTCACTCTTTCTGCATGGATTTACTAAGCCAATCAAATTTTCCAATTGTGAAAACTGGGAGAAAGCAATAACTTTAAAAAGTTGATATTACCCTGGGAGTCCATGTTGAGGAGACATTGTCTGTATTTTTTAAGTATGGCTGGATGCACAATTTTAAAAAGGAACCAACTAACACAAACTGAATAATGGAGAATGAATAGACGTGAGCATCAGATGCTTTGTTAAGACGTGGCAGTAGGTTCAGCAGCACTGCTGATCTGCCCTCACTTTACTTAATCCATTAATCAGGATTGGGTGGGGATGTTGAGGGTATTTGCCAAAACTACAAGGTGAGAGAGAACACAAGCTTCAAAGTGCTCAAAGTCCTGAAATGTAGAGGGGTTTGGGTAAGGAAGGATTTTCTCAGTCCCCAGACCAAGTGGGCCACCACACACCTTAAGCACTTTGAGTGGCCACCGATGGTCACCAGGGCAGAGTGGACATCACAGGGGAAGCCTGAAGGTGGGGACAGAGGTGCAACTACACACCCACCCTTTGTTCTGCTGTACTCTGCGTGGGGAGAAGACTAAATACTGCTTTGAAGAAATTGTTTATGAATCACTGATTAGCCACTGTCATCAGCTCTGACAAAAAGGTTTTTCAAGTACCAACCCCTCATCATAGCCCATTACAACAAATGGCTGGGAACAGAGAGAGCTGCAGTTCCCAAAACCAGTCAGAGAATGACTGGGTGGAATTGAATCAGTGAAGTGCAGGACAGGCCTGCTGTTTGCAGGATGAAACAACTTAGAGGGACAATTTTCATGCTACAACCTGCATTTATTTCTCTGCAGGCTATTCTGAACAAAGCACCAGAAGTGACAGGACATTATCAGGCAACAGCTCCAAGGGTTTTCAGGCAATGTCATACCTGTCTGGACAGGGCTCAACAAACCAGTCAGTGTGGCCATTCTGCCACACAGAAGTCTCTGACCATCTGAGGAAACTTGCACTGGAACAGTAAAACAAGTTTTAGCAGATGAGGGCAAAAGAAGTTTCTGGTTTTCAAAAAGGAAGTAAGATGTATTTTTAAAGGGTGTACCTTGTTGTTTGTTTGGGGTTTTTTTTAATGAATTGATATACTGAATGTGATGCAGCAGTCAGAGTTGATTTTACTCTCTGAGAGTTTGAGTTTATTGTCTTACACAGAGAAAAAAAAGAAGAAAAACTGAAAGGTACTTTGCTTCCCCTGTCCTCCTAGACCTCGAACACAATGGCTTGTCACTTCTGCTGGTCTCTTAAGGAGAGACTGACTTCCCCCGATAATCACTCTGCTCTCTGATAAACTCTCACCAGCCTCTGATAAATCAGGACCTTCACAGAGCTCAGTACTACTCGCAGAACAGTGGGCAAGTTGGCAGAAAACATTAAAAAAAGGGATTTCTCAAAGCACGTTTTATTTAGGAATCAATTGAAGTGCTCTTCTAGTCAAACAAATACCTGTGTTCAAGCCAGCTGAAGCTGATCATTGCTAATTAATTACCTGTACATACAGTGTAAAGAAAGCATGGGCTACCTTCCACAAAATGTGTTTACACTCAATTTCATCGAAAGCTCTCCATTTTCCTAACTTTTAAGATGAGATCTTAAGATCCAAAGCTACTTCCTACATCAGTAACAAGTACTTCAAAAACATTATCTTGTTCTTCCTCCCTGAAACTGACTCTTGATCAGTATTATTCTCAACAAAGTTACTTTTCAACCCCTGAGAGCTAGACAAGCACACATTCCCAGTCTCTTACATCTTGTGTTGGAATTATCTCACATTTCACTGAAAAAATGACTTGCTCATTAATGAAGCACCACATACAGAAGAATTTTCTATTCCCCCAATAATAAACCCACAAAACACTTCATAAACTGCTTTGAAGAATTGCCTTGTTAGCAGGATCTTGGGCCAGCTCTCACATCTAAGAGCAGAAGCTCATTTTAACATCTAGAGCCTCAGAGTGTAACAGGTGCACAAGAGCAGGTGTTGCACATTAAGCAGTGACCATAGCAAGGGTTTATGTTTGTATTTCAATGAGGGATTACAGTCAGCAAATTACTGGCAGGAATGGCAAAACAAACTGCCTTCTGCAGGGTATCCAACACACCCTGAAAGTCAAATCCAGCCTGGCAGAACCCAACCCATAGATCAGTTCACCAAGAAAATCAGTGACCCCCTCCTTCCCACAGAGAAGCCAGAGAAAAAACATGTTGTGAACTATCTGATCAGTCCTTGCTGAGCCTCTTCTCTCCAATTTCTCTTCTTCCCAAGGCTTGAGCCTCCAGGATCAAAGTGTTTCCCTCCTGGGCCATACCAGCAAATCCCACTTGCCTATACTGCATATTCCCTTAGAATGGTGACAGTCTCTTCCTGAGCAGGGCTGAACATTTCAGGAAATGCAATGCTGTTGTGAATGAACTTTTTTTCCCCCTTGTCATGGTTTAATCTGAGCCAGCAACTAAATAAAACCTACCCCAGTCAAAACCAGCACACATCTCCCCTTTGGAAATACTGGTATTTCCTCACTGGTTGAAATAAAAGATCACCTTCTGAAGGTTAACTGGCAAATAACACCCCGCTTCTCCAACATTTTACTCCTAGTAAATATAGGATTCACACCCAAATACAGTTTGTCTAATTGTACAGACAAAAGTTTTAGTTTGGTCTTCTTTTTTAAATCTGAAGAGAATAAGCCTTTCATTCAATGCAATCAGCTCCCAAAAACCCATTCAAAATAAACACACTCTACTTACAGAGACACTGATTTTATTTCCTCTCACTGAGTGATCACCAGTGAATAAAGTATGGCATAGTATTATATATGTGTTACATATAATACTATCTATCAGTATTTGCTATTCAAGGAATTACTTTTGTTTTTCAAATGACTGAGGAGGCAAATTCTTGGGAAAAACATTTAATTGCTTTACGGTTCACTATCTTGTCACTTCTTGGGTGAACAAAAACACATTTCTGAAGGTAAATATGGGGAAAACAAACAAACCAGATCAAAACAGTTACATCTGAGATGAAAGACATTCTAAGGCCCAAGACAAAGTTAATTTTGCACTCCCCCACCTGAACAATAGTCCACTTGGCTTACCAGTTCTAGGTAGCATCAACTTATGAAGGCTAAACTATTTAAAAGTGAAGAAAGCCATGTCCTTTCGCCTTGATTTCAACTAGTAAGTAGAAAAAAACCCTCAAATTTGTGAAATATTTATTTTTTTTTTAAATTAGCAGGATTTGCATCTCTTCACAATTGATCTTTCTGAATAATTGCTCTGTATTTCCTATACATCTAACTGTTAAACTAAGTTTCTGCTGGATGATCCAAAACACAATAACAGACATTTGAAAGGTCTGCTAAGCTCAGGCAGTTCTCCAATTTGTTCAGTATCATCATTTGCTTCTCTGAAAACAGCTAAGGATACACCTAAGAAAATTTAGATACAGTGTTTTGCATGTATTGAATTTAATTCCTATCTATCACTGCATCATTTGAGTGAACAGAATTAGTAATATTTGAACAATTGCAACCACACATATCCACCCCCAAAGTTAGAAAACCTACAGGTTAAGGATAAACGACACTTTACACTATCTATAGTACTTCTCACACACAAAATGTTTCCTTTTCAGGGCAAGCAGAAGGGAAAAGCAGTTGGGCTACGCACAGGAAAATTCTCTGACACTTACTGAAGAAGCAGCCTACAGCAGTTAAAAGAGTTTGAGGCTTTTTTAGAACATAATACTAAAAAATGCTTATTTAAACATATGTTTGCTCTGAATCTGGGCAACAGCAACCAAGTTTACACAAAACCAAACCAGCTTTGGGGCTTAAATCACAAGCTCTGGCTACTCCCATGTGTTTCATGCTTAAGATCTCACCCTTGCCATCCCCCAGCTCTGCTGGAAGCCTCTGCCCAGGCGACACACAAACACACACACAAACACACTCACACATACATATCAGCACCCTCACCATGAGCCAATTCAGGTTCCACACTTCCCCAGTGAGAAAAAATACTACCCTGGACTGGACCATGACAGCTGAGAAACTCCATATATACTCTGTCACCCCTGCCCAGGGGACAGCAAACTCCAGCAGAGAGGGCAGGCAACTGGGGTCAGACACATCTTAAAATAGCTGCAATTAAGACTCCAGAATTTAAAAGTAAATCCTCATGGTGGTTTCCAGCAGAAGAGCCCCAGCAAAGCAAAACCCAACACATGTGAAACACTCAGCTTTTCAGGAGGATGGTGCTCTACCTATAACTGATAACAATGAAGGCAGCAGCACCAAGATGATACTATTAGTTGTAAAAACTGTAGAGCTCTGTATGTGTAATTTTCAGGCTTTTCTCTGAATTTTCTTTCCTATCCTAAGCCTTTGAAAAATCAAGTTGAATTTTACTTCAGCTGAGACAAAACTCTAGTGCTCAGCAGAGCTTGAGCTCTGTCTAGTTTACATCAGCTAAGCTTACTGATAAAAAACCCTCAGCATCAGCCTTGCATTATTGTTCAGTAGTATAGGAAACCCATTTTGCTCCATATTAGATATCCCAGACCATTCCCTACTGCAGTCATCTATGCATTTCCCTGGAGAAGAAATGCAAGATTATTTCTTAGAACATTTTTCATTTTCATTGCCCAGTCTAGTTTTATGGGACCCAAAAGATAGGTATTTCCAGCACAACTCCTCTTGGGAAAGTATTCTATTCAAATAAACTATTGCTGTTGGGTTTTTGTTCCCGCTATACAGACAAAGTGATCTTTTCCCCTCCTTAGTTTCACTCCATTACTCTTACTTCAAAAAATCACTGACATGTGAAAGTATTTTAAATGAAGACAATTTTTTCCCTAAATACTTCAGTTACACACAATCAAGAGTTCACCAAATTGAAAATGCTAATCTTGACTTTCTTCTTTGCACTTGAAGCAGAAGCTTGTATTAGCCAACATAATGTTGACTTCAATTGTAACAAAAAAAATACCTTTCTCTAGCAGATTCACAGCTAGTTTGGGGTGGTTTGGTTCATTTTTTTTTGTTTTTTTAAAATTCGTAAGAGTTGTGAAAAGTACTGGACTACACCCTCTGGAGACTGGTTCTCTCATTGCTGCTGAGAAGCTGTACAGAGCAGCAGAATGCTCTCACCATTAACCTCTGCAGACTGCAGAGGTATCGCCTGCAAAGCTCACACTGAAGTGGTACAACTGCTTTCAGCAGCCAAAAACTCATACTCACAGATGTTATCAGGAGGAGGTTTGATCATTCATTTGTTGCCCTGTTATCCCTCATGGCAAACAGTGGACGTGTTTGTTCACACAGCTGCATCTTGAAAATTATGAAAGTTACAGCTCATTTCAGGCCTCTTCCATGCCTGAGTATCACACTTTGTGCAAAAAACAACTGATACCTATAAGCCAGGAAATTGAGAAAACAACCCCAAAACTCAATTCTGTCAGAGGACTAAACTGCATTTTGTGCTAGTTCACTCAAACAGTCTTGAAACTGAACTCATTTAAATGGACTGGGTATTAAATTTTATTCACAACACTTGATTAGATACATCCTAGGAAACACAGGTAGGTCAAGAGACAGAGCTGCACACTCACTTGCTTTAGTGAATATGTAGCTGGAATCTCTGAAAGCCATCAAGGCAAGCAAAACTTTTCATCTCAGTACTGGACAGCAAATAAACAGGTTTACACCCACAGAGGTAAAGAAGAAAATCCTAAAAGTTCATAGAACACCTTGAGTTGGAAGGGACTTACAAGAATGATTGAGTCCAGATCCCAATTTCAGTCCAAGAGAAACTGGTTTCTGAAGTGCAAAGACAAGTACACAATTTCTATCATTCTACTGTTTAAAAAAATCCAGATACTGTTTTGGTCACACTTTTGGATTTAAGAACAATTCAAATACAATCCGTTTAAGATCCCTTTTTCCACAACTAAAACAATTCAAACCTTTACAGTTTCCTGTAAGTTTTCCCACTCACAACATAGGCTTAAGACAGAAGAAAATTCCCCAAGTTTGAAAACGCCAGTAAGGCAAAGAGGCTGGTGCAGGGCTGTTGGAGTGGCCTGGCTAAGCGGGCATGGTTAAGCAGATTTCAGTCTGACAGAAGCAACGGGCTTGATAGAGCACAGCAAATTGTATCACACCAAACTCTCTTTTCATGAGCTGCCTCAGCTGCTTTCAAGAGGCTCTTTCTGGCAACACACTCCACAAGCCACCACGTGGGTGTCTGTCACCAAAAGCTGTGCCTGTACAGGCTGCATCACCCAGGCAATCGCCCACTGACAGCAACACTTCAACAAGTCAGCTATCCCTCCCGGCTCTGCTGAAGCACAGTCAGGCTTCCAGAGTCCTCCCCTGGCTGCAGCAAGTAAAGAGATCTGGTTTCATCTTGGGTGCTGTCAAACAAGGCAGACCAGAAGCAGATGCTCTTTGCCTCCATCCACAGAAGACACAACCCTGCAGTGAATCATCCCGACCAGGACACCTCGTCAAACACAGTGTAATGCCTGTGGTGCTGCCACCAAAAAGCACCTTCCCAGAGCAGGAAAACAAACAGAAGGAAAAAATGCAATTTAGTACCAGGAAATCAAGAAGTCAGCCAACACCAAGTGATGAGCCTGTCTTTGCAAGTGACTCTCAAAACCTCTATGAAGGCTCAGACACTCTAATTTATTAGTTACCCAGACTAACACTTGATGATGATACTGCTATATATCATTCCTCTCACCACTCAGTGAGTGGAGTCTCACAGTTGTTGGAGGAGATGGCACATTTCCAAACACAACTACTATTTAAATCATTTAAAATTATGCCTGGCCTGTAAAACAATATTCAAAACCACTGACTACAGAATAAAGATTGATTTGGCTTGATAGTCTTATTAATATAACTAATCATAACAACTAACCCTGAATATAAAGTTTACCACACACAAATTTTGAGCAGGCTACTGCTTATGGAAGCTTTTCTGCTTCTAACTTGTATCATGCTTTTCTTTCTTCCCCTCAGCCTTTTTTTTCCTTAAAGAGAACAACTACTTTAGAAGAACATTACTGATAAGGCATCTTCTGCCACAAGCAAGACAGAAACTCCCCTAATCAGAAGCCTCTCATGGGTTGTAGCAGTATTCATTCAAGTCTATCACATCTGTTTACTGCATTTTTTCCCCTACATCAACCACCTGCTCAGCATATTTTGCAAAACTTGCAAACAAAAAAATGTATTTATGCAAATGTCTTCAGTATAAGAAATTTCAGTTTCTTATAAATTACATCACCCTACATTGCAACACAAATATTCTTCTGCTGTCTTGCACATAAGTAACCAAAAAGTCTACCTTGACATGTTCTGCAGAGGTCAAAAAACCCATTGAAAATAGATTTCCTACATTGCATTCCTCTGAAACCACCATATGCCAAGCGCAGTCCCAGACCCAAGAGTGAGATCACACCCACTTGGACAGTCAGTCCAGCAATGGATTACATTAACCTTCAATTACCCAAATCAGCTAAAGCTTTTGGACAATTTGGTTTCCAGCATAACATTTCCAGAACTGAAGTTGTATGACTTAAGTCTTTAAATGAGTTCCGAGAGACTCTAAGCAGAACTTTCCAAATGCATGAAAACCCACCTAAAAATAGGTACAAATCCAGATGTACACAAAAAATTGTTACAATTAACGTCACACACAGCACAAACACAGTACTTAAAATGACTGCATTTTGTTCTGTTAAAAGAACAGTTATTCAATTTGTTATGTAAATATCACTGTGCTCACTAGTACATCTCATGCTCAAAAAAAGGAGCTAAAATTTACTACTTCCATTATATATTGTTCCATCCCTGAAGCAAACTATTCTAAGCACTCATTATCTAAATGCATTACAAAACAGTTCTGGTTTTAAGAGTTTCAATTATAAACAAGCAAATCTGAAATTAATCTCAGTTAACAAGGAATCCATCTGTTTTAATATTTAAAAAAAGCTGCCACCAAAGAGGACTGGTTTTGTTGCTGAGGTAATGTCTACAGATTAAGTAATTCAGAGCCGTATTGTGTTCAATGCTGAAGACAGTACACATGTGCCTTCTCTAAAGAATTTTAAATTATTAGCTAACTCCTCTGAATCATTAATACATCAAGCACTCAAAACAACAAATTACATGTATATGGACTTTATTTCAACTTAAACCAGTGATTTTAAACTTAAGTTCTACGTATTGAAACTGTCTGTCCTTCACAGGCTACAGGCCGTGCTGATTGAGAAAACAGATCCACCAATTAGAAACCAAATATGAATAAAGAAAGCCAGGAAAATTAAAACAATTGTGAAAAGAAGTTTGCCAAAGAAAAAGTCAACATGGAGCAGAGATCTAGAAAGTAGGACACCAGAGAAGAAAGTTATACCAGCTCCTCCTCAGGCCAGAGGAGTTCTGCACCTACACATCATTTCACTTGTTCAGGAAGCAACCACTGATGCAACTACCCCAAACCCTTTTAGAGACACCCAAGTCTAACTAATTCGCTGAACATTTAATACACAAGAAAACAAGTAGTTTGAAGGAAATGAAGTGCAAGTCATTGGTCCTTCCATTCTCTTCATCTTCATTCGTAACCTTACTTACGAATCGATTTTGCAAAAGACTTGACCAACTGGTAAGTGAGCTCTTGGGAGGTGAAAAACATTAAAGGAACAACCAGGAAGGAGGCCAAGAGAAAGCCTGGTTCCCAAGTTTCACCCAGTGATGCTTTCTACTGCACAACAATAAGAGGTTCCCACCCCATGAACTTTGGAAGTTTCCCAACTGCTGGAGACATTTACTCCACCAGCAGCAGCACTGCCTACGCCAAGAGCTATTCTGTTGCATTCTCCCTGGCACACAATTGCTTTTTCTTTCTATAAAGCACCCAGGCCAATTACACACCAAACGATAATTCACCTTTGAACTACTTAAGGAGTCAAGTCACAATATAGTGCAAAGAGCAAATGTCACACGAACCAAGGCGGCTGAACTGGCACAGGCTGTGCACCACTCACTTGCTGAAGTACCACTAACTACAGGCTCAGCACCTGCCTGTGCCAAAGCAATCCTACAGCAGCAGTACAATCAAACTGCAGCTTCCAATAATGCTTGTCAGCTAAATGAGATCTGAAGTTTGTTCAATTAAAAAAAATTGTCTCAAAAAAAAAACCTGCACAGGCACATAAGAAGTAAATTGCCATCTTGCAAGTGTTCACACAACCCACCAGCTTCATTCCTTGTATTTAGCAATGAAATCAAGGGGAAGCACACAGACATTTCCAATGCTTAAAGAAAAGGGTTGCAAGTACATAAGCAGCCTCTTTTACAGAGGTGAGAACTCAACACCAATTCTTCTCACCATTCATCCAGCATTGAACTTTATGTGAAGTCCACTTTGAAACACCTTAACCTCCGAAGAAGCAGCCTGATGAAGAAACTAGCTTCTTTCACTAAAGCAACATATTACATTTGGTTTATATCACCCATTTTTGATGATTTCCACAGAGAGAAAGACAGAAGTAACCAATTAAAAGTGTCAAGTGTACTATTTTTCCCAAAAAAATCAAGTGATAAATGGTTTCTGGTAGATGCAAGGCAGTCTCAAAGATAAGTAATCTAATTCAGAGAATTTTGACACGTGAACTCTCTGGATTATTCCATGCCAATGAGTTTCTGCATCAGCTGAAAGAGTATCTCACTTTACACCACATTTCCCAAATGCTATATGCAAACACCGATCACAACAACGTTGACAGATACATACATGCTTGCAAAATGATTCCTTGTACAGAACATAAAAAACCTTTATAGTTAACAAAGAATAATTTTAAAGCATGTTACAAAAAACACATTGGAAAGCTATTAAACTTGGGTAAAATGGAACCAAGAGAGTTCAGGCTTTTTAAGTTAAGCTCTTTCCAATACTGAACATACACTCCTGCCAAAATTCCACCACACAAGTTGAATACCTAAAACATTAAAAAGAATAAAAAGGAAAAATATACGCTCTGTAACATTCTTACACACACTACTTAAAGAACTCACTGAACTAAGGCAAGTGACCATCTCCTCTCAGTTAAGAATTACTACAACATCTAAATTACCACTATTAAAATACCTCCATCTCTCACACAGTTTCAACAGTTCTCCTCTAAGTACTGAGCACAGACTGAAGGAGAGATTTCCTACTTCCATTTGAAGGGACAGTTCCAACAGGAATACTTTTGATATTAGTGGGACAAGAAGGAACAGAAACAAGGTGTCAAAAGGACATAAACTGGAAAGTTTCTCAAGGATTCAAAGGAAGGAAGCAGTCTCTTATGAACATGCATGTATTTTGCAGAGGGGAAAAAAGGGAATTGTGGAATCATGGAATGGTTTAGGTTCGAAGGAACTTAAAGACCATCTTGGCCCATGGCAGAGACACCTTCCACTAGACCAGGTTGCCCCAAGCCCCATCCAACCTGGCCTTGGATACTTCCAGCTTCTCTGGGCAACCTGGGCTAGTGCCAAAAGCCAAGGTAAAAGAGCCTCTTGGAGAGCACATCTCTGACGTGATGGCAAAGGCATCAGACAAGCACTGAGGCAAGTGCCTTCTATTTTATCCTGAAAATGCAGGGCTCAGGATACACAGGACAAAATGTACAGTCCTCATGCTTTGATCTGGGGCATAGTATTTTGAAGATCCCAGGATTTTATGACTACAAGTGTCACGTTACTGTTTCTAGGGAGTGTAACAATCTCATTTAGACTTCCTTAGTCTTAAACATGTTTTGCTAAATACACAGGAAGCAGAAAGGGCAGCATGTTGTCAACTGCTTTTTACAAAGAGACAGAAATGCCCATAAGGAGCATATGAACCTGTCACAAAAACTGTGAGAAAAAGAACACCAAAAATATATACTTGTCATCAACAGGAAAACACAAGGAAAAAGTAAAAAAACAGGATGGGGTAATTTTGTAATGCAAGACACACACAAGCCTATGCCTAAGCACATCCCAGAGGCTGGAAACAAATTCAACAGGACAAATTTCTAACTCACTTTTACAAGAGTACAATATGTAAAAACAGTTAAGGTAGAGATATGAAGAGATTGTATATCAAAGTCTGGAAAAACAACAAATGCAGAGAGAAAACCTGGGAAGAATGAATGAAGAGAGAAGTTAATGAGATTGATGTGCAAGTCAACTATGCTACCTATTGCTGTCCTCAGCTATTTCTTCTCCACTCTACCTTATCTTGATAATCACAACTGGTTTCATTCTCTCTCCTGTGTATTTAAATTTAGTTGCTTTCAAAGGCACACAAATCAACAGAGAAACATATTGAAACATATAGAAAAAAGAGAGAAAAAAGCAGTTTTATATGTGATTTTAAAACCAGCAAAGAGCATGCACTGAGAGTTGAAATCAGTGATTGAGGCCAGAAAAAAACCTGGTAGCTTTTCAAATTCATTTTATATTTGTCTATAGCTTATACAAGTTTTTAATAGCAACAAGTAGCTCACACTGCCTATGCAAGTACAGAATGTAATTCTTTATTTTCACTGGCAGTTTAAAAGTAGACTGCAAAGTACCAAAGTTAAAAGTTTGGCAGAAAGCTGTTTCAAGGCAATATAACACCAAGGATATTTCTGGATATATAAAATCTCAGGTTTCCAGAAGAGAGTTAAAAGAAGAGAGTACACCAGTTCCTGCTGATGTTCCAAAGCCTGACAAGTTTGCAGCTTTATATACAAAAAGCATATTGTTTAAAAAGTATTTTCCCTTTCCTGAGTAAATATCCACTTACAGAGTGGGGCGAAAACACCATGCAGGAGACACACACTAGAAATCCTTCACAAACATTTACATTTACCCTCACACTCCAGAAGGCCCAGAGAGAGAGAAGCTGGTAAAACTTCCAGAAGTAGCAGTGATTACTACCTGTCCCTCTAAAAAGGGATATTTATTTCCAGAAATGAGAAAGGTTTTAGTAAAAACAGAAAAAAAGAACAAAACCTTTTTTTTTTTCTCTTTAGTAGTTAAAACAAAACGCCTTGGCAGTCATACAAATGGCTCGGCTCAGAACCACTGTGGTAAAAATTCCTGTAGCCATATGGGATATCTATCAAAATAATGCATTCTGCAGAACTGATAAGAATAAGGAATGACCCAGCTTGACTGTCACAGATTGTTCTTCCTGCCAGGAGGTTCGAAACAATCCTTTTTGTTCAAGCACTATTTTTACAACCCTTAACACCATTTTAGAAAACAAGTCAAGAATACATCCACAAAGCAGGCTGTTGATTTTAGCATCGTGCCGTTACAAAATAATAATTAAAAAAAAACCCAAAACACGGGGGAACTCCTCGCTCTCGCTCACGCCGCCTCCTTTGTGTCGCTGTTCCCATTCCCCGCGTTCCTCCTCCCCGAGCGGCGCTCCGGGGGGCTCGCAGCGATGCGGATTCCCGGGAATCTGGGCCGGCGACATCACCAGGTGCAGCCGGGGCTCGGCCAGCCCCATTCCCGGCCGCCTCCAAGATGGATCCGCGGCCCGACGGGCCCACCGGGACCTGCTCCACCACAGCCCCCAAACTGGGGGAAGCAACACCACAGCCCTCCCCCTTGCTGTGTTGTTGGGGTTGTTCTTTTATTTTTATGGCTTTCTCACAGGGATGCGAACTTCCCGAAAACAAACTGCGCCCGGGGATAACGCGGCTGGGAGAGCCCATTCCAGGGATGCCCCCTCAGGATGGCTGGGCCGGGGGGGACACACCGGGGGGACACTGAGGGGACACCGGGGGGGACACTGAGGGGGACACTGAGGGGACACCGGGGGGACATTGAGGGGACACTGAGGGGACACCGGGGGGGACATTGAAGGGGACATTGAGGGAGACACCGGGGGGACACCGGGGGGACACTGAAGGGACAGCGGGTGGACACGGCCCTGCCCTGCCCTCACAGAGCACGGCCAGGCCGCTGCCCCGGCCCGAGGGCTCCACAAGGGCTGTTCCCCCCCACACCCCACACCCCCCGCCCGCCCCTCCCGCCGCCCCCCGCTCGCCCCGGGGCACGTACCGGGGCGCGGCGCTGGCGGGGCTCATTCCGCCGCGGTCCGACGGTCACCGGCGCGCTGCGGGGCGCGAAGGCGGCGAGCCCGGGCGGCGGCGGAGCCGCATCGCTGCCCTGCCCGCTGCTCCCGGCCCTGCCCGCCGATCCCGGCCCTGCCCGAGCCCCGCGCGGCGCTCCCGGCCGGCCCCGCTCCCGCTCCCGCCGCACTTCCGGGAGGGAGCGGTCACGCGGCCGCACGCGCCGCCGCCTCCATCCGGGAACGCGCGCGGGGCGGGCGGGCACGGTACCGGGAGAGGGCCTGGAGCAGGGGGGTGTGCGGTGGGGGATCCCTCAGGACCCTCAGGGATAGGGCCTGGCCCAGGGATGTGGCGTGGGAGATCCCTCCGGGCCTGGCCCCGGGATGTGGGATGGGGGATCCCTCAGGGATAGGGCCTGGTCCCGGGATGGGGGATCCCTCAGGGATAGGGCCTGGTCCCGGGATGGGGGATCCCTCAGGGATCGGGCCTGGCCCAGGAATGGGGGATGGGGGATCCCTTAGGGATCGGGCCTGGCCCCGGTATGTGGCGTGGGAGATCCCTCCGGGCCTGGCCCAGGGATGGGGGATCCCTCAGGGATAGGGCCTGGTCCCGGGATGTGGGATGGGGGATCCCTCAGGGATAGGGCCTGGTCTCGGGATGTGGGATGGGGGATCCCTCAGGGATAGGGCCTGGCCCAGGGATGTGTGGGGGGGATCCCGGGAGCGGGCACGGTGTGACCTCCCCTGCTCCTACTCAGCAGGGGATGGGTCGGGAATGGCTCCGGGCAGGGACACTCCACTCCCCCGGTCGGAAATGCCCCACAGTCACCCACACTGCCGCTCCTCCCCACGCTCAGGTGTAGCTTCCTGTGCCTCAGTCGGTCCCCTTGTCCTGTCCATCCCAGGAGGGTGCGGCACCTCTCCTGAGGGATTGTTCGGCCTGGGAAAGAGAAGGCTTTGGGGTGACCTAATCGTGGCCTCCCAGCTCCTGAGGGGAACTTACAGGAAGGATGGGGCAAGACCATTTGCAAGAGCACAGGACAAGGGGCAATGGGTTCAAACGGAAAGAGAGTAGGTTTAGATCAGATATGAGGAAAAAAATCTTCCCTGTGAGGGTGGAGAGGCCCTGGCACAGGTTTCCCAGGGAAGCTGAGGCTGCCTCATCCCTGGAAGTGTCCAAGGCCAGGTTGGACGGGGCTTGGAGCAACCTGGGCTAGTGGAAGCTGTCCCTGCCCATGGCAGGGGGGTTGGAACGAGGTGATCTTCAAGATCTCCTTCTAACCCCAACCATTCTACAATTCCATTGCTTGGCACCATGGAAAAGAGCCTGGTTCTGTCTTGGTGTACTCCACATTTAAATATTTATACACACTGATGAGGTCCCCTCTCAGTCATCTCGAGGCTGAACAGGCCCAGTTCCCTCAGCCTTTCCTCACAAGGTTGATGCTCCACTCTGCCAGTCGCCCTCATTGCCCTGCTCTGGACCTGCACTCGGAGGGGTCAGGAAACTACCCTGGAGCAGGTGCCTGGTTCACACTGCAGGGCAGATTTGGGGTTTCTGAGGACCCCTTGTTTGTTTATTTATTGATTTATTTTTGTTTTCAGATGAAGTTAACCTGAAATTGACACTTGTGAACTGCCCTCGATATTGGGGCCTGACAAGAACCAATCCTTGGTTGCTGCTCCCTGACTTACAGGGCTGGCTCTTTGCATCTCACCTGATGCACAGATCTGTTCCTGGCTGGCACAGTCCTTTGCTCCACAGCTTCTGACTGGGGCTTTTCTACTCCGTCCAGCAGTTCAGAGAGCTGTTGGTCAGATCAGTTTCCTTCAGACACAGGTGAATTTCTCTACATCACTGACATAATTTCCTAGTTGCTTCTAAAAATAAATGGTGTGGTAATTTGTAAATTACATATGGAGTACTGCAAACTTCCCTGTGGAGAGCTGGAAATAAAACTTAAGCAATATGTTTTACTTTGTTTTTCAAAGGAATTGGGCTTTAAAGAAAACATCCTCTGTGGAGACAATTAAGACTCAGTGACACCTTAATTGCTTCTCTTGAGAACGAGCAATAAGAATACATGCACACAGCATTGTGCAGTGTAAGGATACCCAGGCTAGCAAGGTCTCAAAATCGATACAACTGCATTAGAGAGGCACAGAGCCCTGGATAATTCATCCTGCAGAGAAAAACTGCACTGACAGGGCCGCACTGCCTTTAGTAGTACTAGTTCTCTCAGAACTATTTCAGGGACCTGTCTAGCATTGCACTGTATTTTCAGATGTCTCAGCTTTTTTTTTAATTATTATTATTTTGTTTTGTTTGTTTGGAGTGGTTTTGGTAGGAGTCCTCGCAAGAAATAGCTTTTCCTTCATAGCCAGACCTTAGCTCATTTAGAAAGCTGGGTGCATGCTGGAGGACGAGGCTGTTATCTTTTACATGGCCCATTACTTGGAAGAAAACACAGTATACATTTGTTGTTTGTGTGAGACACAATAAAACACAGAGTATCAGAATTTTTGGTCTTGTCAGCTGAACAGTTCAGTGCTTGGAGACACTTGCAACTGGGAAGTAAAGGATGTCCACTCTTTCACACGGCAGAGTTCAGTCACTGCTACTGGAAATTGGAGTGGATTCCTAGTGGTAGCTGAGGAGTCTGCAATGGGAATCCCAGGATTTCACTAGAGTAGTTTAGTGCATAGGAAAAAACAATAAGCTAAGTGAACATTTGTATATAGTAACCATCATTTCCCTTAAATCCAACTCTAGAAAATGTCTGCAAAGACAGATCATTAACAGAAGTTGCTAACACATATTTGCATTTATAAAGCCCATTTGGCAGCACTTAGGGGTCAATTGAGATAAGACCCTTCGTGCCAGACATTCTACAAAACAGAGTTTGTAATCTAATTAGTCAGGACAGAAAATGCTATAGGAAAACAAGACAGGTTGAAATTATTAAACACACTTCCACACAGATTCTGTCAGACCAAAAGGAGTCCAGAGTGAATGCCTTAGATCATACTTCCTCACACTAGACAGAAGGCCCCATAGGAATATGCTCTTACAATATACACCTCTTTCTGGCAGAAACTTGGTGGTATTTATACTGTTCAAAGCTTTTCGTAGAAGGAGGCTATGTTAGTTTATTATCCTAAATAAAGCCTTATACTAAATGTATTTAGTTTTCAAGTTACAGCAAGGGAAACTACATTTCTAAAGAAACCTGAACAAAGCACAATGGCTGTTGTAGTTGTTTGTAACTGTACACACAGCCAGCAGTTCTGACTCCTCTATTTAGGCTGCTGATCATTCCTCATTATGAAAAAGGTCTCATTGCACACATATGTGTAAGGGGAAGGGTTGTTCAACGAGTAAGACCTGTAACCATGTCATGATTGCAGCAGGGAACATGAACTTGGAAGCGGTAGCAGCTGTCAGGGATTAAATTCAAAACAAGAAATCCACTGTTGTAGAAATTCTTTCCTCCCAGCTTCAACTGGGACAAAACAATGTCTCCACTGCACTGTCATGGCATCATCCTTCATGATGAAGTCCTCATATTTAAATAGCACAGGATAAACATTTCAGTTGGAAAGCATCTGTAATGATTATCTAGTCCAACTGATGATACTCCTTTACTACAGTCAATCTGGATCCCTTCCTCAAGGCTGACTATTTCAAACTACTTGCCTAACAGTTCTTAGGGGTTTCTTTATAGAATAATTTTAATTAAGAATACTCCTAGAAAGATTAAGGAAGCATGTTGACATATAGTTATAAAAGGATTAGTATTTGGAGATTTTAAGTGCTCTAGTCTGGCCAGGCAACACAGTGATCCCAGTGTGATCCCAATGTGATGAAGTTTCAGGTTATTGGGACTTTCACCTTAAATAAACCCTTCAAAAAACAAATTCTGTTGTTGTAATGTTAAACATCATATTTCCTGTACTTCTGTTCGAAATAGAGAATTTATTGTAGGCTATTTCTGAGACTTCTTCATCCTTGTTTTGTGATATGAGGGGAACTGAATTAAGCTGCTGCACATGATGATATGAACCCTCAGAGTGTGTAAAGTAGATTGTTTTCAGCGTTAATCACACAGATATAAGGGAGGTAGTTGCATATGTAAATATGAAATGAAGTTATGAGTAGAAGTTATTCTCTACCCAATAAATAGCCGTATGTAAATGCTGAAATTATATATCCTAACTACAGATTCGTTGTAAGCCTCTTTGGGATATTTTTGGTGAAAAGAGGCATTATACACACACACATACACACATAAGCACATTCCTGCAATATGTTTTCAATACTCACAACAGGATTATATCATTAAAATAAA
Source organism: Xenops minutus (assembly GCA_035221455.1). Taxonomy (NCBI): domain Eukaryota; kingdom Metazoa; phylum Chordata; class Aves; order Passeriformes; family Furnariidae; genus Xenops; species Xenops minutus. The sequence continues at coordinate 5,330,280 of JAWWEE010000162.1, forward strand.
CTTTTTGAGAGGAATTAAAGAATATTAATGTCATCTATTTTCCTAATCAGTGTGATTATTTTTACTGACATATTCTAGAACAATCAGTGGCAAAACACCCAAGAGAGTGTTAGTGTCACATGCTTTCTGTTTCCTCTTCCTGTCTGTTGTCCAAATGAGAGCACTTTCTGGAGGACTCATGAAAAATCCCTAACATCTTATTTTATTTTACCCTATTTGCTTTTAACAGAGCCAGCAGACAACATTGCAAAAGTACTGCCAAGATGTATGGGTGACTTTGCATTAAGTAAATACAGAAGCAGACCTAGCTGATACAAGTCACAATTTCCTGGGCACTTTTAAAGAGTATAAAAATCTCAGCAGGGAAGTTTTTAGTCTTTTTATATTATAGTGGCTTCAGAATTTGAATAGCTCTTTGGAATTTAAAGTTCCAGGGTATTAGGGCATATCCAATTTAGACTGAATTTCTCCCTTCTTTTTGTATTTTTCTTCTAGATTTTCTTTCTGAAAAGGAAAATAATAAAACCTGTTAAGCTGCGACAAAAACTAATTCCTTCCAACTTAGAGATACAGCTCTAAAGTTATGCAGTAATGGCTCAACAGAATGGGTCTTCATTTGAAAAGGTCAGTGTTTTGAAAACAGCACTCTTCACTGTGAAATATATGCTAGTTCTGGCAGAAAGGTTTTAGCAAAGATGCAGTTTCTTCTGAGAGAGCAGGGTGACTTTACTGTAGGAATAAACAGTGTTCCAGTGGCTGCAGCACAGAGCCTGCCAGTGGTGGGTGAGTCACTCAAGTCTCTGTTTTTCCTGATTCAGTGTGAGTTTTGATCTGACTTTCACACCACAGATAAAAACTGAACCACCAAGATACTGGCTGATACGGGATTAGAGTCTTCTCTGTTTAAGCTTTGTATAAACAAACACTAGTTTTAGCACATATTTCAGCTTGGGACTTCCAAACTTTGCCTGAGCTCAGCAGCAGTTGGGTGTGAGCTTCCCCTTCTTCTTTCATAAGAAACAAATAAACACTGAAAAGATTTTTATGCAAAAAGTGAAAACATTTCAGTTTTCTAAGTTTCACAAAGACAGGCAAATGTTTCCCACATAGTTTTAGTCAGTTTTTCAACACATTTCATTTCAAGGGATGCTTATATGTTGTTAGGTGTTAAAAAAGAATTATTAAATAGAATTTGCTTTGTATTGTCATGTTCCTTTCTCTCAGTTTTTCTGTGTGTATTGTTATGCTTTAAAATAGATAGTAAGGACTTCAAAGGAGGTATCCTATCCTATCTTCCTGTGAATATTTCTTTAATGCATAATGGCAGAAAACTTACTGGAGATCGGTTGCAGCACTCCATGACAATTTTTCTGCAGAATGTCGAGCTGCAAATCACTGACCATCTTTGGTTACCTCCTCCTCAGTGTTCTCTAATGTGTTATCACCAGTTCCTAGTCAAAAAATGTCCTATATTTCTTTCAGTCATCTAACCAGACAAATCTGCTGATTTTTCACTTACTTTTCCTTCCTGCACACATAAGTTGTTGAATTTATTAATATATTCCCTAGAATTCCACAAACATGACTGTATAACCATGTGCTGTGTCCCAGGGTCTTTCTCCTTTCCATTCCCTTCACTGTCATTGCAGAGTCACAGGATCACGAATGAGATGGCAAAATAGGGGTATTATATGATGTACTCAATAAGACAAACCTGACAGGCACTATTGCTAATGTGGCTAATTTTTTTATAATAGTTTTCTGTGGGAAAGATGATTTTTTTTTTTAAAATTTACTAGATTCTTTTTGTATCTTGCTAAAGAATGAAGAAACCTTTTTTAAGTTCTTTGCAAATTGGCATTCCTCTCCTTTCCCCCAAAAAAGTAAAATCAAACTCTGTATTTTTGAATGTAATGCCAATTCTTTCTTCATCTACTCCCTTCTGCTCTCCAAAAAGCCCTGAAACACAAAAGGGCTTCCCTTCTATAGACTTCAGAGAGTGTGGAAATTTCTTTTTATACCAGAAAGCGACAATAAAGAGCAAATTTTACTTTGTGGCTTATACTCATAAATTTGATAATGAAGCCAAAAGTATACTCTTTTTTTCTCATTTCAATACCAAGTAGCTTTTAAAATGCCTTTAAAAGTAATTTTTATAGAGCAAAGAACAAGCATGAAGTTCTGAATTTTATGGAACCCCCAAACATCATCATTTATAACTGGAGATAAACCCAGCCTCTGAACACAATTAGATTGGCTCAGAGAGCATGCAAATACACTCTCAGAAACATCCCCAGATTCTTCACTGAATGAAGATCAAGTTGCTCAGGCACATTTAGAGGAGGAAAACACACACTTCAATCCAGCCTGTAAGGAAGACAAGCTGTTTGGAACTTTATTACCCTTTTTTGTTTTGATATTCTGTGGGGTTGCCTCTTGAAACATCCTCCTGCTTCATAACTGATAAACTAACTCTTTAATTATGCCACTCACAAGAGTTCTTTTCAACATTAATATTCCCCCAAAGCTCTTGAGTTTCATGACAAGACTTGGCTCACTTGTCCCTGTGCATAGTAAGAAAACCAATATTCCTTCTAACATGGAATTTTATAGGACTGAGCTCTTCTGTCAGACTCTGTAAACCTAACATATTTAGCATGGAGCACTAAATACATAACTTTTAATAATGACTAAAATAAACCAGCACTGTCATTTCACTGAATGCCTATTTTTATACTGGCGAAATATGCAGAACAGGTAGCTGGATATTTACTGATTTTTGCAAAACTAATATAAATTACCCATGGATTTATGAGTTACACATGCAATTGCCTATTTTGTTCATTCTGCATATTGCATCAAAAAATTGTAATTTTTAATTCTTTTTTCCTCTCCATGTTTTGCAATTTTTTTTTTTTGTAGGAAATAATACATATGGAAAAATTTATTTGGTGAGAAATATTAAATTGAAAGTTCATGCTTTCATGTTTTACACATGAGTTGACCTCTGTTAATTCAGAAGGTTAATTAACCCCCAAGGAAACATGTTTTTACTGTGTGTATCAAACAGCATTTTTGTTCGACCCTGAATTGTTTTTCTTTTTTAATTAGCTTGAGAAATGAAAGCTTTCTACTGGCTGGTTTTTTTCCAATTTTTCAACTTCACCATCCCCCCAAACCCATAATTTACCCAGATTTATTCACCACCTTTATCTATAATTGATCTTGTCATATGCTTTTAATGAAGTTGAAGTAGTTAAAATGTCAGACTGTGGCTATCCTGCAAAAAAAGTTAATTTTAAATTGTGCTGAACCATATATGCCAGATAATAAACAATATTAGAGATATATGTATGCAACAATATATGCTTATCATAGTAGTCAAAATAACAACCTGTGCAATACGTATGAGTTTCTATTGGAAAATCTCCTAAGCAGAATTATTCCTGAATTTTGCTAAAAAGATACAGGCTCACTGAATTGCATCTCTAAGAAATATTGGATATTTTTATAAGAGATTCGCCCATCATTATGAATAGAAGTAAGGATAAATAGCATACCAGGAAAAAAAAACCAAAAACCAAACACCTTTCAGGATTATTGGAAGGATCCCAATACAAATGTTAAATACCAAGCTGGGAACACAGAACAGTCCCCTGATAATGTCTAACAGAGTTATGCTTGATATTTGGAATTTTGATGAAGCAAATCTTTTCATTTTAAGAGAATACAGGTGTTTCTTACTTATTTTTTACTTCTTTTGGCATGTATTTAGATTTAACACCTTTTTACATATCAGTATAAGTACTGTAGTTCTCCTTAGCACAGATTTTGTACTGTTGATGTTTTTCATGTAGTTCATTTCTCCTTGCTGGCAAGCATTTAGTGTCTCCAGACATATTATGATTCATAAGATGAATAACTTCCTCTTGCTCTGGGATTCAAGAGACCAGTATGGAAGGATCCTATTCCTAGAGCAAAAGCTCAGATGAATAATGTAGTATGACGAGTGTATTACTCAGTGATGGAGATATTCTGGGGAGTCTCTTCAGCAGCTTAAAACTATTGCTCAGGAAAAGGAGATTAAGGCAGATAATGGTCTTCTGAGTCAGATTTTCTCTGGCATAGGAAATATATAGCGGTGGAACAATGCTAGAGTCATTTTGCAGTACTGTAATTGGATGCAAACTTCATTTGAGATCTTAGCTTTCAAGTGCTTTACCAAAATTACATCACAAAATGTTAATTAGTGAAGAAATTATACAGCAAACTCTCATGCACCTTACACTTAGATGAGGTCAAAATCCCATTTTTATCAAAAAGTGAAAGTAGCTTTTTTAAAAAACAATCTATTGGCACCATTGATTTGGAAAGATGTGGTATTTTCTGTAATTATTACATCATGATACAGTATATTTGCATATAGGTTTCTTCTGTATCTCTTCATTAAAAAAAGAACTTTCCATAGTTTTCCCATATATATATTAAAAGTCCAATTTTCTTGTAACCCAGAGTTGTGTTGCCTAATTGCTTTTAACTCTTTCTTGTTTTATACTTTGAATACTTGAGGTTTAGACTCTGATCTTTCAATGTAGCCGTTTTATGCCTGAGTATCTCTATTGAATTCAACAAAATTATTCACAGTGGTAAAGAAGCTGATTCAGTAATAGTCATATCCAAAAAGATAGAACAACTTCAACATACTGTGTTTAAATTTAGAAAACATAAATCATATCTCCCTAGTGAGTCTTGGTGAAAAAGGCCAGATAGATACCAAACCAGGCAGACATCTTGCATTTCAGTTTTTCAATAATTAAGAATTAGAATATTCTTTGAATTTCACTATTTCAAGGTGTTTATGCAAGCATATAAGTTAGCTAATTAAAAAGGAAGACATTAAATAAGATCATCCTGGTTAACCACCTTGACCTGCCTTTAAGTACCAACTAAAACTTCAAGTGTGTTATCTCAAAGTCATTGACGATGGCTGCAACTCTAAAAAACGTCTTTTAAGAACACCAAGATCAGATTTGTCATCTAAAACATGTGTTTGGCCCTGCAAGTGTTAGGATAACGGAAGATGACAGCAGCATCTCCTCAAAATGAAGAGATGCACAGGAAGCCATGATCTCATAAATAGAGTGGCTTGAGGCTTTGCTCTGAGTCATCTCTCCCTAATGGCAACTTTAAGGTCACTCCTGGGTACGGTCAGTTTATTTTGGAGGCAAGAAACAATTCTTGGCAAGAAAGAAACAGAGGTCAATTGGCACAAGACATGACTATAGCTCAGTTAATCAAAGTGCCTTTGAAATACTTTTGATTTGGAGCTTTGGCATTCTGTTGCTCTAGAAATCTGCTCAAGGTTTTCATCCAGTACTTTAGGAAGGAATCTGAATTCCATAACATCTGTATAGAGAATGATTTAGTTCTAGTGCTTTGATCAGTTTTCACTGATAAAAATTCATCAGCCATTACTGAGATGCAGATTGTAGGCTTTATTTCAAAAATTTTAGGCTAGGAAAAGACCTATCACATTTTAATTCCTTGGAGTTATGGGCTAACTCAAGTCCAGAGCAGAGAGGGAAGTTCTGTTGCATGTGATAGCCTTGTCAGAACAGCTGCAGAGAAAGTGATGGGAAATAAATCTTTGTCTATTGAAATAACTTCCACAGATGTGTCCAATAAAGCAGAAAGCCTAAAGGAAACCCAAAGCTAATGACAAGACTCTTTCACCAGGTGTGCTATACATGTATACATGTGCAGATAAGGAACATTTTTAGGCAGTGAAGGGAAACCATTGGTTTAGAAGGAAGTTCAGTATTGAGAGAATTTTTAGTTTGTGCCAGAATGAGTATTATAATGCTTTCTAGTGTTTTAAATATACATTTGCCCACACTGTCTGAAGAAACGTGTAAGAATCCACCTGCAAAATGGCAGCTCTCTAGGAAGCAGTTCTATTGTAAAGAGTCTACTCCTGCCTTTAATGGAAATATATAAGTTCTCACTTTCTGATGTGGAACAGAAGGATTCAGACCCTCTGAATAATTCCAGCTACTAGTTTTCTATACATGTGGTCCTATCTAAACTCATCCCTACCCCTGAGAGCTCAGAGCCGCCCTCCTTCAGGCCAAGGAGGGACTGTTAACCCTGAGCCCTGAAGTTAATAGAAAACTAATAGTGCTTTTACTCCATCATACTGTCTGCTTCAGGTAAACTGACTTTCAAAATGTCTGACATGAAAGCTCATTCTAGGCAAACTTTGAATATTCATTCAAGATATGATGAAGATAAGTAATTTCGAAGACTTGTTTTCATTAGTGAATTACAGCTATTAATAGCATGATTTATTTTCCAGTGAAGGGAAAGAATTCCCTTCTACTTTCCAGCTGTTTATCTCAGCTATTATTATCATACAGTTGCTTCTAGTTCCTTGACCACTCATGTACAAGGAGGTGGAGAAGGTCTTATCTCACAACTGTGTACACCTTGCCTCAAATGCTTTTACCCAAGCTTGGGAATTTGGCTCTTTTCTACCTAAATAAACAATCAAAAGACAAGCTTAAAAAACTAGTTCATGAAAGTTCCTCATCAGTAACAAATATATTTACCTGTGAAAAATGTGGATGGTAGCAACATGCTTCTGTTCTTATTTAAAAAGATAAGTCTATCAATATTTTTATTTTAAATAAATGGAAAACTGTTTTCCATTCAACCTCTTTATCTGAGTATTAGTTACTGGGTCCATATTACTATTACTCTCTGTGCACTGAATAACAGAGTGTGGATATACAACTGGGCTTTCAGAAAAAGTGTGCAAGAAGAGAGGGAATTTGTGCAAACACATTCATACAGATAAGGGATGCCTCTGAGGAGCTTGACTCCAGGATTTCAGAGTCTAGAACTCTAATGCAGAACTGGTTTCTGGGAGCAGTTAGGCATTCAAAGAGAAAAATCTGTGCTCCTGATGTTACAACATTTTATTCATAGTAAAGTTGCAGTTATATAGTATGGCATGTTGGTTAATGAAGCTTTAATTGGCACTTTTTAAACTCAATAAACCTTAGAGTACAGGCCCTGCTTGTACACTACTGCTGACCTTCCTGTCTTGAAAGAAAGCAAATTACAAATGGTGTTAGTGCTACCCATGAAGATAAGGCTGAAGCTGAGCAGCAATTATGGCTGAAAACCTGCAGCATTTGAAGTTTTTTCAATTCTTATGCTATAAAGAATCTTTCATGCAAGTAATAAATTGGATAGCACTTAGTTGAGGAGTACAAGTTGAAAGGGAGAATAGTGTAGACTAGACAGTGCAAATCTATGTGCACGACTCAGACATTTGCCACTGTTCTGGGATTTCTGTAAGTGGCAGATAAAGAACAATTTTATTGTAAAGCTCAAGCTGTTGCTATTCAGCATTCCCAAGATGAAATTTGATGTCACTGAGCAGATTCATGGCACCCACAACATGGCAGGAAATACAATTAAGGAGGAAAAAAATGCAACACCTGCAGAAAATGGTGATGAAAAAAATGAAGATAAAATTGGGGGATACTTTTTCATTTTTCTTTTTTTTTTTTCTTTCTGTGCTTTCCCATAGTAAAGCAAGGACATAAAATGATTGACATTCTCCCCAGAAGAACTCCTGAAATACCAGAATAAGTAATATGTGTCTGATGAGAACTGAGACCTGCAACAGAAAGAGGCTGTAGAGTGAAAAGGATCAAAATATTAATAGCCATTAATGCAGAACAAATACAAAAGTTCAGGGTAAAGGAACAGGAAAGCAGAATAGACAGACATGAACTGAGAGAGCAGACATTGCTGCTGAAGGCAGAGAAAATACAAAAGGGAGGAAGTGAAACGCTCAGCCTAAAATGTTACTGAATGATGTGTGGGCAAAGAAAATATCCCAGTGTTTGTTCCCCCAAGGAAAGGGAAGCTGAAGCACATGCAAGGGCACAGAGAGGGTACTAAGAAGCACAAGCTGTATGACAAGATTATTTCCAAGGGTCTCATGTGCACACTTCTTTTCCTGAAAAAAGTGGCTGCTGTTTTTGGCTCGTTGCCACAAGACCAGGGTTCTGGCTGACCAGCAGAGCTACAACCCTATTCCAACCATAACAATAAGCAACTGATACATGACCATGAGAAGGGAACTTCAGCATTGCGAGACCAGTGGACCGGCTATCAAAAAAATTCTTCACAAGATGATATATTGTTGCCTGAATATTTTAAAAACTGGCACAGAAATACCCTGCCTTCCAAGAAAACTGCCTCCCAAAACAGCTGAGTAAATACCAGATGAGCTATCACCTTTGTCCACTATTGAAATGTTTCACTTTTTTCAAAATCAAATTACATGAATCAATTCTTTTTGTCTTTTATTTTTAAGTGATTTCTAAAATGATTCCTAATGAAAAGCCACAATGAAATTATATAACCTAGACACAGAGTGTTTCTACTATTCCAAAACACGTTTGCCTCTCTCATTACCTGCCATTTTTGACAAATATCTAGACAAAATTTAATTAAAAATTACAAATAACTTTGATTTTCTCCAGTATTTTGGCACATAAGGAAGTATTTGCACAAGGGAACCAAGGCACATGTGCCACAATACTGAAAAAAACATGCCTTGATAGTGAGTACAAGGCAGATTTCACTGCTCTGGAATAAGGAACTGGTTCCACTTTCCCCATGAGAGACAGGACAAAGCCTGAGTTGAGCTGTCTGGGAGAACCAGAGTTTGCAAGTGCTCTGTTTTGGATTGTTTGTGAAAACAAAGCTCTCTGTGAATTAGTGTGCTATGTTCACACCTCACATTTTTACAAACCCCACTCTCTGTTCTACCAAATCTCACTACTGACATAATTATAAAAGTAGACTAACAATCATTAAAACTGACAGGATATAAAATGTTCTCAGTTCAGTAGCTTGGATATAAGCTAAAACCAAAGAAGACAGCACATGTTTCTTCACTTGAAAAACTTCCCCCAGAATCTTCTTTCAGGGACAGCTTGAAAAGACAAATTGTACTGGAGTTTTCCAATCTGTCACAGTAGAGAAAATCTTCTGAGCTGTAGAGAGATGACTTCAAATGAATAATATATCATTTTATCTGAGAATTTATAAACCTTTCTAGTTCATTTGGGGTTTTTTCCCTCTTCAAATATCAGATATACACCTTCCAACTCTAATCCAAATGCACACTACCAAATCAACTGTATTAATCCAAAGCAAGTGTTGGAGTACCTCATTAGTTGGATTTTTTGGTGTGTATTTTTAATGTCAGTTCTCTCTTCAAAATTAAAATGTCAATGTAGAGCAATGTGAGGAAGAACTTTAATGGGAACTCTGGGCTGAAGATGATCTCCCATACACCTCGTTGGGGAAAAAAAAAACGATAGTACATATCAGAGGTTATTGTCTCTCATGCAAGAAGAGAGATTATGTATAAGACCTACACAGTTTTCAGGCTAATGAAAACTCTACCAACCTCTGACTTAAAATATGTGGGTTTAACCAGTTTATGGGAAATCTGCATCAGTACACAGGAACTGGTAAAATCTCATCATGCTCTGACATGACATGCATAAAATTGAAAAAACACAGTGTTTTCTAATCAAACTAGTCCTATAAACATAACTTCCTTGGTAGCTTCCTCATCTAAGATCATCTGTAGGGCTGTACTCTGTTCTAGCATGCTGTCAGGGGTGATAACCTTGTCAGTTTGGTAATGTTCTTAAAAATGACCATTTTACAACTCATTTTCCACTTGTGATTCCTCTTGTTGGGAACTCTGTTAACTGAAGGTTTTATTTTCTTTTCCTCAAGGAAGGGTCATATGTATTATTTTTCAGTTAAGCATTTTGACTTACTGAATGACTAGGATATTCTGTGAAGTAAGTAAGTAATGATATTCATGTTTTATAAATGGGGAAGCTGAGGAACAGAGAAGAAAAGTAACTTTCTGTGCTGTAAGTGGCAAGGCTGGGAATAGAAACTGGAGATCTTTACTGTCAGTTCCACTCTAGTTGATGGAGACCACTGTTCTACTGGTGATATCCCCACATCTCCACTCAAAGCTACATAAAACAATTTCTATATGGTCTCAACAGTTTAATAGCACTGGCTGATGTAGGGTCCCACCATAAGCTTTCCCTACTACTCCTTATTTTTCCATAATTCACTTTTTAAAAGTTATTATCCTTGTCATTTTTCAGATATTATCATAAGTGATACATGAAGTCATGTCTAGCAGTTTCATGCAATTTTATTACAAAATAGGAGAAGGTGATACTCTGGCAGTATTTTGGAGAAAATAATAATAATAAAAAGCAGATCTTAATTCTGATTCTTTTGAATTTTCAATAATTAGAAAGAGTTCAAGATATGGACACATATAAAATTCAGCAAAATATCAAAAATATTCAAAGAAATGGTTGTGATAGTGTAAAAAGCTTAAAATGCCTTAAGGGAAAGGAAATGTGTAGTGGAGTTGTTGTGGTGGTATGTAACTCAACACCTTCCATTTGGCATAATGATTTGAGGTGTCGTAAATTAGGATTTTGAATTCCTTTGGCTAGATCAGAAAAAAATGTTGTGTTCCATCTGCAAACCACAATCTCACATAAATTGCATTTGCTAGCTGAGATACTGCCTGTCTTCATGTCATGGTAGAAGACCTTCACAAACATCATCATTGGCCTGGATAATTCAACAATGCAGTTTGCATCCGTGGCTGATATGAATCAGATTTATATGGCAAAGGGATTTGATACTGTACAGATCTGGTGTTCACATTTGCAGAGTCGTGGCCTGAGTCAGAACGAACAGTAATGACCCATCTGGAAAGAATCCCAATGCTATCACTTCTTTTACAATGGTAAAAATTACAACCAGACATGGTTCTGCTTCCACTGTCTTTCTGGCTCATTTCTTTGACGTGTCCATGATCAGTTTTTTGAATGTGACCCCTGGTTTTCCCTTAGGTGGCTGTCTGTTCCCAGCTCTTGGGCTGTTCTTGCTCCTCTCTTCTCAGCCTCATTCTCAATGGTCATACCATGGTTGTTTCTTCTGCCTCCAGTATGAGACCACCCCCTCCCAGAAACCTGTGCCAATAGGATTCTTATTCAAGGTGATGGGAAGATTCAAATTCCTTGTATTGGTGGCAGGCCAATAAGAAGTCAATAAAATGCTGGAGTCATTCTCTGAATTGTGTTTCAAGATTTAGTTAGAAGATCCACTTCCTGAGCCCTTACTCCATCTGCTCTTGGACAGACCCAGGTGTTCCATTTAAAAATACGCTTTTGCAAATTTTACAGTAGACAGCAACAGAGCTTGCTGACCCCTTTCCAGTGGGTTAAGTTGGGGAACTACCTTTAGCAGCTTCTGTTGGTGGGAAGTGAGCTGGGTTGTGCAGAAAAGCTGCATGAAATGAGCTAAGACATTAAATAACAAATTACATACCAGACTAAGGAGTTTATGCCTGAATTATGAGTCTCTTGTAATAGAAAGTGTAAGAGAAATTCAAACTGGCTATTAATTGTAGCAGTGCCAATATAGAAAGATGAATAAGATTCTCTAAAGGTATATACTAAGCAATTCTAGTTCCTTTTACTTGCTTCATTGGGACAAAATTCTTCACAGAAGCATTTTCAATAAGTGTGTGTTCTGATTTAAGAGCTCCTGCATGGGAGTCAGTCACCTCTGCCAAGGCTCAGAAAGCACCACGTTCCCAATGCCAGCAGGGTTATACTGTGGTTACATGCTCCTCTCTGCCTTTGGCTTTCTATAATCTTCATTTGACCTGTGGTAAATTCATGCTGACTGTTCTCACCCTCAAGGAAATGAAGGAAGATTAAGGCTTCTAAGAGTATAAAGTTCTGAAAATGAATCTCGTAGTCCTGAAGCCTCTTGGCTGTTTTAGAAAATGGTACAAGTCCACTGGTTGTGATATTTTGTTCAGTTGGCAAAACTGTTTTGTGGAAAGGCTGAACAATCTGCTTTCAGAAGGGCAGTTTCAGTTGTTCTTGGTCAATGAAGGTTCCCCTGAAATTTCAAACACAGAGAGAGATACTCAATCCAGTATTATCCATGGCATGGTGGCTGTGTCACACAGCAAGACAAGAAAACTGGCTTAACTCCCTTCTCTGCCTGATTCAGGTCAAGGATTTTAGTCTCAGTTGAGATCTTTTGTCATAGCACTCACTTCACCTAGTCCAATTTTTTTTTAATATATATTCATACACTAGAACAGTTTTTAGGAAAGACACTGAAAAAAAGGAAATGAGGATTGGATTTTAACCAAGTCTCAGTCTGCAGGAGTGGATTGAGTGAAGTTCACAATACACATGCATAAATATGTTAACCACAAATCAAGGAGAAAACCAGATTAGGCTTAACTTAGAAGTGAAAACCTCAAACACATTTACAAAGGACATGCAGCAGAGTTCTAGGCTGAAGTAAGAACTGTGTCTGAAAAAGTGATTCCTGTCATTGGAAGAAGAGACCAATTTTGTTTCCATACAGCATCATCTGCAATGAGTTCTTTCTAGCTCTGCATGAGATAATAAGGTTATTTTATTCTCTTACTGGTTGTCCTCTGCTCTTCCTGTTCCAAGCTTCTGCTATGTATGTGTGTATGCTACTGTGAACACAAAATTATTTTACATCACTGTAGACATCCTTGGCATTGTGTATCTGGGTGCTTAGGTATATTTGGGGAACAGGCACCTCTGCCAGAAACAACTGAGACAAAAAATATGTATCAGCATAAATGGTTCCCTTTTTTTCCTGAGTGTTCATATTCTCATGGGAAGTATTTCCACAGACTTCCTTTAAAGGAATGAAGTGTTTGCAAAGCTTAAAGGGACAAAAACATTTCCTCTGACTAAGCGTCCCTAAAATGTTAAACATAATTTTCAGAATACACAAAAATATCTGTTACTTCATTTGACTTGCTCCTTAAAGAATTGGTTTTCTACCAACCTCTGCTTTCCTTAGCTTCTCCAAAAAAGATATTTCCATTTGAGGCCAGTTGCAAAAAAAACCCACAAAAACAAGAACAAACAAACAAACAACCACAAACCAACCAACCAACAACAACAACAAAACAAAACAAAAAACACCAACCCCCCCAAAAAAACCACAAAAAAAAACAAACAAAAAAAAAAAAAGGCAAAAAACCCTTCACAGAATCTCATCAATGGAAACAAAGAAATATCAGTTTTATCAGAGATGAGATTGCACTATCACAGAAGAAAGAAAAATATCTCTTTTCTATGTTTCTTGGTGTTTGATGTTTATTGTTATCAAGGGGAGTCCAGGACAATGCTTGTTTCTGTCTATCCAGGAGAATGTAAGACAGTAATTTCTCATTTTTTCCAGCTGCAAGGTACCTACCACACCACAGGTAGCACTTTGAGCTCCATGTGGCCTTTCTCAAGACTGAAAATAAAAACTATGCTTTATATCTACAAGGCCACCAGAATCAGTGAGTCTATTCCAGTGTGTACCAGCTGAGGATCTGGCCTGTAAGAGGCAGTGGTGTCCATTGGCTCAAGAGCACTGTCAGGAGGCTTTTGTACTGGCACCAGTATAAAGCATCTCTGTTTTCTTTCTTGCTCATTTTCTCTGCTCTGAAATCATGGAGCTTCCTTCTTAACTGCTATTCATTACACTTCTCTCTGGAAAAATACCAGTAATTTAAAGGTTAATAGAATGCTGATGTCACTGTAATTAGAGCAGAGGAAAAACATTTCTGTAATTACTGTTAATGCTTTCTTGCTGTTCAACCAATAAGATATGGCCCCCAGACTGAGATGGAAGGTGGGCGTAGAGAGCTGTGTGAGAGAGAACTTGTGACAGGGTGATCAGACCAGTGCAGAAATGATGCCTGAGTCACTGGGAGCATGCTGGAAATTGGTCATTAAGCAATCCACCTGGGAAAAATAGAAGTCAGAATGTCAAGGATGAGAATGTCATAAAGAAGCAGCTTATGGAACTGGCTGGCTAAAGAAATTCAGGACATGCAGTTGATCAAAATTCAGATTTTCACTATGCTGCATTACAAATAAAGCTGTTAGTGTAGGAGTCCTACACTTTCCAAAACAGCCTGTGATGCTGCAGGGCTGTCCATATACAGGAGCCTGTGGCAGTGCAGGGACAGAGCTGGCAGCTGGTTGCACCTGGATCATTATTCCCAAAGCTGTTGGTTTGTGCTGTGCCTGGTCACTCCCCATGGAGTGAGTGCCTTGAAGGGCACAGTGAGGTCTCTGTTCCACCCCCTTAGGTGGGCAGTGATGTTTCAGAGCTCAGTGGAATAGCTGGGAGTAAATCGAATATCCAGGCTTGGGGCATTTCCTGGTCTGCCAATGGGAGACCTCTCCAAGTTAAATTTATAGTTATTCAAATTTCTGTAATGCCAAAAGACCATAAAAAGAGAATAATTTCTGCATTGTAGTTGGTTCAAGAAGTGTCAAGTAAATCCTTTTCTTGTTTTCCAAATGGCTGGTTCATACACTCATACCTGAAGTCACCCACTTTTGGAAGACCAATCCCTTCATCCCCTTAATTTCCTTCAGCACTGTATTTTTTTTCCCCACACACAAACAAACCTTTTATTTTTTATATAGGTATGTCTATATGTATTTAAAAACAGAAGTTGTAATTGTTTTTTACTAGAAAAAGTGTTTCTTTTCCTGCACCTCAGACCTTAAGGAAAACCCTGTCTACAAATAAGTCATCATCTGAGTTTTACTAATTTTAATGGAGTTGCATTTGCTCAGATGCTCATGAAATTCTACCCTCTGATGGATACTCTGATGAAGACACACTAACTTCCCTCTCCAAAGCAGCGTAACCCTGCTGGCTTGGCACTGTTCTCAGACTAATTCTCTCTTAAAGAGTTTGCAAGAAAATAGGTACATATTTCAGTTCAAAGCTGGCATCCCCCTCAGGAGCTTGGAACGAGAGAAGGAGCACATGCAGAAGAAGGTCAGAAACACTGGACAGAAGGTAGAGGATGTGATAACACACAGGAGCAGATAATAGTAAGAGTTTCATTGCAAGGGGAACAAGCACGCTAGATTAGGAGGAAGATAAATTGATCTCTAAAACTTCAAATCTTCCCCTTTCCAATTTAACATATGAAAGTGAATTATATCTGAATGCTTACGGACATCTAAAGCTGAAAAATAGCCAAAGTTCATTTCTGACTTCTTTTCAATATTCCAGTAGCTCAGTTTTCACTTTGAAACACAAGTGGCAACCAAAATGCTCAGAATGTGATGTGTACATTTCAAAAAGGCATGTGCTCCAGAGATGATTACAGCAGTAAGTGTTCCTTTCTTGTATCATCACTGCAGTGATCAGGACTCTCGTACAGACTCAGAATGTTGCACCAAACTGCTCCTAAGTGATTTTAATGATTTGGAATTGCAAATAAGTTACAGTTCAGCTGTAGTAAGTCAAATGTGATACTGAAACTGCATCCTTGAGTAAATACTTCTTTACTACTTTAGAGTCAGCTTAACTATCTGATTTTTACCTGGTACTCTGTATGTAGTCTGCATTAAAATCTGATCATGGTTAAAAATCTGAGACACCTGAGATCTTCATGGTCTCAGATCAAGTATGGACAGAATACATTAGATATTTTAAACACAACCAGAAATTGGAAGAATTCTATCTCTTATAAATCCAAAAGTTCTTGACACTTCAGTTGATAAATGCATGAGAGAATGAAGAATATCCTTCACATCTTGGATCTTCAGAAAACAGGAGTCCTCCCCTTCAGTTAACTGTAGTTGCTGTAATTCAATGCAAATATTAAGCACTTTAGTACAGTGGAAAGACCACTGTACAAAAGGTGGCTCATCCCCTTACTTTTAGGTTCAGTCTCCAGCTCCAGCTTTTTCTAGCTGTCACTTCTGTTTAGACTACATCAGGCTAAACTGAAACTAATCATAGACATGCAATGTGGCAAATCTGCTTGACCAGAAATTTCTCTTCACTCACTCTTCTCACAGGATTACATCCTGACACTGTGTTAATTCAGACAGACTTTTCCTCTGGTCATCAGGGTGACTAATGGTCCTGACCTCAGTGTTTGTCTCAAAGGCAAAGCATAGCATGGCAGCCAGGAACTGGACCTGTCATGTTGGACCTTCAGCAGTGTTTGCATTGCTGTAAAACTCAGGGAAGCTGTGGCCATGCAGAGATACTCCTGCCTGGGAGCATTTTCATATGGTTTGCTCAGACTCATGGAAAGGAATTGGCTTCTTCAAGCTCCAGGGGAGCAACCCTTGGACATGGAGATTGCTTATTTAGGTTTGGGATCGACCTCCAGAGAAAGGTTATGATCTCTGTGAAGGCCAAGTAAGAATGGTAGCAAGCTGCCTGACCAGGAGCAGCACTTCTCAAGAGAACAAATTCCCAGCCTTCTCCAGGAGTATCCATGTGTACATCTAAGGGACAGTTTGCCAGTGAGTTAGAAGCCTTGTTATTGCTGTCAATCCTTTTTTAACATGTCTTTCTCCTCCTGTTTTTCCTTCTGTTACCCTCTGCTCCTTATTCCCATTACTCCCTTGTCAGGTCCTCAAAAACCATGTGCAGGAATCTTGTCCTCTTTACTAGATATTTGATTTTAATTTGGTACAGTATGAATAAAAGTGGTACAAGAAACCTATTGACTGACATAAACTTCTCAGAGAAAAATCTGATATGGATATCATACACATATTGAGGGAAAACAGCATTTCCTTTTCTCAAATAGCTAATGACATGGAACTCTCAAGGACATTTAAAACAATGAGATAGTTTTGTAAAAAAAATTGAGTTAATTCACTAAATACTTTTGAAACCAGTAAGCGGTCATTATTTCCTGTTCTGGTTCTGGCTGGGATGGAGTTAATTTTTTTATCACTCCTCTGAACCTGTGAATAACATTTTTGCTTCATTTTTAAATGCCCATACTGCAAGATTATTTCAGCAACTTCAGGTGCAGCTTTTTTATCTAGGGGCAATTTGCCCACAGCAGCTTTGGCAGTTTCAAGATGAGTAAGAATAGTAATAAGGTAATAGTTTTATTATCGCAAATAAATGTGAATTTTTTTTTCTTTTAAGTTTGCAAATACTTCCAGTAGATGCTGGACATAAACTTACAGCCAGCTATAAAATCACTTCAAGAATCTACACCGGTTTTCAAATGTCAAAGCACTAGCATAAAGAAGGAGAATGAGATGTAATGTTC
Source organism: Xenops minutus (assembly GCA_035221455.1). Taxonomy (NCBI): domain Eukaryota; kingdom Metazoa; phylum Chordata; class Aves; order Passeriformes; family Furnariidae; genus Xenops; species Xenops minutus. The sequence continues at coordinate 5,347,534 of JAWWEE010000162.1, forward strand.
TAGTTTCTGTAATACCTACTTTCATAAGACTGCTATGAACTGCTCTGTTATTGTAATGAGGAGAATTGTCAACATAGTCAGAAAGATTCTGTCTTTTATTATAATATGAAATTCATCTTCATAAATATTTTTGCATGCACTTTCATTAAATGCAGTAGTCAATCCAGCTGAAATTATTTTCTCCTTTACCTTTTTCCATATGTCTAAGCACCAAAGGAAATATGTGTTTTTATTTGTTTCTGTCTTAGCACAATAATTACACCATATTTCTCCTGACAGAAATTCACAAGGCTCTTAGTAATCTATTAAAAAAAAAAACCCAAACCAAACCAACAAACCAGGAACACAGTAAAAAGGAGAGAAAAATTTAGCAAAGAATGTGAGAGAAAAACCTCTTAATAGCATTTCTGCTATTAAATGATGCCTTCTGTGCCTTTACACTCTCACCATTTCCACTGCCAAATGGCTGCTCTTTTTGCATGTGCTGGCTTTTGCCTCTGTAGATAAAAAATACTGCTGTGATAGTATTAATAGTGCAGGCAAATGGTTTAATCACAGGAAGGGACAAGAAGTTTTCTTGTAATTGGATAAGAGTATCTTCCCCTGGTTGAAAGTTTAGCTTGTGGCCATTTATAACCTTTCTATTTCCAGCTGAAACCTGAATCCTTGTTCTTTACATGGAGAATGCTGCTTTCTGATAATATTCCTCCATAATTGAGAGGAGGGGTTGAGTGTTGAGTGTGCAGTTAGGGTTCAATATTAGACCTCTAAATTTCTCAGGAACAGATTCACTTTTTGCTGAAAATACTGAGTATGTAGTTGTGTGGATCCCCTGCCACGACTTAGCTGATTAACACTAATCCATAGATCACACTTCAGGAACCACTACCCAGAACCATAAAACTATATGAAATGCAAACAGTAGTAAGAATTACTATTACAGCTGTGTTATGTTACTCAATACTGCAGTATCATGCTGGTTCTTGATCCCTGTTAAAGAGAATTTTCTTACCTATAAAATGGCAGTAGAAATGGCAAGTACAACCACTGTACTTGGAAGAAGTGTTTCCCTCCACAGCATGACTGTTACACTGGGAAAAGGAAGTGAAGAGCCATTTCATATTTTTCTGGGCACCAGTGGATGTTTTTTTCCACACTTTTCACTGGTTCTTTCCTACTATACATGAGCTTGTATTTGATTGTTATGAAATATATTTTGAATTTGATTATTGCAAAATATTTTTGAATTTATGTTCCTACTCTGTTTAATTATTATATAACGAAAGCTCAGTCTGTGTCATGAAAGTGCACCATCTTTCTCTCCTCAGTTTAGTGCAGCTAAGAAGGGGCAATTAAGCTGAGAAAATAAGTGTGTGTTTCACATGAAACTGCAGCAGCCTGAAATGCCCTCTGTTCACAATCTCTTAACTAATAAGTTTTAATTTAGGCAAGCTGTATTAGGTGCACAGCATGAGCCTATATCATACTGAAGTGTCCTTGTTGGTAGAGATAGCTGTTTGTAAATATTCTTCAGCTTTGAGATGGGGACAAAAGTATAAACATGTGATCAAATCCTGTTAAATGGCTTCATGTTGTTAATTAAGGCACCAGGACTGTAGCTGGCTACAGATCTTGATGGTTGCACTGCATTATCTGTATTTTGCCTGTAGCACAGAATGAAGTAAGAGAGTTTATTGCAGGGCCTGAGTGTGGTACACATGAAATTGGCTTGTCCTTTAGTATAGTAGCAATTCTGGTTTTACTTTTCCTATACAAAATTGTTCTCTATCACACAAATGAGTTTTAGCTGGAATTGAAACAGTCTCTCAGGTAATGATTTGCTTTAACCATCACTTTCATTCTCTTCTTGTGCATGTGGTTGGCTGTGGGTTTTTTCAATGGCACTTGGCTACCTCTCTCACTATGCAGTTAACCTTTTTTTTTTTCTTTTTTTTTTTTTTGAACATAGAGAAGGCCTTCTGGGAGCTACCAGAGCTTGCTTTCAAAACTCAGTGAGTTCTCAGTCGTACAAGCCCTCTCTAAGATTAATTCAAGTCAATAGAGGCTTTAGAAGTGAAAGGGGAGAAAAATCAGGTCAGCAAGAAATATGAATAGACTGATTAAATCAGGAAATGCTTTGGTAAAAGACAGAGGATTCCAACTCCATTTATTATAGACTGGGAGTCTGAGATGCTTAATAGGAAGGAAGGAGAGTATTGCTTGAGAATTGGATTGAATTGGCAGAGTACATCCAATCATTCTCATTCTAATAGAATGATTTAATATGTAATATAACTTGGTACAAGTGTTTGGTGTCTCTGCTTTTTAACAGGAGTACTGTGAATGCAGCTCCCTAGGAAAAGATCATTTGTGTTTCCTTCCACCAAAGGAATGAAGTATCTAAGCATGCACTTGATACAGTGTGGGTTTGTGGTTTCTGTTTTAAAGCAGTGGTGACAAAATCTGTGTGCACCTAATTCACTGTATTCTGTTCAGGAAGGTCAAGATCAAGTCCTGATCTGCTGGTCAGTTCCAGAGTCCTTACTACTAGTCACACATAGGTATCAATACCTTCCACAGGATGGTTTGCTGACTTAAAGTAAACATTCACAGTTGCACTGAAAACAGATAAAGGCAGGAAAGACTGTAATTTGAATACTTTAGGAAGAGTTAAAGTTGAAATGAAATTCCTAGCTTCTATTAAAAACTATTTATAAGAGAAGTATCTAGTCTTGCTAGAATGTGCTGTCATGTGGGTTTTGGATCATGAGGGGCAGATGCTCCCTGGGGTTTTGTCATCTCCAAATGAAATAAATATTTTAGGCCTGTGACTGACTTGTTACAGACATGCAAAAAATTACAAACACAACAGAACCCCAATCTTCATTGGGGAATCTTGTCCTCACGTTTGTATAAATATTCAACAGTAGGAGATGAGGCAGACTTTCTCACCATGGCATTATGTATGCACCCAGCATGAAGGCATTTTAATTTGCTTCTTAGATGGTACAGTACTGTCACCCCATAGAAATTAAAAAGTCTGTGCCAGCCTGCACATTCCCCATGCTACCTGGAGGAAAAGCCTTCTAAAGTAACTGAGGGCGCAGAAGCGACAGAGAACGCCTGGATTAAAGTTTGATGACAAAGGTACACACACTCTGAAGATCTGACTTTTATTACTGCTATCTGACACTTCAGAGTGCTGTTCAACAGAGTGTGAATGGATGACATGCTCTTTACTTCTCCTTACTCTGACTCCCTGTGTGGGCATGGTTTTGGGAATATAAATATATATATATATATATATGGACTCAGATATCATCACTGCATGGGCAGTGGGTTTAGACCAACAGAAATGCAGAAATTTGTAGCCCAGCTTTCTGTACACTAATTCCTTATGTAGAGAGACCCTTCCCCAATCAAATTAAAGTCACTAATTATCAGTGCCCATGGAGAGGCTTCATGTAGTTAAATAAACTGCAGTAAAATGTGTTAACGTACCCATTTTTCCCTATGTCAGTGAGCCCTAAATATCTTCACTGTGCTTTCTAGCAGCCTTCACAAATCCTTCATGAGTCCAGTTTCCTGATGTCAGAACAGGACTGGGATCTGCAACCACATCAAAGTTAACTTGTGGGATTTTGCTTTGCTTTTCATAGTTACGGATGTTAAGCTCCAATAATGTGCTTAGTGCTGTAAGAGGCAGCAAAAGTGACACTTCCTGGCCCAAGGAGTTGCAATCTAACAACAGACAGACACTGCAAACTGTGCTGGGAGACCTGGGGAATGTACTTCTGAGAGAAATGTGACTTTTTAAAATAATGGTTGTGTGCCTGACAACATTTACATTAACACTGGTGAGTATTCATGGCTTCAAGAATGACGAGAGTATAGGGAAGGGATTTGGCTTCTGCAGATTTTATTCTGCCACATGCAGAGGGATTGGATCAGCTGCCCATTGATGCTGTAGTCATATCCGTTCCTTCCTTACTTTTTTTTTTTTTCCCATGTGGTATTTGAGCTTGCTTTTTGATCTGTGCCCCTTACATTTTGCACCCTAACAGGCTGCTCACAAATGCAGAGGAGTTTATGTGCTGCCAAATGGGTAATTACTGCAGTACTCCAGGCATTTCATTGCATACTAAGGAAGTTTTCACTGGCCTTACATTGATGTCAGATATTTCTGTACCAAAAAATCATCTCCGAGAAAATAAGCTTCTTTAGTCTATAATTTTTAGTAAGTCCTTCAAAGTAAAATTGATATATTTGGGCTCTTACTTCCTTTTTCTTAGTTATGTGGATATGTGTAGGATTAAAACTTCTTTCTCTACTAGTGATGTTCTCTCTTCTAGTTAAAGAAGTGTCTTTATTTTTTGAAGAGACAAATCTATTAGTAGCAAAAAGTGTCTGAAGTCAAAAATGAGAAACTTTCAAGCGTAATAACAGTGCAAACTGATAATCTGTTTTGGGGCTGGTTTTGGAACAGAATACACATGAGGAAATAATTTGTCACATGCTTAACTTGTATTTGGAATAGATTAATGAGCACGGTATCTAAAATCTGGGTCATGAAGTAAAAGTGAAAAAAATTGACATACAGTCCAAGTCAATGAAATTCTTGTATTAGAAACTGGAATAAGCCTAAGGAGAAAACAAGAGGGTCTTTGGGGTAAAGCTGATGATTATGACACACTTCCCTTTGCGCTAATTCTTTTGCCCTGTTTGAGCTTTTGTTTCAGGTAGAGATCCCTTAGCTTGCCATGCTTTGACTGTATTTTAGCTTTGATTCTAGAACCAGCTGAAAGCTCATTGTTTCCCATTGCAGATGTGTGAGAAATCAGTTCTCAGCACGCAGTAACTGTTTATTTTGATTACTCTTAATGTATCTCCCCTTTAGAGCAATGATGCAGTCTTTTACTAAGCTTCACGGACTCATGCAGTCCAGGCTCTAACAAAGGAAGGAATTGTTGTGTAAGTAGCAAATTAGTAGATCTAAAGCTTTACTCAGATGGCAGAAATTACTGCAGTCATGATTTGTCATGATTAGTTTGAAAATATTAATTATCAATTTCTCCTCAATCTATTTACCCTGAAATAGGCAGTAACCACTGATAATGACCGATTTCTGGTGGACTGGTTTGTGTTATCCCTCTTTCCTCTCTTCCTGCCATTGCCTCAGGCCTCCCCTGCACTGAGTGGCTTCGACAGTAACAGGCTCTTTCACAAGAGCTCCTGTAATTCCTCTGCTCTGGGTTCAGAGACTCCTCACAGAGACTGGTTTTACCTGCAGATATTATGCAGTGTTGTAAATTAGTGTTTGTTGTCTCCTCTACAATAGTTGAGTGGGAGTTCATTTACAATACGCCGTGGGATGGCTCCCTGGGATTGTGAAATCCTTAGCATCAGTTCAGTTGGACCTCTGCTCCCCATCAGACTTTGTTTCACAAACTTGGTGTTTGCTTAAAACTTGTGTATTGGCTTCTCCTTAAAAGAAAAAAATAGTGTCTACACAGTTCTCTCTTTTTTCATGATCTAAACTACACTTTCTTGTGACTTTTGTCTTGTTTTTCAGCAGAGGTGGCAATTCCTGGGAGGATGTCTTTCTAGCTACGTAGCTCTAGAAGCAGATAATTGAATTTAATTAAAGCTGAGTGTATTCTGGTGATGTGACACGCAGGCTTTGCCCAGCACCACTGGCAGCCCACACTGACACAGCTCTGCACCTGCCTGGTCTAAAAGGGGACAGACTGCAGGTCAGGGCACTGTTTTTGACCAGATCACGGTTCCAACATCAAGTCTCAGCTTGCTGAGTTTCATCTCAGCCTGCCTGCATCTCAGCACAGGTTTGCAGGCTGTGACTTGCCAGTGGCTGAAGCTGTCAGGCAGCACAGACTGCTTGGCAGATACTGCATGGGATTGCACACTGCTGTACACATTTGTGCCAGCACCAGCAGCCCCTTCTCATGAGCAGGTGACAAAGCTTTGCCAACAGAGGCCAGAGAGAAAATACTAATACAATGTGGGGACAGAGCTGGTGGCTCAGCTGTACAGAAATGAATCACGAAGTTCAAACCTTCATTTTCAAGCTGGCAGGGGCTGTGTGTGCTGATAAAGTGACATCCTCAGCTGGTGCAAACATGCCTCGTTTCCCTGTGTCTCAGCTGCTCTCCAGTGTGAGGTACATCCAGCTTCCCATGACTGGACTGGTGATTCAGTATGAGAGTTCTGTGAGTTATGTGGAAAGGGGAAGTCCAAGGATATAAGAAGAAGAGGAGGGATCTTTGTTTTTGGAAAGGGCTAGAGAGGTCAGATTTCGAAATGTGGTAATAGAAAACAGAAGGAGAAAATGTCATTTGCTGTGACAAAATGTTGCTCTTCACTGTGCTTTATTTGTGAGCTTTCATTTAAAAAAAAAAAAAAGATTTGCAAAGTGGGTTATGTACAGGTTGTGTTCTTACTAAATGTATGCTGTTGTTGACCAAGCTTTTTTATTTCACCTGATAAAAAACCCAACAAATTTCAATCTGTAACAGGCCAAATTCAGCATAAGATCAGATCACTGCAGCTGCTAAAACTTTGTCACTTACATCCACAGTCAAGAGCAAGTGTTTTAAAAAATGCATATTATGTGGTTTTCTTTTATGTTGAAAATTGACAGGATAATAAAGGCAGCAAGCATTTTTCTAACGTAATTGTTAAAGTCTAAATGCAACAGTGGCAGTTAGGTATTCCATAATTAGCTAGAGAACACATGTATCTTTATGTATTGACTTTTTAAAGTGTGTTATTACAGTTTGACAATCATTTTGGTGTGATGGGTAAAGGTGTTTACACCCTCAGCCTCCATGGCCACAACCAAAGCAGAAAGCAGCAAAAGGTTAGAGACCTTACAGTCTTGCAAGAGAAGGATAATGGTTTACAGCTCAGATTTTTGTTGTGGTGTGCATTTTATTTTCCTTAATTCAGAGACCATAAAATGTTACAGCAGATGAAACGCTTCATGTGTATAAAAGATTAAATTAAAGGCTGCGGTGTGGGTCAATCTGAAATGTTCATAAAAGGCATGGCTGAAGGTAGCAGTAATTAGTACTTCCTCTCTGATTCTGGTGATCCTTACAAACTTGCCTGAACATTTTGTGGGTGAGAAAAGTTGATGTGGAACCTCCAGAAGCATGTCTCAGAGCTTCCCAGACCACCTAGAGCTGTAGTGGCTAATGGGCTTTTATCTTCTCCTTTTCCTTGTCTTTGACTTGCAGCCTCTGCCTGTCTTTGCCAAAAACTTTAACTTCATAGTCTCAGTTTGCTTGCAAAGCCTCCAAGGTTTTGCTCTTTACTCCACCCCAGAGTGGTTGCAGTGAAGCAAAGTGGTCGATGCAGGGCATTATCTGGGTGTGCCTTATTTTAACCAGCTGACATTAGAGAATATTCCAGTAGTTCAGTACAGCTTCCAGCAGACCACCCCTCACAGCTTAAGAAGTCACATTTAAATGATTTATGAGCTCTCTCCATGCTCTGTGGTTTTCAGCAACAAGTAGGCAGCACTGTTAGCATGGCTCCTATTCTATTATATGATCTACTGGGCAGCTGGTCTCTGAAATTTTCAGAAACCGACTGCGCAGATGGACCCAGAGAAGTTGGAACAGCTTCTGTGTCCAGAGGAACAGCCAAACTTTTGTTGTCTGAAGCATCTCAATCCCTACCATTAAATTTCTATAGTGACTTCCAGAATCTGAAATGGAACACTCAGGCTCTCTCCTACATAGCTGCCTTCACTGAAAATCCAGCTGATACTGGAAAGGGTGTGTGTGCCTGTGCACACGTACTAAAAACCTGAAAGACACGTGTCTGTAAGAGATGTGATTGTATGTTTTTGCCTTTTTAATTTACCATCACCAGGAAAAATGAAGGGTGCTGATTTCCCAGCATTTAGCTATCCTGCTGAATAGAGGGAAAGGAACATGGCATGAACCTGTGAAAAGCTGGAAAGTTTACAAGGGATGATCCCACAGTTTCTAGTGAGAGCAGCTGTGCTGTGACATACAGACTGATGTACCAGTTGTCTGATCCATAGGTTTTACTTCTAGGACTATTATTTCTTGGCAGCCAACCTAATGTAATTACGTATGTTTTCCTGCAACAAGCAAACACTTTATGTGGCTGAGGAAACAGCTGCAGTACATTGAAGAGCTCATTTGCATAAATATGAAAGTATAGTCATAGAATTGCAAAATTACATATTGTGTAGGGTTACACGCTAATGGCAAGGATTATAAATACCTCTAGGGATTATAAATACTTGTCATTCTATTTAAAAGGAATTAATATTTAGACATTCTGTGCATTGAAAGGCAGTTTGTCATCTGACTATTTAAAACTGAGACTAGTCTAAAAATAGCTATGAATATGACTAGGAACTGGAGATCTTTGCATCTTTCCATATTTTCTATTTTGAGTTGCTCTTCAAAGCTGGAGAAGACACCTCCAAAAGGATTGCCAAGCCACACAAAATTTGCCTTTTTTCTTTCAATCTTAAACTAGTCTTCTTGTTTTTAAATTCATGGATAAGTTTCTGAAGCAACCTAGTGAAACTTCTCATGTATGAACTACGTAACACAGAAACTAAATTCCAGGTTGCAAATAACCTGCAGGCTGTTAATACATGCCCAGGGATACTTCCTGAATCATTGCATGAAGTCTCTCCAGAAAAGACCTAGTGAGAGCACCAGCATTTGTACAGATGTGTGCCAAAAAGGACTGATCTGGTGGAGCAAAACTTAGTTTGTTTCAGTCCCTCATCTGCTTCACTTTGTGACCATATAAGTGCTTATGCCATACAAGAAAAATGTACAAACAAGAAAAAGAAGGCTAAAAATGTGGAGGATATGGGCACAGCATCAACCTATACTGCCCTAAATGATGTTTGGAATTACAGCATCGCACTGGGATACTTGAGCTCCTTCAGAGGTTGCAGTTTAAGAGACCTTTAGCCCAATATTTTAAGAGAGACTTGGCACCCATTGTGGTTTCCTGCACGTACATCTGCAGTGGGGACAGAACCCTTCCGAACAGAGCACCACAGGCTGCTGGGACCAGCAGTCCTGAGCTCAGCCCCCTCTGCCTATGCCCCCAGAGCCCTGTGTGCTCACAGCACAGTCAGCACGTTACAACACTGACAGAGTGAAATAGGTCCCACTGAAGATTTTGGCGCTATCCCCGTAGTGATGTGTGGTTTGGATTTCTTGGGAGGTTTTCTGCAGATTTGATTGACATGGTTGGTATCAGCTGATAGATTCAGTTGTGCAATTTGTTCAGCTTTTTGTGAAGTAAGAACAGAAGAGTGCTCTAAGTGTCATGATAGCATGATGAGATGAGCTCTAACTCATCTTCTCATGATATTTCAAAATATGTTGCCACATTTTCCTCCAGCTGTTTATTCTGCCCATCTGCTGGATGCTGCATTTCTTACTGGCAACAGAAAAAACAGTGCCCAGAGGGTGATGGGTTTTTTCTGAGTTGAGTTTTGCTCTCAGTTTTAACCTGTGTCTGGAGTTGTCATTGAAACATCTCAGGAGTGTGAACATGAACTGTTGAATGATACTGCATTTTTGAGGGCCTGCTGATGTCCAAGAGGAAATCCTACTTCTGCTCCTTGGTTTCATCCTTTTCCTTCCACCAGCCTTTGGGAACAGATCTAACATTAACTAGAAATAAAATTAACATTGTTTTGTCCAAAGCAGTGTGGGCTCAGTGGCTTGAGGGCATAGTGAGAAGCAGAGGAAGAAGGAGGGAAGAGGGAGGGTGCAAGCCCTCCTGTGGGTGAGCTGTCAAACCAGACTATTCAGATTACTGATTCTGCAACATGACCCTACTGTCACCTCCAGCAAGAAGATGGGAACCCAAATCCAGAGGGTGGAGGGGTCTAAAGCTCTCAGAGTCCTCTTTAGCTTTTCTGACAGCAGATTGTTGTAGCTATTCAATGATGCGTTTGCATCAGCACTTTGGGCCTGGAGAAGATAAACTATTACCAGTCAGCAAATACATCCTTGTTACCTTGGGAATAAGGTGTTGGACCTCATCAGAGTACACCCTCTGTTTTGAGGAGAACAGCATGGATCACAGGAATGCTTCATCTGCAGGATAAAAGCATTAGAGAAATAATGGCTTGTTTGGGGCTGAGGCTGTTAGTCTGTGCTCCCACACCAGCCAGCACTATGGATGTGTGCCTGAGGATGCTGTGGTCACAGATTAGTCCTGCCTGCCACCTGAAGTGCTAGGATAACAGCTGCTTTGATTTGAAAGGTGTCAAGATGTGATAGGGGTGGATGTGCAAGACTTTGAGAAAATCAAATCTAACTTTGTGCAGAGGCTGGTGAAGTGACTGATGAGCCCATTTGTGTGATGTGTTTGAGAAGCTCGTCAGTCATCTCCATAAAGTGTTACACATAGTCAACATAATACAAGGCAATGGGAAAAAATGATGGTGAGACCAATCTGAAAGGAGAGGCTGGAAGGAGCTCAAATTCTACTTGCAGTGGGCTGCCAATTGCCCTGAAAGGGCAGGGTGCACCAGGAGAGGTTTAGTGGTAAAGCTCTCTTGTAATGAAAGCTCCTACTTTTTGCTTCAGAACAGCTGAAGAGACTCTTCTTGCTCTGTGTCTGTACCTGAACAATGAAGGTGATAGGCTGACCAAAAAAAAAGAATAATTTCTTGGATCAGTTTGTTTGCTTTCATTTGAAAATGATTTGAAAATAAATCTGCTTTTCTTATGACACTGCAAATGTAAAGGGATCACAGTGGTTCTTAATCCCACTGAAGTAAATGAGATTTTAATACTGAGATTTAATGGGAGCAGATTCAGGCTTCTAGAGAAATCCAACATAAGACTAGAATGCTAGTAGTGATTGAAAGGGTAGCTAGATGAGGCCAATCCTTTTGCTGAAAGACAATGAGAGAGTCAGAGTGGTATAGGAAGTGCTGATGGGAAGACTCACCATCAGAGCAGTAAAGAAAATATTTGAATACAATGCTTACTGATCATGAATCTTAAGTAGTGAAGGTATTTCAGTCAGGCTCATTTTTCCAAGTTTATACTAGAAGGTAGGACTAGAGGCAAGTCTTGTCAGTATCAAAGTTGTATTTATCAGCAAAATGATTTCAAAAGCCTTTTAAAGACATACTTAGGGAAAATGTTTTCTGTGGGGGCAGAACTGTCTTAGGACATTCATAGAATGACTGTCCTCTCTAATATCCTTCTCTGAGCATAGAAATCACACAGTTACAAAAACAGAACAGAGGTGAAGGAATGCACAGGGTGGTGGGAAAAAGGAACTTTTCAAACTGGCTTTATTAGTAAGAAGGAGTAAGGGTGAACATCCACATCAGCTTACATTCATCAGCTCTGGGGCATGCCCTCACACCCATACGTCCCTTACCTCTTTGTGCCACCAGTGATGCACAGGAAGCTGAGTCATCTAAAATTTGCTGTGGCAATAAAAGAAAAGAATTTAAGATGCTCCCTTACTAGTTGGAAATCTCTGGAAGAGCCCAGGTTTGGTCTTGTGCTGAAACAGATCAATGGGAATCAGTATTATTTATAATATACAATTATTTATAATAAATATTTATTTCTAATGAGCTAAAAAGAACTAGTCCAGGAAAGTAAGAGACCAATCAAAAGATGTGGAATTAAAGAAAAGAGAACCAGAGGTAAACATGAGAAATGTGGGTTGGAATCATGCATATGGAAGGTATATGAACTAGCATTACTTAACACAATGCCAGTAAGTTAGTGTAGACAAATCAAATGTACATATAATGAGGAAAGATGAGTGAAGTAGTAGAAATTCTCTTGTTGCTCCAAAAGGGGAGCAGAAATCTGTTCATGTATTCAAAGAGCATTAATCTGTTCAATATGCCTCCTGGGTACTCTTACAGCTCTTACAAGCTGCAGGAAAGTGTATCCGGCTTCAGAAAGGGATGTTTGTGCTTTTCAGACAATCTTGCTGAGACGAATAAACAAATAGAGCCAGGAAATGGTCTTTTTGGAATTTAAACAGGTGTATTACTCAGTATGGCAAGACTGTCTGAGAACTGATGGAACCCTGTGGAATTACTATAAAGACTGGATGATAAAAGTACAATAACACATGTGAGAACTGAAGCTGAAAAGGCATGTCAGTTAAAAGTGAGGCTGGAAATGCAACAGGATTGTGTCTTGTTCTCCAAGTTGTTTGAAATTCTCAAGGATAAGCTTCTTAACACTTGATGGGAGAAGACATGCTAAAGATTACCAGCCTGAAGGTATTAGGGTATGCAAGGCATTAGGAATGGTAATTACCATGACCTCATACATAAATAACCATCTAATAACACAGCTGATTTCTGGAGACTTAACAGTGTGCTGCCAGTGTGGAAAACACAAGAAGAAAATTTCTTGAAGCAGGAAATGCTTGCAATCTAAGAGCTGTAAAGGAAAGAAACTTTGAAAAAACAAACAAACAAAACAGCAAGCTGAACATAATAATGTTCCATAAGAAGGCAGTGAAGCTGGGCAAGAGATGCTGAACAAGAACCTGTAGGCAGGTTTTCAGACTTTGCCAATGTGAAATGTTAAAGGTGAGCTCCTAAACAGAGCAGGCCAGGGCTGGATGATACTGGAAAATATCAGCACCCACTAGACCAACACCTTTTTGGTATCTTTTCAGATCAGCTGTTTTCTAATTAGCTGAAATATTAATATAAAGTCTAATTTTAGACTTTTTTCTATTTGAGAAGTGCAATTTTATCCATACAATTTCTTTAGATGTCTGTTTTATTATTGTGCCTGCTCTTGTTATCGTGTTTATTACTCTATTGTCCGAACTCTCAGCAATTTTGTGGTTAGCAAAGCTCTGGTAGTGTTTCCAGAGCCAAATAAACTGCACATCTCTGTGGTGTAACATGTGTAATAACTTGTAGTTTACTGTGCAGTTTGACAGTAAGTATTCATAGCTTTAGCATTTGCAACTTGATAGCCTATTTTAACAGTACTGCAAAAAACATTCCCAAAGAAACAATTCTGTAACTAAGCAATCCTAATGAATTTACATCATGTGCGATAAGTGCATTTAATTTTTTAATTTAAATGTAACTCCAGTTGGACTGCCTCTGAAATCATTGATAGAAATTCAAGAAAAAGTCATGAATGCTATTAATAGTGAGTAGATTATTTTTAGTCTCTCTTCCCCACAATCACAGAGGACTTTTTAATAAACTTGATTTAGAGAATGAGTCCTAGAACCTTGGTGCAAATTTCTACAGGTAGAGATATTTTTAAAGGGGCAGCTCATAAGGCTGCAAAGACAACAGTTTAGTGGACAACTTTAACACTGGATTGCAGTATGTAGATTTTGCTTTTAAGGCATATAAATTTGCTCAGTTACATAGGAAGAGCCAAAGACATATTGAGTACAACAAATATTTTCATGTCTACCCAAATTTTTTCTTCTTTTCTCACCTAACATTTAAGAAGTGTCCTTCTGAGGGCAGTACTAAGCTAGAAATGAATTATCCAAAGCTGTGGGTTAGTTTGCGGGGAAAGTTGCTCTCCTTATTTAAACAAAAGACAAAGTTTGTATAAACACATTCTCACACTATCCTGTGAGAGCTGCAATAAAATGAATTAAGTTAGTAAGGTACAGAATTATGAAATTTGACCCAAATCTAGTGATAATAATTTCAGAATTTGCTTCCATAATCTTTTAACGGAGAGGATACTGGGAGGGTCGGTGACTGTGCTGTTTAAATCATTTTGTTTCAGAACTCAGGCCATTCATGTCTGCTTATTATTGCATGTGACTTCCCCTGAGTTTCCTTGCAGGATAGTAAGCTTTTTGAGGAACTTACATCACAGTGTAGCAGTATTTTTTATTTTTTTTGAGGACACTATTTTGTATGTTGAAACATAATTTCTTTAGAGTTCCCTTTGTTCACTGAATTTTCCAATTAGTGTCCACATCAGCTGAAGCCTGCGAGAATTCTCTGTGAATTACAATGTCGTGTCGAACTGCAGCAGTTATGAAGGTGTTGTGTCAGAAGATATGAAGCACTTTTCCCAAGTATACATCTGCAATTGCATTTATTTTAAAACTTGAAATAGAAGTTGAAATTGAGGTTTTCTTATAGCTTTTTTTCTAATCTGTGTTTTTCAATCTCCTCTCTTTTTGCTTGAGGATCGATAATATGTATTGTGCCCAGAGGGTACATTTGTTTGTTACAGAACATCTCATGAGCCGTCATTTCCAAGCTGCTGGACTGCAAAACCAAGCTGAATAGATTCTCTAGTTTTCTTTTTAAATGTCACTGACTTCATTTCAGGTTTGTGGAGTTTTTTCCCCTACTATCTTGACAGCTAGCTTTCTCTTTGTAAGTGTCTCTTCATTCATTTACTATTTCAGTATAACTTACAGTTTTCCACATAACAATTGAAGGGCTCTATTCCTCTCACTCCTTCCAGATAGAAAATTTCTGTGCTATGATTTGGGGCTTTAAGAGGTAGGATGTTAAATAAATGACTGAAGGGGCTGGATGACTTTGGCTGTGATCAGTAGCTTATGAGTGGCTCTGAAAATTATTACATCTGATCACTTCTTCAACTCCCACTGACTGGATTGACACTGGTTCAGAGCCTGCCTAAAGCAGCAGGAGGAAGCCTCTGCACTCCTTCAGGATGTGACAGGACCACCATTGTAATTGTCCAGTAGAAAGTGGGAAGTTGGGTAGTCCTCATAGTCCTTGAGGTGAGGAAGATTCAGCTTTGTCTAATTGCATGTGAGCCTTCCCTTCCAGGGTAACTGGAATACCTGAAAGGAGGACAGAGGAGTCCCTAAAGGGGCCACCAGCAGTAACTCACAGGCATTTCTGCACACCAAATAGTTCCCAAAGCAGGTACTGCATTCAGATATCTCACAAGTAGTCTATAAATTTAGTTTGTAGTTACACCAAACTCTTCATCCTGTGATTCACTGTGGCAGCAAGAGATCAGAGACAACCTACAAGGAACAGAGAAGAGCAGAGGGAGTTCCAGCTTCCTTTAGAAAAGAACAGAAGGCTTTCTCCTTCTCCTCCTTCTCCTCCTTCTCCTTCTCCTTCTCCTTCTCCTTCTCCTCCTCCTCCTCCTTCTCCTTCCCCTTCCCCTTCTCCTTCTCCTTCTCCTGGGGGCTGGTTTACAGCTGCTCCAGCATGCTGGGAGGTGGTGCAGCCCCCCCCTCCGTGCCACCTTCTCCGTGGCGAGGTTTGGTGAACCTTCAGCAAAGACAGAGCTGGGCGCTGAAGCGGGGCAGTAAACAGGGCTGGTGCTTCCTGCCCAGCTGCACCAAGAGGAACCGAGGCACAGGGGCACTGGAGCTGCAGGCAGAGGGACCCCTGGGGGCTGGGGGTCCCCACCTCCCCTTCTTCCTGCATTGCATTGCAGGTCCCACAGCTCCAACCCTCCTTGTCCCAGGGACTGTGTGTTCCCAGGGTCTGAGAACCACCCTGGCCATCACAGGGCTCTGAGTCCAGGGAAGTCCCAGCAGGGAACGTGTTTCTGGTGGATTCAGAGTGTAGATAGAGAGGAAGGAATGTGTGGACTCTTCCCAAGAGGCACCGCAGTCATTAAGAGTGAAGGAAGTTTCTCTGGACTGTCAACCCGAAAGCAACTTGGAGAAGATTCAGGAGATAGAATGGAAATAGAAGGATTTGTACCCAAATCTGCACTGCCCCCTGTTCCCTGAGCAGGGCTGTGTTCACACTGCACAGCACTCCATCTTATATGGACTGGGCACAAAGGACTCAGAGCATGTGCCATCCATGGGGGACATCCTCCCATGGGCTTACCCTCCGTGGCCTCTTGGCCACTATCTCAGGGCTCTTCTTCTGTCTTGCAGGTGGGATCTCAGCAGACAGGAACAACACCAGCAACAGCACAGGTACCACTCAGACCTGCTGGGCTCTTCCCCTGCCTGTGTCCCCTGGGTCTCTCCCATCCCCACTGGCCACGTCCCTGCAGAGCTGCTGTCCCTCAGGCTTTCCCACCACAACCATTCCCAGGCTGTGACCTCTTCCATGGCACATCTCCAGCCCTGCACTTAGCCCTCCCTCCACAAAGCCAGTTCTATTTTGCCTTTCCAAGGCACCCACAGGTTTTCCCTCTGCATTTGTAGAGGATGTTGCATGAACAAACCTTTCCTTGGGACCAGGCACTGGGTTCATGCCATGGCACTTGTGCCATTCCCATCCACAGAGCACTAAGCATGAACTCTGCAATGCAAACTCACCATTCTGGGATCAAAACATGGCAAAAAAGCACAAAACACAGCAAAACACAAAAAAATGTGGAAGTCTGAGAGAAGCCATCTGTGGAGACAGGGCTGTTTTAGCAATGCTTCATGGTGCCAGCACTGGCTGTAATTTTGGAGCTGGGGTTAACAAGGTGTACACAGAGAAGGGTGGGAGCAGCACAAAAGTACAGGATCAAAGACATTCCCATAGAAAATTGGAGTTTCTATTAAAACCATGTATCCACAAAAAGCATCTGATTTCATGGAATCACACAATATCCTGAGCTGGGAGATGATCCTGGATCCACAAGGATCATGAAGTCCAACTCTTGGCCCTGCACAGACACTCCAGCAATCCCACCTTGTCCCTGAGAGCATTTCCCAAACACTCCTTGAGCTCTGGCAGGTTTGGGGTCGTGCCCATTGCCCTGGGAGAACCTGTAGGATAATTCACCAAACCAAAGCTGAATGCTCAAAAGCAATATAATACATGGAAAGGGGGAGCTCTCGATTTGGGAGATACTGGGGGGTGGAGGGATCTTGTGGGTGCCAGGTCTGTGACCACCCCTGTCCCCTGCAGACGGTGGGTGCCCCCCTGTGCACCAGCACCCACGTTATGTGGCTGTCAAGAAGAACATGCCCATCTACTTCATCTGCTACTCCCACAACCCCAAAAACATGCAGTGGTACAAGACAGCAGAGAACAGCACGGAGATCTGTAGGCTGGATGAGAGCAACTCCCACTACAACATCCAGAGGACAGACGCCTTCATCAACCTCACCATCCTCAGGGCCACCTACGAGGACAGCGCGATCTACGTGTGTGACAGAAAGAACCTCAAGGAGAAGAGGTTCCTGCATGCCTGTGGGACAGAGCTCAAAGTCATGGGTGAGTGGGAGCTCCCCGTCCACCCTGAACCCCAGGAGATGCTCTTTCTCCTCCTCCCACCCTTCCCTCAATATATGAACCCCACGTCATGCTCCTACACACTCCCTGTGCTGGTGAGACCCCCTCAGATATAACTGTGGGCTGATCTTCATGGCACCACAGAGTTTTGGGTCCTCATTGCCAGCACCAAGCAGCAGGATAATCTCCTCTGGTTTGCCCTGACATGTCCATCCTGCAAAAGCACACCCCAGGGACCACGTTCCTCTAGTAAATCAGATTCATCCTGCTCGTGGCCAGCAGTGGGTTCTACCCAAGAGCTGTGCCCTGATGCCAATCCTGGGGCAGTTTGCAGTGCTCTGGTCTCTCCCAGTGTGGAGGACATGTCACCCTGGTCCCTCCATCCACCCTTACTGACACATCAACCTGCAGCCACGGTGAACTCATCCCCACTCCCTGGGAGCCTGGCACAGAGGTGAGACTTGGGCTCTCCCTGTGCTGTTGCCCCCAGGTCACAGTAGCATCAAGCAGATCCAGAACAGGAACACCCTGAAAGACGCCATCATCATCATCCAGTCCATCCTGCTTGTCATCCTCATCAGCATCCCCATACTCCTCTTGCTAGATAAAGTAAGTGACAGTGTCTGCAGCAGTGGGGATGTCCCTGGCTGTACCACTGTGCTGCTCACAGCTGTGTCCTGGGTGGGCCAGCACCAACTTTGGGGCTGACGTGGGAAAATAAGCACCTAAAATGCTGTGTGGGACTGCATGGATTTGCCTGTGGAAGTGGTGGGACCTGGCCTGAGGGACCAAGGCTGGGGACAGAGGATCCTGGTGGGTGCTGACACCAACCTGTGACTCTCCTCTCCATAGGGTGAAGGCAAGAAATGCCCTGAGGAGGACCACACCTATGAGGTAATTAATCACAGAAAGACCTCTCTAATATCAACCAGAGCTTTGCCACAGGCAGTTGTGCCCTTGTTGGGTGTCTGCAGGGTGCCATCAGCCCTTGCAACCTCCTTGGGAGGAAGATCAGGGCACCCACCTTCCTCCCCAGCACCTGTTGAACATCAGCCATAAAGAGCTGCTCGTAGAACCAAGCCAAGCTCAGTGCACATCCAGTCACCTCTGCATCTTCTCCCTCTCAGAAACTGCTCCAGGCTAAGGGAGAATAGCCTGGAGATGGATCCCCACTTGAGGGTCCTAAGTGGGGATGTGCTGTGGATGGAACCACGGTCTTCCTCCCATGCCTCAACCTCTTTCTTGTTGGTGCAGGGGCTGGAGGTGGAGCAGATGGCCACCTACGAGGACATCACTCCTTTCCGGGACGTGAAGGCCAAGTGGACAGTCGGGGAACACCCGGGTGAAGAGTGAGGGGTCCTGCACCCACCTCCAGGCTGGCACCAGCGCCCTGCCAGGACCCTGCCAGCACCTGTGGGGATGGATCCCCTGGACCACAGCTCTGCCGGATCCTGGGCTGCAATCCCGGGCTGCAAACCATCTCCAGCATCCCTGCACAGGGCTCAGATCCTGCTGCCCCTCGGTGCTCGCTTTGCCATGCCCAAGGGGCTGTCCTGCCCAGGCTGTCGCTGTCCCTGCCCTGCTGATGAACCCACAAAGTCTGTGTCAAAATTAGGAGTCACCTGTGGTCCCCCAGCAGCAAAATGCCCCACACCTCGGGCAGAGTCACATCCCTGGGCAGACCCACATCCCCATCCAGCCCCACAGCCTGGACAGCCCCACACCTCTGGGCAGCCCCACACCCTGGGCAGACCCACACCCTGGACAGCCCCACACCATGGGCAGACCCACACCATGGGCAGACCCACAGCCTGGACAGCCCCACACCTCTGGACAGCCCCACACCATGGGCAGACCCACAGCCTGGGCAGACCCACACCCTGGACAGCCCCACATTCCTGGGCAGCCCCACACCCTGGACAGCCCCACACCCTGGGCAGCCCCACAGCCTGGGCAGACCCACACCCTGGGCAGCCCCACACCCTGGGCAGCCCCACACCCCAGTACTGAGCTCCTGCCTGGTTAATGCAATGGAAGGAGTGGGGGAAGGTGGGTGTCCTCCAGCTCCACTGCCCCTGGGAAGGAGAGGACCAGGCATGGCCAATCTCCAGCTGCAAGGACCCTGCTGGCCTGTGAGCCCCTGCTGCAGAGGAGCCAAGGTGAGCAGCACTGTGCAGGTGTTGTGAGAACTGGATTTTGGGCCACCCTTTAGCTGTCAAGCCATGGATGTGTCCACAGGCCAAGCTGGCAGATGTGTGAGAAGGAGGAGCCTCCAAAAGCACCTGTTTCTCCCCAAAGACTACAAGGGAAGTTGGGGTGACAGGTCTCACCCAAAGGGCTGCTCCTCCCCAGGCTAGAGCTGGCCTATGCCACAAGGACATCCCCATGGTGAGGGACATGTGTGACCTCAGAACTTCCTGGAAAGCTGTAAATTTTGGGACACAAACCTCTAACTGCTTTTTGAAGCCCTAATAAAGGTAATGGGTAAACCATCATCCTGCTCCATCCTGTCGTGCCTGGTCCAGGGGTGTCCCATAAGCCTGGTGCCAGTGCCCTGGGATGCCCTGGGAATAAGGAGCAGCTTTTTGTGGGTCCAGCTTAGCTAAAAAACAAACTTCAGCCCTTTAAACTTCACCCTGAGGCTGGGCAGGGATGGAAAAGAGCATCTGCAGCATCCAAAGCAGGAGAACAGGGCCCAGGGCCAGCAGCTCCACTCACAGCTGCATCTAGTCTGGCAGGAGAGGCTGGAAAACATCTGGAGAGGAGCAGAGCGCTGCTAATTGGGTTTGTTAATAAACCAGCAGCTGTAGGGGGTGGGCTCAGGGCCAGCTGGACACCCAAACCAGGGCTGGGGGGCCAGAGGGGTTGGCTGGAGGAGGCAGAACAAGGGCGTGACAAGGATTTTGTGGCTCAAACTTGTCACCCTCAGAGAGCCCAGGGCCCCTGTGCTTCCATAGCTCACAACATTTTGGGCCCCAAGAAGCAGCTGGAACTGCTCCACACCCCAAAACAGCCAGAGGAGGGTAAAATTATGAGCAAACAGGGCTTTTCAGGAGGAACAGGATGGTTCTTGTTTACCAATAAACCACCTCCATGAAAAATGTGAATTCTGTTTAGATAGCACAAAACCTGCAGTTTGAAATTGAATTTTACTGGTTGAATAAAACTCCCCCAAATTAGTTTAACCACATGTATATAAAAGTTGCTTAAACATGTTTTACTTATAAAACTGTTTAATTAAAGAAAGGAGCATTCACAGTGGGAGAAAAGAACTGGCTGTTCCTGGTTTCCATGTTTGCCAAGATTTTAGGACTAGCACAGCTCATCCCTCCATCCCTTGTTTTCAGTTTCCAAAGGGAAGAGGAAGGCACATTTTCTGGCCTTCCCAGCTCCCAGCAGATTCCTCTGCTCTGTGTAAACAACTCATTCAACTGACTGAACCAAGGAATGCAAAAAATAAGGAGAATCTGCTGTTTGTACCTGAAGAGGAACCATCAGTGTCAAAAGCACTTTCAGCAACCCCAGCTCTGCTCTGCTGCTCCAGAGGCTTTGGCTTCCTTTGAAATGCCAGAAGTATTTAGGTAGTTCTGTAGTGATACTAGTTTATTTTAAATGCTTAGACTAGTTTCTAGGGAGACAACAGATGGGGGTTGGTTTAATTCTGTATTGAGATAGGTCTGTGTGGAAAATGCATTTGATGTAAATAAATATATGTGAGTATGTACAGTCCGGGTTCTGTGTTTAGTCCTGATTTCTATCCTAGAATCACACAATCATTTAAGTTGGAAAAGCTCTCTAAGATCAGTGAGTGCAACTGTTCCCCCAGCACTGCCAAGGCCACCACTAACCCCTGTCCCCAAGTGCCACATCCACACAGCTTTTAAATCCCTCCAGGAATGGGGACTCCCCCACTGCCCTGGACAGCTGTGCCAGGGATGGACAAACATTTTGGGGAACAAATTTGCCCTAATATCCAACCTGAACCTCCCCTGGCACAGCTTGAAGCCATTTCATCTTGTCCTCGGGAGAAGATACTGATTCCCATCTGTCTACAACCTCTTCCAGGTGATTATAGAGAGGAGGAATCCCTGTTTCCCTGCCCCCAGTGGGATGCTCAGGCAGACACAGCCTCATCTTTCCAAACGGGTTCAGTGACACTGAGCAGTTCCAGCTTCAGCAAAATAAACCATAAATCTGGGCAGGAGTTTCCCTTCGGAGCAGTGAGCTGGCAGAGGTATCAGCCATCCCTAAAACCTCTGCAGAGCCTGGCTGTGGGCTGGCAGCAGCTCCCCAGGGTGGGAAGATGCTCCCCACACAGCCATCCAGGCTGGGGGTCACCAGGATCCAGGGAAATTCGTGTGCTTCCAAGGAAAATCGTTCCACTTGTTTAGATGCTCAGGATAAGGTGGGTGGACATGGGACCAACCCAAAGGGAACTGAGGGATTTTTTTTTTTCCTCTTTCAAATAACAAAAGGAACTTGGAAATCACAGAGCAGTGGGGCTGCTTTAGGAGGTGGGATGCTTTGGGTTGCAAATGGGGGGGTGGGTTGAAGCTGGAAAAGGGGGAGCTGAGGTTTGGGAGCCGCTTATGCAAGCACAGCTGTGCCCTGGGCGCATCTGGCCATCCCGACACTGCATCACACACCGCCCTCCCCGCCGCTCCTGCCTCATCGAGCGCCCCGACGGCAGCGGGGACACAGCCAGCCCGGGGCAGCGGCACAGCCCGGCTCATCCCAGCCCCGCCGAGCGTGGCTGCAGCACAAACAGCCTGCATTTGGCACCGGGATAATGCCACCAGAGCCGGAGAGGCAGCAAGGGATGGGCAGGGTGTGGGCACCAGGTGTGGGCAGGGTGTGGGTACCACTGTCGTGGTACCTCGAGTCCACCAGAGCCGGAGAGGCAGCAAGGGATGGGCAGGGTGCGGGCACCGGGTGCTGCCGTGGTACCTCGAGTCCTGGGGGCAGTTTGGGGCAGAGCAATGTAAAAAGGACATGGAGCAATTAAAGAGCATCAAAGGAGGCTGTGAGAATGGGGAAGGGTGTGGAGGGCAAGGGGTATGAGGAGGGGGAGGGCACTTTGGTTTGTTCAGCCTGGAGAAGAGGAAACTGAGACCTTCACTGGGGTCTTCAACATCGTCCCGAGGGGAAGTGAAGGGGCAGCTCCAGTCTCTGCTCTCTGTGACCAGTCACAGGACTCGAGGAAACAGCTGAACCTGAGTCGGGGGAGGTTTAGGCTGGATATCAGGAAAAGGTCCTTCCCCCAGAGGGTGGTGGGCACTGAACACGCTCCCCAGGGCAGTGGGCACGGCCCCAAGGCTAAAATTGCTCAAGTAGCATTTGAATATCACTCTCAGGGACAGGGTGGGATTCCTGGGGTGTCTGTGCAGGGCCAGGGGTTGGACTGGATGGTCCTTGTTTGCCCCTTCCAGCTCAGGATGTTCTGTGATTCTGTGACTCCCAGGCAGCAGTGCCTGGGCTGGGCTGGGGAGCTGCTGCTCTGCTCGCCTCTGACCAATATTGACATATTTAAACACAACCCGGAGTAGAAAAACACAAAAACACACCCAGATGTTGCCGGCTATTGGGTGACAGGACACCTGACACTGCAGGACCCACTGTTCCCTCTTCTCCAGGGACTGACACCACGTCTCCTGCAGCAACACGCAGGGGCTTCTCGGAACAGAGTGAGCTCTGCCCATGATTATTCAGCAGCTCTCCACCCTCTGCTCCAGCTGCCCCAGGGGTGCTGCTGCTGCTGCTCTGAAACCAGAGCCACCCCGGGGGCACAGCAAACCTGGGGCTTGGGGCAGCCAGATCACCTCCCGACCAGGGACAGTTGCTGAACACCAGAAAAAGGGACAAAAAAGGGTGGTTTGGGGCAATTAGTGCTTTATGTAAAAGTCCTCCAAGTCCCCTCTGGAGCTGCCCATCCCAGGTTCTGCCTTGTTTTTCTCAACAGCAGGGGTAGTGTGCTGTGTCCTCTCCTCTTCAAGGTCAGCTTGGACAGGGCTCAGAGCAACCTGGGCTGCTGGAAGGTGACTCTGCCTGTGGCAGGGAGGGGAACTGGGTGATCTTTAAGGTCCCTTCTAACCCAAACCATTCTGTGAATCCATGATTCCCTTCTCCATCTCCTCCACCTCCTTTTCAAACCCATCCACTCCTTAATCCAGAGGTATTTCACGTTTGCATCTCAGGCAAGAGGGGGAAGATGCTCATAGCCAGATCTTTCCATAGCCTTGTCCAGCTGAGGATGAGAGAACATCTGGATCTGTGGAGGACAGGCTGGAATCCAAATGAGCACCTGGGCAGGGGAGCTCCTTGTCACACCTTTGGCAAACCAGACCAGCAAAACTACTTGCTGGACTTCTGATATTTTGATAGATATTGGAAGCAATTACTTGGCTGAAATGGGATTCATGTGACAACATCCATCCAGCTCTATCCTCCCTTAAACAATATAGAGGAAAACATCACAGAGTCATGGAATCCTTTAGGTTGGAAAAAGCTTCTAAGATCAGTGAGCCAAACCATTCCCCAGCGCTGCCAAGGCCACCACTAATCCATGTCCCCAAGTGCCACATCCACACATCTTTTAAGTCCCTCCAGAGGTGGTGACTCCCTCACTAGCCTGGGCAGCTGTGCCAGGGCTGGACAACCCTTTCTGTGAATAAATCTTCCCAATATCCAACCTAAACCTCCCCTGATACAACTTCCCACTTGCATTAAGCCAGAAGTGTCCCCAGCTGGCCAGTCAGCCCTGTGGGCCAAGGCTACAGAGCCAGGCAAAAACATCAGGTGGACACCACAAATTCCACCATGCAAAAGCACTGACCTGATTTGGGATGGGTCTTGCAGTGATCAGGAAATTTCTAATTGCAATAAACAGCAGAGTATGGTGAAATCCTGGAACACTGACTTAATCCCCAGGAAAACAACCTCCCCAGCCTGCACACAGGTGTATAAGGAGTGTGATGAGGGGGCACCACCGTGAGCACTTGTGCATTTATTCACAGAGAAGACACAGAGCTGTTGTTGTGATCATGGACACACAGATCCATATTAAACAGACCCCCTGCTATATAAGGGGGTGCCTCCACACTTGCATTTACCAGATGAAAGGAGGAAATATTCAGTGTCAAGGAACACCTGAGCAACTCACTGGGTAGAAATGGCTCCAGGTACTTTAATTTCACTTTTTTTAAAGGATTGGCACTGCTGCTGAATGTGTTGGGTGATGGGAGATGACAATGGGGTGGTTCTGCGGTGGGCTACACACTCTGTGCCATTCCTAAATTAAAACATGGCAACTTATAAATCAATTAGGATTTTCCCTGTAGTGTGACTTTAATCCCTGAATTAATCTTTGGCCTAAACTGGGCAAGGAGAGGGTGGAGAACATGAAGAAAAGGGTCAAGTCACAGTTATTAGAGTTATTACTAGCATAAATCTTGGCATGGATATTAAGACTTGTATTCCAATCTTAAGACAGGGATCAGGGTGATGTCTAATGCTTATGACCATGTCCCACAGGCTCCAGGGCATTTCTCCCCCAACGAGTGTTTGTCTGAGATAAACTCTGTGGTCTCTCTAAGCACAGATGGACATGTGTTAAATGTCACAGGTTGGAAACCTTTAGGCTTGACAAATGTCACCAAATCCTCCAGTTCTGTCCCAGAGAGCAGAAGCAGCTGGACACAGCACAGGGAAAGTCACCAGCTCTCCTCCCACTGAGGGCTCACAGTGACACCTTAGCAAACCATGGCTAAAGACAGACGCTCCCAGGCCCTGCCTTCCCATGGGCAAAGCCTATGGAAAAACAGGAGTGTGTCAGGGAATACCCCAGGACACACCTCAGTTTCCATGGAGCAGCCACGGCTCCAGCCAGGAAGATGCTGCTGGTGACACTGGGAGCAGCACAAGCCCCGAGGGCAGGTCTAGTGGAAGGGTTTCACTTGGGATGGTTCTGTGCAGGGCCAGGCGCTGCACTGATGACCCCTGTGGGTCCCTTCCAGCTCAGAACACTCTAATTCTGGGGTTCACTTGATTTTGGGGAAGGCTGAGCTCACCCACAGCATTCTACAGGGCACCAAGGAAGGGGAGGGCTCAACCAGCATGGACAGAAGAATGAATTCCCAGGTGTCCCCCCCTGCTCAGCACAGTCCCCCTAACACCCTCCTTCCTCTCTGCTTTGCTGCAGGCTCCTGGTTTTCTCCTCTGGCCATTGCCATGATCACTCTGGGGCTGCAGTGGCCACAGCCAGCTGCCACCTTCCCAGCCATGCCCCTTTCCAGCCTGTTTGCCAACGCTGTGCTGCGGGCTCAGCACCTTCACCTCCTGGCTGCTGAGACCTACAAGGAGTTTGTAAGTGCTGTGGCCTCTGGGCACCTCCTCTGTGTCACTCTGAGGGCTTCAGGTCCGTGGGACTTCCCAGAGACAGAGGCTTTTCAGCTGTTTTTGTCAACTCTCAGCGAGGAGAAAGAGTCCACAAGTTGGGCAGAGCTATCAGAACAGGTTCTAAGGAGTCACAGCCTTTTTCTGTCCAGCATTAAATCCTGCAAACGGTATTTACTTCATATCTAGGTTTATATGCCTGTCATTTCAGCTGTGGACTGTAAACACTGAGTCAGGCTCAGCCTATTCACTCAGACCTAGCCAAGTAGGTTAAAATGAAGAGATGAGTCCAAATGCCTCAAACTTCTGTGTACTTTCATTCTAAGGATTTTCCAGGGTGCCCTCAGAAGCACTTGCAGTATTTCCAGCTGCACATTTTGGCACTTCTCAAGTCTGCACCCCTCTCATTCTGTCCTCTGTTAGTATTTTACACTACTAATCATATCTATCTTTGCTAAATATTTTTTAGTTTGTATCTTATACTACTTTTGTACAGCTACTAATTAGCTGTCCAATGTTTCAGTTTTACTATTTAAAATTGAAGGGAGACTGCCATTCCATCCTCATGCTCTCTCCCACCAGCCTGGACACTCTCTCCTCCTCTCAGCCCTCTGTCCCCTCTCTGTCCCCCTCCTCAGGGCCATTTCTGCACAAGGTCAGCTGGGAGGTGGCACTGACTCTTCAGATTCCCCTGTATCCATCACCTTTGGCCCTGGGAGAGTCTGAGTGTTTCAAACCACCCAGTGCCTGCTGCTGCTTGAGCTGGCATGAGCTGTCCCTTCAGCAAGGGCTGTCCTTGGGGATCGTGTGCCCCTTGGGAGAACCTGTCCCACGTGTGTTCTGGGTTCACCTCAGCACCTTGTCCCAGTGGGAGGAAGACCTTTAGGGCCAGTAGTTATAGTGCCAACACTATAGTGCCTCGTTTCCCACCCTGTGCAGATGCAGCTCCTGTCTCACATTAATTCCTGTCAGTGACTGACCCTGCAGGACAGTTTGGGAAGTGTCTGTGGCCTCCTGCAGCACACAGGTAACAGATCTGAGGGTATTTGGGATGTCCCCACAGGAACGCAGCTACATTCCAGAGGACCAAAGACACACCAACAAAAACTCCCAGGTGGCTTATTGCTACTCAGAGACCATCCCTGCTCCCACAGGGAAGGAGGATGCACAGCAGAAATCGGTGAGTTCTCTCCCTCAGGGCAAACAGAGACCTGTCTGGAGAGTCCCCTTTACAGGAACAGAGGGTTTCCACCTGTGAGCACTTTGGTGCTTCCTCCCTCCTCTCCCTTTTTCACTGTTTAAACCCTGCGTGAAGAAAGGAAGACCTTTCTGGGTTACACTTTAAACCATATTCCCACCTCAAGGATGAAAAAAATTGCTGTCTGCACAGGACACAGGTCTGGGTGGTGCTTCTCAGGCTGAAATCTTGTCTGCTGAAGCTGCAGGAGCAGTGACACACTTTGGGTCATCCCAGGCTATTCCAGAGGGAGCAGAACACTCCACCCAATACCTCCCACACAACTTTGACCCTTTCTTGTCTTCATTTCAGGACATGGAGCTGCTCCGCTTTTCCCTGGTTCTCATCCAGTCCTGGCTGACCCCAGTGCAGTACCTTGGCAAGGTGTTCACCAACAACCTGGTGTTTGGCACCTCAGACAGAGTGTATGAAAAGCTAAAGGACCTGGAAGAAGGGATCCAGGCTCTGATGAGGGTAAGTCACAGCACACAGCACGGCTGGGCAGTAGGAGAATTCCCAGACATGGCACTCAGCTCTCAGCAGGGCAAACTTCCATGGCAAGGGTCACTCCAACACTCACTGAATGGTTAGAGCACACTGAGGAAAAGAAGACAGAAATCCAAAATCAATCAATCCAAACTGAAACAAACCCCAGACTATCTATGTGGAAGCTGGGGGTGGGGAGGCAGAAGGATAGGAAAGGGTAAGCAGCATTTAATTTAACAGCATTTAATTTAACTTCACTCACAACTGAAGTTAAACTATTTAGCAAAGGATTCCTAAAGGAATCCTTTAGGAATTAAAGGCCTAAAGGCCCAACAGCACTTAACTTAAACTTAACAACATTTAACTTAACCCATAACCGAAGTCAAACTATTTAGCAAGGGATTCATATAGGATTTACTACACAACAGTAACCCACAGAACTAACTGACAGATCTAAGGTCCTTCAGAATCCAGGAGAGCAGCATTCCCAGGATATTTGCTATGGCATATCCACACAGTCATAAAGAGTATGGACAAGGTACCTGTGATAAATGTCCCCAGGATTCAGGGAAATCCTCACTTGGGATGCCTTTGCACCTTCCCAGCAGGTGCAGGGGAGTTGGGTGGATCAGCCCTGGATCCACCCTTGGTTGGGACCCTCCAAGTGCAGCAAAGGGAAGAGTTGGAGCTCTGAGAAGCCCCAGCAAAGGGAGGTCACTGTCTCAGAAGAGCTCAAAGGATCTCACTCAGCTCCACTGGTTACAGTGGACACAAGAGAGTGGGCTTTAGTCATAATAATTTTCCATCCTAATTTTGGACGGTGACTTTCTTTGAAAGTTTGAGAACAAAAACATGACTCCACTTGCAGGCAAAAAATAAGTTTGCAAGGCTGTTGGTTTAAAAAAATAAGAGCAGGAGCTTGTTAGATAGCACCAGTTCCTGGGAGCAGAGAGTGTTCCTGACCAGCTCAAGAGGAGCTTGGCCCAGGTCACAGAATCACAGAAACACAGAATCACAGAATCAGGGAATCACAGAATACAGAAACAAGGAATCACAGAATCAGGGGATCACAGAATCACAGAAATGTAGAATCACAGAATTACAGAATCACAGAAAGAGAATCATTAGAAACACAGAATTACAGAATCACAGAAACACAGAATTACAGAACCAGAGAATCACAGAAACACAGAATTACAGAATCACAGAAACACAGAATTACAGAATCATATAAACACAGAATTACAGAATCAGAGAATCACAGAAGCACAGAATTACAGAATCACAGAATCAGGGAATCGCAGAACACGCAGAATTAGAAGGAACACCCAAGGATCACCAAGTCCAACCCCTGGCCCTTCACAGGACCATCCCCAAGACTCACACCCTGTGCCTGAGAGTATTCTCCAAATGCTTCTCGAGCTCTGTCAAGCTTGGTGCTGTGCCCACGTCTCAGGTCCATCACAGCTAAGCACGAATGGGCATTTCTAGATCCTAAAGCAGCCTGGGGAGAGGGGGGAAGCACCAACACGGGGGAAACCCCAAAGCTCAGCGGGACCCTCAGCATTGGGACCTTGGTGGATGCTCACCCCAAGCCCTGCCACCTCTCCCCCCTCCCTCAGGAGCTGGAGGACCGGAGCCCTCGGGGTCCCCAGATCCTCAAACCCACCTACGAGAAGTTCGACGTCCACCCGCGCGGCGAGGACGCGCTGCTCAAGAACTACAGCCTCCTGTCCTGCTTCAAGAAGGACCTGCACAAGGTGGAGACCTACCTGAAGGTGATGATGTGCCGGCGCTACGGGGAGGGGAACTGTGGGGTCTGAACCCCAGCATGGACCCCCCTCCTGCTCCGGGCTGCGGCTCCCCGGAAAGAAAAGAGGAGAATAAACCCGCTACTGCCAACAGGACTCTGGTTTTTGGGGGGGGACAGGTTGTTGTGGGAGAGGGAGAGATGAGCTGCCCATGGGACAAGGGGGATTTGGGGCTGAAAGGGTGGATTTGAGGCTGGCGTGGTGGATTTGGGGGGAGATTTGGGGGTAAGGTGTGGATTTGGGGTTGGGGATGGATTTGGGGCTGGGGAGTGGATTTGGGGCTGGGGAGTGGATTTGGGGCTGGGGAGTGAATTTGAGGGTAGATTTGGGGCTGGGGGATGGATTTGAGAGTGGAGGGTGAGGATTTAGGACTAGGGGGTGGATTTAGAGCTGGGGATGGATATGGTGGTAGATTTGTGGCTGGGCAGTGAATTTGAGGCTGAGGGAGTGGATTTGGGGATAGATTTGGAGCTGGGGGATGGATTTGAGTGTGAAGGGTAAGGATTTGGGGCTGGGTGGTGGATTTGAGGTTGGAGGTGGATTTGGGTCTGAGGAGGGTGGATTTGGTTCTGGGAGGGTG